>OZ020509.1:49471755-50671755 GCA_963971375.1 Platycheirus rosarum | reverse complement strand
CACGTTGTACATATTGTAAAGACGGAGAGAGTAATCTGATCACCGATCCTGAAAGCATTCTGGAGCGATGGGAAGTGTACTTTAATGAACTGCTGAACGGTCAGCTCACGGAAGGAATGGAGACTCCAATATTTTAAGAAGAAGATCTCATGCTGTAGCCACCAAGCATTGAGGAGATAAAACAGGCGATTAATCGGCTCAAAAATAATAAGGCCTCAGGAGCCGATGGTATACCTGCCGAGCTGATCAAACATGGAGGGCCAACACTACATCAAGCAATTCATGAAATCATAGTACACGTATGGGAACACGAAGAGATGCCAGAAGACTGGCGAAAAGGCATCATATGTCCCATACATAAGAAGGGAGATATCACAAAATGCAGCAACTATAGGTGTATAACATTGTTGAGTACATCCTATAAGATATTCTCCTCTATCCTGCAAGAACGGATAGCCCCATACGCTAATACCATATCAATGTTGTTTTATACCAGGCAAATCAACAATTGATCATATCTTTACCCTTAGGCAGGTGATGGAAAAAAGTCTGGAATTTAATATCCCAACATACCATCTTTTTATAGACTTTAAAGCCGCCTACGATAGCATAGCCAGGGTAGAAATTTATAAGGCCATGAGAGAATTCGGCATCCCAAATAAATTGACACGACTATGTAGGCTGACCATAACCAACATCACAAGCCAAGTAAAAGTAGCCGGTTTGCTATCCAGACCAATCAACATCTTTAATGGACTCGACAAGGGGATGGTCTGGTTTGCATCCTCTTCAACCTGGCGTTGGAGAAAGCAATCCGTGACTCTGGCACGTCAACAAAAGGGACTATCGTCACCAAGTCCAGCCAGATACTAGCTTACGCAGATGACATCGACATCATCGGCAAAAGCCAACAAGCTATACAAGACTCCTTTACCCAGGTCGAGCAAGCGGCAAAATACCTGGGGCTGCACATAAATGAAGGGAAGACTAAGTACATGGCGGTAACGTCTGCGAGAAATGTTGGTACAACCATCAGGGTAGCGGAGCACGAACTTGAAGTAGTGCAGTCCTTTAACTATCTTGGGTCAAAAGTAGCAGCCGATAACAATATGGAGGAAGAAATACGCGGGCGGCTGCTGAAATCCAACAAAACCTACTATAGTCTGTCAAGGCTTTTTAAATCCAGAAACCTTACCATAAAACCAAACTTCTGCTGTACAAGACCATGGTCTTACCAATACTCACATACGGATCCGAGACTTGGGTGCTTACAAAAAGGCACTCTGATCTCTTATCCGTGTTCGAGAGAAAAGTCTTAGGGAGAATTGTTGGCCGTGTGAGGAAGGACGATTCCGGAGAAGATACAATCATGAATTATATGAAATCTATCTCGAAGCAGATGTTGTTGAAAAAATAAAGCTCGGTAGACTCCGGTGGGCTGGACACCTAGCTCGCATGAGCAAAGAGGAACCAACTCGGAAAGTCTTGCGGTACTTTTTATGGTAGAAGACAACGTGGCAGACCTTGCTTACGCTGGAAGGATGGCGTAGACCTGGACGCCCGATGCCTTGGGGTGCGCAATTGGATGGCGTCGGCCAGCAATCGGGATGTATGGAAGAATTTGTTGAAGGAGGCCCGGACCGGATCCCGGTTATTGCGCCGATGATGATGATGATGATGATTAACAAGAAAACAAGAGTGGATGTAGAATGTAGATACCTATACCAAAATGGGATATAATGGTAAGAAAGACTTAAATAAATTTGGCTGTCACAAAAATATTCTCAACTAGTGAATTTCAGAAAACATACGAAACTAAAAATAAAATATAAGAAACTATAGAAAACAAAAACTTTAACTTTAACTTTTTGATAAAATTAATGCATTTGTAATCCTAAGCAAACCCCAAAACCTATCTATTTCGCTTTTCAGCCCTAGGTACTTATGCAATAACTATCAGTTATTACGTAACACAATATAACAATGCAATTGGCTTAATCATAATTATTCGCTTATAAAAAATTAATGTTAGAAGTAATAAGGAAGTCAAACATCCTTTTTCATCTTACTTCGCTCCATAAAGTACGATAGACAAATTAATACTTGGTTCTCCAAGTTTTTAAAAGGAATTTTTCTTCCGGGAGAAGTCTTTCTAGGAAAATGTTAACAGATTCATATAAAAAAATGAGTCATGCTTATAATTAACAACCATTAGGAGTAAATATCTTAGAGGGTTGAGTAATGAAATGAAAGCTGAATTAATGATGTGAAGCATTCTCCCACGTCTTACCCGGACATAAACTTTCATGAAAAAAAAACTGTAAATATTTTAGGTTAACTAGCTCGAATAAAAGATACGACGACTGGATATTAAGGATAAATATATTTATTAATTATAAATATATATTAATAAGTTCAAATAAAGAAGTTATCAAACACGTTTTTTTTCTGCACCGCAAGGTAAATAAATTGCATGACTTAATCACACGTACTTGCTCTTATGTGCGGTCACAGTGTGGAATAAAATTTGAAAAATATTAAGGGCACTTCAAAGTTCTTACCTAAAATAGTTTTCACCGGAATAGTTTGAACGCCATTGTACTTCTTTAAATAAATTGCGCGACTGGATCGCACCTGCTCATATGTGCAGTCACATTGTAGAATAAATTAAATTAAAGTTAACATCAAAGCATTTATTCGAGTTTTGTGACTTGATTGTTCGAATAAAGTACGTTAAAATGTACTGAGTGAAATAAGTTAACGCCATTTTATTTCTTTAAGAAATATTATTATTATATATAATATTATATATTAATATTATAATATTAAAAAAAATAATTAAAAAATACAAACTCAAGCACAAAATTATCATACATTTAAAAACAAAATTAAAAAAAAAATCACCTACCCATTTTCAAAATATTGATTTTTCAAAAAAAATTTTTTTTTTAAATTATTAAACATACAAAAAAAAAGTTTTCGAAAAAGTTAATGCGACATTATTTAGCCTACCTACATCTTCTTGAATATCAATTTCGATAGTAATCGGATGACCAGCCTTGGAGAAAGTCAAGGGAAAAAAACGGTCCTGTTGGAGGTATCGTTTTTAGCCCGCCATATTATTTTTTTTACCAAAATATAATGCTTACCTACAGTAGTACACTGATTTTTGTTCGTAAAAATTCTTGGAGCCGTTTTCGAGAAAAATAAGATTTTACATAACGGTTATATACGGTTATATACCGGATTTTTGACTTAAAATAATTCAAAAAACTCTATTGTAGAATATCAAAATAACCTAAAGTTCTAAATTTGAAAACGAATGGCCCAACCGTGTAGGCTACTGTCCAAAATACATCCGTACACAGACAGAAAGACAGTTACTAAAACATGTCTCTTTATCATGGTAATGTTATGTTTGATATTTATCTCAAAATTTTTAATCTGCACAAATGAATAACTTGCATAATAGTACCTATAATCGCAATCAAAAATTAAAAATTATTAAAATACAAAAAAAAAAAATTGTTTGAAAATATTTGTATGTTATTGTAATCGGTTTACCGTTTCTCGAGATAGTCGAAGAAAATAAAAACGGTCCTATGGTCCATTTTTGTTTTGTTTTTACCAAAACATATAATTTTTTTTTTAACTATGTGTCTGTAAGGCCAATGCCTTTTAGAATGCTTTTGCTTTTAGAATAGAAAAATTAAGGATTAAATTACATCTCTCGAGCATCGCCGTAATGTAACGTGTCTTTCACTATGGCATGGGAAAATCTCGCCGGGTAAACTATTATAATTCGTGTTGTTCGGCTAAAAAAAACCCCTATATTTCACAGTACATCCGAAATTGGGCTTAAGGGTGAACTGATGAGAATTCCTTGCGAGACGAGTATTACTTGAGAGTTCGAGTCAAACCGCCGTGGCGTACAGACTTCTATTTAGCGTGATAAAGCAAATTTGTATTAACTTCAATTGAGCTTTGCCGCTCAAATAATTGTTATTTTCCATTGAGGCAGTGACTCAGAAAAAACAAGAAAAGTTGGTGATAAAGCCGAGAATAATATTCCAGATTTAGTGCTGGAAAATCAAAAAAGCGATCATAGTGCTTTGCAATCTAGTGCACGTGTTTCTTTTTCTACTCCTAAAAACGATAAAATTAATTTGAACACAATTAATTTAGACTCAATTCATGAGAAAAGTTCTCTTTCATATCACAAAACAAAACGAGTTGAAAAGAGTTGCAGACAACTCTCCGAGTTCATCCCCAACAAAACAAAACAAAACAATCCTGCGAAGTTTTTTTTAAGTGAGATCTCACATAAAGATAACATGCTTGATGAAAGCATGAACGACGTTGATGAAGGTGACTACACTGGATGGTCACTTGTCATGAAAAAATTATGAAGAGCAGCCAGTAGCTACCAGAAGAGACCCATGATAAGGAGAGCCGATGTGTCATTAAAAACTAATCTCTCAAATAATCAATTCTTTCCTCTTGCCAACATAGAGCAAGAGCCAAAAAAACACTCGAATTGAGCCAAAGACAAACAATCCCGCCAGAACAGATGTACAGCAGCCTAATCAGAACGCAAACAACAATATAATCAATACTAACAATAGTAACAATGAATTTATACTAAGAAACGCCAAATAAGTGTCTTTCTGTCCACCAATTTTCATTTTCGGTGCTAATTCCACACTTATTACAGATCTTATTAAGCTTGCGGCTACAGAGTGCAAAATATCTGATTTAGATCATAAGTTTGTTAATTTAGGCTATCGCAAAACAAAGGTTTATGTTAGCCACTCTGCAGTCCATAAGCTAATGATTGAACGTCTCCGAGGAACAGGGATAGGGGCATATTCTTTTTTACCAAGAGAAACAAAAAAAATTCGATTTTGCTGAAGGGACTTGATGGGGATACCCCGATTGAGAAAATTAAAAAAAGGTTGGGTGATTTGGTTCCCAATGTAAGAATAAGGAAAATTACACCCTTCCACGGTTAAAACGAAAGAATTAGATAAAAAACTTTAAATATTTGTTGTACAGTTAGAGGTAGGAGAGTCAATAAAGTATCTTATAGGTGTCAGGTATCTTATTCACCAGCGAGTCTACTGGGGAAAAAACGTAACCCGTTAGTGCTTCGCTGCTATCGCTTTCAGCATTTGGTCACTCTGGTAATGGTTGTGCTTATATAAGTCGTTGTGTATTCTGTGGCAAAAACCATGATTTTTTACTTTTACTTTTAATTGATTTTTATTTTCATATTTACTTATAACTATACTTACAGGCTAGACAAAAATCTTAAAACTAGCTAAAACTATCAACTTAATTAACTTACTGGCCCTATGCGGGCTCTCTAAATCATTCTCTAACTTAATTTTAATTGCCTTTCGGCTTAAAAATAGCTTTATCTTATATATAATGGGTTTTATTTTTCACACCGAAAATGAAAACAAAACTGGGTATCTTATCAATTCCTTAATCTATCTTAAACTACTTAAAAACTAACTTAAAATAAACTTAAAATAAACCTAAAATAATTAAATCAAGAACAGCCACAGCAAGCTTTTTTGAATTTTTATATTTTTTTATTGGATTTTTTTTTTTGGTGCCGCCGCAACTGCCCTACCTAACTTAGATACTAAAGATAATGTAGGTCGGCCATAGGCAATAGTTCGTCTATGTCGACTAAAAATATCGGGTTTTAGCTAAGCCACCAAAATTAGTGGATCTGATCTAGGGCTTCCTTCCGATACCGGTCGGGCACGGCCCTACTGAAACGGAGGCGCTCTGCTTCGCGCATAGCAACTATGTCTCGGTCGTAGAGGAGCCGCCTATCGACTGTTCTGCGGCCGCCGTGATAGATCAACGGAATCGCCGATCTATCCTGAATCAGCCCTCGACTATCAAGGTATAGGAAAGCCTCGGGCGGGATAAAACCACTCGAACGTGTGCTTTCAAAATATTCATCTTGGGGGTAGTAAGCCCCGAAGATTTGTCCATTAGTTGAGGTCATCGCCCTTGCAATGTGTCCGCGAATGAGCTTAATTAAAAAGTTATCTATCCTGTTTGTATTGGCCCCGTTGTATAGAACCTCGTTGGAATAATAGAGTTTGTACTCCGACTCTGGTGTTCTATAAAAAAACACCCAAATCTTTACCATTTGAGATGGTGCAACGTTGAACCCACCCAGGGCATCCGTAGGCAATCATCGACCTGATGAGGGCCATGTAGCAAATTACTTTCACCCTGCTATCAAGGCGGCTGCTATAAAACAACCGTCTTGTCAGGGTAAAAGCTCCCCTAGCCCTGGCCAGAGCAGCCTCTATATGTCGATTGAATATAGATACTGATCCAACCAGATTCCAAGGTACTTTACTATATTTTTACTCGCCAGTGGATGTCCATGTGGCCCAGCGATCACTAGCCTGCGCCAGTTCTTTCTCGTATCCCTAGAGGCCCCAGCTAAAGGTGTTCTAAACAGGATAGTTTCACATTTCTGGAAGTTGATTTTCAGCTTCCAATGATTACAATATTGTTGAATTTTATCGAAATCACGTTGCAAGAGAATTCTGATGACTTCAACTTTTGGACCTGTTCTGTACGCAACTAAATCATCGGCATACGCAATTGCATGGAAAACCATGATTCTGTGGATTCGTTGATGCAATCCACAGAAAGAAACAAATTAAGAGGTTCCAATAGTTAAATGTGTGAACTGCAATGAATCTTGGCATGCTGCCAGCTATCAGGGTTGCCCTGTTTACCTTAAATATAAGGAAAAAAAATCTTATTCTCAAAAAGCAAGAGAATCATTTAGCAAAACAAGGTCTTTTGTTGAAGAATCAATATTGAATTTTACCAATCCAAAGATTTCATTCGCTGATAAAGCGAAAGTTTCGATACATCAATCTAAGGGATTGTCTGATGCTAAAAGTAGTAACCATATTAACAATATATAGAAGCCCAAATTTAGACACAGAGTTTCAACTTCTAACGAATTTGATGCTTTGTCTGACTCCATTCAAGGAATTGTTTCCCGTTGCCCTCACACTGAAATCGTTATTATGGGCGATTTCAATGTACACAATTCCAGTTGGCTTCGCTTTTCTGGCCAGACAACACCCGAAGAAAGGTATGTTGAGATTTTCGATGAGTTAAACCATCTTACTCAGCTCGTTGATGAGCCAACCCGAATTCCTATGTATTATCGCCTCTAGGCACATCTGACCATCTCTGCAAATTTCTCGTGCCAACTCAATTCAGTTAAAGAAAAAAACCCAAGGAGAACCCTTTGGCAATACGAGAAAGCCAACTGGGACGGCCTCAATAACTATTTCGGGACCTTTAACTGGTCACTATGCTTCCTGGATAGTGACATTGATTCCAGCGCAGACATGGTTACAAATTTAATTCTTTTAGGAATGAGAAATTTTATCCCAAACAGGCCGAAGAGTATCAAACCTAAGGAAAACTCATGGTTTGATTCGAGCTGTAGAGAGGCTATCAGGTTAAGAAATGTAAGTTTCCGTTGTTACAAAGCCAACATCACTGAGGAAAACCGGAAAAAGTTTCAGCAAGCTAGAAAAGCCTGCAATGTTCATATTCGCAAAACCAAATTTTTACATAAATACTTCAATGTCAATGGCAGTAAAAATTGTTGGTCATTTGTAAAAAAAGTAAAGAATTCTTCGTCATCGTCAGTTCCTACGCTCATCTTCAACGATACTCCTGCTGTCAGTTCTCAAGAAAAATCAGATCTGCTTGCTGCCCAATTCGCGTCAAACTCAACACTGGCCGCAGGTGTCAGAACTCCTCCTGTACTCGAGAGCGTAAATGATTTTATGGGAACATGAGTATTGAAAGGTCTCAACATAAATGAATCCGCTGGCCCGGATTGTGTCCCCGCTTTTGTTCTGAAAAGGTGTTCTTCAACGCTGGCAAAACCTTTGCGTTAACCTTTCCATCGGTCCTTTTCCTCTGGACTCTTTCCGAGTGCATGGAAAACAGCATTTGTCCAGCCTATCCCAAAAAAGGCGAATCTTCTGCACCCTCAAACTACCGACCAATTTCACTAACGTCCCTTCTTTCTAAGGTCATGGAAACACTGATTAATTTTCAGCTTAAGAAATATCTCGAAGAACGAAAGCTTCTTAATGACCGGCAGTACGGCTTTCGTAGCAACAGGTCCACTGGTGGTATATCTCAAAAAAGTGGAACCAATCTCTCCATCGTTTTAGTGAAAGCAAAATTATTGCACTTGATATTTCTAAGGCACTTGATAGAGTTTGGCATCAAGTCCTTTTATCGAAAATGCGTGCATTTGGACTCGATGAATCTCTTCTTCGTTGGATTAGTAATTACTTTTCGAACCGCTCAATTCAAGTTGTATTGGACGGTTTCAAATCTGATATTCACCAAATAAATGCTGGTGTGCCCCAGGGCTCTGTTTTGTCTCCGACTCAATGACTTATTATCTGAAACAACTAATCCAATCAATTGTTTTGCTGACGACAGTACTCTCAGCTTTTCATATTTGTTTCCAGATTCACATCCATGTTCTTCGGATGTTGAACTGCAACGGAAGCGTATGATAAGTTCATTAAATTCTGATCTTGACAGCATTGTACAATGGGGAATAAGAAATCGCGTAGAATTTAATGCTTCTAAAACTCAATGTTGTCTTTTGTCGTTAAAGCAAAACATACCTCTAATGCCACTATCCATGAGCGGCACTTGCATTGAAGAAACAGAACACCTCTCAGTTCTCGGTATGTGCATTACAGACCACCTTATGTGGAATGACCACATATTTGACATCGCAAAGAATGCTGCGAGGTGTTTAGGTTTCCTTCGAAGATGCAAGAAGTTCTTCACCCCGTCTGATCTGGCTACAGTATATAAAGCATATATTCGACCGAAACTCGAGTATAATTCCCATATTTGGGCAGGGGCTCCTATAACCCACTTGAGTTTTCTAAATAGAATTCAAACAAGAGCTTTGAAAATGATAGGCGACCGAACAATGACAGAAACGTTTACATCTCTTGAGCACCGCCGAAATGTTTCGAGTCTTTCGTTATTTTATCGTTATTTTTACAAACAATGCTCTAGCGAAATAGTCAGCTGCATTCTTCCCCTGAAACGATTCAACTGTAATACTCGAACTGCTAGGAATGCCCATCAGTTTACCTTTGAGCTTAACGTCGGACGTACTGTTTAGTATAGAGATTCTTTCTTTAGTCGTACCACACGAATGTGGAATGCATTGCTAGGCTCTGGTTTTCCCTCCCATTTTGATATGCAGAACTTTAAAACTAATGTGCATCGGTATCTCCTCTTTTATCCCTCCTCATTTCCCTAATGCTCGTGCGGTGTTTAAACATTTTAAGGGAACACACAAACCCCTTTCGCGCGTGTAAATTATAAAAAAAAAACAATAAAGTTTCTAACTCTGCTCATAACAATAATTTGTATTTTCAAAAAGGAGAAGTCTCTAAATTCTTGAAGGAAGTGAAAAATTTGTTTAATATACCTTTTGTAAAGCTTTTAACAAAAATCAGGCAATTTTGGCCTAAATATAAATTGATCAAGACCCTAGAAGAAAAATTGTTTTCTTACTTGGAGTTTGTTGCATCAATTGTTGTATAATGATGACTTTAACAAAACTTAAACTTATGTCGATAATTTTAATTCAATAATTTCTAATGAAAAACGACTAGCGCTTTTAAATACCTTAAAAAATAAAGAACCTCAGATCTGTATGCTTTCGGAAACAAGATTATCTAAAATGTATAAGCCCTCATTTGAGGGTTATAATATAATTTAGAATGACACTGGCAGAGGTACTGCAATTCTGCTTGAAAAAATGTACAAGTATAATTCGGTAATTTTCCAAAGCAATACTTCCTCTATATGGCTTGCGTCGGTTCCCTTCATAAGCCTCAATGGATCAAAATTCATTGTATTGATTGGAAGTATTTATATTGCATCAGATTCTGGACAGCTTTTGAAAAGAGATCTAGATGCTTTATTAACCTTATAAATAACTATGATGCTGCAATAATTGGTGCAGATTTTAATGCGAGACATGGCCTGGGGAGACAATGTCAATAATAATAACGAAAACCTTATAAACAATTGGTTTTATAATGGGCCATACCTTTCCCTTGATTTAATACCCTCGGACACATGCACTTACCCAAGATCGAATTCCTACTTAGATCTTTTTATAATATCTGCATCTCTTAATATCACAAATAACTTCTCCAGGTCTACAAAATGTAAAACGGTTGCAAACCTATCAGATCATCATGGAATTACTTACGAAGCCTTTCTTCAAAATGTGTCCCCGTTCTTTATGTCATTACCTTCATATAGAAGTTT
Source organism: Platycheirus rosarum (assembly GCA_963971375.1). Lineage (NCBI taxonomy): Eukaryota > Metazoa > Arthropoda > Insecta > Diptera > Syrphidae > Platycheirus > Platycheirus rosarum. Next base: position 50,661,360 of record OZ020509.1, on the reverse strand, counting down.
CAAAAACACAAATTGAGAATCTTTTCAACTTAGTCTTCATAACACGTTATCTAGCATCGCCCTGCCAACTGAAAGAAACATAACAAACTCGGAGATCGATTGTCTTATAAATCTTGTAAATGACTCAATATTTTCTAATGTGGAATATCATTCCACATTTCTAAATGTTACACATCATAAATATAAATGTATATCAGATTTGACAAGAAAGTTAATTGAACTGAGAAGAATCTGGCTCAAGCAACTCAAAAGACTCTTTCATCGTCACCTTAACAGGATTAATCTGAATACCGAGAACTTTATGGAAAAATAAAATGCATTAGTAGTATTATAAAACAGAATTTGAACTTAGACATGAACAACTCCTTTCAATCGAGACTTAAAAAAATAACACCTTCAGTTCAAGCTTTCAAGGAAATCAACAAAATAACTGGTCGAAAGTTGTTTGGAACCGATGTTTCGAAAGATGTTCTTTTTTTATAATGGAAATCAGTTATGACATCGAGTCAAAATTAAATGCTTTTAGGGACGTATACTCTTCCATTCACTTCGATATACGTACTGGGAATCTACCTTTCAAACGTGCAGTGCTGTCCACGGTTAATTTATTTAAAGAAACATACGAGATCGAATCCCTGGTTACTTTTTCTCTAAAAAGAAATGCAGTTGATCCGGGTTTAAATCCGTTTACTTCACCCAACAGTGTGAATAATTATAGAGTTTCATTAAATAACAAAAAGTCCTCTGGCATTGATTAAATTTCTAACTTCATTTTAAAGAAGTGTCCGTTTTCTTTTGACACAGTATTGGCTCTAATTTTTAACCAATGTATAAATAAGGGGTACTTTCCAGTTATTTGGAAAAAAAGAAAGATCTTACCAAGAGCCAAGAAAAAAGCTACACGTGTGCAACTTTCGTCCAATTTCGCTCCCATCAAATATAGGAAAACTCTTTGAAACTCTACAGAACATGCTACTGCTAATTAAAATTATTTTGAGTTTTTTGTCAAACAGGACAACTTCAGTTTTTATTGGTTCAGACCATACCGATTATTTTCCTGTTAAAACAAGTCTACCACAAGGATCAATTTTTGGGACCCTTTCTGTTTATAATCTTCTTGCATGATTTTCCTCTCTCAAACCCCATAACGAGCGAACCTGGTTCTGTTCACTACGCCGATGACACAATTATATCAGCAATACATAAAATCAAAGTGACACTCCCCCTCGTTGGAAACAATTTAAAAAAAAATGGAGAATGAAAATTAACCCTGCAAAATGTGGTCTGACTTGTTTCATAAATGCAAGCGGGAAAAGGCACTACCTTGCAGTTAAAGAAAGCAAATTTGTGGGCTTAAAAGTAAATAACCTTGATGTTCCATTACGGACAGAAACAAAATATCTGGGCATTATATTTCAAAACAGATTCCTTTTTAACAAACACGCAAGAACAGCCCTTAAATAGGCTAAAATGGTTATAGGTTCACTGAAACTATTGTTTAATTCCAAGATTCTTCTAGGAAAAACGAAAATTATGATGTACAAGACAGTTATAAGACCAATTTTAACATATGACTTTTGTACTTGGTTTACAATTTCGCCCACTGTTGCAAGAGAAATGGAGTTTTTTGAAAGACAGAACTTGAGATTTTGTTGTGGTTTGTTTAGAAGGCCAGATAAAAAATGGTTTACTAACAAAACTATATACGAAGCAACTCAGGTTCAGCCCCTAATGAGTTACCAAATTGATCTTCTCTTCAAAAAGATGGAAAAAATATCTTTCCATGGAAATCTACTTGTAAGATCAAATATCAATGACTGTGTAGGGGATAAATATTATTTGTCACCATTCAAATCTTCTCAACCAGGGGTCTGTACCCCAATTAAATCCAGATGAAAACGACAACTTACAAGTTCCGTTTTTTGAAAGAGCATCACCATTAAATTATAGAGAGTGATGTAGTTTAGATTATAAATCTGAATTCTTACAAAAAGAAGCTGACATAAGCCTTTGTTAAATGCAAATTGCTCAAGATTTCCTAATATAACATTTATAGTTAGTATATAAATATTAAGGAATTTTGGCTTTTGCAAAATTGTATATAACTAACAAAGCTATTATAAACTTATTATCTCTCCTAATATGATGGATTAATTCATTTTTAATTTTAACCTTAGCTTTAGTTTATTTTTAGTTTTAGTAAGTAAGTCCAAAAAGGCCAAAATAGAGCCAAGTAGAGTTTTGTAGGCGGGAGCAAGCGACAAATTTATAATTTTCAATAACGTAAATTATTTCATGAAATTTTACATTAATATACATATGTATGTATCTCTAATATATTAAGAAATATTTTGCTTAGTCTGACATACCTTTAAAATTGTATGTAAGTGACTGTACATTATTAAATGATTTGAAAAATGACTCAATAAAATAAAATGAAATGAAATGAATGCGAGTTTTACTAGATTAACTTTTTAGTGGAGGAATGCAGCTGGCTGCATCGAGTGAATTTTTTTTATAAAAGAAACAATAAAATAAGGAACGACATAAAACATTGCGATGCGTCGGTGTTCTAGGTGGGCAATTGTTTCAGAGACATTTCTATTTCCTATTAATGTTAACTTTTTTTTTTTGTATTCTATTCTTCGGGATTTAATGAGCTTATCATACGGTGCCATTGCGGTTGTATGTACGTCCGAAGGCAAAGGGCGTGAATCGTCGAAAATGAGAAAAAAAGTCGGAGACAGAACGGAGCCCTAGAGCACACCAGCACACAATAAATTTTGTAGAAATAAGACCTGAAATCGTCCAATACAACTTGTATTGAACGGTTTTTTATTAAAAAAAAAAGTCAACGTTCAAATAGAACGCCCCAAGCCTTAATATTAAGATTAAAATTAGATTAGTTTTATAATTTGTGTTTAGAAGATTAAAATTAATTAAAAATCTTGAAATTCGTGTTTGTGTTCTTTGATTGAAATTAAATATTACAAAGACAAAAATTTGATTTTTCAATTAGTAAACGAAGTAAATAAGATAATGAAGTATTGGCTCTCCCGTAGCACTGAAAAGTCCTCAAAGATTTTAGTTATAATTTGTATCTTAAACTTAATTCAGACAAAAGGATTATTTTTCATATTCCTTTAACTTTTCGGACCACAAAATAAACCAATTCTAAGCTTAATAGGCATTTCATTATTGTCAAACAATTTTATTGTCACAAAATTCCATTTGATTTGGGAATGGAGCTCTAAGAAAAAATATCCATTAACTTTACTCCCCTTCCCCTTCTATTTGTCCCTCTGCCATCCTGTCGAAGGAAAAATAAGAGACGACTTTGTTGATTTGAATATGCAAAAATGAAAAACTTTTCCACACTAGAAAACAGCTTATATTTTCCAAGAAATTATTACTCTCCTTCTTCGGACATTCAGTCCAGACGGAGCTTGTTACCGCCTGTGGCAATATTGCCATCATGTTTGGGAAAGATATGAGTTCTACGGTATGAATTGGCTACACGAAAGCAACCTTCTAGATTAGGTCTTACCTTACCTACAACAAAACACGAAAGATTCCGGAGTATTGTGATGGCAAGCTACCTACCGAACTCAACTGCTACTCCAGCTTGTATACTCTCGTATACAAAAAAAAAAAAAATGATTATGAATGCAAATTCGTGTTCTCGAAATTCCATTGTTGATTAAATTGATTTTACGATGAATGAAATATACATCCTATGCGACACAATCAGGGGGGGGGGGGGGTGGATGGCAAAAAGAGTGGTAGTGGAATTTCGGTCGATTTTGGCTGTTAGAAGGATATATTGCTCGGTGTAAGATCAGAAGAAATGAATTGAAAAATGCCAAACATATTTTTGAGTTTTTGTAATATCGGATTAGAGTAGGAGCAGCCAGGGGTGGGCAGCGGTTTTCAGATAAGAAAACCTTTTCCGTTGAGTGGAATCTTTTATTGTATTCAGAAGTGTGTTTAACACGGGGTAGAAATGGTTTTAAATGGAGCTCAACGATGAATGCAAATAGAAATGGAAATGGACTTCAAATTTGTTAATATCTTTTCATTTGCACTTGCACAGAGTATCTTTTTGTCCGTTTTTGTCAAGTCGAAAGAGTTTTGATTTATTCAATGAAATCAAATTTGTTGCGATATAAATGAAATGGAAAAGGTTATAACGAAATTGAAAATGAATTTGATTTTTGATAAAATAAATATCCATTTGGGATGAATGAAAGCTAAACGGTATTTGTCATTTATAAAAATTGTTTATTTTACGATCTTCTGGAAATTCATTACACTGGTTGGGTTCTATTTCATAATAACAATTCATATTGATTTATATACCTTTTTAATATTATTCATATACATACATATTTAGTTCCGAGGACATCTTTACAAGTAACTTCCTAAGAAATAAGAGGGTTTCTGCTAGTGAAGTTTAAATCACCCTTCTTTAAAAGTGTAAAAAGTTTACGTCTACTTTCATCTTGGCGATTAAAGGTTACTTTATTCTAATAAATATTTGTACAATCTCTTCTCAAAAAATATACAATGAAAATACAACATTAAAACTAAATATTCCCTAATAAACAAAATGACTAATTCGGAGTATCAAATCGTTTGAATATTAGTTGGACAAAAAAATTTCTCACTATTAATTTAGTTCGTTTTGGGAAAAAGATGTTATCATTTGGTTTTTCAATTTTTAAAATCAATAGTCCAAAACAAACAACTACTTCAAATATTTATGGGAAATGTTACCTCTGTTCTTTTTCAGTGTATCCAAGTGGTTGTAAAAATGAATAAATTTAGAAATTATTGGATCCAAAGAAAAACAGCGACTCTACTAATCCATTTGCTACTGTCTACAGTATGGACTCTACAAAATGATAGTTAGGGTCAAATGAATGCGTTTATTAAGGTTAGACAATTAATAAGTTTATACTATCTTACTTAATTTCATTCGTTGCCGTGGGATAGACATTGCTCCTGTTGGAAAATTAACTCCTTTGGATCAGGGTTGCCAGATGCTATTTTAATTTGGATTGAAATTAAAATCAAAATAAGCTTTTAAATTATCTTTTATTTGATTTGATGTTTGGAACATTTTTAAAATTTATTACTGTTTTTTGCAATGGCAACCGAACCATCTTTTGAGGAACTAAACCAACAAAGAGCTTCCACGAAGGGAAGGAAGGAAGCATCACTCGTATAAAGAATTTGGTGGAATCTTTTTTTATAATTAACGCGCGCACACGGCACTATTTGTTTCCCTTTTGATGTAGAACACACTGCGCGGGCATTAGGAAGATAAGGAGGGGAGAGATAGGAGGTGTCGATTCACATTGGTTTTAAATGTTTGCAGATCAAAATGGCAAGGGAAAATCCCGCCGGGTAAACTATTCCAAATTCGTGTTATTCGGCTAAAAAAAGAATCCTTTTATTTCACGGGACCTCCGAAATTGGACTCAAGGGTCAACTGGTGAGCATTCTTTGCGAGACGAGTATTACGGGAGAAACTTTAAAGGGGAGGAATGCAGCTGGCTACTTCCAGTGAACATTTTTTATAAAAGAAACGATAAAATAAGGAATACCTTTACTTCAATGGACCCTTAGTGTCGTTTATAAATTAAAGAGTCCCAATTTAAAAAAAAATTTAGTGTTCTAAACTAAAACAGAAGTTTTAGCTTCCACTGATAATTTTCGAGGTGAAATAGAAGATTTATATGTCACTGCAAAAACAAAAAAATTATCTCGCTTTTGGGAAATAATAGGTGAAGTAGTGTCATAAACGTGATGTTATCTATGCCACATCTAATCAGACAGCTATAAGCACTGCCTATAGCTATTGTTAGTGATTATTAAAAAAGAGAAAAAACGCTATTTAACGATATATTTGAGAACATAATTTGGTGCAACTTTTGCTAAAATCTTTTTTTTTTTTTTTTTTTTTTTTTTGATTTTTTAAGACATTTTGCTAGGTAACTTCGAATTTGTTAAATATATCTGAAATTTTAATATGTCTTTTTTTGTCCATCGAAGAATTCCTTTTCAAATTATATATTTAAATTCTATTTTATTATAAACAATTGTTAAAAATTCACCAAAACAGTGTAGTATATCACAGCACGTCGTTATTAAGATATTCTACCCTAAAAAAAGGTCGTGTAGTTCTGAATTTTCGATATAGGTAATTTTTTAAATGCCCGGTAGCTACCAAAAGACAAATTTCTAAAACACCGCCCCCGCCCCTGCACAACAAAGAAAAAATTGCTGATAATCGGCACTTTTTCAGTATTTGGCTTATAACTCCTTTCTGGTGCATTTTAGGGTAAAATCAGTTTATAAACCAACTTGTAGTAAACAGGATATCCTAAAACTTTTATTCCTGTCGACAGGTAGCTTTAAGTCGACAAATGTCGGTAATGAAAGTTTCAGATAATACTTAGGAATGGTTAATTAACATTTTCTCAAGTTTTGGAACTCGTAACACCTGAAATCTTACTTTTAATTTGAATAAGTCGAAAATAATGATTTTTCGAAGAGGACATGGAAGATATTCGAGGAATGAAAAATTTGTCTATCGTGGAGAAGAGATAGAAGTAGTGCGATAGTATAAATACCTTGCGATTCTGGCCACTGCTACAAACTTCTTAAACACAACTTGGAAAATCTGCATGCCTAACGCATATTGCTCCACTTAACACAAAATATTAAGTTTTTGAATCTACGGCAAAGTTTGTCTAATGTTATGGAGCACAGGTTTGATGGGTTTTGGAGAGCGTAGAAAAATTGCTGAGACTAATTTTAAAGCAACTCTCTAGACTTCCACAGGCTATGCGAAATGATATGCTATACCTCGAAACAGGACTGCCACCGCTGTATATAACTGCGCCTAAATTACATTTCGATTATATTTTGAAAATTCTCTCATGGAGCAGTAATAGAATACCCAGAAAAATAGCAGAATACACTATAAACCAAAACTTGTTTTGGTTCAAAAAATTGATGGTTCTAACAGATTTCTGTGACTACAAAATGAAGTAAACTGGAAAAAACTAAAAAAAAAAATACAGAAACCAATTTTAGGAATCTGCAAAAGCATTTATGTACAAACAGGAACTACTAAAGTCAGCTGAAATACGACTTAGAAGAAAACAACTAGATACTTCCAAATTTCGCTTATTTTGTACACGCCATCTTTCTTAAATACGTTTACACAGGTTTAGTGAGAAATGTTCTGAAAATAAGAATTTTAAAAAATTCATTCAATAACCTTGTGGAAAATGATTTAAGAATTTAATTATTTGCTATCGTGTATGACTGATCACAGTTAGGGCGTTTCAAAGTACAGACTACATTTCACAACTTATTTGACCAGAGTTCCAAAGGCTTCTTCTGTTTTGTTGAGGAGTCTAGTGAACAAAATTTCGACTTTTAAACCAACAAGTAAACCAAAGCAATATAATGGCCAATAATCGATTTCCAATCTCACTGGCTGTAAGCCAACTATATTGCTTCCATTCCGGAGACAAGAATGATGCAATGATGGATTGTACAAATTTTCTGGAGCTCTCGGTAATTGATCGAATTGGATATCGTAAAAATTAGGCCTTCGTTTGAATTATTCTAGGACAGGGCCATACTGTGTACAAAATGTCCTTCGCAATATAAATGGCAGCTTTTTAGACAATCCCACCATAGTCTTTTGCATAGAACCCAATCTACAGAACCTGTTTCTACCTCTAATGCTACATAACATACATCTCAGCCAAATACTTCCGCTGCAATGCATTCTGTATTGGTTCCTTTTCCAAATTCCGTATTCCTGAAACCTGAAGATATTTTGGCAACTGAGTTAGTTGTGATTAAGGATTCATCGAGAGGTTTTTCAGTTGGGAAGGGTGAACTCGACTCAGGTTCCAAAGTTAATTTCATAAATGAAAAAAATTTCTAACTCGCTTGTTCTTAAAAAGGAAAGAAAAGATATTGAAATCATAGGAATCGGAATAACTGAAAGAAGAACGAAATATTAAGCACAAACTTCAATTTGCTCAAGAAATGACAACTTTGAACTGTCGTTAGAATTTTTAGTCGCACCTTCTTTCATGGGTTATCAGCCGGAAGTAGCGCTTAATGTTAGAAGATGGATTTTTTCTTCGAATTAAGAGCTTGCGGATGAGAGCTTTAACCAACTCAAATAGATTTGTTGGTATGAGCTGAAGCATTTTTTTATTTTCTAGAAATAGGTAAGGTTAAACTCAGAGAGGAAACTTCGATCATTGCATAAAACAGGAAGATACAAAACTCAACAAGATTAAAAGAAATCGTGCTTCGTCAACTCAATAGAAAATTCGTTTGATTACTTAGAGAAATTCTGGGGATTGGATAAAATTCAGGATCTTCAATTAAGATGGTCTGAAGAGCAAACTGAATATGAAAATCATTTATACTGTAGAGTTTCTTCCTGGCAGTCCAGTTAACTTTGAAGAAAGTTCCTAATTGGCTTGGATCATCCTATGGTACTGCCTTTCGCAGGTGTTTATCTCTCGAGCGTAGGTTATCTAAAAATTCAGCATGGAAAATACAATATGTATAGACATCGTAAAATAATATGAAGCTCTTGGTCATATGTCACGTGTATCCAGATCTTCAAACATTTTTTTTAAATTATTTACCACATCAATGTGTAGTTAGACCTGATAACGTATCTACGAAAATGCCCGAAGTCTTCGGCGCATATTGACGCACATCATCGCAAATTTCCTTAAATGGCATCCTTTGGGTTGGTGCTACATTACGGAATGAACTTTTTATTATTTTGCTTCGATTCAAACTTTATCGAATCGATACGCCTTGACAGCAGATATTATAAGAATGTATTAACAAATCCTTGTTTATCCATCACATAGAAATTTGGGGTTAATATTGTGGAGAGAAAAACCACAAACACCCTTACAAACTTATCAACTAAACACTATCGCGTGTTGTACTTCATCGGTTCAGTTTCTGGCTATTCGTTGTCTGCAAGCAAGCGTTTCAAGAGCGTTTTTTTTTAGTTATGACTTAGAAACGTTAACTAAAAAACGGAACTGAAGTACTTTCAGCCTTGAATTCTGCTGAATAAGAACTTTCTAAATGGATTAAAAAACTATTAGAAAGGACATTATGCTTACCGAATCTAAATTAATAAGCACAAACATAATAATGAAGCTGTTAGTCGCCAAATCTCGAGTTGCACCCGCAAAAAAGAAGCAACTACCTCGGTTAGAACTCTTCGCAGCACACCTTTTAGCTAAACTCCGGGTTTAAAAAATAGGTTTCCAAAATTTCTGACGAAAGTCAGTCATTTAATACAAAAGGGAAAGGGTCGTTATTCTGTATTTTAAGATTCTGTGTGAGCAAAATTCTCTAAATGAATATACATTTTTTTATGACTATAATTTTGTATTCCATTATTCTGTAATTCTATTATTCAGCATTCCAAAATTTTGTAAGTCCACTATTCAGCTTTTGAAAATTGTAAGTCTAAAATTCTGTTTTAAAATTATTCAAACACTAAAAGAGATTTATTCTATATCTGTTAAACAATTTGTATTCAATAAACAAAAGCAATTAACTAATTTCAACAAAAAGGAAATAGATTTTCAATAAATAATGCACTCAATATAGATGCAGATTCTTGGCTAAACTTCTTAAATATTCTGGGTGACTTAATGCTCTTCTTGTTTTTACTATACATTTAATTTGTTTATTTTTACTTGCGATTATAGGTACTATAATGCAAGTTATGCATTCGTGCAGATTAAAATTTTTGAGATAAAAATCAAACATGGCATTACGATGATAGGGAAACATAATTGAGTTTTTTTTATAAAAGTTCTTGTCAGTACTTTTATAAAAAAAATCAGTGTACTACTGTAGGTTTGCATTATATTTTGGTGAAAAAAAAAATAATATGGTGGGCTAAAAACGGTACAATAAAAATTGATATTCAAGAAGATGTAGGTAGCCTAAGTAATTTTGCATTATTTTTTTCGAAAACTTTTATTTTGTATTTTAATTTAATTTTTAATTAATTTTTTTTTTAATTTTTTTTTTTTAAATCAATATTTTGAAAATGGGTAAGTGAATTTTATTTTTAATTTAAATGTACGTTATTTTTGTGCTTAAGTTTATATTCTTGAATTATTTTTTTAATTTTTTTTAAAAAAAGTTGTTAAAAAAACATTTAATTTAAAAACGGCTTCTACAATTTTGAAAATATCAACAAAAAAAACACATTTCTTATTATTTCCTAAAGAAATAAAATGGCGTTTAAATTATTTCACCCAATACAATTGAACGTACTTTAATTTTAACAATCAAAAGTCACATAAATCCAATAAATGCTTTGATGTTCACTTTAATTTTCTTAAATTTTATTCTACAATGTGACCGCACATACATGTGGGAATAAAAACTCGAGAGTAATCTTATTAATAATAATTTATTTCAGTTTTATTAATTTATTATAAAAAAAATGCCAAAAGGCAAGCTTGGCTCTTGGGTTTCGACTTGCTCGGTCGACTGCTTCTTTGTTTCTCTTCTTGTTCTTCAGTTTTTCTCACCTTAGGCATTGTATATGAACTTCAATGTATATACAATGACCTTAGGTTTAACAATGTTTCGATTCCACTTCGATCTTACATCATAGGGTGTTACAGTCTTGCTTTGGTGATAGCTTAGATACTCGATATCCTACATACATATGAGCAAATACGTGCGATCCAGTCTTTGTATGGACAGATACTTGTGATTTTGATCGATTAGTCTTCCTACCACAACTTTTAACATCTGTGCGTTCCTCCACGTTGTTTTGGGTGCGTGGATATGTTTCCGTTCTGCTTGCTGAGTTTGCGTAGACCGACCAACTCATCAATATCTGGAGGATATTTTGGATGCGTTTTGTTTCCATGAATATAATTCCTCTCAAAGCAGGTACACAATTTTATTACTTCTTCGTCTTCTTCAAAATAACTACGGAAGCTATTCTTTGAGGTTGCAAAGCTGATTGGAATAGCTTGATGCAAATGAATTTTGGAATACAGAATTATGAATTTACAAAATTTTGAAGTACATAATTTTAAAATGCAGAATTTCAAGATTACAGAATTTTAAAATACAGAATTTTGAAAACAAAACTTTGAAATCCGAATTTTGGCACATGCAGAATTATGACCCCAAGCCAATAAAAAACAGAGATCAAATCCAAATTGACACAACATTAAGAGTTAAATTCGTATATCTATTTGTATATGTGGTTTAGGACAATTAAGTTATGAAAAAAAAAACAAATAAAACTTATAGATGTTAATATTGTTTCTTTGATAAATTCATTTTTTCTTTAAATTAAGTTTTTCTTCAATACAACTTCTGCCACTGAATTATATTTAAGTAACGACTACTTTACAACTGAACTGTATAGTGTATGGTAGGTAAAGGCTAAAGGGGTTGATACTTAATACTAGTTTTCCCCTTTTCTGGGTTAGTTCGATCGTGTGAGTGTATGTAGTTGTAGTCTGATAGTTGTTTGTGTATCTCGTCGAATCCTTTGTGCCGTTCTTTTGTCAAGTCACATATGGCGTTATCTGCTAAATTCTCTTGTTTGTTCGTTATGTATTTTGACTGTAGAGTATGTTGTTGCAGAAATAATTCTTTATAAAGTTCAACAGGCTTAAGGACAAGTGACAACCTTCGTTATTTTTCTCGTCGAATGTCTTCAAGTTTTCCATAAAATATCTTACATTATTTATCATTACATTTCCATTTTCGCTAAAATTAGAATATTGCAACAATATTCTTATTTCCCAATAAATCGGATACTTACTTAACAAATAGCTTTGGGAAATATTTTCCAATCTCAATCGTTTTAACAAGCCTTCCAATTTGCTTGCAATTAAAATGCTAAACAGTAGAATGATAAAGAAAATTGTATCTCAACCAAAATACCCAATTAGGTATTTGCGTTGCCCTCAGTAACTTTTGATCCTTCACCCCTTTTAAACTCAAAAAAGTATTTACAAAATGCGAATATTAAACTGTGTCACTAACAATGCTGCAGGCTATTTTAACCAGGTTCTTTCCTTCTTCAAAACAAAGCATCAAGCCTTCTAAATCTCAGAACGCCTGCTGTTTCAATGTTCTATTTATATCTATCCATTATTATCTTTCAAAATATTTAACATTTCCTAAATCTTCTTCACCTGAAAGAGGAGTAGTAGGTGGTGTTTAGATTTAGCTTCTTAGAAATCAGGTTGGAAATGAAATAGGAATTCAACCCCATTAACTCCTAAGCTCCGTTGTTCTTCAAATATTTGCTTTGACTGTCGCACTGGCTTCATGGGGTTTCCTAGTGTCTATTTGTGTACTCTACCCACCTTCGCTACTAGTTAGAAAGGCACACAATGGGCACACTGTGCCTTTGTTAGACTTTTGTAAAGCAAAGGCAGTGTACCTCAGCTAGCTACATAATTAATTATTTCTTAGAGTACGACTTAACCATTGTCAGTTAGGTGGGACTGCTGCGTGTAAATGTTTAACCGACGACCGACGTCAAGAACCGGGTTTTGAGTTGAGGCCTCTTTTGGTGATGTATACCTGGTGGAAAGTGTCTTTTTTCCTTTTTGCGTGTATGGTAATTAATGGCAATTAAGCTGTGTGTGTATGACAAGGGCACACATATATATCACTAGAGAAAATTGCGAATACATTACTCTTGACAAATATTTGAGTTCTCGAAATTGTGTCGTTGAGAGACTCTCTACAATGTGCTGGCAGTTTGCAAGTTGTTTGGAAGTTTTTTAGTGTTTTATAACGCTTGAAGTATTACCAAGTTGAGAATTGAATGTATATTACTGAAACATGTTGAGAAAAAAATGTTCTACTGTGAGTTTCCAGTAAGAAATCAACAATTTTTATTTTTGCTGATCTTTTAATTTTTTTATGTTGAACATAAAAATATAAAAGTAAACCAAACTCCTAGAAGAAATGGTATCGCTTTGAAGGAACTGGGCTTGAAATGGCTTTTTAGAGATATAAACACAAAGGAAAAGAATTAAACTTATATAAAAAAATATTTAAAAAATAGTAAGGGTCGACAAATTCTTTCGAAACCATTGATTTACAATATTTTTTGCCAACCCATTGTATATGCATTTTCTATAGTACTCTCATGGTGGTCATTTTTCGTCTGGCCATCTTCCCGGTTGATTCGTAACTAACTCTAAATAGTGGAGACGTGAACATTTACCGATATTTTACCAGTATTTAATTTAATACACTTTTGTTGTCTGAACTTATTCAACACAATTGGCAATTTCAGCACGTCTCATTGCGACTTGATTCGGAACTAAAAAATGATGCTTCATGGTAGTACCATTGTATATACATACACTGCCTACAGTACTATATCATGAAGCATCATTTTTTAGTTCTGAATTATTAGGCGTGCTGAAATTGCTTGGTATGCCATTGTTCATGAATGGCACTTTCATCGAAGAAACCGAAAAGTTCTCAGTACTCGGTTTTTTTTTTTTTTATAATTAACGCGCGCTATCAATTCTAACGCTCGATTTTGTATTCTATCAAGCAGGTGAAGCGATGTTTGCGAAGCACCTGCCCAGAGGTGGGAGTTATACTCGAGTTTAGGGCGTATAAACGCTTTATAAATTGTAGCCAGATCAGATGGGGAAAAATACTTCTTACACCGATACAGAAAACCTAAGCACTTTGCAGCATTCTTAGCGATCTCAAATATATGGTCATTCCAATGGAGGTCGTCGTTGACACACATACCGAGTACTGAAGCTTTTCGGTGTCTTCGATGTAAGTGCCATTCATGGACAAAGGCATTGGGGGTATGTTTAGCTTTAACGACAGAAGATAGCATTGAGTTTTCGAAGCATTAAACTCCACACGATTCTTATTACCCCATTTGACAATGCTGTATAAATCGAAGTTTAATGAGCTTGACATATGGTACCGTTGCAATTGTACGTCCGAAGGCGAAGGACGTGAATAATCGAACGAATATGAAAAGCTGAGGGAAGAGTCGTCAGCCAAACAGTTAAGTGGATTAGAAGTAACAGACAGAAGATTATTTATAAAAATGAGGAACAGAGTCGGAGACAGAACAGAGCCCTGGGGCACACCAGCATTTATTTTGTGGGAATCAGACTTGAATCCGTCCAATACAACTTGTATTGAACGGTCCAGAAGATAGCTTCTAATCCAACGAACAAGTGTATCATCGATCCCAAAAGCACGCATTTTCGATAAGAGAGCTTCATGCCAAACTCTATCAAATGCCTTGGAGATATCAAGAGCAATAATCTTACTTTCAATAAAGCGATGTAAAGATTTGTTCCATTGTTCGGTGAGATATGCCATTAGATCACCAGTGGAACGGTTGCTGCGGTAGCCATACTGACGGTCATGGAGAAGCTTTCGATCTTCGAGATATTCCTTAAGCTGACGGTTAATCAGTGTTTCCATGACCTTAGAAAGAAGGGATGTCAGTGCTATGGGTTGGAAGGAGGAGGGGGAGGATGGGTCACCTTTCTTAGGGACAGGCTGGACAAATGCTGTTTTCCATCTTCTAGGAAAGATTCCAGAAGAGTAGGAGCGATGGAAAAGCTTACGCAGTGGCTTTGTCAGTGTGGAAGAACACCTCTTCAGAAGAATCGGGGGAATACCATCCGGGCCAGCGGATTTGTGTATATCAAGATCTTTGAGAACTTTTGCTTCTGTACGAGTGCGGAAAAAAATCTGTCCCATGGAAAAATTTACATTCTCGAGGACAGGAGGGGCAACGTTGCTTTGAGGCAGCGTGGAGCTGGCAGCGAAATGGGCGGCGAGCAAGTTTGCCTTCTCTGAAGAGTAAACAATTGGTTTGTTATTGTCGATGAGCGTTGGAACCGAAGATGTTGAGGAGTTTTTAATATTTTTTACAAATGACCAACAATTTGTACTGTCTTTGGACACTGCAGAATTTTTTGCCGTCATTTTTGGTCATGCAAAAATTTGGTTCTTTCAATAACAGAGTTGCATAAGTTCCTTGCTTGTTTGTGCTTTTTCCGATTTTCCTCTGTAGGGTTGGCTTTGTAGGATCGGAAACTTACTTCTTTGAACCTGATAGCTTCTTTAACTCAGAATTAAACCAAGACTTTTCTTTGGGCTTGATGCTTTTTACTCTGTTAGGAATAAAAGCACGCATCCCTAGAAGAATCACATTTGTGACCATTTCGGCACTGGCATCAATGTCACTATCGAGAAAGCATAGTGACCAGTTAAAGTTTCGGAAAAAATATTCAGGCCGTCCCAGTTGGTTTTCTCGTATTGCCAAACGGTCCTGGTGGTGGGTGGAGAATGAGAAATTAGCTGAAATGACACAATGGTCTGAAGTGGGAAATGGAGAAGTTACACTATTGGAATATTTATCAGGGTGAGAAGTAAGAAACAAGTCAAGAGTATGGGCGGCTTGTCCAGCAATATCCGATATACGCGTTGGCACATCGATCAGTTGGGTAAGGTGATGTAACCCGGCAAAAAGCTCGACATACCTTCCTTCGGGTGTTGTCTGACCAGAATACCGGAGCCAATTGGAATTGTGTACATTAAAATTGTCCGCAATAACGATTTCAGTGCGAGGACAAAGGGAAACAATTTTCGAGATGGAATCAGACAGCGCATCAAACTCATTGCAAGTCGAATTACTGTTGAGATTTGGACTCCAGTAAATAAAACAATAATGAATGACATGCTTGTGGACAGTGAATTTGAGCCACAAGAAGTTAAAGTCCGTGTTGGAACATTGCACATATTGGGGAAGGCTCTGGCAAGCAATATCATTCCTAACATAGACCACGAGACCATGATGGGAAAAGAGTAATGGCACTAAGCTATACCCATGTAGAGCAAATTCTGATAAATCAGTATTTACTCCAACCTGAGTTACACTTAATGCCAAAACAGCTGGCTTGTATTGAACAGTGTAGACGTACACGTGAAAGAAATTCTTTCTTAAACCACGAACATTAGAATACACAACACAAAAATCACTTATTATTTAAAAATACTTACATACAAAAACACAACTCTGACTAAGTCGAACTGCGCAGTGAAAATCCAAATTAATTTCTGAATAATCAAACTGTCTTAGGTGTTATGCCCATAAGACAGCTTGTTTGCAAAAAATCAATTTAAACATTCAGCACAATAGGACAAATTCAGATGCCCTTATCTATTTACCGCAAGCATTGTATGGTCATACGATGCCTACAGAAGATAAGAAAGAGGCAGTTAAGCACAAAGGTCTTGGGACAGATAAGAGAAGAGGATAATTTGCTATGCGAATGCGTTTTATTTATTGTTTTTTCTTCCTTTGCGCGAGTGGGCATCTTTTTCATTCATCCTACGACGCGAGTGAATATTATTATTTTCTTTACAGCACACGCGAGGGGTTTTTTCCAATTTCTCTAACGAGTGTGTTTTATTATTTTTTTTAAAACACTCGCGATAACAACGCGCAATAATTATTTTTTTTGACTTTTGTTTAATTATTTGTACGTCCGGCCTCTACGAGCTTAAGATATACGCCCTAAACTCGAGTATAACTCCCACCTCTGGGCAATTGCTTCACAAACATCGCTTCATCTGCTTGATAGAATACAAAAGTGCGTTAAGATTGATAGGAAATAGTAATACTCGTCAGTTCACCCTTGAGCCTAATTTCGGAAGTACCATACAAATATAGGGATTCATTTTTTAGCCGAACAACACGAATTTGGAATAGTTTACTCCGCGAGATTTTCCCTTCCTATTTTCATCTGCTATCATTCAAAACCAAGGTTAATCCACACCTCCTATCTTTCCACTCCCTATCACCCTAATGTGCTCTACATTAAAAAGGAAACAAATAGTCCCTTGTGCGCGCGTTAATTATAAAAAAATCCCCGTTTACTGTTGGTGGCATCTCCACATCAGAAAAGATAAGTCGCCATTCTGCCAAGTTGGGGCACCATGTTGAACCACATAATTTCTTAAAGTGACATGCTGATCAAAATATTCATTGATTGGCATTCTTTCAAATATTTCGGGTTAAAATAGTTTTCAGTTTGTTTTATTTTTGAACTGTGAAAGATTTAGTCTCCTGCTTCCGGCGATAAATGCTCCACTTTATTCTATTTTCTTGGCTTCCTGACCAGAAATTAAATAAAAAAATCTTATAATTTAAAATCTTGACAGTTGTCAAAAAACATTCCCATTTATTCTCCAATGTGCTATTGTTTTAGGTCCATTGTACTTAACCATTTTATTAATATGTTATTCTACTATGTTTTGGAAAATACAAAATGAAACATCCTTATGACCTAACCTTGTTTGTGCCTGCTTTTCTCTCTTTCAAACTATCCCCATGGTTCAGAACCATACTCATGCATATCCAAAAATGTACTAGAGCCTTACAAGACCCACAAAAATCATATGCTCACCCACTAATCACATCCACGAACACACTATACCAAACTGATCAAAGGACGCAGACCACCCTTGTTTAGCCTGAATTTATTTGAGTCTTTGAACCGGAATGTACAAAAATCACCAAAAACCATAACCGTTGGCCACACAACTGAGTGCTTCAAACCTTATCCTTTATGTGCCCATCGTTGAACTCTGGCATGGTAATGTTTATACCTCTCCCTCGATTCGCAGCCTTTTTGTTTTCGCTAAAATAATTTTCACCACTGGGTACTCTCCTCACTATACATTTTCAAGCCTTTTCGAAAAACACCAGCCATGCAACGAAAGAAATCCAACCCAGCGGCCAATTTCCAATTTACCTCCTGCTGCGTCCGCGGGTAACACTAAGGAACTCTTATATACACTATAATTCGCAATCATAGTCCTTACACATTGGTATCCCAGCCAAAATTGGCGAAAACGCACATCATCCATATATACTACTGGACCAATTCGGTCGACATTGTTGTTCCTGGTTCGGTATCCCTTTCAGGAGAAGATAATACATGGTGATAATCCTGCATGGCGAGGATTCGATTTCAGTAGCCGTGCATCGTGCAACTAAATGCTGGATTAATTTAGCAACGGAGATTGATAGCGAATATCGATGGAGAAGAGCTTGTGCTATTCCAGGAATACTGAATGTGAGTAAAATTTGTAGCGCTTGTTAACTTTGGCTTGAATGAACAAGCTAGATGACAGTGTTTATTCGATGGCAGATGTTGCCAGGTGCTTTTCCAAGAATTAAAAATAGTTTGTGCCAAAAGTTCTTGGATCTTAAACTCCATAGTTTTTCACTACTATTTCAAAGTACAGGTGTTCGAGTGGGGCAATTGTTTCAGCGGCAGTTCTATTTCCTATCAATCTTAACGCTCGATTTTGTATTCTATCAAGCAGGTGAAGCGATGTTTGCGAAGCACTTCCCAGAGGTGGGAGTTATACTCGAGTTTAGGGCGTATAAACGCTTTATAAATTGTAGCCAGATCAGATGGGGAAAAATACTTCTTACACCGATACAGAAAACCTAAGCACTTTGCAGCATTCTTAGCGATCTCAAATATATGGTCGTTCCAACGGAGGTCGTCGTTGACACACATACCGAGTACTGAGAGCTTTTCGGTTTCTTCGATGTAAGTGCCATTCATGGACAATGGCAGTGGGGGTATGTTTAGCTTTAACGACAGAAGACATCATTGAGTTTTCGAAGCATTAAACTCCACACGATTCCTATTACCCCATTTGACAATGCTGTATAAATCGGAGTTTAATGAGCTTCACATATGGTACCATTGCAATTGTACGTCCGAAGGACGTGAATTATCGAACGAATATGAAAAGCTGAGGGTAGAGTCGTCAGTAAAACAGTTAAGTGGATTAGAAGTAACAGACAGAAGATCGTTTATAAAAATCAAGAAAAGAGTCGGAAACAGAACAGAGCCCTGGGGCACACCAGCATTTATTTTGTGCGAATCAGACTTGAATTCGTCCAATAAAACTTGTATTGAACGGTCCAGAAGATAGCTTCTAATCCAACGAACAAGTGTATCATCGATCCCAAAAGCACGCATTTTCGATAAAAGAGCTTTATGCCAAACTCTGTCGAATGCCTTGGAGATATCAAGAGCAATAATGTTACTTTCACCAAAGCGATGTAAAGATTTGTTCCACTGTTCGGTGAGATATGCCATCAGATCACCAGTGGAACGGTTGCTGCGGAAGCCGTACTGACGGTCATGGAGAAGCTTTCGATCTTCAAGATATTCCTTAAGCTGACGGTTAATCAGTGTTTTCATGACCTTAGAAAGAAGGGATGTCAGTGCTAAGGGTCGGTAGGAGGCGGGGGAGGATGGGTCACCTTTCTTAGGGACAGGCTGGACAAATGCTGTTTTCCATCTTCTAGGAAAGATTCCAGAAGAGTAGGAACGATGGAAAAGCTTACGCAGTGGCTTTGCCAGTGTGGAAGAACACCTCTTCAGAAGAATCGGGGGTATACCATCCGGGCCAGCGGATTTGTGTATATCGAGATCTTTGAGAACTCTTGCTACTGTACGAGTGCGGAAAAAAATCTGTTCCATGGAAAAATTTACATTCTCAAGTACATGAGGGCAACGTTGCTTTGAGGCAGCGTGGAGCTGGCAGCGAAATAGGCGGCGAGCAAGTTTGACTTCTCAGAAGAGTAAACAATTGGTTTGTTATTGTCGATGAGCGTTGGAACCGAAGATGTCGAGGAGTTTTTTATATTTTTTACAAATGACCAAACATTTTTACTGCCTTTGGGACACTGCAGAATTTTTTGCCGTAATGTTTGGTCATGCAAAAGTTTGGTTCTTTCAATAACGGAGTTGCATGAGTTCCTTGCTTGCTTGTGCTTTTTCCGATTTTCCACTGTAGGGTTGGCTTTGTAAGATCGGAAACTTACTTCTTTGAGCCTGATAGCTTCTTTACACTCAGAATTAAACCAAGACTTTTCTTTAGGCTTGATGCTTTCTACTCTGTTAAGAATAAAAGCACGCATCCCTAGAAGAATCACATTTGTGATCATTTCAGCACTGGCATCAATGTCACTATCGAGGAAGCATAGTGACCAGTTAAAGTTTTGGAAAAAGATATTCAGGCCGTCCCAGTTGGCTTTCTCGTATTGCCAAACGGTCCTGGTGGGAAGTTTTTCTTTAACTGGATGGGTGGGGGATGAGAAATTAGCTGAAATGATACAATGGTCTGAAGTGCCAAATGGAGAAGTTACACTAATGGTATATTTATCAGGGTGAGAAGTAAGAAACAAGCCAAGAGTATGGGCGGCTTGCCCAGCAACATCTGGTATACGCGTTGGCACATCGATCAGTTGGGTAAGGTGATGTAACCCGGCAAAGAGCTCGACATACCTTCCTTCGGGTGTTGTCTGACCAGAATAGCGGAGCCAGTTGGAATTGTGTACACTAAAATTGCCCGTAATAACGATTTCAGTGCGAGGACAAAGGGAAACAATTTTCGAGATGGAATCAGACAGTGCATCAATACTCGTTACAAGTCGAATTACTGTCAAGATTTGGACTCCTGTAAATAAAATAATAATAATAATAATGAATGACATGCTTGTGGACAGTGAATTTGAGCCATAAGAAGTTAAAGTCCGTGTTGGAACATTGCCCATATTGGGGAAGGCTCTGGCAAGCAAAATCATTCCTAACATAGACCACGAGACCTTGATGGGAAAAAAGCATTAGACAATGCTGTCAATATTAACATTTAATGAGTTCACCATTATTTGAAAAGTTGCTTCAGACAAGGGGTAGTTTGATTAATATAAGAAAAAGAGTCGTTGACAAAACGGAGCCCTAGTTAACACCAGTATTTAATTTATTATTATGAGACATGAATCCGTCCAAAAAAACTTATATTGTAAGTTTCAAAATGTAACTGTTAATCCAACAAAAAAGACTTTTATCGAGTCGAGATTTTCGATTAAAGGCCTTTGACGCAAACTATATCAAAAGAAGCTTTCGATTTTTAAGATGATTCTAGAACTGAAAATGAATCAGGGCAGTGGCTTAGCTTTCATAGGGCAAGACCGTGCAGTGAACCAGGGCCCATAGGCTCAAAGGGCCTCCTCAGTTTGCTCGAATTAACAGAAAACAAATTTAGAAAGTTAAACTTTTCGTATTATGGATAGCGGAAAGCATTGTTTCCGGCAGGATGTTGCGACGCAACCTGAACCATTCCTGTAGACAGAACAAAGAATAATTAAGTACCGACGGCAAAACCACATACGGGAGTTCATGAAAGATGACACCTCGAATTATATATAACTCATTGATCGATGCGTAGGAGTTGACTCCGAAAGATGGGAGGCGACTTGTTCGAAGACCTGCCCACCATGCGATGTTTGTGTTTATGCATGTATGCAAGAGGTTCAAGCGGCTAACTAATGGGTGGAAGTTAGCTGCACTTTTTTTGCAAAGAAAAAAAGGTGTACTTTCGGTCTTTGGTCAATGATCTCTAACTGGACCAAAATCACCTGAAACAGACGTTTCATAATAAAGATGAAATGCTGAAAAAAACTATTCCCAAACCAATCGTCAAAAGCTGAAGATCATATTTTTGTAAATTTTGTACAAATATAAAATAATTAAAAAAAAAAAAAAAACTTTATTAAAATTTAAAAAAAACTGTCTTCTTTTTGTTTGATTTTTTGAGTGATATTTTCCCTTTGCCGACGGCAAATGACTTAACATCTTTAAAGTCCAGTGGCAAAAAAAAACAATTCTTTTAAAAAAGTTTGAGCTAATTGTCCTTGCAGCAAACAGAATGCAAATAACGAATCTGAATCTTCAAGAAAGTCAACTTGGATTTCCAAGATGGGAGTTGCTTTTTATTTGAGTTTTTTCTTCATCTTGTTCTTCACAAGATTTTGGTTCTGTCGTTTAAAGGAAAATGGTTGGGACAAAACTGGGACTGAAGGGGTGATCCGATTTTTCGTGCACCAGGGCCCTTATCCACCTATCTACGCCACTGAATAAGGGGTTACCATAACCTTGCAAAAAACACATTAGTTAAGCTGGACGATTGTTTGAGGATGTTGAGTCAGATTTGGCTTTTTTACAGGCTGACTGGACAAAAGCTTTCTTGCACTCAGAATAAGATCACACGAATTTGACATACATGTATGGAAAAGGTTGGTTTGGTTTGCCAGCGGTGAAGAAATCTCTTCTGAACCATATCGTCGATACAATTTGAGGTGGACCTGGTTCTCAAAAACTAAGCTTTTTCGGCCATCTTAGTCTCTAAGCTATCGCCCTCCAGTTTTGCACATGAAGTCGGTCGAGGTCCTATTTCACTGTCTTTTCTTAACATTCTCATAGAACATTTTCAACTGGCAATACTGTCTTCCCATTCGTTGGCTGACACTCTATTTCAAAAGTGAATTTCACGGTAAGTCAATATTGTGCTGGAACATACCTCCGTAGAATAAATTAATCGAAACAGTTTCGTGTTGTGCTGGTCCTCCATGAGATATACGAACGATAGATAGTTTTTGTAGAAATTTTTAGTAAGCTGAAAAAAGGTCATTAAATTATCTCAGGCCTCACCAAGCTTAACAAACTGTCTTCATTGGGTTGAACGGTAAATGTTCGTTACAATCCTGCCAAACAAATGGCCCAACTCACATGACGCACTTGTTGATATCCAGTCAAACAAAAATGGATTCTTGCAACTTGTATATATATTGGTACGCTTCCAGAGTAGAGACTGATGATGCGACTTCAGTGAATGTGATAAATGTTTGTGTTGACACTATCGATTCAGAACGAAATTGCTCGCAGAGAATTTCAGGGCACTCATATGGTCCCGCTGCCGCTGAAGACAACGGTGGCGGTGTGTGTTCCTGTTCAGTTTGAGAGTTTCAACTGCGAACAAAATTCGATTTAAAAAAGTGACAAACTATTCGCAATTTTATTTACAAGGAGTTACTCGGCAAAAAATCCATTTTTTGATATGTATAGCTGGGATTTAAGCCCCGAGTGAAATTTGTTGTCTTTGTCAATGTGGTCACACAAATGGATGGCTTCATTTCGTCGAATTTTTTATTGGGAACGTTTTTTCTTGTTCGGGTTTATATGGATATATGGATTGGATATGAATACATAATATAAAATATAAAAAGGAGTGAAAACCATGACATGGAGTTGAATAGTAATTTTGAACTTACTTCATGGAATTGTGTTATATTATTCGAAACATTTTGTATTGATTTTTTCTGGAATATAGTTATTTTAGTGGAAGGTTTTTGAAAAATTGAATTTATAACTGTAGTGCCCCGTGTGGCTTAGTGGTTAGTGTGTCTCGAAAAAGTGCATCTCGTTCTCGTTCGGAGTCGGCGGTAAACTGTAGGGCCCTTCCATTCTTGCAGATTAACAACACACACACAGGAATGGTTGAGAGTATAAGTCACTAGGCCTTGGCTCCTTAAGTAGCTGTCGCGCCAATAAAAAAAATGTATAACTGAAAATGTTAAAAAATTAAATGTTAGATATTTTCAAACTTTTACGTAATTTTTTGGTTGTTTGTGTTCAAACACCATTGCTCTTAAAAAAAAACTGAAAATCTACCTGTTACTTCTTTCATTGAGAAACCTTTTTTTTAGTGCTAACGTAATTGGACTAAGGAAGGAATAGGGCACATGATTTTCTGCTATACGGTTAAACTGATGCACAATATCGTGAAGCTTAAAGCTAGAAGATATCCTGGTTGTAGGTGTCTTAGCTATAGAATTTCGTTAAGAAAATTAGTCGACACGAAAATGAAAAAAACTGACAATATTCTAGAACTTTATAATTTTTTCTTAAAACAAATAAAATTGAAGATGAATTTCCAAATGTTGAAATTGCACTAAGAATTTTCTTAAGTATGATGGGGATCAATTGCAGTGGGGAACGTTCCTTCTCTAAGTTAAAAAGAATAAGAAACGAATTCAGAACTACAAGATTCAAAAAAGATTGACAAGTTTGTCGCTGATGTCAATCGAAAGCGACATCCTCAGAGGCATCGATTTTGAAGATGTGATCAATGATTTTCCTAATCTCAAATTAAGAAAAAAACTACTTCAATAAACATTCCTCTCTTTTACCTGAAAAAATATAGTCTGTATCACTTTTTGCATATTAATATATTTTTCTGTACATGACTTTCTGAACAACTTATTTAATTTTCTGTTATATAAATTTTGTTTATTTTTGAATTTTTATATGAAATATTTATTTTTTTGTTTGTATTTTAACATTGTTTATGTTTATGTTTTTGTTTTAAAACAAAAAAATATTATTTATTTAAAAAATTAAAAGAATAAATATTAGTTCAATATTATGTGATTTTGTCTGTATACCTTTATTACAAAACATAACATTTTTATATAATCATACAGGGGCCCCATTTTCGAAAAATGCCCAGGGCCCCCAAAAGGGTAAAGACGGCCTTGCATCCCAATATGTAAAAAGAAGTTTTATCTCAGCTTTCTGCCTGACATAGATATGGCTTAGGCGCTTTCTCACTTGCCGGGGTGGTATCTGTACCGACACTCGGTATACCGCTTTCTTACCGTACCGATTCCGCACATGCCACACAAATCAGTAGGTGTAGGTGCTCTAGACGTTATAAAAAGGCCTTACCCAAGCCAATTACTGACAGCTTTGCAAATATCATACCTTATATTAATATAGGGGCTATTTGATATTGCCATGAACAAGAAGTACTTGCCAGCATACATTATTTTGCTTTAAAGGGAAAGAAAGTATTTTTTTAACACAAAAAAGCAGATATAGGATTTGTTTAAACAAAAATTGCATTAATTTTGTTTCGTTTTAAGGTGTTGAGTTTTTAATGCATTATTTGTATTGCGTTTTTAAGCTTTATTTCTTCTGAAGGAGTTGCCACACTGACTTTTCTACTGCATACTGTAACGACTTAAATTTTATTTTAATTTTAAAAGTGAAAAGTTTTTACTTACCTGAGTTTTGAAAAGGAGTTCTTCTCGTAACACTCATATACCTCTACACCAATTCACGGTTGGGAAAATAAACATCAAACATCGACAAAACAAATATTTATATTTTAGTTTATATAAGGCCTTTTCAGGCAAACCTTACACAAGTTCTTTGCATTTTAATTTTTAGTAAACATCTTTGGAAGGCCTTATAAAGGCCATTTTAAAATTGTATCTACAAGCCTTGAATAGAGCTTTCCAAATTAACTTTTAAAGGTCTTATACCAGCTATTGTTTTAATTGTCAGATTTTAAATTGTGTGGCTTTCTAAAGTTTGAAGAATATTAGCTCATTATACAGTCTTATACTTAAAAAAACGAAACACTTGGGTTTTATAAATCAGGCTAAATTGCCATTTGAGAAAAATAAATTGAAAGGTTAATTCTTTGAAATCATAAACATAATTCACGTTAATATTTGATTTCATTTCTTTGAACTTATGAAATAATTTCTGTTAGCACTTCTTCTCTGTCTTACAGTATTCAGTTGTAACTCTCTTATTTTATTTACAACTGATTTTATATATGTAAGAACTTATTTATAAGACTCTTAATATTAGCAAATTAATTCAGTTCGTATAAGGCCTTTATAGGCTAGCCTTACAAAAGCTGTTTGCATTGACTTGTCGTGACAAGCCTTATAGCAGCAATTATTTGTTTATTTTTTAGTGAACATCTTCGGAAGGTCTTATACAGGCCATTTTTAAGCTTTATCTACAAGCCTTGCATAAAGCTCACCAAACTCACTTTTTAAGGCCTTATTACAGCTATTTTTTTTTTAATTTTCAAAGTTTGGAATGTATGGCTTCCGAAAGTTTGCCTTATACAAACTCTGTGCAAGCAATTGCTTGCGAAATTCAAAAAATTGAACCTTATACAAGCTAAATTATTAGTTGGGATCATAAGTATCGCTATATTCAAAGCCAGCCAATTCTACAGCGTCATCATTACTGCTAAGGATGTGGACATACTTATTCTGTTGAAGCATTAGTTATATCCATCTCTGTCTTAAGAAAAATGGAAGAGGCAGTAATCTAAATATACTCTACTCCTCAAGTTCCTGTTCTTCAACACCCCACCCCAATTATGGTTGTGATTCTAAGTTACCACCGTATGAATCGAGGAAGAAGAAAATTTGCAGCACCATTGTACATGAAAAATACCTCCAGAAGTGGCTATGTTCTTGTTCTTACTAACAAAATAAATAAACTAATTAAAATAAATAAAAAAATATGTAATTATGTACATATGTAGTACATGAATTTAAGCAAGCATAACATATATTTTCTAGTTGAATATCATAAACGCAATTGTAGCCTTTAAATAACAAACTTTGTAAACATCTGATATCTCGAATCAACACCGAAAATTAATTACCTCCCTACCATCCAAACACATGCTTTCAAGCCCACATGTAACCAAACCCGCAGTCATTATGCTTCAACCACAAGCAAATCCAAAAGAAAAATCTCATAAAACCTCTCGAATAAATTATGAATTACTATCGAAAACAAAAAACTTTCCTCCGGGTAATAAACTCCAAAAGTTTTGACACCTACTGCCGGTTCTGGTATACCGCTGAAGGCATTAGTTTGCTCATCCTTGGTTATCGTAACTATCATATCAGATCGTTTCTAATCCGCACCCTGAAAAATGTGGTTATAAAACGAAGAAACTTTGCATCGAACATTACATAGGTTTCCTATTCCATAAACGTGTGTTCACATTAATTACGCTTCACTTCAAGATACAATATTTCTAAATCCCAAGTTTGTAGGGCTCTGGTCGATGGTTTGGTTCTCCAATCAACAGCATTTTGCAACTTTTTTATTATGCCATTCTGAAAAAATGGTATACCAGCATCAAGTTTTCGTTTAGTTCTTCAAATTGATGCAATTAATATTTTGTTCTAAGACTCATTGGAAGATTTTGTTGCTGTTCTCTTTTCTGTGGAGTGCTTTATTTAATCGAGGTGTATTTAAATCTTGTATCTTTAATTATGTTGCAGAAAAAAACTTGTAGAACAATGCGAATTGGACTTTGTCTGTGAACTAAGAACTATGGAAAACCCACGACTTCTTTTCAAATGAAGAAAGTGAAGGTAGGTGAATTTCACAAAGTGACAAAGAAAAATACTTGTGATTAGGGGCTGGAGAAATTACCTGTTTTTTTGTTTTTCCTTCCATTTCCGGTTAGTATTTTATTTGAGTCAGTTTTACATTCGACAGAAAATATCATAGTAACACTTGGAGTTTTATTTTCGATATGGTTCAACTTTCGTGTTTTTGTTATTCCATTAAAATGGAACATTTTTACAACCTTTAATTATTTTTGGTAAAAATTATCCTTTTATAAACGAAATGCAATATAAATATTTTTAATATTTTCGTGCATTCAATATTTATCGTAAGGTACTATTTAAATCATATATAATTAATTTTCATAATGATGGGTAAAAATGAACGATTTCAGGCTTATTGGGTCTCATTTGTAAATTCTGCACATTCATACAAACCTATGTATATACCTTTGCCCTCTAGCGGGAGAGTAAATCGAAATAACTAATTAATTGTTAAAACAGTAATCGTTGAGTGGGAATTATTTTATTGTTATTATTTATTTAAATAGTAACTCTTTAATTCTTAAATCACGAATTTCAATTGGGAATAAAATCAGAAAAAAAACATATTCTGTAAAGAAGCCGAAGGCGAATCATGCTATGTACTGTACACATTCAAAGTTCACAGTATTGCTGTGGTCGTGATTCATCATTTTTACTTGCGAATATAAGGACTATAAGGCAAGTTAAAGATTCGTGAATATACAAAAAATTAAGATGACAATAAAACATGACATTACGATCATAAAGAAGTCTAAAAAAAGTGATCGACAAAAAATGTCTGTCTGTCTGTCAGTATGTATTACGAGCTGTAATCTAAACGGCTTAAGCGATTATCTCCAAATTTGTTGCGTGTAATTCTTTTGGCATTCTCCAGCGAGGAAATTGAAATTTTATTTTTAGGCCTGAAAATAACAGTACCTGACCTATGACAGTTTAGGAAAAGCTTATTTTTCTCGAAAACAGCTCCAACGATGATTAGAACCATATTTACGGAAAAATCTATTAACGGTACCCTTCATATAACGGTTTTTTTTTTTTTTAATTATTGGCCTTCTCGGTAACGGAACGGTGAATTTCTCTCAAATTTTATATTTAAGAAGATCTAAGTTTCCAAATTAATTCTGCATATCGAAATTTTGAATAACTTTTTTTTCTAATTAAAATGAAATTTTGATTTTTTTTTTGATAAATCAATATTTTTAAAACTATTCAAAAAAAATTATTTTAAATTTTATAATCACATGTATATTAAACTCTAAGAAACTGCATACCAAAATTTAAAAAAAAATGTTTTTTTTTTAACGGGATTTTATCAAAACCGGTCTACAATTTTCGAAGTACATTTTTTAATTTTTCATAAATTCTTCGTTATTTAAGACGTGTGATAACGTACTTCATATTTACTAGAAACCGTTAAGTATTGTGGTTATGATAATTTTATAAGTTGAAACTGTGTTATTTTTAACGAAATGTTACTTGTTTCTGTCAAAGACCTTGCTTTCCAATGTAATTAGGAACATAAGAGCAAGTACATGCGACCCACGTGTGCCCAATTTTTTGCAATGTTAAATGACATTCAAAATATTTTTTTGTTTCTTTTTTAACTTTGTGTCTGTAAAGCACAATGCCTTTTAGAAAGCAACCGGATGTTGCATGACACTAGTTAGAAAAATTAGAGAGATAGAAAAGCATTTTTTCGGCGCAGTAGATCGAGAATTAGGTGACTTTTTTCTCACTAAAAACCCACGGACGGCTCTAGCTTGCACTAGGGGTCAGAAAAATAGCTTCCCAAACTGAGAGTCGAACTTAGGATTTCTAGCTTAAAAAGCAAATATCTTATCTACTGCACCACTGCCGCCCGCAGTTCCTTTAATTTGGTATTGAAAGAGCAATTTATGCCGGTTTCCACTGATGCTTGCTTACCTACCTGCCTTAATTATTGTCAGAATATCCACTTCATAATAAGAAAAAAAGTTTTGTATTCCGATGAATTAAAAATAAAATGATTTTAGTTTTTCGCTCCTGGTTCCTTAGCTATACCTGCCATTTTACTTAAAAAACATTGTGCGAGTTTGGTCCTTCATATTAATAACTTGTTCAAGCTATCCCTTTCCAACGGATTTTTTCCAACTGATGGAAAATATCCACTATCGAACCTATTCATTAAAAAGTTCCTAAAAAACAAGTTTCTAACTATCGACTATATGATTCACTCCCTTTCCAATACAAATTTCTGATATCCTCAAATCAGCACGGTTTTTATAAGGGAAAATCTACCGCAAGTAATCTTGTGGGGTTCGTTACATTTTCATTTTCTGCGATGTAAATAGGTAACGAAGTAGACGACATCACTACAGACTTCAGGAAGGCTTACGACAAAATCTGTACAGATATCGTTTTCGTTCTGCTCTTTCAGTTCCTTTTGTGGTCACCTCTGGGGTACCCCCAAGGAGCCATCTTGTTTATCCTTGCCATTAATGATGTCGAAAAGATAATGGAACCATCTTCTATCTCCTTTATGCTGATGATGCTGAACAAATTCTCGCCTGCCGCAATTCATTTGTCAATTGGTGCAGTAAGAATTTTCTTTAACTTAACATTGGCAAATACGAGCTCAAAAAAAATACGTTTTCTCAAAAAAAGTAAAACGCCTTCCTTCAGATTTTATCATCTTCAGAACCTTCCCATTGACCGCGTACAGCTTAACACCTATTTAGGCGTCCTTTGTGACTGCAAATTAAATTTTCGCTCTTATATGGAAGATGTTATATCAAAAACTAACTCCGCCCTTGGTTTTATCAAAAGGTTGTCCAAAGAGTTTCGGGACCCAATTTTAAGAAACTCCCTTTATATTTCTTATGTTCGTCCTTTCCTTGAGTATGAATGGCAAGTATGGGCCCCTATCATGCGGTTCATATCTCTAGAATTGAAAGCGTTCAACGTAGTTTTCTGCCCTTTACTTACCACCCTACCTTGACCGACTCAAAATTATTAATCGGTAACCCCTTGAAGTTAGAAGGAATGTGATTGACATGGTTTTCATTCATCGTCTTCTTACAGGTGTCACTGATTGTACCACTGTTTTTGATTTTATCCTGTTCTACACTAACCCACGCAACATTAGATCAACGCGCCTTTTCAACATGCCTCCCCATCGTACATCCTATGGCCTCAATGAACCTTTAACCCGCATGTTAAGTAAAATCAATTCATTCTCTCCTTTTGGATTTCAACCTACAAAGCCCTTGTGTTAAAACCTACATCTTCCATCATCTTTCCTTCTTATAACTTAAGTTAAGTTAAGCTTGCATTAAGTTAATAAATGGGGTGTAGCTCCACCAGAATTAAAAATATTAAAAATTAAATTTTAAGAAACTGAAAAAACTAACATTTGTATCCTTCTACAAACGGCTTTTGCCACATGTTTACTCTTTAAAAACTATACGACTGGATAGTAGTAGTAGTAGAATTACAGATTTTATCGGCTTGTGGCGGCCATGTTTTTGTTTTGTCAAATCTATTGTTTTTTATTTAGATGCTCTGATCATCATTGCAAGTTACACCATCGAACATTATGTCCAAATGAAAAATTGGCAGAACTGAGTCGCACTTACATACATGCTCGTATCTGCTTGTCTAACTAATAACATTCGAAGTCTAGATCTTTGAAAGAAATAAGTTAATGTTTAACGTAGAAAAGTAACACGGTCTGAACTTATAAAAAAGTTTCAAAACAACAACACTTAACCGTTTCTAGTAAAAATGGAGTACGCCATTATATTTACGTCTTGTATAATAACAAATTTATGAAAAAAAATTTTCGAAAATTTTAATACGGATTTTGATATAATCCTGTTTTTTTATTTTTAGTTTAAAAAAATTGAAATTTGGTATGCAGTTTTTTAGAGTTTATAAATAATCGCCACGATTTTGGTTGATTATTTTTGGAATCTTGTAAACTGAGTCTCGAAATGAACCGCTGCTTTTCAAGATCCTGAAAATATTCAAAGAAAATATTTGCAATTTGGATTTCAAGATTCCAAAATTAATCAAAGAAAATCACTTTACAAAGGTTTTAAAGCTTACGCCGGCCGTGCCCTTTAAACAGTGAGATATATAGGTAAAGGGGCATGCTGTCCCCCTGCAAGCCCCTGCTCGGGGACACTATAGGGTTTTTTTTATTAGGTGAGAAGTTGGGTATATGCAAAAGTGATTTTTGTGTCAAAGAATATTGCGTATACAATACCCAACCTCGCACGTACTAAAAATCCTTTAGTGACCAATGGCAGAGGGGTAGCAGGGGGCAGCATTGCCCCTCATACCCAACTCACTCTTTATATACCGTATAATACATTAATACTCCATATGGCGTAAGTTGACATTTAAGTGATTAGATTTTGGGACTTATGTCCCTCCCATCAAGGTTTCCTAAAAAAAATATATATATTTTTATTTCAACAATAAAATTTCATAATAATTGATTTGTTTTACTTCTTCTTGTGGGAATTTCTTTTTTATTTAAAGGGAATTAAAACCACACGACTCCTTATCCCTCGCCGAAATCATAATTTTATAAAAAAAATGCATGACGGCGAAATTCACATATTGATACCTGCCTTAAATAACATCAAACTGCGGCTGTTAAGTTCCTAATTACTCCAACCAAGCCCATTTTGCACACAAATCCTTTTGCAAATTCCATCATCACTCAAAGTTGCCACTATCTTGCAAGACTTTCACACGTTTAACTCATCTATTCAAATCCCCTAGCCTGATGGTGAATCTGAATTTTCCTCACCAAATTTTCCCTTTGTGTAGTGCATGGAAATGGATTTTCTCGCCAAGCTGTAGTTCATAGAGACAGGAAGTGCGCCTTCAGGCTGTAGAATTTTCTCCATAGCAGAGAAGGTAAGGGAGAATCGGATTCGTCTGATAGAGAACAGATTTTACGATTTTTTTCGTTGACGTAATGGCTCCCTATACCCCATCATGTATATACCTCCTCCTTTACGATTATTTATCCCACCTGAGGGTGCATTCTGGCGTGAAGAAAAATATCAAAAAATTGCAAGGTATCGTAAAAAATAAAAGACACCCCCGCCCAAAACCAAACTACCTGCTCAACAGGGAGCAGCCGGCCAGGGATAGATGGAAAATTGTGAGTCCCTGGGTTGGTTGGTAAATGAAGACAAGCGATATAGGATGGCAGATAGCATGGCATCGACTCACGTAGTTACAGCTTATATAGCGCTTGGCAAGCTGTTCCACCGGTAGATGCTTCCATAGTATTTTTTTTTTTCACTAGGGCCATCATGCAATGCAAAAGGTTCACGCTGATTGAACGATGACGACGCAGTAAGCGGTAACAAATATGGTAATACCCCAGGATGGGGTAATAGCGGCAGCCTTTTGTTATGCGATGACAAAGTTATTCCTGCGCTTCGCTGCGATATGCATTTTGCTGTGCGTCGCACCGTATCGCAAAGGCATTATTGCCTTATCAGATCCTTTTAGGAAAATATACATATATGTGTGCCCTAAATAGGATGACAGTGTTTTCCTCCCTTGTGCTCCTTCTAATCTAGTTCTTCAAAAAAAAACTGGCAATGAATTATGGTAGCTCCTAGGGATGGCCCTTCAAAGGGCCAAATATACAACTTTTGGTTAACCACGATTCAAAAAAAAAAAGTTATTGTTTGGTTACTTTATTTTTGTTTTTTCTTTTTTCAGATCCTGATTTTAAATTTATTTCAAAATATTCCATTTAAGGACATTTTATTTGTTTGTTTTAAAGCGTTTTTAGATTTGTTTGGTAGGAAGAGGCTTTGTGTTGGGCCTTATTATAAAGGCCTAATTAAATACAGATGAAGATCCGCTTAACAGGATTTGGTAAATGACAGAAGTTAGATTGACATTAAGCGGATTACTTATGTAAGTATGTATGAATTACATTATTCGTAGCCAAAGATTAACTTGGCTTTATTTAATAAAGAACAAAAAAGGTTGCATGGAAGGTATTTTTGTCTGCTAAGGGTAATTGAATGTACGACAATGTTTAAAGTTTTCCACTTATATGGAGTGGGTTATGTAGCTTTAAGAGGCTTATATCAAGAAAAATTCTTTATAGAACAAAGAATATCCACGGCAAAGGTTTTACTTTCTTTTTATTGAAACAGCTCATATAATTACTAATTAATAATAGCACCCCGCCATTTCGAAATCTGAATTGCTATTGCCGATTACTGAGAATTGGGTGGATCTTTGATTTCTATGTAAATCAATAATACATAATTTTATTTTAATTAATTGCCTTGAAGAATAATTTTTAAAATGATTTTTTTTTTCAAAGTTTTATTTAACATAATACATAGGTATGTATATTCTTGTGTGCTGGCACAGCCAGAGGAGGTATTAATTTGTATATGCATATGTATTTATTTGATAATTGTATTACCTTGTATTATAGGAGGTGTTAATTTATTATATTTTTGTTGACGACTATGCCTAAGCAGTTTTTTTTTTTTTGCTTCAATCGCAATCAATTCTTTTTAGCGAAAATTTCTCATCAGATCCGTGTTGATCCGATATACAGCATCTTTGATCATGCCAATTAGAAAGCAACGATATATTTTTGCATCCTCAGCAAAAATGTAATGGTAGTAAGCAATAAAGGTCCAAGGATCTATCCTTGAGGGCCACCCGATCTGGTGAAAAGAAAATTATGTAGTTTGGAAATAGCTGAGACCGAATTAGTCTCAGCAATCTTTAAGGACCTGCAATGGGCATATTCGTAGAACCATATTTTTGCATAAACACAAAATTTGGCAAAAAAAATAATTGCAGTATCAAGGAAAGTAAAAATTGTGTGTCATTTGTAAAAATAGTAAGAGAAAAGTCGTCATTGGTTTCTGCGCTATGTTAACGCTGATTAATTTTTAGTTTAAGATTTATCTTGAAGATCTGCAAACTTTGTGTAGTGTGTACCTATGTATCTTACCCAACAAAGGAACTAATCTCTCCAGCTTAGCCAGGCAATGGGTGACTTAACATGCGAAAAATTACAATAGAAGTAGTTCTTATTTATTTTTGATTAATAACTACAGCTAGTGCCCCGTTGCTTAATGGTTAGCGTGTCGGACAGCTAAGCGAATAAGCCACCTTTTTTCCGGTGAACTGCCACTTGCGATAACTGACAAAACCTCCAAAAGTAAAATTTGTCTCGAAAGAGTGCATCCCATGAAGCCGTTCGGACTCGACGGTAAACTGTAGGTCCCTTCCATTCTTGTAGATTAACAACATACACACAGGAATGGTTGAGAATATAAGTCACTAGGCCTTGGCTGTTCAAGGAGCTCTAGCCCCAATAAACATTTATTTACATAACCATAATATATCCAAAATCTATGTTGTAATTTTCCCTTTCTATTAAGTGTAGGTGTTATTAAAAGGGTTCATGACAGATCGAGTCATGACCCCCTCTCCCAGTCATTACTTCCATTTATGACTCCTCCCCACCCCCCTAAAATTGTTTATATGGGCGATACAAGATATGGTATGAGTAAATATTAAAATGTCTTTATTGGGAGGGGCGGGGGGGGGGGTCGTTCAGAAATGGGGAATGTTTTCTGTTTTACATAAATGGAGGAGGGTCATGATGGTGGGTAATTACCAAAAAAAATACAAAAATATAAGAAAATATATGTTCATACAAAATAATATTTTTTGAAAGAAAATGAGATCCGAGACTGCTTCGAATTTAAAGTTTTGAATAATTCTGTGCTGAAAGCTTACTGACAAGTCAGGAGATGAACATGAGATCGGTATACATTCGGTAAAGCGGTAAATACCGATTACCGACACCGTAACGACAAATGAGAGAGCGGCTTTAGACGTCAAACAAAAATGTTTTGCGGTAAATATTGAAACATACTGATTCTATGTGCCGACACTCGTTATACCGTTTTCTTACCGTAACGATTCCGCACATATCGCAGAAATCAGTAGGTGTTCATTGAAATGTATGTATTCAGTAAAATATCGTTACCGAATGTTTAACGAGGAAACGGAGAGAAACGATACCGCACCGACAAGTGGGGGAGCGGCGTTATAAAAAAAGAAATAAATTGCACGACTGGATCGCACGTGCTTGCTCATATGTGCGGTCACATTTAGAATTCATTTAGAAATATGTATAAAGTTAACATCGGAGCATTTATTCGTTTTTGTGACTTTTGATTGTTCGAATAAAGTAGGTACCTTAAATTTTATTGAGTGAAATAATTTAAACGCCATGTTATTTCTTTAAGAATGTTAAAAAGTTTGAATTTTTTTTTTAAATCTGTTTTAAATAATACGGTTTTTTTAACAACCTTTTCAAAAAAATTAAGAAAAATAATTCAAGAATACAAACTTCAGCACAAAAATAACATATATTTAAAAACAAAATTAAGAAAAGAAATTAACCTACCCGTTTTCAAAATATTGATTTTTCAAAAAAAAAATTGAATTATTAAAAATATAAAAAAAAGTTTTCGAAAAAAAAATTACTTGGGCCAGCAACATCTTCTTGAATATCAATTTTGATAGAAATCGGATTACAAGTTTTTGAGAAAGTCGAAGAAAAAAAACAGGTCCTATGGGAGGTACCGTTTTTAGCCCACCATATTAATTTTTTTTCACCAAAATATAATGCTTGCCAGTAGTCCACTGATTTTTTCATAAATATTCTTGGAGCCGTTTTCGAGAAAAATAAGCTTTTACGTAACGGTTATATGAAAGGTGCCATTAATTTTTGAGCTAAAAAAAAAAAAAAACTCCTCTGTAGAATGTCAAAATATCCTTTAGTTCTAAATTTGAAGATGATTGGCCAAACCGTTTAGGCTACAGTCCAAAATACATCCGTACAGACAGACAGACAGACAGACAGACAGACAGACAGACAGACGGACAGAATTTTTCCAGTAACTCACATTTGTTTCTTTATCATCGTAATGTCATGTTTGATTGTACCTATAATCGCAAGTAAAAATCAATATAATAAACAAAACAACTAAAAACAACAAACTAATAAATCTGTCATTTTGAAACCCTATTTCCGGGTTGTTCCCATTTACATATTTTGTATACATATTTATATTGATTTGCTGATCGAAAATCAATTAAAAAAGCTACTATTTTTATCTTAGTTTACCTGTACTAATCGCCATTGCATATGACAAGCTCAATAAATTTAGATTTTTACATGTCATTTGGATATACAAATTTTTGCCAGCTTTCTACATCAGTGGTTCTTGCATCGAAGAAAACAATCGCCTCTCAGTTCTTCGAATGTTGTTTTCATACAAGTTTCTGTAAATGACCGCATTTTTGACATTTGCATGCCAGGAATGCTAATCGTCATCAGTTAACGCTTACCTTACCTTGGACGTACATTCAACTGAAATGATAGAACGCTATCAGAGTTGTTCCAAAATGGAAATGTCAATAATTCTGATGAATTAACTTTCAAAAGCGGTAAAGGGCAAGTATCCCCTGTGCAGATACGACTTTTCTCAGGAAAGAAATGGGACGGCAATAGTCTGAATCACCGGTGAAGGGATTAGAAAAAGGGAACAAATAAATGCAGGTCGATTTGTGGGAGTGGGGGTGGGGCTTAAGCGTTGAAAATGTTTTTTTTTTATAATTTCCGGCGAAGTTAAAATTCTGATCGAAAAATTATCGAATCTTTTTTTTATTTTGTTTCTTAATGATTGTTTTTATGCTTAAGTTTGCATTCTTGAATAATTTTTATTTTATTTAAAAACAAAGTTGCTAAGCAAAAACCGTTCTTCACGAAATAAAATGTCGTTTAAATTATTCCGCTGAAACATATTTTACGTACTTTCTTGAACAATCAAAATTCACAAAAATCGAATAAAAAAAAACTGTGATCGCACATAAAAGCAAGTACGCGAGATTCATCGGCGATTCCTATAACAAATTATTTTTTCAAGAAAGGTTTTTACCCTGGGCTAAACGCTATTGATCCATAATGTAGAGGAAGTAGTGTAATGTAGTTGACGGTTTTAAGTTATCTCAATTTCAGCATATTTTGGCAAAAGACTTCAACAGTGTAACTTTTATATAACGGGTGATTTTTTTGAGGTTAGGATTTTCATGCATTAGTATTTGACAGATCACGCGGGATTTCAGACATGGTGTCAAAGAGAAAGATGCTCAGTATGCTTTGACATTTCATCATGAATAGACTTACTAACGAGCAACGCTTGCAAATTATTGAATTTTATTACCAAAATCAGTGTTCGGTTCGAAATGTGTTTCGCGCTTTACGTCCGATTTATGGTCTACATAATCGACCAAGTGAGCAAACAATTAATGCGATTGTGACCAAGTTTAGCACTCAGTTTACTTTATTGGACATTAAACCAACCACACGAATGCGTACAGTGCGTACAGAAGAGAATATTGCGTCTGTTTCTGAGAGTGTTGCTGAAGACCGTGAAATGTCGATTCGTCGCCGTTCGCAGCAATTGGGTTTGTGTTATTCGACCACATGGAAGATTTTACGCAAAGATCTTGGTGCAAAACCGTATAAAATACAGCTCGTGCAAGAACTGAAGCCGAACGATCTGCCACAACGTCGAATTTTCAGTGAATGGGCTCTAGAAAAGTTGGCAGAAAATCCGCTTTTTTATCGACATATTTTGTTCAGCGATAAGGCTCATTTCTGGTTGAATGGCTACGTAAATAAGCAAAATTTCCGCATTTGGAGTGAAGAGCAACCAGAAGCCGTTCAAGAACTGCCCATGCATCCCGAAAAATGCACTGTTTGGTGTGGTTTGTACGCTGGTGGAATCATTGGACCGTATTTTTTCAAAGATGCTGTTGGACGCAATAACATGGCGCTACATGCCACACAGCTCGCGATTCTATGGCCATTTTGAGGGAAAACTTCGGAGAACAATTCATCTCAAGAAATGGACCGGTAAGTTGGCCACCAAGATCATGCGATTTGACGCCTTTAGATTATTTTTTGTGGGGCTACGTCAAGTCTTAAGTCTACAGAAATAAGCCAGCAACTATTCCAGCTTTGGAACACAACATTTCCGAAGAAATTCGGGCTATTCCGGCCGAAATGCTCGAAAAAGTTGCCCAAAATTGGACTTTCCGAATGGACCACCTAACACGCAGCCGCGGTCAACATTTAAATGAAATTATCTTCAGTAAATGTCATGGACCAATCTAACGTTTCAAAGAAAGAACCGATGAGATTTTGCAAATTTTATGCGTTTTTTTTTTTTTAAAAGTTCTCAAGCTCTTAAAAAATCACCCGTTAATTTCCAAAAACTTAAATGGTTTCAGACCGATTATACTGCTTGTTAGTGCCACATTGTAATAAAATTGGTTCGATTAAAGCTTGGCAAGTTCTTTTTAAATCGGCAAATGCTATTGGTTTTAATAACATGCTTGCTTACAAGTTATTGGCCTGCTAAAGTTAGCAAATGTCATGGCGTCTTACAGGATCCATTCTCGGTCCTTTACTTTTTGCATAAAGTGTTAATATAATGAAAGGAAAGTACTTTCAAAAAGCTTTTTTAAATTTGCTATTTCAAAATATTCTTTAAAGTACTTTCAGGGAGCAGGCACACTATGAAAAGAAATTTTATTCTGAAAGCATATTTTGACTTTAAGAAAACAACATTTCTGAAAGCACTTTTTGAGTCCATCACACTATGAAAGTGAAAGTGTTTTCTGAAAGCGCTTTCTGAAAATATTTTTTATGTAAGCTGGTATGGCTTTTGGTACTCTGAACTGACTTCCGTTTATTGTTTATCTAAGGGTGCTGCAAAATGAAGTTCGCTCAGGAAACTTTTTGCGTGAAAGAATATATGTAATTTCAGGGAGTTAACTGTTATGGAAATCATTCTTTAAATGTTTGGAAACTGTTTATAATATTGATAATATTTTTATGGAAGCAGCAAGTAGCAAGTGTTTTACAATTTTTAAATTTTGATAAAATGGAATTTTTTTAAATATTTTGCCTGGGGTAGTGCGGTATTTTTTTTTAAATATGAAGGTTCAAAGTTATCTTACAGATTTTATTTTGGATTTTTTTTCCTACGAAACTTACAATATTTATTTTTAGATTTTTGTTTGCGATTAATAGTTTGATTATGTATAAAAATAAAACAGCTCAACATTTGAAAATTTGTAACAAACGTAAGTATTTTTTTTTTTTTAATATTGCTTTAAAATCTGAACCAAGATATATTTTTTTTCTTATTTTTTCCAGTATGGAAAAAGCGATTGCCCGCTTGACGTTGACTTACGGGACACCCTGTATACTGTAAGTGAAAGCTTAACTTCTAGTGTTACTTCTACTTTCTACTAACTTTACTTTTATGGGCATAATTGCTAAAAAAAATTGTGTAAGAACTGCCTTGAAAAGAGGGTTCATTAATAATTCGAAGCACCATAATCGTGAAAATCCATAGGAAAAACCTTTGAATTGGTAACTTGTCAAATATCAAAATGGTTTTCCGACTGTCCCTGGTATTCGTCTCGCCAATATCAGGTCTTTAATAGTATATCATTTAAGAGATGATATCGACGTATTACTTATTTATATACAAATACAATATAAACAACTTTTTTCTTAAAAGAATTCCTGAGGTTGGCAAACAATTAATTCCATTTAAAAAGTTGATTACCCTATAATCAACGAGGTATGAAAATAAAACAAAGATTCATGACTAGGATAATCACTTAAAAGCTATTTCAATCAATTGCCAACAGGCATTTATATAAAGAGGACGATATTGCCAAACTAAACCCAAACAAAATATCCTACTGAGATACAGGTATTTCCAATCGAATGAACGAACATCCAATATCTAAAATTCTTTGCTTCACAGGATAAAGGGTCACCTTTATTTTTTTCCAATTTCGGTTTAATCACTTTAGCAGCTTACTTACACACACGTTCACCGTTACTAGAACCGAAATTAATTTCCTTGCAGCAAAGGAAAGCACACACATATGGTCTTTGGGAAAGTACCTCAGGAAAGAAGCTTATATATCAATAGGTATACATTTTTTTAATACCCACCATCTTTCTTCCTAATGTATTAATAAAGAAATCCTCAATTAATTACTCCACTATGGATGTTGCTTACCTAAAGGAATTATGCTCCTCATTTACTGCTGAGAGGAATTTCCTGAGGCATATCCTTAAAATTGCATCTATTTACTTTT
Organism: Platycheirus rosarum; assembly: GCA_963971375.1. Taxonomy (NCBI): domain Eukaryota; kingdom Metazoa; phylum Arthropoda; class Insecta; order Diptera; family Syrphidae; genus Platycheirus; species Platycheirus rosarum. The sequence continues at coordinate 50,620,874 of OZ020509.1, read as the reverse complement.
ACGCAAATCCTTATTGACATTTTTTGGAGTTTCTGTTGTTGTGTTACTAAAATGTTTACATTTTTGATATCCTTCAATAAAGTGAGGAAAAAACAAAATCACATAACAATACGTTAGCGATGAAGCAAGGCACATCTAAGTTCATGTTTTCTTCCTCCATTTTACGTACAAAACAGTCGTTTAATTTTTATGGCATGTATTATTGACTTGGCTTATTTCCGGTTCGATGAGAAATTTCAGATCAGAATTGCTTTCAACGTTTATTATTTACACAACAACAACAACGTTCCGAATACCGAGTGCCTTTGTTCGGTTGTTCATGCAAGGACGACGATGAAAAATACATATTTGTCAATATCCACAGCCCGACGGTTTTTACAATATTTTCTGTGCTCAGTCAGATAGTTAACGTACAAATGGATTGGAGCAAAGGGTGGCAGAATGTACTGAGAAGGATACGTCGACAAATGTTATTTTATTGCCCCATCCTGTGCCAAATCATGTTCTTATAATATTTCGCTCTCCTTTTCAGACTTCTGGATTTTTTTTTTATTGTTAAATACTTCTTAATATCCTTCTTCCTGGCATGCCACACAATCAATTTCTTGTCCCTTGCGCCACACTGAATCGATTCTTCTTTTCGATGAAGGAAGTCAAATCAATATACTTGCTATATTTTCATCCTTGACTTTTAGCCTTATTTAAAATACATAGGTTATGTAGGTTTAGGTGTTTCGAAGTTTCAAAGTCCCGGTGTTCTTTGAATATTGCTCGGATTGCACATAAATATGGTCCAGGAACCGGGAGAAAAGGTATCAGGACCCATAAATCGAAATCGAACACAGAATAATGTTCTACCCCCGTAACCAGACCCTATTCAGTTCAAGTACTCTGACTTTACTATTAGAGCAGTTCACCTAGCTGGAATAAAGAAACAGTGCCTTTTGTATTTTTGCCATCAGGAATGCAGTCGTGAATAGAAGTGTGGTGGGAGAGCTTTTGTACTACTAGATTGTTTGTCGATTGGAATTACCTATAAATCCATTCTAAGACATGTGTGACACCGCCCATTTAGAATTCTCAGTAAGCAACTTAGGACAGACCTAAGCTGCTGTGTTCGATTGATATATAAGAAATTGGTGGGACTATCTTTTACAGCCCTATACATATACATACATAGTGATCCTGGTTCTAGTCCTTGATGCATTTCATATTTATTGGGCACTTGGACATTGGATACAGGAAACTTGAGGCAGGAGCAGAGCCGTTTTGCCAGCCGAAATAAAGCAGACAAAAGGGAAGGCCAAAGCAATTGACAGTGAAATGGCTTTATTGAGATGAAAGGATTGAAGCCCTTATGGGTAGTAAAAAGGAGACTGTGTTACCACACTGACAGATATGAATGAAGCTTCTGACTTAGGGTGAATCTTAAATGGGACACAAATGAATTGTTGCTGTAAGTGATGACATGCAATGAGGGCTATGTTTCAAGGAACATTGAAAATTGACCTTTATTGTACTCGAAATGAGTATTGAACTATGGGCAGACTGAATAAGTATTTTTAATGAAATATTGCTTCTGAAGATTTGGAAATTTGTAGGGACAGCGTTTTATTTTTGTTGTATGGGGCGCTATTGGTCTTTGGAAAAGTAATCGAAAGTCGACATGGTTGGCATTGAATACGGCTACATATTTCCTTCGAGTAGGTAAGATTGACGTGCATTCTGAGTTTGGAATTTGTCTGGTTAGAAAAATAATTTTAGGTTTGATTATCCGGGTTTTGTTTCGTAACTTAATTAAACTTGCGGTGGATTGACATTTCCAACTGACGAAATATACAGAAAGTGCACTTCTTCTTCTACTATTTTCAGAAAAGAATTTTGGGGGATGGTGATTACTCTATCGAAAACTTAATTACGATGTTAGCTATGCAGTTGGCATTTTAGGGAACGAATTCATAAAAGCAGCATAAAAACTTATATAAGCCGTGACATGAAAACGCTACAACCGCAAAAAGCTGAATTAAAAGCAAACGAGACAAAAGCACACCCTGAGCTATTAAATAAATGTGGGATTTACAAACAATTTAGTTATGTGAAAAATAAATAAAACATCTTTGGTAATTTTCTTTTTTTCTTTTGATTAAGTTTTTTCTTTGGTGTAACCTCCGCCACTGAAACTAAATTACATTTAAGTGTGTTGGTGGTTTCTGTTTGACGACTACTTTACAACTGAATTCTTTAGTAGCGGTAGGGCATATTATTAGGGTTGGAGGAACCGGTTTTACTACTTTTCTGCCTTGGTTTGTTCGCGTGAATGTATGAAGTCTGATCTTTCCTTGTTTCTCTTAGTGTCGTTGGTTTGTCTATTGAAGTATGACCTTATATGTTGTATAGGCTTGTAAGTCTTCATGTACTTATCGCCGTTGTTCTTTTGTTATATCTTCTGTGTGTAAACAATACAAGTTTCAAGTATACTTTATTGAGGCATATACATTTTTTTTTTTACAATTTTTAGTAACAATTACATTTAGTTTTGGTCGACTTAAAGATTGGTCTTACTAAAGAAAATTAATTAGGTTTGTAATGATATTATACGAAACTCATATCAGTACACATTTACTAAAGAGGTAAACTTCATTTTTGGTCGCTTGTTCCCGCCCAGTGGACGGGTGGAGGCTCGCACGCCACCAGGAAAAAACCGGGGAAGCTATTGGCTATAACATCGACGATCCACAAATATAAATAAATGAACTCTTGCAGTTATTGGGAACACTCAACACAATCAAACAACACATCTCACATTTTAATCATGGCCAAAACTCATCATAAATTCATTTGCAATTAATTTAAATAGTCCGTCAAAGAATGGAACGCTAATCCCCAATTCCCCAAATCTACACAAAGGTCCACTAAAAAGTAGTTTCGCAATATTAGTTTTGATTTGGTTATTTTCTGCCTGGCTTCTTTCCTCCAAAAAGTAAATAAGTAAGCAACAACAGAAATTATGTTCTTTCTCCGACTAACTGGGAGAATGCCCAGAGGGTTTATTTTCAGCTTTTTCGTTAATTCTTTATTCTTCCTGGGTTTTTGGTCTTATATTTATGAAGTTTTAACTCGACCTTAGGATTCGTCAAGTTTTGGGACAGCTACAATTGGGAATTCTGTGAATGTGTATGTGAAAGAGAATTTCGTTGGAATCTTTGTATATACACTGCAGTGGATATAGTAGTATGTACTCTCATGGTGGTCATTTTTCGTCTGGCCATCTTCCTCGTTGATTCGGAACTAACTCTAAATAGAGGAGACGAGAACATTTCCCGATATTTTACTAGTATTTCACTTTTTTTTTTTATTTGGTTTATACAAAATGTAAGTATGTAATTTTTGTGTTTAAGTTTGCATTCTTGAATAATTAGTTTTTAATTTTTTAAATAAAAAACGTTCATATGATTTAAAAAAAAAATCACACTTTTTCACATTTTCTGAGGCAATAAAATGGCGTTTAAATTTTTTGCTGAAAAATATTTCACGTACTTTTTTCAAACAATCAAAAGTCAGAAAAATCGAATAAAAACTTTGAATTTCTTTTAATATTTTACAAATTTTATTCGAAACTGTGACCGCACATAAGAGCAAATCCTTGCGATCCAGTCGTTTAAATTATTTTTGTATGTTATTATTTAGCTTCGAAATATCCAAAGTTCTCGTTTTTTTAAGTACATTATTCTTAATCATCTTAATCTTCATAAATTTAAGTCTAATCGGTAAAATAAAAATAATTGCAACAATTTGAAGTTCATCGTTTAAGTTTCGTTATTATAACATCATTATATGACAATGGAAGCAACAAACCCAAAGTAGGAGGAAATTTTGATCAAATTGTATTTGGGCCAGAATTGCCAGATTTTGGTTAAGAGGTCTGTGAATAAGATGCTAAATTAATTTTTAGATTCGTTTAGGAAATTATTTAGTTCTCCTTTTGGTTTATTTACATTTAAAAACTCGGTTAAGAGAATATTTTTTTCAGGTTGGAGTCTATTTTAGGCTCAAGATAACTTCGTGGTGTATTAGTAGAAGCCTTGCGGATAGCAAAGGATATATTAGGGTTTGTAAGGTTATTTAAATATACATGGTTGAACCATATCTCTTGTTTTACTTACCGCCGCCTGCCTATTTTTTTGATCATACCAGTCCTTCTTTTTTTTTGTACTTTAGAGAAGATGAACTTCCCTGATAGCTGGCAACATGACCAGCTTTACACATTTAGAAGCGGTAAACTTTATTGTTTTCTTTAAGAATCTAATAAGCATTAATTCGAGTTTGTGAATCGTAATTCTCCCCAAAAGCATTTACCCCTGAATGCCGAATGGCGAAGCACAACGCTATTATGTTTTTTCCCAAGTGAAATGTTGGTTAAGCAAATGCCTTACACAAATAAGATCTTTAAGTAAATCTCCTATCTCTAACTTTAAAAAAAAAAACATATTTAACTTCACCACACCTCACCCCAAAATCAATTTGGAAGTTCTCCGATGAATTGTATGGCAATGACCATTTCCCTATCCTCACCTCAATAACAATAGATAACACCATAAAATTTCCAAAAACTCAGCCAAAATTTTCTGACCGACTTAGCCAATTGGGACTTATTCCAAGCTGAAGTGGCAAAACAACTGCTTAGACCAACTTCCTCCAATATAAATAGAGAAGCTGCATGTGTAGTCAAGTCCATTCGTTCCGCAGCAAATGTGTCTATCCCCCCAAACTACATTCACATACGATCAAAGTTATTAAAACGGAAACAACAAACTTAACCTGCCTATTAGAAATAGACAAATATTTCGCAGACTGTTGGGAAAAGACCCAAGACGATTCTAATTTTCATCCAAATTACTTAAAAGAAAAATTCGATTCCCTAAACAAGGACGATCCGAGTCCCACATTGTCACATTCAGCAAAAATAATAGAATCTCCCATAAATATTTTAGAAATTGAGAGAAGCATAGCTATGTTCTTCAAAAGGCAAAACTCCAGGTTTTGACAAAATATCTTATGCGATGCTACAAAAAATGCCCACCTTGTCTTAAAACGAAGTTATTGTCTTTATACAACACATTTTCGACAAAGGAATAATTCCGCAAACATGGAAGGTTGCGATTATTGTTCCTTTGCCAAAACCAAACAAAGACCACTCAATAATATCCGGCTACCGACCACTATCCCTCCTTCCTTGCATTTCAAACATTTTAGAAAAGATCATTTCTAAACGTATAACATGGCTTCTCGAAAAAAAAACTAATTAATAGACAAAAATCAACTAGCTTTTAAAAAGGGAAGAAGTTCCATAGATTCATTTCCTTATCTACATACATTTATTTTATCAGCTCCAGAAAAAAAACATATTTCGATTTTCACAGTGGATTTTGAACAAGCTTTCGACAGAATTGGGCCACATGTCATCTTAAATTAGACCAACTTAGGGAATGGAAAATTGGAATAACAAAGAATTAATGAAAAAAGTATTTCGAAAATTGTAAGACAGGTTTTGATAAAATCATGTTTTTTATTTTTAGTTTTTTGAAAAAAATTTTTTTTTGAAATTTTGGTATGCAGTGTTTTAGAGTTATATACATGTGATTATAAAACTTAAAATATTTTTTTTAATTAGTTTTAAAAATATTGATTTTTCAAAAAAAAAAAAAATTCAATAAATACTTTTAATTAGAAAAAAAAGTTATTAAACATTTTGATATACGGATTTAATTAAGATATCTAGATCTTCTCAAATATAAAATTTGAGAGAAATCCAAAAAGCCGTTACTGAGAAAGACCAAAATTAAAAAAAAACGTTATATATATAAAAACATATATCAGTGTATGAAATTATACTTAAGTTGAAATTTTGTATATAATTATTTTTAATATAAAATAGCGTACAGTCCTTGTAGGTATCGCTTTATTCTTAAAATTATTGAATATGTAATTTATTTACATTTCAATAAAGTAATAATAATAATAATAATAATAATAATAATAATAATAATAATAATAATAATAATAATAATAATAATAATAATAATAATAATAATAATAATAATAATAATAATAATAATAATAATAATAATAATAATAATAATAATAATAATAATAATAATAATAATAATAATAATAATAATAATAATAATAATAATAATAATAATAATAATAATAATAATAATAATAATAATAATAATAATAATAATAATAATAATAATAATAATAATAATAATAATAATAATAATAATAATAATAATAATAATAATAATAATAATAATAATAATAATAATAATAATAATAATAATAATAATAATAATAATAATAATAATAATAATAATAATAATAATAATAATAATAATAATAATAATAATAATAATAATAATAATAATAATAATAATAATAATAATAATAATAATAATAATAATAATAATAATAATAATAATAATAATAATAATAATAATAATAATAATAATAATAATAATAATAATAATAATAATAATAATAATAATAATAATAATAATAATAATAATAATAATAATAATAATAATAATAATAATAATAATAATAATAATAATAATAATAATAATAATAATAATAATAATAATAATAATAATAATAATAATAATAATAATAATAATAATAATAATAATAATAATAATAATAATAATAATAATAATAATAATAATAATAATAATAATAATAATAATAATAATAATAATAATAATAATAATAATAATAATAATAATAATAATAATAATAATAATAATAATAATAATAATAATAATAATAATAATAATAATAATAATAATAATAATAATAATAATAATAATAATAATAATAATAATAATAATAATAATAATAATAATAATAATAATAATAATAATAATAATAATAATAATAATAATAATAATAATAATAATAATAATAATAATAATAATAATAATAATAATAATAATAATAATAATAATAATAATAATAATAATAATAATAATAATAATAATAATAATAATAATAATAATAATAATAATAATAATAATAATAATAATAATAATAATAATAATAATAATAATAATAATAATAATAATAATAATAATAATAATAATAATAATAATAATAATAATAATAATAATAATAATAATAACAATAATAATAATAATAATAATAATAATAATAATAATAATAATAATAATAATAATAATAATAATAATAATAATAATAATAATAATAATAATAATAATAATAATAATAATAATAATAATAATAATAATAATAATAATAATAATAATAATAATAATAATAATAATAATAATAATAATAATAATAATAATAATAATAATAATAATAATAATAATAATAATAATAATAATAATAATAATAATAATAATAATAATAATAATAATAATAATAATAATAATAATAATAATAATAATAATAATAATAATAATAATAATAATAATAATAATAATAATAATAACAATAATAATAATAATAATAATAATAATAATAATAATAATAATAATAATAATAATAATAATAATAATAATAATAATAATAATAATAATAATAATAATAATAATAATAATAATAATAATAATAATAATAATAATAATAATAATAATAATAATAATAATAATAATAATAATAATAATAATAATAAAGTTATCACCATCCAATACAGGCCGCCTTAGGCTTAACTGTATTTAACACGTACAAACATATTCCCAGATGAGTCAGCAGTTTATTGGCTCAAACGTATGTACTAATGTTACAAACGCAAAGACCGGATACTTGATCCCATTCGATGCACGCGCTTGGATATGATTTGCTGACCCTACAAATCATGCTACAACTTGCTATCCATTCCCACGATTTCTGGATATCACATAACAGTGCATTGAGGTAAATGCACGGGAACTTTGAAGGTCGCAGACGCAGCATATCATCGTGGGACAGCTTCGAGTTAGGAAATTAGTTTGGGAGAAGGCAGTCTTACTTTGGACACGAATAAGCTCAGTCAGAATCTATCTTAAATACAGTTTTAAGTGCGGTAGAATAAATTTCAAACTTGTTTTAAACTAATTAATAGTAAGTCGAACTGTTGGGCCAGCCTTCGGGCTGGCGTTCGCGTTTTTTTTGGAGTCCTCCTCCAGGACTTTATAACTGGCGCCCGAGCAGGGACAGGCTAAAAATCATGTCCTTTTTCGTCCTTCGATAAAAGTGGAATACAAATATCAATGAGACAGAACGCTCTATTGAGTGTAGATCGCTGTTACCATGGGAACACAGCAATCATTCTGATCTCTTGAAATTCTAAGATTGTGAATCGCTGTTCACATAAGAACACAGCATCAAATCTGAATTTCAAAATTAATTTAAAGTTATAAATGAGACAGAACGCTCTGTTGAGTGTAGATCGTTGTTACCATGGGAACACAACAATCATTCTGATCTCTTAAAATTATAAAATTTTAAACAACCACTATTCCACTATACCCATGGGAACATAGTTGGAGATCGAAATAGGACTGAAGGACATGAAAGTGAAGTCAATCGTGCCCTTAGTAGGTCGCGTACCGGAAAGGACCAACACGATCCTTCCTAAGCCTGTTCCTATCTTAACCGATATTTTTTTTAATCTTTAACAGCCTTGATGTGAGTGCATACAAAATATAAAAAGAATTCTAATTAAAAAAGTAGAAAATTTCTTTTTGGATATTGTTTAAAATAATAACGTCACTAAGCGTATCAAAAAATTGTGTTAAAGTTATACCAGTGCCACAGTGCAAAACCTGAGGAATCAAATATTTTTACAAGTGTAATATTAAAAAAAAAAAAAAAATACCAGGAGCCACCGTGCAAACCTGAGGAATCAAATATTTTTACAAGTGTAATATTTAAAAAAAAAAAAATAATACCAGGAGCCACAGTGCAAAACCTGAGGAATCAAATATTTTTACAAGTGTAATATTAAAAAAAATACCAGGAGCAACAGTGCAAAACCTGAGGAATCAAATATTTGTACAAGTGTAATATTTAAAAAAATACCAGGAGCAACAGTGCAAAACCTGAGGAATCAAATATTTGTACAAGTGTAATATTAAAAAAAAAAATATATATATATATAAATACCAGGAGCCACAGTGCAAAACCTGAAGAATCTTTTATCAAAACCAAGTGCTCTATTTTAAAAATATTACTAAAATCTAGTGCAATTCCAAATAATTAAGTTCGTACACAGCATTGGTGCCAAAAGACTCATCTGTATATAGTCTAAAATAATCCTACAAAGAAAAATTGTAAATTGGGCGAGAAACAAGCTAAGTATTATTTTTTGATTTCTCTGTTGGTTTCTGTCATTCCAAAATTATTTTGTCCTTCCATTTTTCCTTTTTTATTGTTTTAAATTTTTATTAATAACTAAAAATGGACGCTCTGCAACAGTCGATCACGGCTTTGACAGGAGCAGTTAATCAAATTCTTGAACAGCTGAAAGCGTTGGAGACACGCATTGCAACTGTTGAAAGGCGTCCTCAGGTGGCTGCAGTGATAGCGCCGCCGCCTGAGGAACCACAAACAATTTTTACGCCTTCGAGCCCTAAAGATGAAACTGAGCTCAAGGCCAGGAGTAAACTCCCTGACTGTGTAAAGGAGTTAAGAATCTTTGAAGGAAACCCGACGAAGTACATTTCATGGGTTCACGTCGTGGAGGGTATACTCAAAGATTATGAAATAGTTAAGACCAAACCTATTTATCGCGCAATCCTTCAACATATAAGGCAGAAAGTCAGAGGAAGCGCGGACGCCGCGCTTATCTCTTACAATATATTTGATGATGATTGGCCAGCCATAAAGCAATGTCTCTCTTTGCACTATGCTGACAAAAGAGATATGCGAACCCTTGAGCATCAGCTTACACAACTGTCGCAGAGGAATTCAAAGTTAGATGAATTCTATGCGGCGGTGAATCATCAGTTATCTCTGATGATTAATAAAATAAAAACCGAGTCAGGAGACTGTGACTGCGCTAGTCGAGACCTACAGGAATCGCGCGTTGGACGTTTTCATCCGAGGCCTTAACGGTGATTTGGCTAGGATGTTAATCATCCAAAAGCCGAAAACTCTCCCTGAAGCATATTCGGCTTGTTTAGAAATTCAAACCCTAAATTATAGGAGCCACAGCATTCACATGCCGGCTGCATCCAACACGATTACAAGTCCGATAAATCAAGGCTTCCGACAAGGCATGCCGATTTTGCCGTTTAGGAAGTTCAATAATTTCACGGCTGATAGAGAAAGACCCTTCCAGTCGAATGACCAAAGGATGAACTTCAGCAATAATAGCGTCCCTCCTCGACCAACTGCACCCAAACCCCACGAAAAGATGGATGTCTCTGCACAGTCGCGTCGAGTGAACTATATGAATCGCCCACAGAGGTCGAACCAGTTCAAAAGAAGGGCAAGATCAGAAAATTATCGGCAATCCGATAATTACCCTCGGAAGCAACAAAGGTTGTTCAATATTGAATCTACAAATGATGAATCAATCGAGGCAACCCATCAATTTGATGAAGTTGCTGAAGAAGAAGTCGGCGATGAAATAAATTTTATGACGGGTGCCCATCTAGCATACCATACATAGAGTATAGTACCCGGAATGGGGAAACCCTTAAATTCCTTGTCGACACAGGTACAAACAAAAATTTTATTAAATCTTCCCTATCAAAAAACAGTTCCGAAATTTCTAAACCCTTCAACGTTCATTCCGCAGCGGGTAACATTAAAATAACCAACAAGTTAACTGGGCGTTTTTTCGAGAATGCCGGTAACAATACCCTTCTTACATTTTATGTCCTACCCGGCCTGTCCTCTTTTGATGGCATCATAGGCGATGACACATTAAAGGAGTTAGAGGCGGTAATTGACAGAAAAACCAATGTTCTTACCCTAAAACCAGGAATTAAAATCCCTCTGAGAGAAAAATTGTCACAAGAAATTAATATCAATCTAGATACGAATCTTCCTGAGGACATAAGGAATCGCCTTATAGTTCTAATAGAAAGATATAATTCGGTTTTCGGACCCATATCTGATAGTGAATTAATTAATACTGCAGTAAAAGCTGAAATTAAAACCAATACCGATGAACCTACATATACAAAAAGTTACCCCTATCTTTGGTGTATGCGCCAAGAAGTAGAAAAGGAAATAGAGAAATTATTAGAGGAAGGAATTATACGGCCTTCAAAAAGTCCCTATAATTCCCCGATTTGGGTGGTGCCTAAAAAACCGAAGCCAAACGGTGAACAACAGTATGGTCATCGATTATAAGAGACTGAACGCGGTCACTATTTCGGATGCCTACCCAATACCGGACATTAATTCTACCCTTGCCAGCCTTGGTGCTGCTAAATACTTCACAACTCTTGATCTGACATCGGGATTCCACCAAATCCCAATGAAAACATCTGATGTTCAAAAAACTGCCTTTTCCACGATGAACGGGAAATATGAATTTCTCAGACTTCCGTTCGGCCTAAAAAATGCTCCCGCAATTTTTCAGAGAATGATTGACGACGTCCTTAAAGAATACATAGGCAAAATATGTTACGTCTACATTGACGACGTAATTGTCTTTGGAAATAACAAGGAAGATCACTTAAACAACATTGAAACAATCTTCTCAAGGTTGCACGAAGTAAACTTAAAAGTAAATCTGGAGAAAACTAACTTCATGAAAACTGAGGTGGAATTCCTTGGTTATGTTATAACCAATGAAGGAATTAATCCCGATATGAAGAAAGTCATTGCAATAGAAAAAATTCTACCACCCACTAACCTCAAAGAACTTAAGAGCTTCCTAGGATTAACTTCCTACTATAGGAAGTTCATACGCGATTATGCTAAAGTTGCTAAACCGCTCACTAACCTTACAAGAGGCGAAAACGCTCAAGTAAAAGCAAACGCATCTAGAAAGGTTCCCATCAAACTAGATGACATGGCATTACAAGCCTTTAGCGACCTAAAATTTCTGTTAACCTCATCGGAGGTCCTTGCCTTTCCTGACTTCGAGAAAGCTTTCAACCTTACGACTGATGCCTCTGACTACGCAATAGGAGCAGTTTTATCCCAAGGGGAAACCGGGAAAGACAGGCCTATAGCATACATATCACGATCACTCAATAAATCTGAGGAGGCATATGCGACCAACGAGAAGGAAATGTTGGCCATAGTTTGGGCCCTCGACAATTTACGGTCCTATGTTTACGGTGCGAAAAAAATCCGAATCTACACAGGACATCAGCCCTTGACTTTTGCACTGGGAAATAGAATCTACAATGCAAAATTGAAACGCTGGAAAGCTCGCATTGAAGAATACAATGTTGAGCTCATCTATAAACCAAGTAAGTCGAATGTTGTAGCAGACGCCCTCTCAAGATTAAAGATGCAGGTAAACCACTTGTCAAGCTCTGTAACTGCCGAGCCTGCACAAAGTGCTAACCTGTTCAGTGACGCCTCCACGGATACTGCCCCTGAAAATGATTCACATACAGAAACTGCAAGCGAAACGGGAACCATCCATAGTGCCGAGCAGGATAATTCTGACCTTATCCCGCACGTGGAAGTACCGCTAAACGTTTTTCGCAATCAGATTATTATAAATGTTGCGAAAGGACCTAATGCCTACGAGGAACCACACCCCGGTTATTCCAGGCATTACGTCGCAGTAGTGTATTTAGACATGGAGGCATTGACGACAATTCTCAAAGAAAAACTGCAACCAAACATAGTAAACGGTATCAAAATCCCGGAACTATGTATGGAATTGCTTCAGAATGTCTACTTAGACACTTTTAAGAATTACAAAATAAGGATTACTCAAATAATGGTTGAGGATTTAACAAATGATAAGCATATCGCTTCTCTTATTATGAACGAACATAAGAGAGCTCATCGCAACCCAAGGGAAAACAAGGAACAACTCCTTGAGAAGTATTATTTCCCTAGGATGAACAGCCTGGTTAAACAATATACAAACACTTGTGAGGTTTGTAAGCTAAATAAATACGATAGACACCCCCTCAAGCCCGAATTTCAACCTACTCCTATTCCATCGTATCCTTGCGAGATATTACATATGGATATAGTTTAAATTCAAAACGAAAGGTTTATCAGTTGCATTGATAAGTTCGCAAAATTTGCGAAGTTGTTCCATATCAAGAACAGGTCAACACTTGACTTGAGAAACAAGATAACCAAGATCCTTCACTACTTCACGGTACCAAGAGTACTGGTAACGGACAACGAGCGTAGTTTTCTTAGTCCAATAATACTGAACTTCATCGAAGCACTTGGCATTGAGATCTATCGAACCCCAGTGCAGCGCAGTGAAGTGAATGGCCAAGTGGAACGATTCCACTCCACGATCTTGGAAATATATCGTTGCCTTAAGTCCGAGTATAAGGACTTACGAGTAAAAGAGTTACTCAACATAGCGGTGGACAGATATAACAATAGCATTCACTCGGTTACAAAAAAGAAACCATCAGACATCTTCTACAATAGATATCAGAGAATAAACTATCAAAACCTTGTTAATTTTCGAGCAAAAGTTGACAGAGACCTTAAGGGGGAAATCCTGAAAAAACAAAAGGCGGCAAACTTAAACCGCAACAAGAAAAGATCAAGTCCAAAAAAATATAAGAAGGACGAGATCGTTTATAGACGAATTAAAGGCATACAGCCGAAAAATAAACCCATATTTAAAAAAGAAATTGTTGCACGAAATAATAGAGTTACGGTCACAACTTCTGATGGACGGAAAGTTCATAAGACACAATTAAAAAAATATATAGATAATTTTGCATACATTCATAATTAAGAAAAGTGGAAGAGATATATATTATCGGCTTTATAAACACATTATTCAATTCAACTTATTGAAATGTTTCTCGTACCTCTAAAAAAAAAAAAAAAAAAAAAAAAAAAAAAAAAAAAAAAAAAAAAAGGGAATGTTCTCAATCAGGTTTTTATCACTTAATCCCATAGTATAATGAGATCCCTAGCAATACTTAATATTGTAATATAATGTACTTAATCCTAAAAAAAAAAAAAAGGAAAAAAAGAATCTGAAGCACTCATTATAAGATCCTACTCCTTTTTTATTTTTAAAAATTACGATTATAATTATAGGAGTTCAATTTATTATACCTATTATACATACATACATACATTCATATATTAAAATCATGTAAGAAGAAAGAGCCGTTACCTTTTTATTCAGTGTTTGGTTCCACTCTTCCTTATATCACGCTAGACTAGTAAAAGACAAAATTCTCTTTTTTGGTAAATGTTTCACAGATCATTATTCTTAGGCGTTGCCCAAGCTTTCCAAATATTCAACTATGAAGCACCTATAGTCGCCTTGAAAGAAGGAAGAGGATGGATAGTCGATGGCACTTTTAAACTTGTGCACACCATTGACCTGACACAGTTTGAAAACCTGGCTTAACCAACGCCATTAACAATAATACCATCAAGGACCAAGACAGGAGGCGAATAATCCAACTTCACTTGAGACAAATCGAAGAACGCCTCAAGTTATTAAAGGGTAATCAAACAAGGAAATCAAGATCCATAGACTGGATAGGTGCAGCCTGGAAGTGGATAGCTGGTAGTCCTGATGCTTCTGATTGGAACAAAATTCTCCAAAGTGAAGAAGCGATAATCGAGAACAACAACCACCAGTACAAGGTCAACGAAAAAATTTTCGGCACCGTTCAAGAGATCACCCAGAAAATAAATCTGGTAATCAATAGATATCAAAATGGAATTAAGGATACGATTTCGGAAAGATTCGAACAAGACACCCTAGATGAAATCTTGGTTGTGAAAGGCGAAATAAATGAGATAGTTCGAGCCTCCCAAATGGCGAAAAGCGGCATTATCAATACGAATCTCCTGAATGCTGAAGAAATTAATAGGATCATAAGCGAACTAGAAACCTTGCCTTACGCTAACGAAATTGAAGCAATCGAATACGGGACACCATCAATTTTTACTAATGGTTCAATGTTGCTGTACGTCATTTCTATGCCAAAGGTGGGAAGAGAGGAATATAACCTACTGATAACAAGATCATCGATAATCGAAGGAAGACAAATCGACTTGAAATTCGGAAAAATGCTAGTAAACCAAAAAAAGACGTATGGTATAGTAGGCAACTGCCTTTCCATCAACAACTCTACAATCTGTGAGGACCAAGCGATAAAGCGAGTTTCGGAGGATAGCTG
Source organism: Platycheirus rosarum (assembly GCA_963971375.1). Lineage (NCBI taxonomy): Eukaryota > Metazoa > Arthropoda > Insecta > Diptera > Syrphidae > Platycheirus > Platycheirus rosarum. The sequence goes on along the minus strand of OZ020509.1, from coordinate 50,605,545 downwards.
TGTAGCTGGATTGTTAAAAGGAAAACCAATCTCCTGTACCTTCCAAACTAACACCGAGGAAGTTATCGAAATGATCAAGGAGGACACGATCTACATCACTAATTTTAAAGGTGAACTTACGTGATCCAAATATTCAATGAGACAATCCAGTTGAAGGGCATGAATTTTTCCAGCTACATTGCAACAACGTTGCAAGCCCTCCCTTCAGCTCTGATGAATATCACGAGCCAAAACGATGAAATCGACATAGGATACGTTCATGGACTCAGCATCCAGAATATAAAAAGCCTTAGCAATTTAACCAAAGAACTTAGAATTTCTGTACTAACGGAAGCAACATTCCTCATATTCGGAGCTTTTATTGTTCTTACCATATGCCGAAAGATATACGCAAAACCCAACATTCCTGCAGTTTCATCCCCTGATCATCCACAATCAAAAGCTTAACCTTAGAGTTACCTAAGATCTACGGGACGTAGATTTTCAAAGGGGGAGGAGTTATCACCATCCAATACAGGCCGCCTTAGGCTTAACTGTATTTAACACGTACAAACATATTCCCAGATGAGTCAGCAGTTTATTGGCTCAAACGTATGTACTAATGTTACAAACGCAAAGACCGGATACTTGATCTCATTCGATGCACGCGCTTGGATATGATTTGCTGACCCTACAAATCATGCTACAACTTGCTATCCATTCCCACGATTTCTGGATATCACATAACAGTGCATTGAGGTAAATGCACGGGAACTTTGAAGGTCGCAGACGCAGCATATCATCGTGGGACAGCTTCGAGTTAGGAAATTAGTTTGGGAGAAGGCAGTCTTACTTTGGACACGAATAAGCTCAGTCAGAATCTATCTTAAATACAGTTTTAAGTGCGGTAGAATAAATTTCAAACTTGTTTTAAACTAATCAATAGTAAGTCAAACTGTTGGGCCAGACTTCGGGCTGGCGTTCGCGTTTTTTTTGGAGTCCTCCTCCAGGACTTTATAACTATAATAATAAAAATAATAATAATAATAATAATAATAATAATAATAATAATAATAATAATAATAATAATAATAGTAATAATAATAATAATAATAATAATAATAATAATAATAATAATAAAAATAATAATAATAATAATAATAATAATAATAATAATAATAATAATAAAAATAATAATAATAATAATAATAATAATAATAATAATAATAATAATAATAATAATAATAATAATTATAATAATAATGATAATAATATTAAAAATAATAATAATATTAATAATAATAATAATTTTTTTTTTTTTTTTTTTTTTTTTTTTTTTTTTTTTTCTCTTTTGGAGGAATGCGTTACGCACCGTAAGGAGGTATCCATACCTCCCCGTGTGCCGGACTCTCCAAGGAATAAAGCCTTGGCATACCGGCTAAACCTCCAAAAGTGGCTCGAAGATCACCCCCCTCGGGATTACTTTCGCATTACTTCGAGGGGGGGTCCTTTGTCTAGGCGGGTTCAGTTGTTTCTTGAACGGGCTCTTCTTCTTTTTTCGTTCTAAGAATTTTTTTCAGATGTGTACTAATTTGCATCCATTGCTCTTCGTTTTCAAGCATCTTTTGAATGATGTTATCCTCTCTGATTTCACCGATGCTTATATACAGGTCCTGACGGAGCGTTTCCCATCTGTTGCACTCGAAGACAGTGTGATAGGCGTCATCGTAGTTTGAATCTCCATACTGGCAAGAGGAGCTTCTTGATTTGCCTATCTTATACAGGAAGGCGTTGAAGTATCCGTGTCCGGTGAGGAACTGGGTGACGTAATAGTCCACTTCACCGTGTTTCCGGCTACTCCATTCACCTACGTCGCCGATGAGCCTCGCTGTCCAGCGTCCTCTACTCTCAGACTCCCACCTTTCTTTCCATTTCTGTTGTGTTAGCACTGTTGCTTCCGCGGTTGCGGCATCTGTTCCGATTTCAGTTCTCTTTTCGTACACGTACTTTCGTTGTGCTGCCAAGAGGTCTATTGGTGTTACACCTGCCACTACAAGGACGGCTGGTTCCGACACGGTGCGGTGCTGCCATCTGTTTTCTATATTTTTCTTGTTTCAGTGCATCAGCCCAGATCTCGCTTCCATAGAGAAGGATAGAGTGTGTTGTGGCCATCAGTAGTTTCCGCTTTTTTGCCGATGGTCCGCCTATATTTGCCATAAGCCTGCTTAGAGACGCGGTCGCCTTTGATGCCCGTTCCACTGCTTTCTTAATATGTTGCCAGTATGAAAGTCTGGAGTCGAGGGTGAGCCCCAGATATTTAATGGCTTCACTACTTCTGATTATTTGAGGCCCCACCAGGAAATCGATGATGGTAGAGATTCTCTTTCTGGTGAGAAGAACAATTTCAGTTTTTTCCATTGCGAGGCTGAGGCCATGTTCGTTTAACCACACGTGTACTCGACGCATGACCTGGTTTAGCTTCAGCTGTGCACTTTCTGAATCTCTTGCTGTTATCACAGCCGCTATGTCGTCAGCGTATCCAACAAGAAAACAGTCTTCTGGCATGTCCATACAGAGAATGCCGTTGTATAAAATGTTCCAGAGGTCAGGTCCTAGGATTGATCCTTGAGCTGCTCCTGAGTTGATCTTTTTCTTTTTCTGACCATCTGTGGTATCGTACATTATCTCTCGATCTTTGAGGTAGTCTCTGATGATTCGCTGGAGATAGTCTGGGATTTTGAACGTGTTTTCGAGTTCATACAGCATGTCATTCCATCTGGCAGAATTGAAAGCATTTCTGACATCAAGTGTAGCTAAAAGAACTATTTTTCTTGAGAAATGATTTCCTTGTTGTGCCATGTGGGTTGCATTTATCACTTCCTCGACCGCTCCGATCGTAGAGTGTCCCCTCCTAAAACCATGCTGTCTTTTGGACAGGTCGCCGGCTCTTTGGATTGCAGCTGTGAGTCGCAGTTTGATCATTTTCTCAAATAGCTTTCCAGTTGTATCTAGCATGCACAAGGGTCTATACGCAGACGGAGTATTCGGGTCCCCCTTTCCTTTGCTGATCAGCACTAATCGCTGCATTTTCCAGCTCTTTGGGAAAACTCCTTCTTCCAAGCAATGATTAAACATTTTCAGCAGAAGTTGGGGGCACGTTCGGGCTGTCAGTTTAAGGATTTCAGCTGGTATTCCGTCGGGGCCGGGAGCTTTCTTCTTTTGGAGTGATTTCGCAGCTTCCTCAAGTTCTTCCGCGTTAAAGGGTGGTATTTCGTTTATTTCTAACACGGGGTCAGGTGGCCTATCTGGGTGAGTTGGAAAAAGTGTATTCACGATCCGTTCCATCGTTTCTGTGTTGAGAACTGGGTTTGGTGCTTGCGCTCCCAGCTTTCGCATGACAAGTTTATATCCTAGTCCCCAGGGGTCTCTGTCAACGTCGTTCCGAAATTGTTCCCATTTTTGTTTTTTGCTGAGTTTAATTGCTCGTCTCAGCTCAGTTCTCTTGTTTCGGAACTGCGTGAGATCTTCTTCTGATGCTACAGCACTTCTTCTTCTTTCTCTGGTTAATCTTCGTCTGAGTTGAAGACAATTTCTGCGCAGTTCAGCTATTTCGTCTGTCCATCAGTAAACCGGGTTTCGGCCTCTGTTGTTAGATTTTCGTGGCATTGCTATATCACACGCTCCACGTATGAGCTGCATTGTGGCTCTGGTAGTGACTTCTGCAGTTCCTGTTGTTTGGAGGACAGCTGGCATTCTCTCTTCGATCGCTGAAACGAAAAGCTCTTCGTTCAGTCTGTTGAGACACCACTTCGGGGCTTGATTTCGATTTTGGTTCGGGGTTGTTTGGTTTCTCGCTAGCTCGAAGAAGATATATTGATGGTCACTTCCTGTGTAGTCTTCAATGACTCTCCAATTTTTGATCATGGGTAGGATGCAATCCGATGCAAGGGTGATATCCGGGATGGTTCCAACGTTTCCAGGTCTCCTGAAGGTAGGAGTGTTTCCTATATTTGCTACATTGAGGCCGCGTCTTGCAGCCATATCGAGTATTTGTCTTCCTCGGGAGTCTGTAGTTGGCATCCCCCACTCCTGTCCTCTGGCGTTGAAATCTCCGGCGACTAAAATATTTCCATCAGTTTCATTTAGGAATTTTTCTAGATCTTCTAGTTTTTTGCGAAATTCTTCGATTCTGTCGTTTGGGCTGAAATAGATGCTGACAATTGTCAGTCTTTCGCTTTTTACCCAAACGAAACCTCTTTCTGCTCCTTTTCTCTCAATTACAAATTTTTTTGTATCAGGGATCCAAATAGCAGCGGTGTTAAGCAGGTCCGGTAACCAGTTGGGTCCATACTTATTACAGTATTGCTCGCTTACGATAACAATTTCGGCCCGCAATTCCATAATAAGTTTTGTCAGGAGGCTATTCGCCGTAAGGCTCCTGTGGACATTCGCCTGGAGAATTAAGGTCATTTTGAGGAGGCCTTTTTCGCCTGTTCTAGTGCTTCTCTAAACACTTGGCAGTTTCCTAATAATAATAATAATAATAATAATAATAATAATAATAATAATAATAATAATAATAATAGTAATAATAATAATAATAATAATAATAATAATAATAATAATAATAATAATAATAATAATAATAAAAATAATAATAATAATAATAATAATAATAATAATAATAATAATAATAATAATAATAATAATAATAATAATAATAATAATAATAATAATAATAATAATAATAATAATAATAATAATAATAATAATAATAATAATAATAATAATGATAATAATATTAATAATAATAATAATATTAATAATAATAATAATAATAATAATAATAATAATAATAATAATAATAATAATAATAATAATAATAATAATAATAATAATAATAATAATAATAATAATAATAATAATAATAATAATAATAATAATAATAATAATAATAATAATAATAATAATAATTATAATAATAGTAATAATAATAATAATAATAATAATAATAATAATAATAACAATAATAATAATAATAATAATAATAATAATAATAATAATAATAATAATAATATTTAACTTTTTATCTAATTCAAGGTCCTAGATGTAGAAAAAGGAGTGATTTTATGTATTCTTACGTTTAAAAATGCATAAATTGCACAGCTGGATCGCACGTACTTGCTCTTACGTGCGGTCTCAGCAATGAATAAAAAATGAAAGTTTTTAGTCAACGGCCTTGGCTCCGATAAAGAATCGCTTCCCGTGAGATCAGCGAAATTAAGCATCGTTGCGCGTGGTTAGTGGAAAGATGGGGGACCGTCTGAAAACCAACTGCGTGCTGTTGACATGTGTTATGTGTTTTCTGTTTTTCCGTTCTCCTTCTGTCTTCTCTTCTGTCCAGTATCTATGTCGTCTTGTGACTTGTCTTGTAATTGTCTGAGCCGATGGCCTCAGTAGCCAGTGCTCGTAAATGTGTCTACTTCGTAGATTTATCTACGGAGTAGATTAAAATGTAATGTAATGCAATGAAAGTTTTTTTCGATTTTTCTAACTTTTGATTGTATGAAAAAACGTACGTTAAATAGTTAGCAGCCGAAAATTTAAAGTCCATTTTATTTCTTTGAAATATGTATACAAGTGTAATTTCTTTTTTAAAATCGTAGAAACGGTTCTTAAAAAAATAAAACGGTTTTTATTTAACAACTTTTATCAAAAATTAAGATAAGTATTTTAAGGATGCAAACTTAAGCACAAAAATAGCAAAAATAAAATTCACTAACGCGTTTTCAAAATATAGATTAAAAGAAAAAAAAAATGTTTTTAAATTATTAAAAATGCAAAAAACTTTTTTTTCCAAAATATTTTAAATTAAAATAACTAAGGCTGCCTACATCCTCCTGAATATTAATTTTGGTTGTAATTGGTTAATCAAATTTCGAGAAAGTCAAAGAAAGAAAAAACGGTTCTATGGATGATACCGTTTTTAGCCAACCATCTTTTTCCTTGCGATTATAGGTACTAAATGCAAGTTATGGATTCGTGCGAAAAATGATTTGTTTCTAACAATCAAACATGACATTACGATAATGGAGAAGTCGAAAAAAGTGGGTTCGGATATTCCGTCCGTCTGTCTGTCTGTCTGTCTGTTCGCACCTCTACAGGCTAAACGGATGGGGCGATTTTCTTCCAACATGGTATTTAGTACTAATAGGGTAGTATATCAGGGGCTGTTTTTCATGTTTACTCTAGGTCGAAAAATAACGGTACCTGCCATACAATTTTTAACAAAAAGTTGGAATTTCTCGAGAACGGCTCTAACGATTTTGATAAAACTTTCAGAGTGCTATTTTCTTACAACAATACATCTTTTAGTGAGAATGAATTTTTCGAAATTTCAATATTTTCAAAAACTTTTGTTTTTGATTTTTTAAAATTTTCTAAAAAAATTGGTTTTCGAAATACTTTGAAAACGGGTTGATTGAATTTTTTTTAAATAATTTTTCCAGATGAAAACTACAGATTTTCTTATAATGACGTACTAAAAAAAAATTTTATTTAAAAATTTAAATTTAAATTTGTTAGTTGTTTTTGCGTGTTTTCATTAGACTAGTGGCTAGGGCTCAACCGAGCAATATAAAACAAAATTTGGGGGAAAATTAAACAAATAAATTTTTTATGAAATCAAAAATGACTTTTCATAACTTTCTTTTTTTTTGGAAAAAAATATTGTAAGCCATCTTATTTCTTTTACTGTTTTCTATTTTATGAATTTTTCATTTCAAAATCGTTCCAGCAAAAAAAAAATTTTTTTTGAAAAAAAAACTTTTCGAAAACATTTAAAATTTTTTTTGAGTATGTCAATTTAAAGAAATCTATAGTTAATACTAGGAGAAAAATTTTAAAATCTATAGATATGAAATCAAAAATGACTTTTCATAACTTTCTTTTTTTTGGAAAAAAATATTGTAAGCCATCTTATTTCTTTTACTGTTTTCTATTTTATGAATTTTTCATTTCAAAATCGTTCCAGCAAAAAAAAAATTTTTTTGAAAAAAAAACTTTTCGAAAACATTTAAAATTTTTTTTGAGTATGTCAATTTAAAGAAATCTATAGTTAATACTAGGAGAAAAATTTTAAAATCTATAGATTCGTTTTCAAAATATTAAAAAAAAAACAAAATAAGTTTTTTAAAAAAAATATTAAAAATTAAAAAAAAAAATGTTTTTGAAAATTTTAATAAGCAATATTATTTAAATCATAAAAAACTACATATTTTAATCAAAATCCTTCAATTAGTTAACGGGAAAGTCTGATTTTCAAAAACCGTTCATATGGGAGGTACCGTTATAAAACTTTTTCTGAAAAATCCATTAAAATTAAAAGATCGATTTTGTATAGAAAACACCATTCAGAAAGTTTTATCAAAATCGTAGGAGCATTTTTGGAGAAAAATAAGTTTTTTATTAAAAGTTATATGGCAGGTACCGTTAGTTATGGAGCTACAATGCCAATTCGAAAATTGGTCGGGTAGAGTACTCTAAAAGCACCATATACCAAGTTTAAATCAAATCAGCCTAACTAAAATGGTTTATATTTTTTGACGAAATAATAAGTTAAATGGTTTTAAGATAAGAAAAGGATATTTGTTTGGAAATTTCAACAACGATTAAGTCCTTCCACCATACTGGGTGAGTTTAACCTTTTTATATGCACTGAATGTATTGAAAGAAGCTTTACTATTTAAGAAAATTTCCCTTTATTAAATAAGCTATAAATTGTTAGCTTTAAGCTTAAAGTTGGTGAGAATAATAAATGTTCTTGAAGCTTTTATATCGAAATGAGTTTTTCCGAAAAGCCAGAAAAGCTTTTTAAAAGCCTTTCAAAAAGCTTTGGGAAAAGTTTTTACTGTCATTAAAAGCCTTGGAAAAAGCTAAATCAAAAGGATATGTTGACGTTAAAGGATAGCCTATCGGGGTGATCCATTTAATACTTTGAGGACATATTATTAAAAAAAAAATTAAACAATCTTCCCTAATGCCTATTATATTAAAAACAACTCTTCTATTTATTTTTATTAACTTATTTATGTGTGTGATTAAAAGATACTTAAAATTAACAAAATAAGTGTTAATCTTAAGCTCATAGAGGCCGGACGTCGGGTCGAGGTGCGCGCACAAATAATTGAAACAAAAGTCAAAGAAAAAAAAATTATTGCGCATTGTTATCGCCAGTGTTTAAAAAAAAATAATATTACAAACTCGTTTGAGAAATTGGCAAAACCCCTCGCGTGTGCCTTAAAGAATATATGAATATCTACTCGCATCGTTAGAAAAAATATAAGACAGGACTTAAACTTCTTATGGCTCAAATTCACTGTCCGCAAGCATGTCATTCATTACTGTTTCATTTACAGGAGTCCAAATCTCGACAGTAATTCGACTTGTAACGAGTTTGACGCGCTGTCTGATTTCATCTCGAACATTGTTTCCCTTTTAGACCATTGTGTCATTTCAGCTAATTTCTCATTCTCCACCCATCCAGTTAAAGAAAAATTTCCCACCAGGACCGTTTGGCAATACGAGAAAGCCAACTGGGACGGCCTGAATATTTTTTTCCGAAACTTTAACTGGTCATTATGCTTCCTCGATAGTGACATTGATGCCAGTGCTGAAATGATCACAAATGTGATTCTTCTAGGGATGCGTGCTTTTATTCCTAACAGAGTAAAAAGCATCAAGCCTAAAGAAAAGTCTTGGTTTAATTCTGAGTGTAAAGAAGCTATCAGGTTCAAAGAAGTAAGTTTCCGATCCTACAAAGCCAACCCTACAGAGGAAAATCGGAAAAAACACAAACAACCTTCTATCTCTCCCCTCCCTATTTTCGTAATGACCACGCAGTGTGTTCTACATTAAAAGGGAAACAAATTAACAGTTAATTATGAAAAAAAAAAAAAAAAAAACAAGCAAGGAACTTATGCAACCCCGTATTGAAAGAACCATATTATTGCATGACCAAAAATTACGGCAAAAAATTCTGCAGTGTCCCAAAGGCAGTACAAATGTTTGGTCATTTGTAAAAAATATTAAAAACTCCTCAACATCTTCGGTTTCAACGCTCATCGACAATAACAAACCAATTGTTTACTCTTCAGAGAAGGCAAACTTGCTCGCCGCCCATTTCGCTGCCAGCTCCACGCTGCCGCATAGCAACGTTGCCCCTCCTGTACTTGAGAACGTAAATTTTTCCATGGGACAGATTTTTTTCCGCACTCGTACAGTAGCAAGAGTTCTCAAAGATCTCGATATACACAAATCCGCTGGCCCGGATGGTATACCCCCGATTCTTCTGAAGAGGTGTTCTTCCACACTGGTAAAGCCACTGCGTAAGCTTTTCCATCGCTCCTACTCTTCTGGAATCTTTCCTAGAAGATGGAAAACAGCATTTGTCCAGCCTGTCCCTAAGAAAGGTGACCCATCCTCCCCCTCCTCCTACCGACCCATAGCACTGACATCCCTTCTTTCTAAGGTCATGGAAACACTGATTATCCACTGGCATATCTCACCGAACAGTGGAACAAATCTTTACATCGCTTTGGTGAAAGTAAGATTATTGCTCTTGATATCTCCAAGGCATTTGATAGAGTTTGGCATGAAGCTCTCTTATCGAAAATGCGTGCTCTTGCGATCGATAATACTCTTGTTCGTTGGATTAGAAGCTATCATCTGGACCGTTCAATACAAGTCGTATTGGACGGATTCAAGTCTGATTCCTACAAAATAAATGCTGGTGTGCCCCAGGGCTCTATTCTGTCTCCGAATCTTTTCTTCATTTTTATAAATGATCTTCTGTCTGACGACTCTACCCTCAGCTTTTCATATTCGTTCGATAATTCACGTCCTTCGCCTTCGTACGTACAATTGCAACGGTACCGTATGTCAAGCTCATTAAACTTCGATTTATACAGCATTGTTAAATGGGGTAATAGGAATCGTGTGGAGTTTAATGCTTCCAAAACTCAATGCTGTCTTCTGTCGTTAAAGCTAAACATACCCCCAATGCCATTGTTCATGAATTGCACTTACATCGAAGAAACCGAAAAGCTCTCAGTACTCGGTATGTGTGTCAACGACGACCCCCGTTGGAACGACCATATATTTGAAATCGCTAAGAATGCTGCTAGGTTCTTAGGTTTTCTGTATCGGTGTAAGAAGTATTTTTCGCTATATGATCTGGCTACAATCTATAAAGCGTTTATACGCCCTAAACTCGAGTATAACTCCCACCTCTAGGCAGGTGCTTCGCAAACATCGCTTCACCTGCTTGATAGAATACAAAATCGAGCGTTAGGGTTGCCGCTGAAACAATTTCCCCACTCGAACACCGACACAATGTTTCATGTCTTTCCTTTTTTTATCGTTTCTTTTACAAAAAATGTTCACTTGAAATAGCCAGTTGCATTCCTCCCCTTAAAAGTTTCTCCCGTAATACTCGTCTCGCAAGGAATGCTCATCAGTTCACTCTTGAGCCCAATTTCGGACGTACCGTGAAATATAGGGATTCTTTTTTTAGCCGAACAACACGAATTTGGAATAGTTTACCCGGCGGGATTTTCCCTTTCAATTTTGATCTACAAACATTCAAAACCAATGTTAATCGACACCTCCTATCTCTCCCCTCCCTATCTTCCGAATGACCGCGCTGTGTGTTACATTAAAAGGGAAACAAATAGTCCTTTGTGCGCGCGTTAATTATAAAAAAAAATAATAATTTGTGAAAATACTGTGGATTGTAAAAATTCGTTTTATGTTATAATACCTAATACAAATTTATCCTAATAATATTATAAATGTGAAAGTTTGTATTTTTTAATGTGTGAATGTTTGTATGTTTGGATGATTGTAATTTCATAAAGAAAAATATGATTTTATTTCATTATGAAAAAGTACCCCATTTTTGGGGCCTTATTTCGTTTTTGTTTTTGGGGCCTTATTTCGCACCGCCTTCTAGATGGATGAGGTTCTGGATTGAAAAAAGGCTACTTTTCATGCCGAAAAATACATATTTCATGTAGGAGTGGCTTAGATGTGAAATGTTGTGTAGGTATCTGATTATTTCTTTGCTATGTTTCCATGCCTGAAAAACTTCATGAATTTGTTAAGCTTAGAAGAAAATATAGTTACAGGATAAGGATTTGCGATACTATTATAAAAGCTACTTATTACTAAAAAATGCACCGTTCCTTTGGGAGAACATCTATTTTCTTGAAAATATAATAAAAAAAATTAATATTAAGTCTACGCAGCTAGGTGCTAGCATAACATTATGCCGTTGGTTTTGGTCCAATATTGTTTTTGTTAATGAGAACGAATATTACTCTTGAGAAGCCCCAGTATATCTTTTTTATGCGCTGCAGTGCGAGAACCGCTATTTTCATTAAAATACTGTTCAATCAAATATGTAGATAATTGAAAGATCTATATGTATACAAATTTTATAAAGAAAGTTTTGAGATGTAATTAAAAAAAAATAGAGATATGACACATTATGTATGTACATATATACAAAAATTTACGTTTTATTACCAAAATATCTATGCTTTTACTTCTTAAATGTTGCTTTATTCTAAAAGTAAGCAAGATAAAAAATTAGTAAACATGTTTTGTGCCTTCGTGCAAAAAAATTGAGATAACAATCAAACTTGACATTACGATGATATAGAAACATAATTGGCAAAACGGATGTATTTTGGACTGTAGCCTAAACGGTTGGGCCAATCGTCTTCAAATTTGGAACATAAGGTTATTTTGACATTCTACAGAGGGCTTTTTAATTTTTTGTTCAATAATTAGCGGTACCTGCCATATAACCGTAATGTAAAAGTTTATTTTTCTCGAAAACGGCTCCAAGATGTTTTATGAAAAAAATCAGTGTACTACTCAGGTAAGTATTATATTTTGGTGAACAAAAATTAATATGGTGGGCTAAGAACGGTACCTATCGTAGGACCGTTTTTTCTTCGACCTTGTCGAAAACTGGTTATCCGATTACTATCAAAATTGATATTCAAGAAGATATAAGTAGCCTAAGTAATCTGACATAAATTTTATTTCCAAACCTTTTTGTTTGTATTTTTAATAATTTTTTTAAATTTGTTTTTGAAAAATCAGTATTTTGAAAACTGGTAGGTGAATTTTTATTATTTATATTTAAAAACTGTTCCTACGATTAAAAAAATAAATAAAATGCCGTTTAAATTATTTTCGTTCAATACAATTTAACGTACTTTATTCGAACAATCAAAAGTCACAAAAATCCAATAAATGCTATGATGTTTACTTTAATTTTCTTAAATTTTATTCTACAATGTGACCGCACATATGAGGAAGTACGTGCGATTCAGTGCAATTTAATTACCTAAGACAAGAGTTATATGTGAAAATACATATAACCATTAAAAACAAAATGGTAGCATATTGAAAATAGGTTGTTGTAAAATGTTGTTGTAGGCTCATGCACCGATACTCTAATTTCTAATATTTACCGAAATCAAATGTCGTCTCGGACTTTTTCCCACCAAAAAATTAAATGCATCGGATTAAATTGCGCGTGCGTAATACAAAACGCCAATCAATACCTTTTTATGTATGTATTTATTGGTTTTGGTAGGGAAACTAAAAATCTTTAAATCTTTTTAGTTTTTCACCATATTGCTCAATAAATCTTGCAGGGATTATGCATTAGGCTTTCCTTAGCATAGATAAAGTAATTTTAGTTTGTAACATGTACCGTTAACCCAGGTAAGGCCATTTATGTAGTGTAACCATATGGTCACGCAAGCACCAATAGGGTCCGTATAAAATGTCTTAAAAAATATTTTTTTTTAGAATGACATGAAACAAAACTAATTATTTCGAAAATGTTTCTCTGTTTCCCCTTCGGACGGGAAATATTTCTTTACTTTTCAAGCTTACTTTTAATCTAGTTGACAGGTTTTTTTGTTTTTATTTGTTTATATTTTGTTCATGATGACAAAACGTGAAGCTATGATTGCTACGTTTTTACAATCCATCTTGACGTAGAAAACTGGATACATGGAAAACAAATAATCATTTTAGAAATGTTTCTGAAACATTTCTGAAACATTTCTGATTTTTTTCTAATGGTTAACACACCGTTATAGGTATGTACAAATTAATTGTTTCTGACAATCTTTGCTCCCAATGTTATGAGGCACAGAGAATACGTGCGATCCATTCGTCTTAATTTGTAACAATATTTACCAGCAACTAGCAACACAGCCATAATGGAGCTCCCACGAGAAGCCAACCGCTCTTGGGGTCTTTGCTAAATAGACGTTTACAAAGCTGTAAAATACATGAAATCCGAAGCTATTGTATTAGACAATATGCATCCTAAGATTGTAAAAATTATTCATCAAAAATAATCCCTATTTTAAAAAAAGTCAAATAAGCAACAACATGAATACAGACCGATTTCCATCCAACCTTTCATTTCAAAAGCATTTGAAAAAATTATGAGTCAACAAATTACGACATTTGATAACACCTACACAATCTGGGCTTAGAACGAAACACAGCTGCACAACAGCGCTTCTAAAAATAACAGACGGTATTCGACAGCAAATTGTTTAAAATTATGTAACAACTTTGGTTTTACTGGATTTCTCCAAAGCGTCCGATACCGTTTCGCATGAAATACTTAAAAACAAGCCTAAGTACTTCTTCTTTTTTGAAAAGTCAGCTTTATCACTAATAGAAAAGTACCTAAGCTATAGAACTCAAGCAGTTTATGCGAACTCCAGGCTATCTGACTTTTTTTTACTTCTACTGGTGTGCCCCAGGGATCGATTTTAGGACCACTCTTGTTCACACTGTTCAACAATGACCTTCCTTCTATACTCAAGTATTGCAAAATCCTTATGTATGCAGATGACGTACAAATTCACTTGAGCTATCGAATTGGTATGGTTGAACATGCAACAGCCAGAATAAATGAAGATCTTAAAGGTATAGGACAGTGGTCTAGTGAAAATCACTTAAGCTTTAATTCGAACAAATGCCAGGCAATCGTTATAAGCAACTCAGTTATTGATATGTCATACCTGCCAAGTATTGAACTTCAGGGGAAAACTTTAAACTACGTAGTCCTGCCGTAAGTTCTGTTCCTCACACAAACACGTCTTATTCAAATAATAAACAAGTTATCAAAATTCTTTTTACGATATTTATTTTGTATTAAATTGACGTTAAATTTTTTTAGGAAATTATTCAAAGTGGCCACCCTTAGCCTTGAAACACTTTCTTAAACGATCCGGTCATTCGTCTATCGCCGCACGCACGACTTGCAGTGGTAGCGAAGCTGCTTTCTTCACCAAATCAGCTTTAAGAGACTCAATATTTCGGTGAGGCTTACAGCAAGCCTTCTCCTCGAAGACATTCCATAGACGGTAGTCCAGCGGATTAAGATCCCGGCTGCCCGAGAGCCAATCTTCAGCGGCGATAAACCCCAGTAAATTGTACTTAAGCCACAGTTGGTTGGTTTTTGCCTTGTGAGCCGGCGCAGAGTCTTGCTGAAAAATCCAGTGCTTGACCGCCAATAAGGTGTTAGTTAAGGGCTTCACAACATTCTCTAAAACATCACTTTGATAGTTGGAAGCACTTGTTTTCACTCCCTGCTCACAAAAATGCAAATTTGTAACACCGTCATACGACACTCCCCAGCAAACCATCACTGAAGCTTGATGATGGCCTCTTTGGACTTTTCCAACCTTTTCAGCAGCTTCCTTGGAGCTATGGGCGTAAATCCTGTCGTTTTGGTGATAAAATTTCTGTTCCACTATGAAAATTTTCTCATCTGTGAAAAGAATATTTTTGTGTCCTCCGTTTGCGTGTCTTTGAAGCAACACCTTTGATTTTGTCGCTCTTATCTTGCGCAGAGCCTCAGTCAGGCGTTGTCCAGTACTTCTACGGTAAGCGCCAAGCCTTAGGTCTTGTTTTATGAAGCGTGACATCGTTCTTGTTGGTATTTCCATTTCTCGAGCCATAATTTTCTGTTTGCGGAGGGGATTTCTTCGGATTCTTTCCGCAACTGCTTTGATCACTGCTGGCGTCCTACTTTGGCGAGATCGGCCACTTCTTGCTCTATCATCAACAGAAGAGATCTCATTGTACCGTTTTATAGTGCGATAGATGAATTTTTTCGATATTTTGAGTGGTTTCAGCAATTCGAAAATCTCAGTGGGAGTTTTCCTGCATTTGTGCAGTGCAATAATAGCGACGCGGTTTTCTTTGTTGCCCCACTCCATGTTTATCGTTTCGCGTATTAAATTCAACTGACTCATAACTGTTACTTAAGGTATCCATTTGTCCGTTATATATTTTGAGAACAACAACAGATCAATACAATTTTTTTGTTGGCGTCTTATAAGTTAGGGACAGAACTTACGGCAGGACTACGTATGTTAAAACAAAAAAAAATTTTGGGGTTATTTTAACCAAACGCTATCGTCGGACAATTACTTTGGCATGCGCTGTTGGTCGAATTTATGCTGTTCTACGGGTTCTGTACTTCTCTGGAAGTTGTCTTCCAATTTCAACAAAAATGACTTTAGCCAAAACTCTTGTTCTGCCAACCCTTTTCTATGGAAGCACCATTTTTTGCTGTTTGGATAGTGCAAGCAAACGCAAATTTCAGGTAGCGTTTAACAACATTGTTCGTTTTATATATGGATTGTGTCGCTACGATAATGTTTCGGTACAAGCAAATAGTGTGTTCAACATGCCTTTTAACAATATATAGATTTTCTAAGTTTAACATTTCTTTTTAAAATTATTCATACCTACTAAATCACTTGAATATCTTTTCGAAAAGCGTAGTTTCCCAGTATCTCAAAGAAGTAATATTCTAATTGTCCTTACCTTTAAATACAGAAACTCTAAGCAACAATTCTTTGTACATGCTGTTGGTCTTTGAAAATCCTTACCGGCAGACAAAGTAATTACACTTGTTTTAAAAAATCCTTAAGAAAACCTATATAAATGCTATTTTTAAACATTGTTGAAAATTCTAAAACTTCATACATTTTAATTCATTTTCCTAAATTTACCTACATGTAACTTAATTTTACTTATACATAACTCGCTTATTTTAACTGTACCTATAAGTCTTATAAATAATATTTCTATCAAATAATATCTTTAATTTATTTTAATCTTAAATTCATACATGATAAGTATTAAAAAAAAGACTATGTTTTAATATACTTATGATAATAAAAATAAATACAAATACATACAATACGTAATATCGAACTTTTAATTGGCCAGTAAGGTTAAGGTCCGCCTTCCTTAAAAACAACAGTTCTGGAAAAAACAGTACTGTACACCCTACAATTCTTCATCATCGTCTGCAGAGATGGTGTGCTTTTACACGTAGAGCGCCCAGTCTTAACATTTTTCTAAGCTCTCTTTGTTATTTTCTTTCGTGAGTCTCACGCTTTTACACTTTAGACTTTTTCCCTTTACTGGCTTTAATCAAATTTTACATTCCTCTATCTCTTTTACCCTGCTTGAGAAGGTGAGTATTTTTTTATTTTTGAAACGAAGTAATTAATAACAATAAAATAATAATCTTTTACACTCGAGTGGTCAGTTGTGTGGTATTCTCGTATTCTCTGTTCAAAAATGATAAAAAAAGAAGAGAATAACGTCAAAAACAGTCAAGGAAAAAATTATCCGGGTCAGCTGTTCTTTTGCACTTTTGTGAGTCGTGTATTATAACAGTCAACGTGTAAAAGCGTACTTATCAAACCTTGAGTATAATTTTATCACCGAACTCAAAGGGTTGGCAAAAATAGTCAACATCCGGAGGAGTGAGGTTGCTCAGTATTTAATTCATGTAGGTATTAACCATTGAGTAACAATATTATAAAGAGAGAAATGTTCTGTCTTTCTTTTGACAAGACTGAACTGTCATCTCATTGACCATTTCGGATAAGTATGAGTAAAACACAATGAATGATATACAAAATAGACAACAAAAATTGAGGGTGTTGGAGGATGGAACTTACGAAAGATTTTCCTCTATAATATTTTTACTCTATGGTATTAACTCTCAACCTTTCTTCCTTAGCGCCTCCAGACGCAGTTGTAGCATTTCATACTTTGGGTGAAAAAAAAAATTAATGGTATGCGGCATCATTCTTTGATAATTACCCATGCAGTAAAGGAAAACAACGACATAAACTATATTTAACTTATATAGTCTTCTTAAAAGCCCCTTAAAACGCCAAGATTCACATCACCATCAAGAATATAAAGGTCAACAGTTTATCAATTAAAAACATATTGCCCTACAATTCACACCCTATTAAGCTATTAAAAATTGAATGCACTACCAAAACTTTGTTGCTGCAATTAAATACGACAAACTACTCTCAAATGAAGCTATAAAATATTAAAGTGAAACAGAGCCCTAAAAATTGTGTTTTATTTATGGCGTACAATTAATAATTAAACAAGAAAAAAAATTATTTTGGAGCACAAGGCCAACAGCAATAACAACGCACTTGTGCTACACCCATCAACCGCCACCTAATTGCGATCATATTTCTTTATATTCATGTTTTAAATAAGCATTAAAACCCCAAAAAAGATACTCTTTCCCAGAAAATACATTTTCGTACATAAGTATCTCCCCAACACTCAGATGCCAGAGACAATAAAGACACTCTTTCTTGTCACTTGAGTGGAATCTTAAAAATGTTACTATCAATTAGTGACGGGCTGGATGCTTTGCAACGAAACACATGCGTAACCCGGTCAGGCGTAATAAATCAGTTCCGGCAACACTTACGAGCATAATACGCATACGCATCATTGACGTTTCTTTAAAAATAAATCTGCTAGCTGGCGACACTGACTAACTGACAACGCATCCAAGCAAAATGCGTTTCCCCAGCAAGGTGCAGAAATTCAGAAACACATGTTGTGTGGCACAGAAAGGTCGGCATTTTATTGAGATGCCGCGCCGCTCTTGCAGATACAATGCCACACACTTGAGATGAGATACTTCCAAAAGATACAACAAAATATTTCAATGCATCTGTCACACGTGCTTAGTATTGCCCTAGTTACCCAAGAGGTCGACAAAAGAATGCCTTCAAACATCCTTCCAAACAAAAAGGACACGATGAAACCTTACTTTGTCCAATCTAGATTCAAACACTTATGCCATCAGCCCCACGTATCTGCCCTTGAGATTTATGGTACTTTGGTTTTGTTTGAAAGTGAATGAGATTTTTATCACCAAGAGCACGAGTTCCATTTGTCCGGTATTGTTTTTTTTTTTTTTATCAAAAGTGGAAGCGAAGAGGAAGACGAGATACTCTGCCAACTCCGCCTTAAGTGAGTTCAAGTGCGCAGTGGTTGAGGTCAGATTGAGATCCCTTCTCCGCACACACCGGCTGCAATTAACTGCTTTTAGAGGTTGTTAGAAGAACACTTTCGTAGCACGGCGGAACAGCTTAAAAACGGATGTTTTGTATCTCCCATAAAACACCACTTTACTGGCCATAAAAATTCGAAGAAGAATATTCTACTTAGTGTAAGTATCACATCGATCCTTTCTCTCGGGGACAACCCTTTAATGTAAATCTATCTTCCCATGTTCCCATTGTCGTCAATGTCCATGACGTATAATGTATACATATACATTGTACACCATGTTATGGTATTGCTTCTATTTGTTGCCCGCAGGAAGATGATGCCGAAAAATATTTCGTTGCGGTTACCATCAGACAATATTTTGTTTGTTTTTTTTTTTGTCGGTCGGTAAGTTAGTTTTGTGATTAATGCTTTGACAAAAAATAAAATGTTTGTCACGTATTTGTCGTTTGATAACGAACCGCCGTTCGGATGTCTGCATTTGGTTTTGTGGCGTCTGTATTTGAGGTATTGATTGTTTTTAATGTAAAGGGGGTGTCTAGCCTGAGACGTAATTTCTTCCAGAAGTCTATTCTGATTGATTGTGCCTATGGAATACAAATTTGCCTAGATTTGGGGCTATAATGAATCATCATAAATTTTGGTGTAAAAGCTTGTGTGCATAGGTACAGTGTCTTTTCTTATGTGCCATGGTGATGGGAATGCAATCAATATTGAGTGTATTATTTGAGCCCTGTGCAAGTCGAAGTGAAGTCAATGGCGATTAGGATCAAAATACCAAAATGCACACCTACTTACATATGTATTTGACAACGCTATCGGGAACACTTTGCCATGCAACGATCAGAATTTAAACAGTTTTTTAAGCAGCAAACATTTTGCCAGCCAAATCGCAAGGTTAATCAAATGTTTTTGGTTCTCTTGCATTTATGACTTCACCACTTAAAACTTGGTCATACGCATACCAAACTGCTCCAAGCAGCGTCGTCCATCTAGGGTGGAATCGAAGATTTTTCGGGCCTGAGAATTAAAGTTTTTAACTATTTTGGCTTGGTCTGTGTCAGTAAACATCCCTTTGTTGCAACTTCTTCTCCACTCGTCTTTTATGCATGTATGAGACCAAATTAACCAGAAAATATCTTTTCTTGAAGCAGCCCTCATTTACTTTTGACAATCTCCACTCCTTTAAACCATACAGGGGGATAGGATGATGGAGGCTTTATAAAAAAGACACTTTAGTTGGACGAGAGAGGGGTTTGCTACGTAAATTCCTTCTATTCCCGAAGGAGAAGCAATGGCTCAGAATTATTCTTCGTTTGATCTCGGTGCTGGTATGGTATATAAAGTCTCCAGTCAGTTACACAGGTGTGCCTCAAAGCTGCCTATCATCATATTTTGTCCAAGACGTCTATGTTGGGTATTGGGTTATAGTTGACATCATCTACTTGGCTTTGCTCTCATTAATAGCAAAATCAATTTTTGCTTATTTCGTCTAATAATACTTACAAAAGCCCTGCTAACATCGCCCTGTGTTCTTCCAACTATGCCTACTGTCTAAATCTCTAAATCTTTTTTTTGACTTCAACACTCTGGGTAAGGTCTTTTCTGACCTTGGCGGAACAGCGTTCGTTTTCCGTTCGTTCGAAGGAATGCCCAAACTCCACATTGTTCTTTATAACCTGTCTCTATACATAAATACTGTCATACCCGTCTTTGAAATCGATGAAAAGGATGATTGATTTGAATTCGTGTGCTTTTTCCAAAAACTGCTCTTAAACCGCACTGACAAGAACTTACTACGTTGTTGACAAACGGCTCGAGACGCTCACACTTCGCATATTACAGCAGAAAAGGCGATGATGAGGATACTGATACTTCTTTAGTTGAAGCAGTTCAGAGGTTCTCCTTTCTAAAAGAACAGATAAATAATTGCTTATATTCCATTCATCGGGCATGATCTCTTCTAACCATATCTTGCTTTTGAGCTGTTGAAATTTTTAAAACAAAATCAGTGCCTGTAGCTTTGAAGAGTTTGACAGGTAAACCATCGGCTCCGATTGCTTTATTGCTCCTCAGAATAAATACAGCTAGCTTTACTTCACCTAATTCGTTTGGTTATCTCCCTTATAAAGTCTGCAGGAATCATTTTTCCATATTCTTAGCATCGACTGCGATTCTATAGTTGTCCCCTAATCGTCTTTGCTGGCTTTAGTTCGAGCAGTGACTATTTCTTTTTACCTATTTCTTTTTACCTCATTCCTGCAATAACAGCTCTCCATTTCCTCGATCGCACGCTTCTCATGATCCCGTTTTTTACTTGCGATTTATTAGGGACTATAAGGCAAGTTATGCATTCGTAAAAAAAAATCGTAACAATCAAACATGACATTACGATGATAGAGAAGTCAAAAAAAGTGGGTCCGGAAATTCCGTCCGTCTGTCTGTGTGTCTGTCTGTCTGTCTCTCAGTCCGTATCGATTCCTACAGCCTAACCGGTTGGGCCGATTTGATTCAAACTTGGTATATAGTATTTTTAGAGTACATTGCATTACATTACATTACATTTTTAATCTACTCCGCAGATAAATCTACGAAGTAGACACAATTATGAGCACTGGCTACTGAGGTCATCGGCTCAGACAATTACAAGACAACACACAAGACGACATTGATACAGGACAGAACAGAAGATAGAAAGAGGACGGAAAACAGAAAACACATAACACATGTCAACAGCACGCAGTTGGTTTTCGGACGGTCCTCCATCTATCCACTAACCACGCGCAACGATGCTTGATTTCGCTGATTTTTTTTAGAGTACTCTACCCGACAGTTTTTCGAATTGGCATTCTAGCTCCAAAACTAACGGTACCTGCCATATAACTTTTAATGAAAAACTTATTTTTCTCCTAAGATTTTGATAAAACTTTCTGAATGGTGTTTTCCATGCAAAATCTATCTTTAAGTTTCAATGGATTTTTCAGAAAAAGTTTTATAACAGTACCTCCCATATGACCGGTTTTTTTAAATCAGACTTTCTCGTTAACTAATTGACGGATTTTGATGAAATTTTCAAAATATATAGTGTTTTATGATTGAAAAAATATTGCTTATTAGTATTTTAAAAAATATTTTTGTTTAATTTTTAATAATTAAAAAAAAATATTTTGTTTTTCGAATATTTTGAAAACAGATCTATAGCTTTTTTTTCATTTTTTCTCCTAGTATAAACTATAGATTTCTTTAAATTGACATACTAAAAAAAATTTAAATATATTTTCGAAAAGTTTTTCAAAAAAAACATTTTTTTGAAAAAACTGGTCGAACGATTTTGAAATAAAAAATTCATAAAATAGAAAACAGCAAAAGAAATAAGATGGCTTACAACATTTTTGCCAAAAAACGTTATGAATTGTTTTTTTTTTGATTTCATAAAAATTTCATTTGTTTAATATATTCCCCAAAATTGGATTTCATATTGCTCGGCTAAGCCCTAGCCTTTAGTCAAATAAAAGAAGTTGAAAACTTACATACATACCTACGTATTTTTAAGCATTTCATTTTCATAAAAGCACGCAGAATAAATAAGGAAGCCTATGATAAACCCACAAAAACAACTAACAAATAAAAAAAAACTATTCTGTTACTACTGTATGCAAAAATTTCAATCGAGAAAACAAAAGCTTAACCCTGCCCCTAAATAAACAAAACCATTGTGTTAACTTTAAATATTGTCTCTATACCCACTCGCTTAGAAGTAGTTGGAATGTGTATCTTAATTTTAGTACCTACCTTCCTTTCAACCTTATTATAGGTACCTAATATACTTAATTAATTCCATTAATACCTACCCACATCTTACGTTTATCGATCCATCCAACATAATTAAGCTATTTTAATTAATTTGATTTCAAAAAGTAAATTATTGTTATTGGAACCTATATAGGTCCCTATACCTAGCATTATTGCCATACTGCTGATTCCGACGAATCTTTATGCCAGTTGTTCAAATTTTTCCATACCAAAATGAAAATTAAACTGAAAAAAGTCCTTTATATCTTTCTACTAGCAAATTATATTATAAACAGCAACAACACAAAGTGGAAAGATAATAAACTAAAAAACTGCAAAAGCTAACAATCCTATATAATATATGTATTTATGTGTTTATCCCTTTATCGTGTCGCATGTTCGTTCGAGCTTCAAACCATAGCGATTATAAAGAAGTTGCACGTCGAAAAAACATTAAAATTAATTCTTTGTCAAAAAGACGCCTGTACCTAAAAATGATTTGCACACAGGAGCAGGTACGTGCGACCTAGTCGTGCCTTTTATTTCTTTCTGAGAAGCCAATGATCCTCTTTCCTCTTCTGCTTGTGGAGTGGAGTTCTGGTCCTTCTTTGCAGCGCTGGCGCCGCCTTGTATGCTTCTTGTTTAGTTGCTTGTGCTTGCCGACATTCATCTCAGACATGGGGTTTCGTTGTGGTGGCCCTGTAAAACGTACCACTTCAGAGGTGGCTTCCCTGATAGCATTTTGGTAATGTTGCCAAAAGGATAAAGCGCGAAACCGATTGAACCAGTTACAGCACCAGCACCGTCAACAGCAAACAGCACGCTCACCAGCAAAATAAGTTGAAATACATTGCTACCAGCACCAGCATCGTCTTCTTACTTCTGTTTGACACTTTGTGTCATAAAAAAGTATACGAAGTTTTCTTTTGCCCCTGAATTTCACTTGCTCAAAGTTGGTAGCAATGGAACAGCAACAGCAAATTTAGGACTTTGGTCTAACGATGCTGGTGACGTTGCTGGTGCTGGTCTAATATAATTTGAGCCATTGAAATACATTGGTTCTAAATTAATGGCGGCCGCTTTTGCTGGTGCTGTTGCTGTTGCTGGTTCAATCTGTTTCACGCATAAGGATTCCTTTGCAGGTTGTCAGAGACTCGACCGGAAAATGAGCTGGCGATTTCTTGCAATTGGAGCCGTCACACGTTAAGCTTTCTCTCAGTATTACCTCTTATCAGTATTACCGAATCAATATTGTGCCCCGTGGAAAGTTCGGGGCATCCACGATACTTGAGCAGTGCCTTACCATCGATCGAACTGTTGTCAATCTGGTTGACAGTTCATTGATCAGGGGATCTCTATGTTCTTTTTTGAATATAGAGGTGTGGGAATTGAGTACTAGCTTAAACTGAATCCCGTATTGGAAGTGGTGTCGTGGTTTCCGTAATTTCTGATACTAATAAAATATTGAAGGTTCTTAATAATAATGGATGTAAAATAACTTTTAATTTAATAGTTGAAGTATTACTGTACAAAAATCCTATCAAGATACAAAAAAAAGCTTCTGATAAAATGAACAAAGTTGTTTCTCGTCGTAATCTTGTTACAGAATAAGTATGATACATAATATTGAATACTTAGTTCTTACTCTAGATACATCAGCGTTTCTTAGAATATTGGATATTCAATTTGCTACTTAGATTTTATTCATCTTTATCCAGAATACCGTTACAAAAGATCCAGGTTTATTTGCGCAGAGGAGAGATTCCTCTTTTTGTTAACTCTCCTCCATTACAAAGCTAAAAAAAACCGGATTTTCAGCGAGAACTTGCATTTTATTTTAAAAAATATCTAGAAAAGACTGTTTCTTTATAAACTTCCTTTCACGATTTCGAGAAAACCAAACTAGTTAATCCTAGACAAAACTTCGTTATTTGAAGGGTCAGGAGTTCGGTTAAGCACATCTTTCGGATTTAATAAATATATATTTGGAATGTGGTCTTATTTCGTTCGGTGTTATTTTTTACAAGCTAAGACCGGGCCAATGATTTGAAAAATAATACCTACCTTCTTTTAACAAAACGTGAACAAATTTATTGAAATGGCAATATATTTAATCTATCTACAAAGCGCCCTATCTATAATAAGACCAAATAAATATTAGACACATAATTTAGTTTTTTAACAATAGCTATATAACTCTTGCACCTTTAACTTGTTACCCAAAGTTGCTCTAAAAATGTAAGATAAATGTTTGCGTATTTTATATTCAAATTGTTATCAAAGGATTAACCATAAAACAACAACAATAACAACCCATTGTCAACAAAAACCCCAACTACTCCCTCTGAATAAATTTAACAAATCCTTAATGCCATTATTCTCCTGATGCGCCACCCCAACTCGAAACACATTCTTCGCTAAAGCCTGAATGTGGTGAAATAATTCGCAACATCATTATCTCCAAATAAATAAACAAATCATTGCAGAAATACTTCCGTGCCTTGCGCGCTATGGTCCCAACAATCCGATCCGCACCCAAACATGCCATTAATTAATCCTGTAAAATTTAATAGCAACCTTAATCTATCCCTCCACGTTCGGGTCTACAACCCCCCGCGCCGTAGAGAAGCTGTCGTTGTCCTTTCAACAAATAATACTCTCACACGATTTGCCACATTCAGTTTTCTAAACCTAGTGTATATGTCAGTGGGAGTGACATCGACACCCCTAAATCATCGCAAAACAATTCGCTTTGATTTTTATTTGATTTTCTAATCGAATTTGTAACTGTAATTCACTTCGCCAAGTCATCTAGAATGCGATGTTTTATGTTTCTCGTGCCTCGTTTCCCCTTTTCAATATGTTGCGCGGTTAATAATAATTGTTACATTGGGAAACAGAAAAGCATAAACATATTTAATTACAAATAAATATTGACAGTTAAATATTTACAAACACAGCATTGTTATAATATAGTTTTAAAGGTATTTTTATTATATTTCTCTAAAAATAAAAGATTTATTTTCAATATTTGATTTGCCTTTCCTGGCCCGGTGTTTTTATTTTAATAACCAACAGAGAGTTGAGAAGTGAGAACCAACCCCAGATTGCTGACACGACTTATGTCAACATTCTGTAAAATGAGTGATGAGTTGAATTTCGAATTAGAATTTACAAAATACAAGTTCTTCTATGGATAAGTATTTTTGCTTAGTAACCATTATTTCCTTTTCTCTTAAGTTCCCGCATCGGCGCATTTATTTTTTGACTTGTGGCCAGGAACAAGTTGATGGACCTATATCTCTGCAACAAAAGTGTCGTTTTCCTTTTACTTAATTAACATTAAAGGTATTGCTTGATGATACAATAATCATTTCAGTTGCATTTAAAGAGAACGTGCACTTTTGCAATGTCCTTGCTACTGCATCACCAGGACTGGGATGATGAGGTACTTATAAAGCAACACTTTATCGAGATCTTGTTCTCTGAGTTAATACCCTAGCCCAGAGTCCTTACCTACTTAGGTCTTTGTCGTGTCGTGATGTTTTGTCCAAGATGTCGATGTTGGGTGTCGCTTCTTGATGAGAAGGCATGGTTTAGATTGGTTTAGATCATATTCACTGCTCAACACATTTTTCGCTGCTTCAATTTCAATACTCACAAAAGTGCAATCGTAATCACGCTGTGTTTTCTGATAATGTCAATATCGTCAACTTGTGCGAATAATTGGCTAGACTTTTGTAAGATCGTGCCTCTGGTGTTGGCGTGAGAGTTCTGCATTATTCTTGAGTTCTGTACGGGCCTTGACAGAACAGTGCGTATTTCCACCGTCATTTTGCATAGGCGAACGAGTTGGGCAGGAACGCCAAAACTGGAACTTAAGTCCTCTTGCCTGATTCTGCCTCCAACGACGAATCGACATCACTGCCAACCCATACGTTTCTTAAATGGCGAGTATATCTGCCCTACAGCAGTCCAGGACATGCACAAGTTGTACAGGTACAGCTCCACATATCACGATTTGTTAAATCTTGTTAGATATAGGTTTTTGTCAAAAACTTTATATACATATGTTGAACTGTACAAATTGAAAGTTGCGTCTTGACAAAGGTACTCACTGTCAACTGAAGAGTCCAAGTGAGTTACTGGGCAAAACGCCATTTTTTAGTGGACTTAAAGGCCGTACAAAGCTATTTTGAATCAATAATTCAACAAAGTCAAAAATTAGTCCTGAATTTTCTACTTAGTTGTTTCTTTTTCTATTTGTCTTACAATGTAGTATATAGAGTTTGTTTTAAAAACCTTCAATTCACAAAACTCGTTTTGTGTAATTCATTTCCAAAGTGCAATAAAGCCCAAATCGAAGTGAAAAAAAAACAAATTTATAGTTTATTAAGTGATATATGTATTGGGGCAAGCTGCTCCCTTTTAACCCCCCACTTGGGGTCACCATAAAATTTGGAGTAGGTGCGAGGTTGAGTAGATATATGCAAAGATTTCTTTATATTCGAAAGTATCCTTAAATACAAAAGCAATATTGCATATACCCAACTTAGTTCATACTCTAAATCATATAGTAATCCCAAGCCGGGGGAATGAACGGAGGCAGAATGCCCCCAATTCCTATCTCACCTTTTAAACGGCGTAAAATAAATGAACAATTGTCTATTGCTGAGTGCAATGTTGCCCAAGGACTTTATTGCACTTAAGTCTTATGCAATAAAGTCTTAAACGCATAAATTTGTTTTGTACATAATAAGCATGAGCTATGGGTTTTATTTGTCTACTTTAAAAATGTATAAACACCGTGCGCGCATTAACGAAATAGAGAAGGACGTAAAGGAGATGTCGATGCACATTAGTTTTGAAATTCTTCACATCAAAATGGGAGGTAAAAACCGAGCCAGGCAAAATGTTCCACATTCGTATGGTCCGACCAAAGAAAGAATATATGTGTTTAACAACACGTCCGAATTGCCAATGAAGAAACTAATCATATTTGTACTAATCTGGTGGTTTGATATGAAGTGCTATAAGAAAAACGTAATGCACACATTGAAAATATATTAAGAAAATGCAATATCGAAGCATTTCGAAGATTATATCGACTAAACAAACAAAAAATATAAGGCCTTATGTACATCTAAGCAACGATATTACTACTGGAAATAAGTCACTACAAACAGTGATTTGGTGGAATCTTGCGAAACAAATCCGCCGCAAACAGCCAAGAATAAGTAAAAATTTGTCAGCTTCCAAATTTAGTTCATACTTTCAAAATATTTTATCGTCACAAACTCAAATAACGTTGACAATGACATAGAAGTTCAACACGCCATTTTGAGTTCAAGCGACAATAAAGGTCCTGGGGCCTGTACCACAAAGCTACAAGTAAACATAGACCTTAACAATTGTACATCAAACTTTAACAATTGGGATATTAAGAATTTCCCTATGTTCTGTACCACAAACCTAAAAGTCTAAATAAAATTTAACATATCATTGTAAAATGTTAATTGTTAAGTTGTTATAAGTTAGATTTTTAAAGATCTTATACCTAAATTTCAATATTTATTGACGTATAAATACAGTACATAATTTTTTCGCTTTATTAATGCACCACTTTTATTTGCGTTTATAGGTACTATAATTAAAGTTATACGTTCATGGAAATAATTTTTTTATTTTTAGTTTTTTTGAAAAAAAAAATTATTTTAAAAATTTGGTATGCATTTTCTTAGAGGTTATTAATGTACATGTGAATATAAAATTTAAAATATTTTTTTTTGATTAGTTTTAAAAATATTGATTTTTCAAAAAAAAAATTTTTTTAATTAATTTAAAAAAAAGTAATTCAAAATTTTGATATGCGGAATTAATTTGGCTATCTAGATCTCTTCAAATATAAAATTTGACAGAAGTCCATAAAGCCGTTACCAAGGTACATTATGGAAGTATTTCCTTTATAAAATTAGACTGAATATTACGAAATCCAACTGAATCTGATAATATCGGATTCTTCAACTCTTTCGAAAGTGAAATATGGGTGGATCTGTGAACACATTCTATTAAATTTAAAAAAAAAATGCACGATTGGATTGCACGTACTTGCTCATATGTGAGGTCGAGGTTACATCATCGAATAAAAAAAAAAAAAAAATAAGTAACATTAACGTAGAAAAATAACACTATCTGAACTGTGTGAATGTGAAAACCACATTAATTAACGGTTTTTAGTAAGAACTGAGTACACCATCGCACGTCTTGTATAATAACTAATTAACGAAGAAAGTATTCCGAAAATTGTATGACGGATTATGATAAAATTCAGTTTTTTATTTTTAGTGTTTGAAAACAAAAATAAATTTTGGTATGCAGTTTTTTAGAGTTTATTAATATTCATGTAATTTTAGAATTTAATATAATTTTTTTGATTAGTTTTAAAAATATTGATATTTCAAAAAAAAAAAATTCTAAAATTAATTTAAGTAAGGAAAAAAAATATTCAAAATTTTGATATGCAGAATTAATTTGGCTACGTAGATCTTCTCAAAAATAAAATTTTACTTTATTCCTAATAGCCGTTACTGAGAAATCCAAAATTAAAAAAAAAAACGTTATACCTCTCATTACCGTTAATAGACTTTTCCCGTAAATGTGGTTCTGATCAAATGATAGCCAATACCAAAAAAAATTCTCAAAAATGTTCATAAAAATGGTTGGAACCGTTTTCGAGAAGAAACGGCAGGTACCGTTATTTTTAGGCCAAAAATAAAATGTCAATTTCCCCTCTGGGGAATGTTAAAAGAATCACACACACCAATTTCAGGATAATCCCTTAAGCAGTTTCGGCTGCAGGTCGTTTACATACTGACAGACAGACAGATATTTCTTGCTACTAAATTTTTTAGACTTCTCTATGATCTTAATGTCATGTTTGATTGATTGATTGATTTGATTGATCCTAAACATGCCTCAAAATCCCTATAATCGCAAATAAAAAATGAGCTGAATTACGAATTTCAAAAATCTTTGAACAAAACTGAAATTGGTTTACCACTATAAAAATAAAACATCAATTTTAAATACATACTTATTACATCACTGCCTGAAGAATGTTTCGAGTCTATGTTGGCTCAACATGAGTGTTTTTAAATGAAGGATACATGTGTATGAACATTTGAGTTTTTTTTTATTTAATCATTCATCAACTTGTTTCTGAACATGTTCTCAAACATGAGGAAAAACATCGCATGAAGGAGACCAGAGAAAAATAGAATCCACATTAGAATATCCGCACTGCACGGCAGGGCATCGTTTGTTTCTTCGGTCGGTTGGTTTGGTGGGCAAAGGAATTTCATGGTTTGCCGTGTGCCTGAAGCCTGAACATCTGAATCTCAGTTCGCACCAACACTAGCCTGCGTTCAGTACTCAGTCGTTCGGCAGCAATTCGTCGGTTTTGTTGTGCAGCGATTTTCATTGGCTTTCGATTTCCAACTGGATTATTGTCGTGTGTGTTCGTTTGTTTGTTTTTTTTTATGGATTGAAATTGCACTTGCACTTGCACTTGCACTTGTTTAGTCATTAGTGTGTAACTCAAGGTATGGAATAAACACTACAAAGTGAATGCAAAGCGCGCGTCGTTCATCGGTTAGTGAAGATTCAAACCATATTTAAACCAAACTTAGTGATCGTTTTCTCCTATCGAATGTGATTCTAGTGCTGATGATAGATAGATAGATACTTAAAATCTATCTTAATCTCAAATAAATTGTGTTTGATGTGGATAAGCTCTTTCTGCTTATCAAGAGTTTTTAAAAAGGATCAGCGGTCAGTTATCCTAATTAACCAATTATATCTGTAGAATACAAAAAAGAATAAGAAAAAAGATTAGTAAAGTTGCCAAAGGCTCAAGTGTTTGTTTTTGGGTGAAGTTTTTCTTTTGGTCTTATACCAGTGACCAGTGTGTGTTACTCCTGCTTCTAATGGGCAGTCTAGTTGGGTCGGTATCAGCTTCCCTTTGTGCACACGTATATATTTGAGTGTTGTGTGAGGTTATGTGTGGTGCTTTGGTAAATTAAAGAAAATTAAGGATTCAGATAACAGACGAGGAAAACGAAAACCAAAAAAGATTACAAAAAAGGATATACCTACAGCCGAAAAAGAAAACTGCTCCTGTATAACAAGTCTCCCGAGGAAGTCAAAGGATATACATAGATATTTTACTTCATCGTCATCGTCGCGCATGAAATATGTTGTTTAGATGGTGGGTATGGTTCAATATGACTTAAAGATAAGATACACCGCACCACTGTTAGGGATCTCAATAAAGAAGATTCTCTTCTTTTCGGAGGAGCAAAGAAGTGAAAGCTTCTTTCTGCCAATGTTGTTTCAACGGATTATTAGATTAATTTATTTAGTTTTGTTCTCTTTTATTTCTTCCAATTTCAGTATGGCCCTTGTGTCCTTGTGGACTTGAGTTGAATTTTATTTTTATTTTATTTTTTCGGCAAAGATGTGAAGGCTCTTTTGGAATTTTTTTCCAGGTTTATTTGGTATTATGCAGAGGATTCTTTTCGTTTTTTTTGCTGCTTTCTTCTGAAGTATGCTCCTCTTGAATTATTTATGACAGTTTATTTCAACAATTTTCGGGGAATATCTGGCTACTGCAGTAGGCTAGGCTGCTGCTGCTGCTGCTCTCAAGGACAGAGTGTGTTTTATTTATGTGAGACTTAAATATTTTTTTTTTTAATAATTAAAAGGTGCGTGCGCAAGCAGTAAGTCGTCATGAGTCGCATCAGCCCCCCCCCCCCCTGCTTTGATGCGACCCCTTTTCTTGTGTGGATAGATACACTTTTGCTATGTGTAGATGGAACGTGGTTTATTTTTAAATGCGCGTTCTTGTGTCACACTATATAAGAAAAAACATCAACAACGTGTTTATTTTTTATTTTTTTTGGCAAGATGTTTTTGTCTGTATATTTTTAGACGTATTTTTTGTGTAGAAGTTAATTTTGGCACGGGCATACACCACGATATTCGTTGTGGTGGACTCATTCAAAATCATAGTCTTTTGGGGACTAACCTATTTTTGAGCAATTTTTCCTATTTTCAAATATTTTGGATCACGAAAATCCGAAAGAATTTTTTCACATGGATACAAAATAACGGCAAGGAGTAAAGATTTTTATTTTATGATGTCATAAAATATGAATTTGGATTTACATAATTTTTTACTGGCAACGGAAAGCGATAATTTTCTTTTCGAATTTGAAATATTGGCAACGTCGTATACATTGATACATGGGAATGTGTTTTATTATGTTTTTTTTTTATTATTTTCATATTTGACTGAGAATTTTCTTTGCCAAGTTTATTTATTCGATTTGGAGAACGAAATAAGCAATTGACTTATATATTTTGTGAATAATGTTAGAGTGGTCTGGTTAACGATTTGGAGAATGAGTTTACGGGTAATTGGCTCTTTTTTCTAAAAGCGTTTGATTTAAAGAAGCACGGAAGAAAAAGATTGCAGTTGGTAAAAATTATTAAGAATCGGACAATTTTAAAACGGTCGATTTAGCTTACCTATTTATTTTCTTACATCCGGCAGCAATTAAAAAGAATTTCTACTATGTGATGCTGAATGCTGATGCTCTTCACCTTTATTCTAAATAAAGGGAATCAATTTCACGGAATGGCTAAAAAGAAGTTGGGTAAAGCAAATTTGGAGGTAGCTTTAAAAAAATGAGAGAACAAAAAGCCTATGTAGACTTTGTGTTTTGTAAAGATTAGGTGTGTTATATTAGTTCGAAACTTAATACCTAGTGCTTCAAAGTTTTTTATCTGCCCAAAGCCTTCACATGAATGAGGCCAAAACAGTCGATTACTCTGTTGCTAAATATTAAGAACTTCCATAGCTTTTGATAACTTATTTTTCTTTTAATTACTTATTCTTTACATAACTTATGATCTCGACTGGGACCACAACCCTCCCATTTCTCTGCTTCGCCCTAAAGGCTCCACTTTTAGGTTTCACGAGGTTGACCTCAGAAAATGTCAAATGGCTTCGCAGTCTTAGAATGTTCCATATTGAATGCCAACTAAGTACAGCATGTAGGTGTTGTTAGTTGTTACATTTTTGTTTGATCGAGTAGTTTTCGCGACTGCCTTTATTTACCAACAGTGTTGGAACGTAGTATCACAGGTCCTAAAGTGGCACTATTATCTGTGGTGATATGGTATAATAGTGGATCTTTGTATTTCAATGTTATTTAAAGGAGTTAAAAATTCTCCTATATGTATATTTAGAGTTTCTGATT
Organism: Platycheirus rosarum; assembly: GCA_963971375.1. NCBI lineage: Eukaryota > Metazoa > Arthropoda > Insecta > Diptera > Syrphidae > Platycheirus > Platycheirus rosarum. The sequence continues at coordinate 50,572,984 of OZ020509.1, read as the reverse complement.
TTAAATTAAATGTACCTAATAGATATACAGTAAAGCGGCATATACACAGTTTAAAATATAATCAAGCATTAGAGAGTGTGTAAGTAAACTATGTTTTACATTGCATATACACACTTCAAGCATCAACCTTCAATCATTCATTTCTACGTAAATTTTGAATTGAAATGACGTGGATTTTCTTATCGTTCTCTTGGTATTTTGTATGTTGCCTCGTGTGTCGTCGCTGTCCTAACGAAAATGATAATCTGCTTGAGCAAAAAGTAAATCACGAATAAGCCAACTACATAATACACAAACAAAAATTATTTTTTTTTTAGTTTACTAAGCAAACATACAACGTATACACTATACCTAGAACCAGAAGCTAGATGTGACATTTTCACAAACAAAATCTCCCATGCTTGATGAGATTTTGACCTGTTTATATGTATTATTATTATTATTATAAGTATTTTCAAATTCACAAGACTATCAGCAAAATAAGTAGGTATTATTTCAACATATTGTAGGTACATACATATATTATGAAAATAAAACAAAACGCATTTTAAATAAATTGCACGACTGGATCGCACGTAATTGATCTTATCTGCAGTCTGCAATAAAATATTAAAAATATTAAGGGATTTGCAAACTTTTTTCGATTTTTGTGACTTTTGATTGTTCGAAAAAAGTACGTAAACTAGGGGGAATATTTTTAAACTCCATTGTATTTTTTTTAATTGGAAAAGTATGATTTATTTTTTCAAATTGGTAAAACGGTTTTTTTTTAACTTTTTAAAAAAATTAAAAAAAATATTTCAAGAATGCAAACTTAAGCACAAAAATAGTTTGCATTTAAAAACAAAATTTAAAAAAATTCACCCAACCGATTTAAAAATTTTGATTTTTCAAAAACCTAACAAAAAAAGTTTTCAAAAATATTTTAAATTGAAATTACAAGGGCTACCTAAATTAAATAAATAAATTTATTGGCGCGACTGTCCAAGCCACGGCCTAGTGACTTACACTCTCAACCATTCCTGTGTGTGTGTTGTTAATCTGCAAGAATGGAAGGGACCTACAGTTTACCGCCGAGTCCGAACGGCTACATGAGATGCACTTTTTCGAGACAAATTTTACTCTTGAAGGTTTTGTCAGTTCCTCGCAAGAGGCAGTACCCCGGAAAAGAAGGTGGTTATGAGCTGGAGGGCTACCTACATCTTACTTAATATCAATTGTGATTGTAATCGGATAACCAATTTTTGAAAAAAGCGAAGAAAAAGAAACAGTCCTATGAGAGGTACCGTTTTCTAGAAAAATAAGCTTTTACATAACGGTTATATGACAGGTACCGTTAATATTTGAGCTAAATTTTTTTTAAAGTCCTCTGTAGAATGTTAAAATGACATTAAGTTATAAATTTGAAGACGATTGGCTAAACCGTTTAGCCTATAGTTCAATAGACATCCGTATAGACAGACAGACAGACAGATTCTTTTAGCATTCCAAAGAGGGGAAATTGAAATTTTATTTTAAGCCTTAAAATAACGGTACCTGCCATATGACCCTTTAAGAAAATTTATTTTTCTCGAAAAGGCTTCAACGATTTTGATGAAATTTTTGAGAATTTTTTTGTTGGTATTGGCTATCATTTGATCAGAAACAAATTCACGGGAACAGTCTATTAACGGTACCTTTCATATAACGTTTTTTTTTATCTTTAACTTTCTCGGTAACGGCTTTTTGAATTTCTGTCAAATTTTATATTTAAGAAGATATAAGTAGCCGAATTAATTCTGTAAATTCACATTTTTAATAACTTTATTTTTCTAAATACTTTTTCGAAATACTTTTTCATAAATTCGTTATAATACAAGACGTGTAATGGCGCACTCCATTTTTACTAAAAACCTTTAATTTTTGTGGTTTTGACATATTTTTTAAGTTCATATAGTGTTATTTTTCTAGGTTAATGTTACTTATGTTTAAAATTTTATTCGACGATATGACCGCACATATGAGAAAGCGGATCTGGTCTTGCAATATTATATTATCTAATCTACATATAATCGCAAGTAAAAAACTAGAAGTATTGTAGTTGTAAGCTTGTAACTTACAAGCGCAAATAAAGTATAGAGTTGTAATTGTGTTCCATAAACATTTTGTCCTTTCTTGTAGCGCGGCGGATTAAATTATAAGTGTAGCGATTAAACTACTACAAGTCTACAAGTCGGGTAACTATACAAATTAAAAATCATTTCCATAGAACTAACGGGTGATTTTTTTGAGGTTAGGATTTTCATGCATTAGTATTTGACAGATCACGCGGGATTTCAGACATGGTTTCAAAGAGAAAGATGCTCAGTATGCTTTGACATTTCATCATGAATAGACTTACTAACGAGCAACGCTTGCAAATCATTGAATTTTATTACCAAAATCAGTGTTCGGTTCGAAATGTGTTTCGCGCTTTACGTCCGATTTATGGTCTACATAATCGACCAAGTGAGCAAACAATTAATGCGATTGTGACCAAGTTTCGCACTCAGTTTACTTTATTGGACATTAAACCAACCACACGAATGCGTACAGTGCGTACAGAAGAGAATATTGCGTCTGTTTCTGAAATTGTTGCTGAAGACCGTGAAATGTCGATTCGTCGCCGTTCGCAGCAATTGGGTTTGTGTTATTCGACCACATGGAAGATTTTACGCAAAGATCTTGGTGTAAAACCGTATAAAATACAGCTCGTGCAAGAACTGAAGCCTAACGATCTGCCACAACGTCGAATTTTCAGTGAATGGGCCCTAGAAAAGTTGGCAGAAAATCCGCTTTTTTATCGACAAATTTTGTTCAGCGATGAGGCTCATTTCTGGTTGAATGGCTACGTAAATAAGCAAAATTTCCGCATTTGGAGTGAAGAGCAACCAGAAGCCGTTCAAGAACTGCCCATGCATCCCGAAAAATGCACTGTTTGGTGTGGTTTGTACGCTGGTGGAATCATTGGACCGTATTTTTTCAAAGATGCTGTTGGACGCAACGTTACGGTAAATGGCGATCGCTATCGTTCGATGCTAACAAACTTTTTGTTGCCAAAAATGGAAGAACTGAACTTGGTTGACATGTGTTTTCAACAAGATGGCGCTACATGCCACACAGCTCGCGATTCTATGGCCATTTTGAGGGAAAACTTCGGAGAACAATTCATCTCAAGAAATGGACCGGTAAGTTGGCCACCAAGATCATGCGATTTGACGCCTTTATATTATTTTTTGTGGGGCTACGTCAAGTCTAAAGTCTACAGAAATAAGCCAGCAACTATTCCAGCTTTGGAAGACAACATTTCCGAAGAAATTCGGGCTATTCCGGCCGAAATGCTCGAAAAAGTTGCCCAAAATTGGACTTTCCGAATGGACCACCTAAGACGCAGCCGCTGTCAACATTTAAATGAAATTATCTTCAAAAAGTAAATGTCATGGACCAATCTAACGTTTATGCGTTTTTTTTTTTAAAAGTTCTCAAGCTCTTAAAAAATCACCCGTTATTTTGGACTACAGCCTAAACGGTTGGTTCAAGACATCATTCAAGTTATTTTGACATTCTACAGAGGACATTTTTTATTTTATTTTTTTAGCTCAAATATTAACGGTAGGTACCTGTCATGTAACCGTTAAGTAAAAGCTTATTTTTCTCGAAAATGGTTCGAAGAATTTTTATGAAAAAAATCTGTGTACTTTTGTAGGCCTTAGTATGTATATATTTTGGTGAACAAAAAATTAAGTTGGTGGGCTAAAAACGGTACCACTACCACCCATAGGACCGTTTTTTTTTTCTTCGACTTTCTCGAGAACCATTACAAACAAATTTGATATTCAAGAAGATGATCGTGTAGCCAAAGTAATTTAACATTAAAAACTTTTCAAATAATTTTTTTTTATATTTTTGATAATACAATTTTTGTATGTAGATTTTTGTTTAATTTTGTTTTTATATGAAAGTAACCTTTGTTCTTGATTTGGCGAACGAACTCGCTCTAATGCGCGACAGTGGTCATGGGGCTTGAGATTTTTGAAGAAAAAGCAGGTAAAAAAATCATTTGAAATTACATAATATAAGGCGAATTTACTTGATGATATTGTTGCGCGCTTTGAAAAAAACTTCTTAAGTTTTAGTGATTACGATCCAAAATTAGGTTTATAATAATAAAGCCTAGTTATATCAACAGTTTTTTTTTAATTTTGAAAAATTTGTAAATGTTCTTTAGGTAAAAAAGAAGAATTACGTGTTTTTTGGGTGATATTTTAATCATTATCATGGGGCAATGCTGTGTTTTTACTTGCGATTTATAGGGACTATAAGGCAAGTTATGCATTCGTAAAAAAAAAAAAAAATTCTAACAATCAAACATGCCATTACGATGATAGAGAAGTCAAAAAAAGTGGGTCCGGAAATTCCGTCCGTCTGTCTGTCTGTCTGTCTGTCTGTCTGTCTGTCTGTCTGTCTGTCTGTCCGTATCGATATCTACAGCCCAAACGGTTGGGCCGATTTGATTCAAACTTGGTATATAGTATTTTTAGAGTGCTCTACCCGAGTTTTTGGAATTGGCATTCTAGCTCCAAAACTAACGGTACCTGCCATATAACTTTTAATGAAAAACTTATTTTTCTCGAAAACGGCTCCTACGATTTTGATAAAACTTTCAGAATGATGTTTTCTGTGCAAAATCTATCTTCTAATTTTAATGGATTTTTCAGAAAAAGTTTTATAACGGTACCTCCCATATGACCGGTTTTTTAAAATCAGACTTTCTCGTTAATTAATTAACGGATTTTGATGAAGTTTTCAAAATATGTAGAGCTTTATGATTTAAGTAATATTGCTTTTTAAAATTTTCAAAAACATTTTTTTTTAATTTTTAATAATTTTTTAAAAAAAATATTTTGTTTTTTGAATATTTTGAAAACGGTTTAATAGATTTTTTTTTAAATTTTTCTTCTAGTATAAGCTTTAGATTTCTTTGAATTGACATACTCAAAAAAAATTTAAAATATGTTTTCGAAGTTTTTCAAAAAAAACATTTTTTTAAAAAAACTGGTCGAACGATTTTGAAATGAAAAATTCATAAAATATAAAACAGCAAAAGACATAAGATGGCTTACAACATTTTTTCCAAAAAACGTTATGAATAGTGTTTTTTTGATTTCATAAAAATTTTTCCCCCAAATTTTATTTCATATTGCTCGGCTAAGCCCTAGCCATTAGTCAAATAAAAGAAGGTGACAACCTACATACATACCTACGTATTTTAAAGCATTTCATCATCATAAAAGCACACAGAATAAATAATGAGCCTATCATAAACACACAAAAACAACTAACAAATAAAAAGAATTATTCGATTACTACTGAATGCAAAAATTTCAATCGAGAAAACATATAAATAAACAAAACCACTGTGTTAACTTTTAATATTGTCGCTATACCTACTCGCTTAACAGTAGTTGGAACGTGTATCTTATATTTAGTACCTACCTTCCTTCCAACCTTATTATAGGTAAATAATATCCTTAATAAATTCCATTAATACCTACCCACACTATAAGTTTATCGATCCATCAAACATAATTCAGCTATTTTAATTGATTTGATTTCAAAAAGTAAATTATTGTTATTGGGACCTATATAGGTCCCTATACCAAGCATTATTGCCCTACTGCTGATTCCCACGAATCTTTATGCCAGTTGTTAAATTTTTTCCATACCAAAACGAAAATTAAACTGAAAAAAAGTCCTTTATATCTTTCTATTAGCAAATTATATTATAAGCACTAAACAAGAAGTGGAAAGATAATACACTAAAAAACTGCAAAAGCTAACAATCCTATATATTTATGTGTTTATCCCTTTATCGTGACGCATGTTCGTTCGAGCTTCAAACCACAACGATTCTAAAGAAGTTGCACGTCAAAAAAACATTAAAATTAAATCTTTGTCAAAACACACACAAAACACGGTAAGTTTTTGTCTTAAAAACTTTTATCTTATGTTTGGACGTTTCGGGAAAGATATACTTCTGTTATAGAGGTTTAGGTTTCTAGTAAAATCTACTATATCTCATTTGAATGACCTTCACTGGCAGATGTTTCGTAATTCGTTTTTTATTGTTCTGAGACCCGTCCCTTTATACCTGCTACTGCCAGTCGGACTGAGTTTAGTTCAGTTTAAACTTATTTCTTGACTATGAAACACGTTTGTTAGTTAGTGGGAAGGGTGATGCAGGTCGTCCATTGGATGAGAATATTAGAATTGCCATGGAGAATATTTTTCATTAAATAGAAAATAATGACGATTGTCAATTCAAATTGGCTGAGTTGAAAAATTTGATGAAAGATTACGTTCCAGATGATAAAACAATTATAAAAAAATTGATTGCTCGATATGGAAGTAATATTGTAATTACCACGAAAAGTAAATCTTTAACAATGATTTTTTAGGGATACAGCAACTAATATTTTGAGTAATTCGTGGTACGAAGACAGAAAAAAAAATCATTGTGATGATTTGATGAACGTCTTCGAATTGTAGAAGCTGCTGCTGGACGGCCTGCACCACCCTTCCGTCTAACTAACAAAAAATTGGAGAAATTGACCTCCGAGCAATAGGTTGCGAAATATTTGCAAAAAACTGATTTTCGTGACCTTTTGACCTTTGTAACTTTTTTAGCCGGCACGATATCGATGTCGATTTTTCACATCTTCATAATATTACCGAAGTAAAGGTGTATACAAAAATTCAGCCTACTAGGAATTTTTCCCCAGATTGGGGTTTAAAATGCCTAAAATTACTGGACTGTTAGCCGTATGCGTGAAAAAAAAGTAATTGATGAAAAACTGAAGAATAGTCGAAAATTGTACAGTTTTTTTTATGAACAAGGTCCTTGAGGTCCAAAAACGGGAGAAAATATTAATTCACCATCTATGAATAACATCTAAAAGTTTTATTAAGTTCAGGTTTTTTTTCAATCTAAAACAACCTATCGAATAGACTTCAAATAAAGGCACTTCATCGAATTTAAATTTTGCTATAGATTTTTCTCATAAACCCTTTTTCCTTGTAACGGTCACAAAATAAAAAGTGGAGTTTTAAATATGTAGGTAGTTAAATTTCCAACAAGATTTTTTTGCGCTTAATCTTTCAGTTACGAAGTTATCGCGCTTTGGAAGTAAAAGAAACTGAAACTTTAAAAAAAGAACCCTAATTTGGGCATTATTGGCTGCTTCATAGCTTCGTTGCTATTGTCTGAACAAAAAATCTTTATAGATAGGAAATTTGATTTGCTACAAGTTGGTGTTAGTATATTAAGTCATTTTGCGTTAAAAATGCAACAGAAAGGAGTTATATGCCAATGATTGAAAAAAGTAGTAAGGGGCGTGGTTGTCGATTTTTTTTTGGATCTACCGGCTATCGCAAATATCATAATAACAAATTAACAACTATCCGACTTTTTGTAAGGTAACCCCCTATTTTCAGTCTTCGTGTAATGGAATATTTGTTTTTTTTTTCTTTATTTTAAAGTTGCAAAAATTGTATTGGTTGAATTTTTACTAGAATCGGTTGCCGAAAACTTTCTGGTGTGGATGTGGGGATTGGTAGCTTTGAGTAGATTTCGCAATTTCACATTTTCTCAAAAACTAGTAATCATAGAATATCTAGTTTTCAGTGTTAGATAAAAAAATCTTTTGATGGTCCACCATTCTATTGACTACATTATTTTACATTTTTGGCGCGAAAGTGTAGGCAGAGTTCAACGAAGGATTAATTTATTTTAATATGACAAAGATCAGTGAAAAATATTTTCCTTCACTGCTTTTCAAATTCCCTGACTTTCCCTCACCAAATATATGTTCCCTGACTTTCCAGTCGAGTGCTAACTATGTAATAGAATTCCTAATAAACAGTTTTGTATTTTTTTCTATTCTTCCATCTAATAAATATAAAAAAATTCAATTTACTTAAAACAGAATTCCAAACGAAGTTCAACATTATTTAGCAGAAGCAATAATTAAATTTCTATTTTTCGTTCTGAGCAACCCAACTGCTGTCAAATATTGATTTAGGAAGCCACAAACTATGTACTCTTTTTTTAAGCGCTATATAGAGATTCATGCAATTTTTTATTTCATTGGTAAAATTGTGGCCAATGAATATTGACTGAAAAATATGCAATTTTTTTCTAATAATTTAACATGCAATAGAACATGTGAATGAAAGAGGGTTTTTTGTTAGAAAGCTTAGGTGAAAACAAAACACTATTTTTGAAGTATTTGGAAACTACACTATGAATTCTCATATATTGATTTATTTTTTGAAAATTAAAATTCAATTGATGTGGTTTGAGGGAAAATTTCAATTAAATTCTAAAATAAAACCTAACATATGAAAACGAAGTGTTTTTTAATTAATTTTATACTATAGAAGTTTGGTTGTTATTTTAGTTTAAATAAGTGGTCAATGGGTTTATTCAAGCGTCAAAACTAATTTTTCCGAACCATCCATTCTAACTAATTTTATAATTTGTAAATGTGAATTTTTTTGTTAGTCCTACATGCCTTAATTTCTCAAACGAACCACATGATTTTTTGTTAAATCATAGTGTAAGTAATTGAGAAGAAAAAACAACATTTTAACACCGGAAATATTTTGTTAGCAAGCAAATTAGCACGTATGTGCCAGGTGGATTAGTGTTTCGGACGGGTTGGGGTCGAAATACTGTATGGTCAAAATTCTGTTTACAAAATACTGTATTTCAAAATTCTGGTTACACAAAATTCTGTATGTAGAAAAACTCCGTATTTCAAAATTCTGTATGGTCAAAATTCTGTATTTAAACAAAAAAGGTTTTGATAATGTAAAAAAGTGCGCTATTTTTAACATTATCAAAACTATTTTTGTTTTATTACAATATATCAACAACAACAAAACAAAAACAGCCACAGCTACATATTCACATTTTTTTTTACTGAACGTTTTTCTTTTTTCGTTCAGAGCAGAGTCTGAGTTGTCAAAAAAGAAGTTATGTCTTTTTTCGCTCAGAGCGTTCAGATTTTTAAAATTGTATTTCTTTTTTCAGAGCGTGCTCTGAAAAGGCTCAGAATAAATTGACTGAGCATTCTGAGAAAATACTGAACGAAATTAACGTCACTTTAGAGTTGTAGGCTATTTCACTCTATACCATGCACATTGCCTACACCACTCTTCGAAAAATAGATGCCAAAACGAAAGAGACAATAGTATTATATGCATAATATTGCCGCTGTGAACAAGCCATATGAGAAGTGTCGATTTGTGACACCCAAGAACTAGAACGTATTTCAAAATTATATCTGAGCGCTCAGATCACACTCGGTTCAGAGAATTATCAGAGTATGCTTAGAATATTCAGACTCTGTTCAGATCCCTTTTCTGAGTGAATAAAGAAAAACGCCTAATATATATCATATTTGATTTTATCATATTTCGATATGGATACATACATAGACAAAATCAAGATAGCTTGCAAATTCGTCTCTTTCTCTCATAAATATTGTTTACTTGTTCTTTACATATCCATACCATATCGGTAATCATTCTTAAATGAGCCATTGCAAAATTAATTACAAAAAATTCTTCTTGTTCTCGCACGCGGCTAAGCAGTGAAATAATTGTAATAAATCTATTATTTATATTTTTTTTTTATTAATTCAATATGAATATGTTTAGAGCGAGCAGGCATAAGCAGAATTTTGAAAAACTGAATTATTACAAATTACATACAGCATTTTGGATAACCAGACATTTGGGCATACAGAATTCTGAAAAACAGAACTATGATATACAGAATTTTCTACGTACAGTATTTTAAAAACTGAATTCTGGTCATACAGAATTTTAACAACTTGAATTATGACCCACTCCCGTTTCGGACTGCTAAGCGAAGGGTCGGGGTTCGATTCCCTGTCAGACGCCTTTTTTCCGGGGTACTGCCTCTTGCGAGGAACTGACAAACCTCCTTGAGTAAAACTTGTCTGGAAAAAGTTCATCTCATTTAGCCGTTCAAACTTGAAAGTAAATTGTAGGCCCCTTCCATTCTTGCAGATTCACAATACACAAACAGGAATGTTTGAGAGTATAAGTCACTGGGGCTTGACTCCTTAAGGAGCTGTCCCGCCAATACATTTAAATAAACAAGTAAATTAGTGAAGAATAAGTGTTAAATCAAAATATGGTGTAAATGTTATATTATTAACAAGACATACAAAATTATTTCAAAGAAAAGATAGCTTAAAACCGACTTCTCCTCAACATGAGATTACTTTTTAACTGCGATTGCAGGTACTATAAGTCACGTTTAAGATTCGTGAATATACATAAAAAAATCAGATAAAACATGACATAACGATCATATAAAAGTTATTGACAAAAAAATGTCTGTCAGTGCTTCTGCATGTATAACGAACTGCAGCCTAAACGGCTGAAGTGATTAACTTCAAATTTGGAATGTGTGATTCTTTTGGCATTCCTCAGAGGGCAAATTGAAATTTTATTTTTAGGGCTTAAAATAACGGTATCTGCCATACGACGGAAAAGCTTATTTTTCTCGAAAACGGCTCCAATGATTTTGATGAAATTTTTTTACAGTTTTTTAGAAGCTATTTGCTATTATCTTATTAAAACCAAATGTACGGGAATAGTCTTTTAAGGGTACCTTTCATATAACGGTTTTTTTAACCTCCCATTTTCTGGATAACGGCTCAATCGATTTCTCTCAAATTTAATTTTTAAATTTGAATAGTTATTATTTTATTTATAATTAATTTTCAACCTTTTTTTAGATTCAGCATTTTAAAAACCAATAAAAAAATATTTGTAATTTTATGATAAGTTGTACCTATGTATATACAATAAATTTTAAAAATCTGCATACCAAAAAATCAAAAGAATATTTTTTTAAAAAAACTGAAAATAAAAAAAAAACAATTTTCTACAATTTTCGTAATCCTTTTTTATAAATTTATGATTATTTAAGACGTCGATGGCCTATTCCACTTTTACTAAAAACCGTTAAGTGTTGTGATTTTCATACTTTTTATAAGTTTATATTGTATGATTTTTCTATGTTAATAATACTTGTTTTTGTCAAAGATCCCGCCTAGTGACTAGGAGCACTAAGAGCAAGTACCTGCGACCCATTCCTATGGTGGGCATTGATCTCGGCCCGTTCTATCCACCTCCTCTTAAAGCAGCCCTATATAGGCCTAATATCAGGTGACTGCGGCTGCAATGTCATGATTTTTTTAAGATATTCATGTTCTGTCTGTTTTAGGTAATCCTGGCAAAGTTTTGATGTGTGATTAGGGTCGTTGTCATTGTCATGTTGAAATATGAACGTTTTATTCCAATATTGTCTTATACGCTTCGTTGTTAATTTTACCAATGGCACGGAACTCCCTCTTCATTGGAAAAGAAACATCTCTAGACCATAACAAAACTACCTCGATGTTTTACGGTAGGACCTAAACAGCACCTTTTTTCAGCGCTTCTTACCCCAGGATCGTGGGTAAACTTCGTTTCATAGTAGCTGCTGATATTTTCAGGCGGTATACCGGCCAAAGTGATTTTGAAATTTAAAGTAACTGGCCATTGTTGATTCTGAGACGGAATTATATTTTGACACACTCAGCATTTGCTTTTTCCGTTTTAAAATTAAAACAAGGGAAACCTCCAGGCACTTGTCGTTGATAACATTTTAACAATATAGTTGAAATAGGTGCTTGCAACGATATTATTGAGTATACGTCTTTCCGTGGCGCATTTTTGTAACTTTAATGCATTTTTGAATAGAGGTGACTTTTTTCTTGATATTTTTGTAGCTTCTAAGAACAGCTTAATCCGTAAATATGAAAGAAAAAATATTTTCTAAAGAAAAAAGCCTTCCTCAATAAATTGTACGGCTTGCTCTTACATTATGTGCGATCATATCGTCGAATAAAATTTTAAATATTATTTCGGCATGATATTATTTTTAGTGAGAGTAATTAAAATTAATTGAAATATTGTCTCTGATGTTTAATTTTTTTTTTTCAAAAACAAGATCTAGTATCTTACAATTTTGATACCTTTATTGTTATAACAACTGGAAACATTTTTAAGGTTTGCTGGCATCTACGGTCTGGACGCTAATGAAGTCGATCTTTTAAATCTGATAAGACTTTAGAGATAGACATGGGAGCTATTACACTGGTGACTATTGCAGTGGCCTTTGTCTCGGCGCATGAGATTCCTTTAAACAACTCCGAGACGAAAAACTTTTTTTGTGGTAGAATCAAAAGAATTAAACGGTTGTTGATTACATGTGAAAGGAAATTGTTGCTTTGGTAGCCTGGATATGTTCTTGTGTTGACTTGTTTAAAACGAAAGTTTCCAAAACTCTTGATGTACCCGATGAACTTCTTATAGTATTTAAGTCCTTTTGAGATGTTATGTGGTCCTCGATCGCGCATTTTCCTGTGCTTGAAATGGAAATCTTAGAGTTACAAACTGTGCAATCTATTTCGGAATCATTTCTTCCTTTTTTAAATGAAGGATATTTTTTCGCAGGTAAGCATTAAATAAGAACTTTATTTTTGGTATTGTTTTGAAATAATCCTGTAAAAATATTAAATGAAATTATTTGAACCACAAAATAAAAGAAAGTTTGGTTTTTTGCAACTTAGGGAACGCCAGATAAAATATTTATTTATTTTCTTTGTGAAAGGGCGAAAAAACAAAGCAAATTACGATGAAGAATGGAGCTGAACGAACGAACGCGTTCAATTAAATTAAATTAAAAAGTTTGACATTAAGAGGGGTATACTCATAGGAGTTAAATTAAGATCTGTTTCATTTTATGTTTTCAGATTTGTACATGCTCTGTTTTCTTTAAAGTGCAGAGTTCGATGTTTTTTTTAATTTCAAACTTGTTAGGGAAAAATGAGGACAATCTCTTAACACATTGGAAAACGTTCCGCGCTGAGGGCAAAAAGAGGACATAACCCTTCGTTTCTTGTAAACTTTTTTCGGAATTAATTCGTAAAAATTCAGCCATTTCGATAAATATGGCGATCTGATTGCTTCAAGGAGAGACTCACGACTATATAAATAATACTATAAATAAATTAATTTGTATAAAAATGCACTTATTGCAGTTTAATTAATTTTACAACCGTTGAACATTTTTTTTTCTAACTTTTAAGAAAAATATTTTGTTATATTTTTATTTCCCAATTTTATTTAAATAATGCTTGTATGATCAATTCTAAATTATTCCTTAAGTATACATATTTAAGTAATATTTTCTATTGCAAAGACAAAGTAACCAAACCAGTTTTAAGTAACCCCGGCTTCAAGGTATTGATTATATATTGTTTTATGCACTCCTCATCCAAAGACTTTGGTGTTTGTGTTGCATTCATGATAAAAAAAGATGTAGTTGGAACATAGACCATATATTTATTAAGAAAGGTTTTAACTTTGATTATTTACTTTTTTCTCTGTTGTGATAACAGCATTCTGAGCTCTTACCAGCTTGAATTTGACTGTTTCGCAATATTTGTGTAGGCTTCTTTAGATCTTTTTTTTTGAAAAAATACAGTTGATAGTTTTTTTTTTAAATCAAATATCTCGCAACTAAAATCCTGAATTAATACTTAAATGTACAACAACTTCTAACCCAAATTTTCATATGACGAAGAAATAAAAAAAATGCTTGTACGTATCTAGAATTGCAAATAATTTTTTCGAAAACGAGAATTTCTGTATTTTGTTTTATTTTTAATGGCTTCTGGATTGAGCTACATATGTATACCAGTAAGCCTATAGTCGGTTCATAATTCGAATAATTCAAAATAAAAGTATCAGCACGTTTTTTTACGTTTCTGTTAATCTGCATGACGAAAGTTTGTTAGAAATATTAATATTTCAAAATTTTCTTACCAGTTCCTCTAATGCAATTCATCATGGATCACTCAAAATTATATGTACATATGTATGTTCATAATGTACATATGTACATACATATACATACGTAGGTATGTCAAGCTTTATAAAATCTGTATTTTTTTGAAATAGTTTTTCGTGTTTTAAAAGTTCGATGTCAAAGTGAAAAGAATTTAGCAAAATGCATGATCCTTTACACAAAAGAGTGCAACACTATGCTCTACGTATTTAGTGTAGTTGAAAAACAATTTACATTGTACATACATGTGTATGATTTTCTCTCACAAACCTTTAAATTTCCAGGGAGGGAAAGGAACATTTGCGCGAATTGTTTCTAATTCAAAAAACAGGTAGAAATAGTGCAAAATTCATCATAGTTTTCAATACACATATAGATACTAACTTTAACATCAACGCGATAAATATTATTTAAAAATAAATACATACATATGTATGTATGTATTTGAAAACACACAAAAGCAGTTAAACTTTTGTTTTCCTAAAATAATAAACCTATTCACAAAAAATTATTTGACATTTAAAACGACGATGTCATGACGTGCTTTTAATACTGTATCCAGCAGCTATTGTATTTGAGGCTTATAAATTGAAACTTTTTATTTAGACAATCCTATGGTTTAGAATGCTTCCATTGTTGGCCACTGACATGATGAACGATGCTGTGCAGTGATTAATGGAGAATACACCAACCCTTGTCCCTTGCAGGCAAATAAAATATACGAATACGCATGCAAAACAAAGGAGACATTAACATATCTTTTCAGTTTTTTTTTGTTTTGTTAATTTTTTTTTGTCCTCGTTATTATTATGTAGGGTATGTACCTTTTAAAAAGTTTTTTTTTCAGTTTTTTTAATTTTTAATTTTAAAGATAAATGCGTGGCTTTTGTAAGAAAATTTAAATACTCACAGAATGCTCTCGAATCGAAAGAGGCATTTAAGAATAATTGCTAAATGTGCCTTTGAAATATGTCTGAAATGTTTATAAAATGTTTCTATGTTTTCCCTTCCGAATCGAAAACATAGATAATAGAAATAGAAATGTTTCTTAAAGCGTCCAATTCAAAAAAACATTTCAGAAACATTTATCATTTTATTATTTCAAAAAATATTTAATCCAACTCAAGAACTTCAAATCGATACCCACCACCTCTTCATCAATTTCAAAGCCGCGTACGACAGCATTTATAGAGAAGAGATATAGAGCAATGTGCAGTTTTAACATCCCTGCCAAACTCGTCCGCCTGTGTAAAATGACGATGGAAAACGCATGCTGTTCCGTCAAGGTCGGTAAAGACCTCACCGACACCTTTGAAGTCAAAAAAGGATTTAGACAAGGCGATGCGCTGTCATGCGACTTTTTCAACATCATACTTGAAAGAATAGTGCAAAACTCTCACACCAACACCAGAGGCACGATCTTTCAAAAGTCCGTCCAATTACTCGCATGCGCCGACGATATTGACATAATCGGAAGAACGCAGCGTGATGTTAGTAGCGCTTTTGTGAGTATTGAGACGGAAGCGGCAAAGATGGGTTAAGCAGTCAATGAGGTCAAAACCAAGTATATGCTGTCATCAAGAAGAGACACCCTACATCGAGGTCTTGGACAAAACATCACCATAGACAGCTATAAGTTTGAGGTAGTTACGGACTTTTTCTACCTGGGCTCCGCTGTTAACTCAGACAACAACACCAGCGCTGAAATCAAACGAAGAATAACTCTTGACAATAGCTGCTTCTTCGGGCTTAGAAGGCAATTGAGTAGCAAAGCCCTCTCTCGGGCAACTAAACTGTCCCTTTATAAGACCCTCATCATCCCAGTCCTGCTCTATGGTGCAGACGCATGGACGCTGTCAAAAGCGGATGAGAACACTTTAGGCTGTTTCTAAAGAAAGATTCTCCGGGTGATTTTTGGTCCCATATGCATAAACGGAGAGTGGAGGAGAAGATACAATGAGGAACTTTACCGGCTGTACAGCGACACAGATTTAGCCAAAAGAGTAAAAATTCAACGTCTCAGATGGCTGGGTCATATAGAGTGGATGGACATCAATGCTCCGGCCCGGAAAATCTTCGAATCCACCCCAGAGGGACGGCGCAGTAGAGGAAGACCGAGACTCAGGTGGCGCACACAAGTGGAAGAGGACCTCAACCGACTCCACGTGCGAAACTGGAGACAGCTAGCTAGGGACCGAGCTGGCTGGAGAAGCTTGTTGGTTGAGGCCCAGGTCCAGCCCGGACTGTAGCGCCACCTAAGAAGAAGAAGAAGAATGTCTAAATTTCTTGGACTAAGAAATATAGAACAATATTTCTTATCCTATTTATGTGAATAGAATGAGTAGTATGGCGTCCAAACATCCGTATTCAAGGGTATAAATGCAAGAAAGAGAATTTCGTTTACGTAACTAAATGTTTTATTCGCCTTTTTATGATGCAGTCATAGTGATAAATTAAAGAAAATTTGGAGTATAATAAGATTCCAAGAGCTTCAAAATACTGGTTTTCAAAACTCTGCTTTTAAAATGAAAATTCTGATTTTCAAAACTCTACATTTTCAATTTTGTCTGCTTTACAAAATTCTGTCTGTTTTTCAATTTTATCTGCTTTACAAAATTCTGTCTGTTACAAAAGAAAAAAAAAATTGCTTATTTAAAAAAAAAATAATTATTCAGTTTTGTATGCACACACAATATTATTATGTTTACATTTATTTAACTTTTTTAACTTTTCAAAATGAAACATATTTCTATCAACACACAATTTATCTCTTTCCTTATTTATATATTTATATATTATTATATTTAACTATTGAAACATTTATTTTTAAATACTTAGAATACTTTTGCGTTTCACGAAGGAATAACAAATGACACTAACTGAATAATAAATAGTGTTAAGAAGTAGAGGTCATAGAGTAAATATATTATATAGAGGAAAGTCTTTCGTACGTTCCACGCCTCAACACCCTCAATTTTCGTTGTTGCTTTGGTATATTATTCATTGTGTTTCGTGTTCTCTTTTGTATATCATTGATTGTCCGCACTACAACACACTCAGATGGCGTCAATTATTTGACAGTTCTACACCAATACTTATTTGACCAGCTTGTAGGCATTGTCACAAGAAGGAAGTAGATTTCCCTCTTTATAATATAGTTACTCTATGGTAGATGTATAGTATAGAGCGAAAATATATGTATAGAGATAGGAAACAAAAAACCTACTTTTCTATTAGGAAAACTCTTAAGAAAGTAAGAGTATGTTTTGATTATAAAAAACTCTGCATATGATAAAGAAAATAAAGGTTTGGAATATGTTAAAAAGCGCGCGCTTTTAACATTTTCCAGACCTTCGTTTTCTTTATTATTTGCAGATTATTGATAAGCGGAATTTTAAAAGCAGAATTTTGAAAGCAGAATTTTGTTAAATGAATTTTGACCCCTGCAGAATTTTGACCCCAACCAGTTATTTTGTCTAAAAATTTAATAACATAATACCAAATTAGTGTAACAATACTAAAAGCTTGTTGTTTAATATGTATATTAAGTTATACAATTATGTATAATAAGCTACACATATGAATGTATCTATTTATAAATAAGCATATTTATTTATAAACTAGCGGTACCCGGTGCGCGTTACTACGCCCTAGAAAAACATGTTTTAATGTGAAATGGGAAAATAATGCCAGCGGAACCAAACACACACAGAACGATCCCTGGACAAAACTATATTTACCCCGTAAATTTCATAAAAATCCGTTGGGCGGTACGTTACTCGACATATATACACACATACATACCTGTTCGCCTGGTGCTGATAATACGTTTGCGATTGATTTTGGTTGAAAAAAAACAGTATGGCGGTTAGCGTAACGCGTTACTTTTCTGTCAGCTCCAACCCTTTCCTTTATTGCAAAATTACAGTGATGCCCATATAAGACTTTAAGCACCGTAAAAAATACGTGTAAATACGTGCAGCTAAAATAAGTTTTTTTTAGAATGAAAATTGTATTAATTTAATAGAAAATTGATGTAAATAAAAATTAAAACATACATATCTTTTAATTTTATGGCAGTTATCTTAATTAAAAGCTGCAATACATCCTAAAAAGAAGTTATTAAATACTTCAAGTTTTTACATAAGAATATACAGAATACGATACCACCTGGTAGCGAAGCATAACATCGGTTTACCCATATGCAAAAGCACTATCTCCAGTATTAGTCTACACAATTGACATAAAAAAATTCCTTATAACTTATTATTAACCACAAACAAATTGCGCTGATAATTTGATGATATTGTTTTTTCGGACTTTCTTGACACTTATCGTTATACATTGGATAATATACGATATATCTTTATGAATTGTAGCCTATGTGTTATTCTGATATGTAAGCTATATTATTGTGAAGTTTCATCAAAATCCATTTAGTAGTTTTTGCTTGAAAGAGCAACAAAGATACATACTCACAAACTTTCACGTTTATAATATTAATAGGATGTTATATAATTTCCTTTTCTAAAATATATATTATAACTATTTAATGCAATCATAATAACGCTTCGAAAAATGTTAAAACTCGATTCAGCAATCTAACAAAACCTACAAAAAATACTGCCATTCCAAAAGCAACGCACTACTCTGTGGCAGTGTTTGTCAACGTCCACAAAGTTTGATTACAAACAACTCACAATCAGTTTGGACTGTACTCACAACTTCGCAAGCTTTTTGACTTGTGTTTACCACGAAGTTTATGATATGCTGTGTGGACAGTGGGTTGACAGTGCGCATTTGGGGTTTTCATGGGTGACAGCGATGCATTTAGCTGTATAGCAAAAGAAAAGATAAATGGCAAGACAGGACACAGGAACAGGACAGAGTACAATGGGATTGAAATTAGATTTTGTCTGAAACGTTTTAAACAACAGAACCTCGTTTTTTGTTCATTAACTTTTAGATGACGAGTGTTTAGTTTAACATCTTTGCGCACATATGTACACAATGTAAAAAATTAAAAAAAGTACCTCATTTTATACCAATTTTGTTGTCTTGAAGCCACTAAAATAGTTTCTGGTTTGGTTAAAACTGTGTGTTTTATATCAAAAGCAATTTTTTTTTTAATTACGGAATTTAATTTCGATAAACTTTCATAAAAACGTTAAGCTTTCTCGGAACTACTCTCAAACAGTTCTACGCATTTTAATGAAATTTTCTGGGTGTTCCTTTATGGTGCGTTGGAAATTATTTTTTAGTTAGATGTTTCTGATAATTTTTCGTTTGAAATAAAAAAATTCCATAAAATTGTTCTCCACGCCATTTTGAATATTGCATTTATAAAACTTCAACTTGGGTTGGTTATTTTTCAAAATCCGAAATATATATAATATAATGTTGTCCGTCTGTCAGTCTGTCTATCTGTATGCATAATGAGCTGCAGCCTAAACGACTTAGCGATTACCTTCAAATTTGGTATGTGTGATTCTTTGGCGTTCAGTAATTTTATTTTTAGGGCTAAAAATAACGGTAGCTACCATTTAAACGTTAACGAAAAGCTTATTTTTCTCGAAAACAGCTCCAACGATTTCGATGAATATTTTTGAGAATTTTTTTTGTTCGTACTAGCTATCATTTGATCAGAACCAAATATACGGCAAAAGTCTATTAACGGTATCTTTCATATAACGGTTTTTTTAATTTTTGGATTTCTCAGTAACTGCTCTTTGGATTTCTGTCAAATTTCATACTTGAGAAGATCTAGGTAGCCAAATTAAAACTGCTTACCAAAATTTTGAATAGGTTTTTTTTTTTTCAAATTAAAATTAATTTTAGAATTTCGTTTTTTGAAAAAAATTAATATTTTTAAAACTAATCAAAAACTTTATAATCATATGTATATTAATAAACTCTAAAAAACTACATACCAAAATTAAAAAAAAAAATCAAAAAACTAAAAATAAAAAAGGATTTTATCAAAATCCGTCCTTCAATTTTCGAAATACGTAGTTCATAAATTCGTTATTATTCAAGACGTTTGTCTCCATTTTTTTTTCTAAAAACCTTAAGGTTTTGTGGTTTTGACACATTTTTTAAATTCAGATTGTGTTATTTTTCTACGTAATGTTTATATAATGATTAAAAAAAGATTTGTTCAAATTCGTTGTGGTTCTCCCTTGATGCACATATAATAAATGTAAGCTAGTTCAATTTTATTATATATAAAATAAATTTATTAAATTAAGCTTGAATTAGCTCTTGAATTCTTGGAGTGTAAACTGAAGCGATTTGTTAAAACAACAGATAAGTTTGCAGAAATGGAGCATCAGAATAATTTCAATCTACACACACCCTTTAAATTTAATTTGAAAAGAGACACAAAAATAAACATTTCCATTTCATTTGTATTTTAGAAAATGTGAATCGTTATTTAAACAGGGTGTAAAGCAAATAATTTATTTGATTTAATAAGTTTATACGTTTCTTAAAAGACAACTTATGTTTTCTGTAATGTCTGTAATAAATTAAGTGCAGTAATCTTACTTTCGCCAAAACGATTGGGAATTTTTTTCCACTTTTCAGTGAGAATTACCATCAAATCTCATTCACCATCACAAGTAGAACCATTACCGCCGGCAACATAGGATTTCCGGAAAATTACGTTGCAATTGGAAATAGATCTTGTTGTTGATAGTGACCAAAAATTCCATACGAAACATTGCAATAGATGTTCCTGAATTGTTCATTCATATAAAAATTTGGTATCGCGAATATGAGCATTGCAGGTCTTTCTAAAAGTTAAAAAGGGAAACTTACATCCCTTAACTTTATAACTTCTTTACTGCTCATGATTTTTCCCACTTTTAAAATAAAAATAAAACTTAATTTCAAACCTTGAGGGAACACCCTATAGAAGAACGCCTTTATAGATTTAGATGAGAGTTGTCAGACGTTTAACTTTTTGGTTGTGAGACCTTGAAATGTCTTATCTGTAATTTAATCTTTCACGATTAAAGAAAATAATTCTGGTTATCGATCGACATAAATCGAGAGATAACTTTGACGAGGGTAGTGACAAGACTTTTACTAAGGGATTGGAAAATAAAAAAATATTTTCAATACAAGTTTTTTTTTTAGTTTTTTTTAGATAAATTCCTCCGATTGTCCGGTGAGAAAATAAACATTAAAAAAAAAAAAAAAAAAAAGGTATCAATATCACATTCAAGACATTATTCTTATACGTATATAAAAAATCATTAACTTTTCTTTGCATAGAAAACATACAATTAAAATAACAATTTTACTTACGATTATAAAAATATACGATAAATCAAGTTAATTTAATTAGTAAATATTAAAAAAATAACGTAATCTGCTGCGTAAACGGCGTTAAAGTGCCTTCAAAATTTGGTACATGTGGTCCTTTTGGCATTCCTCAAAAGGCTTTTGAAATTTTATTTTTAAGGTTAAAATTAATGGCACCATCAATTATAACCTCGAAAAGGTAATCGGCTTTAATGAATTTTTTTGAGAATATTTTAGCAGGCTTTAGCTTTCATTCTATCGAAGGGTTTTTTATTTTTCAAATTTCTCGGTAATGGCTCATTGGTTGGAGGTAGCCAAATTAATTCTACACACCAAAATGTTTGAATATTTTGTTTTATTTGTAATTAATTTTTTATTTTTTTTTTTAAAACTAAAACATTTTATTTTAAATTTTCAACTGCTATCGTCCTATATCGATTCTGCCTTTTCTCTCAAAGGTTTTTGAAAAACTTATGAGCAAACAAGTACCTCAATGAGTTTAACCTTTTATCACCATGGCAATCTGGTTTCAGACCAAAGCACAGTTGTACTACGGCGCTCTTAAACTTGGTAGATGACATTCGAAAGGAAATGAATGAAAATCATGTAACATCACTTGTGTTGCTTGATTTCACAAAAGCCTTCGATACAGTACCTCATGAAATTCTCATTCTTAAGCTGAAAAACTACTTCGGTTTTGACTCTACAGCAATAAAACTAATGGAAAGTTACTTGGTAGGTCGGTCACAAGTTGTTTACTGCAACCAAAAAATGTCTAATTTCCTTGAAACTAAAGCCGGTGTGCCACAAGGATCAATTTTGGGCCCGCTATTATTTACCCTCTTCAATAATGACATTCCCTCAGTCTTAAAATGCTGTTAGGTCCAAATGTATGCTGATGACGTACAGATGCACTTTAGCTTTCCGATAGATCAAGTCGAAGATGCCACGGAGCAAATTAATGAAGACCTTACCTTGATAGCCTCTTTGTCAAAAAAGAATAAGCTCATGTTAAACTCCAATAAAAGTCAAGCCATATTAATTGGTCGCTCGAACATTGATGCTCAAAGCTTACCACAGCTTTTCTTAGAAGGATTAGTGCTACCCTACGTCACTAGTGTACAAAATCTCGGTATTACATTTAACCAAAATCTTACCTGGGGAAATCATATTGTTAAAACAGTTTTCAAGATCTGCGGATCCCTTCGAGCTTTGTATCAAATTGGAAACTGTCTTCCTTTTAAGACTAAGGTAATGCTGGTTGAGTTACTTTTATTGCCAATTATTTTGTATGCCTACCCTGTTTTTTACTCCTTATGTAAGCTGAAAGTTGCTATCAATAGCACAGTAAGGTTCGCTTATAATCTTGGTAGAAGAGAAAACATTTCTGGCTATATTAAAGCCTTCCTTGGAATGGAATTACAAAAATATCTCGAATTTAAAACATTAACTTATCTATTCACTCTAAAAGACAATAAAGTACCTGAATACCTTTTTCAAAGAATTCAATTTTCATCTTCTAATAGAAGCAGAAGTTTTGTTACGCCGACTTCGAACTACACTGTTACTCAAAAACAGTTCTTTGTATACGCCATAAGACTTTGTAATTCCCTTCCAGTCTATATCAGAAGATCTTCAAGCATTAGAGAGTTTCAGGATAAACTCAAACTATATTATTGCACATAAGCGCTGTTAAGCACGACTAAATAATTGAATTCTAAAATTAATAAAATAGTACTTAAGATCATAATTATGTTTCAAGTAAATAATAAGTAAATAAATAGTATAAATAAATAATTAAAATAAGTAAATGTCTACTAATATTTAAACCTGAATTTAATTTAAATTTAACCTTGTTTATATTGTTTCACAACTAAAAGATATTATTTTATCTACGTGTAAACAAGATTCATATGAAATAAATACAAAATACAAATATATTAAATGAGTTCAAAATATAAAAAAAAATATAAAAAAAATGGAAATACAACCTCCGAAATGCTTTTTTTCATAAATTCATTATTATTTACGTAGTACTACTTCTGTCAAAAATCCAGTCTGTTTAAGAGCAGGTACGTGTGACCCAGTTATGACGATTATAGGTACTAAAATGAAAGTTATGCATTCGTGCAGATTAAAAAAATTGAGATAATAATCAAACATTACATTACGATGATAGAGAAACTCTTTTGAGATGCTGGATAAATTCTGCCTTTCTGTACGGATGTATTCGGGACTACAGCCTAAGCGGTTAAGGTTATTTTGATATTCTACAAAGGACGTTGTTTTTATTTTTTTAGCTCAAAAATTAACGGAACCTCCCATATAATCGTTAAATAAAAGCTTATTTTTCTCGGAAACGGCTCCAAGAATTTTTTTGAAAAAAATGGGTCATATTTTGGTGAACAAAATTTATGACGGTGGGCTAAAAACGGTAGGTACCTCCCATAGCACCGGTTTTTTCTTCGACTTTTTTGAAAACAATCAAAATTAATTAATTTAAGAAGAATTTTTTTTAAATGAACGTTATTTTTGTGCATCAGTTTACATTCTTGAATAATTTTTTATTTAAAAAAAAAAGAGTTATTAAAAAAACATTTTTATTTAAAAACCCCTGATATGATTTTAAACAAAAAATGCACATATTTTAACATTTCTTAAAGAAATAAAATTATCTTTAAATTATTTCGCGCAATACAATTTTAATCACTTTTTTCGAACAATCAAAAGTCACAAACATCGAATAAATACTTTGACGTTCTCTTATTATTTTTTAAATTTTATTAGACGATGTGAACGTGCTATCCTGTAGTGCAATTAATTTCTTATGTATTTTGATGCTTGCGCTGCTTTTTAAAACATTGCAGTACTCTTATAAAAATAAATTAAATTCAATTTTAATTGAATTGAGTGGACGCTTTTGATCCTTTTTTTTAAATCTATCTACCGATTAATATGTAAAAAAATAGTCTTTCTTTCTTTTTTTTCAAAAAGTACATAAGAGTCCTGCTGCTATTTCTACGTACATAGGTATATTGCATTCATGAAAAAACTGCTTAAATTATTGCTCAAAAATTAATTAATTGCTGTTCATTAATATCAATTTAATGCTTTCTCAATTAACCACATAAATTTTCAATTAAACGTCATCATAATCACAACGGAGCATTATAATTAAATCAGGGTTAGTGTTTTTTTTCCAATTTATAAACAAAATTAAATTCATATCACCCCTAATCCATAAACATTTTTTAAGCTATCATCAGAGAATTTAAGAAAAACACCATTTAACATTTAATGGAATACAACCAAGCTGAGTTTTTTTTATGACCAATTTAAAAGTTGTTAAGTCTCCCGATGCAGCGAGCTTCCATAGACAGACCCAAGCCAAAAATACTTCCACTCTAGTTTATCCTGCTGCCATGCAAATTCTTTTTAGTCTACAAAAAAAAAAATCAAAAAAAAAATTTAATGAATTTCAGTTTTTATGTTCGCCGGTGTTTAATGGTTTTTTTCTATGTTATCAGATCACTAGCTACTCTATCCACATAATGCTGTCCATAGATACACAACGTATCTGAAAACTGAGAGTGAAAGGAAGGTTTTTTTTTTTGTTTGATAGGCTGTGTAGACGGCTCTGCTGTATCTCGTTCTCGACATCTCTGCAACAGACCTGAATTGCTTGGCTGTGATTTCAATAAGGTATTATGAAAACATGTATATTAAGCATATAACTTCATTCAACGCCACAAAAAATGACATTAAAAATGAAAATTGGGTTTAGTGCCATGCGATAAATCAGAGACACACACCAAAAGATATCTAAAGATACATATGCAGATACTATATATCTTTCAATTGAGTTATTATATTATGCGGCTGGATTTAAGATTCGTGGCCTTTTTCAAGTGAGTACACACGCAACCTTAGCAGAGATAAACACACTCTACCGTTAAACCAACCTTTTTGCCTTTATTCTTTAAAAAAAACCTTCCAACTCGTATCTATGTACATATATGTACTCTAATTTCTAATAGATACGTGTGGAGAATATGGTATTTGGAAATGCTCGAGAGGAATTGTAATTACACTCCTATATCAAGGATTTGAAGATATTTATCCTCGAGAGCAGCAACTAAGTAAGGTGATACGCCATCAGAGCATCATATCCGAAAGACAGGGGCAGGATAACATCTTTCAGATCTCAGCCAACAAAGTGTAGATATTTAGACGAAATCAGCACTCGAGCAGAAACTTCAATAGGTATTTGATGAAATTACTTGTCAATTGTGTTGCAAGTGGGCGGAGGAGCCTAAGATGGATGGCTTCGTAATTCTATAATATATGTCAAGGACCTATAGCAAGTGTCTTTATATAGATATCTATCTATATCTTATCTATAGCAATATAAACGAATTTTCTATTTTATGGCTAACTGAAACAACATGAGTGCACAGAAAAGAGAACTTAAAGATGTCTAAGCTTACTTCGAGTCGATTACGTTTAATCTTGTGTGGTTTTACTAAGGCAGAGCTATTAAACTGGCTTAATTTTGAAGGAGATTTTGTAGAATATTAACTCTTATGATGTTGTCAAACGCGAGGGCTTTTGGTGTTGTAGAGTGCATAATTTTATAATTCGTAACTATGTTGCTTATTATAGAAGTATCCATCTATCTAGGACTAGAATCTAATATGGTTTGGTTGAAATTATATGTTTGTGGGATTAAAATTAATTTCCCGGGTAATTATTGACAGTTGGGAGTTATAATGTGATTGACTTAACAGGAGTTGATGAGATCACGGATATAATTACTGTAATTGGGCACGTACCAACTGAAGGATTTTAGTGCTATAATTGTATATATACATATATTATTTTGCCTTTAGTGTTTGCATCTTTTGAAGATTGTGTTTAAACGTTGGAATAAAAAGATACATCCTTCTAAATAATTGATCCTAGTTTAGGTTGTCTTTTTAATACGATTGTGGTGGGAGACTTCACATTATGCATGTAATGCTTTGATGTGCATTAATTAATAGAAGCGTTGATATTTGAAGAGATATTAAAAAAAATTGAAAAAATGAAAAATCTGACATTTTCATATGAATATCTTACAGCTATAATTTTTTGGAAAACAAATTCGTATTGCTTAGGAGATTCGTTCAACCGGCCAACTTCTTTTGGTTGACGACAAAAGTCTTCAAAGATGGAGAGAGTGTTTTGAAGAACTTTTAAATGAACAGGCTATGGTTTCCAAAAGCTTCACCTATCAACGAAGAAGTCGCTGACATCACAGTTGAAGAAGCTGTGCTGCGGTTAAAACTCCAAAAAAAAAAATTGGGCAAGAGCATGGTATCTGCTGAGTATAAGAACCAAAATGGACAAATATCAGGAGTCTTCATATTATTTGCTCATTGTCTTGGTTGATTTAAAAAAAAAGCTTTCAATAGACAACTGCGGGAGTTTCGAAAATCTAAGCGGGAATGATAATGGACATGCACGAGCAATACAAAACAAAGGTATGATACCCGGCAGGAATCACCGAAGAGTTCCTAATCAAAGTTGGTTCGGACCAGGGAAGCGTCTTGTGTCCTTTGGTCCTTGTTACAGTCCTGAATTTTTACTAGGGTGTAAGGTGACGGATTCGAAAATAACTGAGTTACTCTTTGCGAATGATGGAGACATCATGAGCACCACGAACACTTGATGTATCGGTGGATGTTCCGAAAGGTACTGGATACCGCATTAGCGCGAAAAACACTGAATATTTATGCTGCCTATTTTCTGATCCATATCGGCCTATTCCGGACATTTATTGAATGAAACAGTTCTTTCCAAGTGCGAAAAGTTTAAATATCTTGGATCTAAAAACGAAAAATCTTCTGATGACTATATACATCAAGCATCGCGTAAGTGTAGATGGGTCTTTAAACGGGTTGGAAAACTGCACCATCTTTTTTCTTATAGAAACATGCCCCTAAACTGCACTTACACTTCAGGCGCAAAAACTCCTAGAATTTAGTTAGCATGTAACATTACAAAATTTAGGAGGCCTATCGATGTTTTCTAAGCACAACCCGGCCAACACCACAAGTTGAACTTTAGTGTGTAGCAGATAAGTTTCGGAATTGTGGCCCAGTCGAAATCATAGCGATCGTCGGTTAAATAAGAAAAAGAAAAAGAAGATAAAACATTACCTAAAAAATTATTAAAAAATAAACATCAGCTCAAGTCAGCCTAGCATTTATATTATGTTGTTGATTTTCTTTCCAACAGAGCTCCAGTCTTTTATTTCTCATGGGATAGCCCAAAGCAGAATTTTACCATTTTAATAGATTTTCATGTTTGAGATAAAATTAAGGGTAAATCCTAATAAATCATTTTAATTACCTCCTAAAATTTATTACAGCAGTTGATAATCTTTAAAAACGATTTATATCGTGTTTTTTTTAATAAAAAAAAATATAAAAGAGGAAACATTAAATTTACCCCAAGGCAAGTAATACCCAATTGTCAATTTAAATGATCCTTGATAATGTGATACCCGAAATCCATCCTTTAAATACATTTGCGTTTATTTGGTCCACTGAACCTTTTATTATTACTTGACCTTAGCTTCCATCTCCATCAATTTTTCCTTAGGGATATTCAGAGCGAACAGAAATATAATAGAAGACATTGATGGTTCTGCGATCCCACTCGAGGATATCCCTTGCTATATTCTTCTGAAATCCATTTTCTTCCCTAAAGCAATGTAATACGACGAACGACTTAAGCTAATCACAATCCTCGTATACATTTTTTATTTAAAATCTTTTCCCCACAGTGAAATAAAACAAATTTCTTCAAATATTTCTATTTAACCCCAAAGTGGGATCTGAGATATACATAAGAATATATCCATATAACCATAGATACTCAGATAGTAATATGTATTCAGAGGCGCCTGTGGCACACCGAATACCACAAATTATTACTTTTTCGTTTAATGGCTATTAAATCTAAATTTATATACGTTTTTGAGAGTGAAGGATTTCCTTATGGTTCTTGAGATACCAGGACAAAGAGCGATGATTAATGATGTTGAATTTCACCCCTCCCTTCTTGTTTTCTTTTGTTTCAAACCAAATAAAGTTAAACATAAGCATTTGAGCGTCCATTTGTTTAATTGGATTTAAAATAATTCCCCAGATAACCGACAAATTTTATTTCTACTTAAGTGCCACTTGTTTTTTATTGTTTTTGTATTAAGACTTATCCAATTAGTTTTAGTAAAATGCACTTACTACATATAGACATTGATTGTCTGGGGAAATGCTATTTTCATATCTTTCTATGAAAATTTTGAGAACAAAAAGAAATTTCCATAAAAATTCAAAAACGCATCGGAAAAGTTTCATCGCCGTCCACGTTAAAAAAAACTGTTTTTAAAAATTCAATTTGTCAAATTCAAAACTGTTTTGTTTTAGGGAAACGTTTTTCGAAGAAATATATGAAGTTATTCACAATGTATTGTTCTGGATAACAAATTTAGTTTGTTTTTTATTATGTTTAGGATGATTTGGAAACTAGGATTAGTGTAGAGCTTAGAATAAGTTACAGTTTTAAGCAATTTGTAACCAGTTTTTTTGGATCTTTGAAGTGACATTGTGAACTGTGCTGTTAAAAAAACGTTTTATTTAAAAACCGTTCCTACGATTTTGAAAAAAAATTCACACTTTTAATTGTTTCTTAAAGAAACAAAATGGCGTTTAAATTATTTCATCCAAATTAACGCGGGCACAAAGGACTATTTGTTTCCCTTTTAATGTATGTAAGTACACTGTGCGAGCATTAGGATGATAGGAAGGGCAAGGACAGAAGGTGCCGATTAACATTGGTTTTGAATGCTTGCAAATCAAAATGAGAAGGGAAAATATCGCCCGGTAAACTATTCCAAATTCGTGTTGTTCGGCTAAAAAAAGAATCCCCATATATCACGATACTTCCAAAATTGGGCTCAATGGTGAAGTGATGGGCATATCTTGTGAGACGAGTATTACGGGAGAATTTTTAAGGGGAGGAATGCAGCTGGCTACTTCGAATGAACAATTTTTGTAAAAGAACCGATAAAATAAGGAAAGCCATGAGACATTGCGTCGGTGTTCTAGAGGGCAGAGAAAGTTCTATTTCTTATTAATATTAACGCTCTTTTTTGTATTCTATCGAGCAGGTGCAGCGATTTTTGCTAAGCAACTGCCCAGAGGTGTGAGTTATACTCGAGTTTTAGGCGTATAAACACTTTACAAATTGTAGCCAGATCAGAAAGGGAAGAAAACTTCTTGCTTCTTTTATATATATATAAACCTATAATATATATTGAAAACCTAGGCACTTAGCAGTATTTTTGCGATTTCATATATATGGTCGTTCCAACGGAGGTCGTCGTTGACACACATACCGATACCGAGTACTGAAAGCTTTTCGGTTTCTTCGATGAAAGTGCCATTCATGGACCCATGGAGGGTAGGTATGTTTAGCTTTAAAGACAGAAGACAGCATTGAGTTTTCGAAGTATTAAACTCCACACGGTTTCTATTACTCCATTTTACAATGCTGTATAAATCGGAGTTTAATGAGCTTATCATACGGTACCGTTGCAATTGGACGTCCGGTGGCGAAGGACGTGAATAAACGAACAAATATGAAAAGCTGAGGGTATGGTCCTTTAGCAAAACAGTTAAGTTGATTAGAAGTAACAGACAAAAGATCATTTTTAAAAATGTGGAAAAGAGTCGGAGACTCTGTTTATATCGAGATGTTTGATAACTCTTGCTACTGTACGAGTGCGGAAAAAATCTCAAGTACAGGAGGAGCAATGTTGGTGTGAGGTCAATTTTGTCACAAACTGAATTAAATAAGGTGCAGAAACTGGTTACTGGATCGCTTTTACCGTAATTTGTATAAAATCGTGGTACACAAAAAAACATAAACAATTAGTTTGTTATTGTCGATGAGCGTAGGAACCGAAGTTGTTGAGGAGCTATTAATATTTTTTTACAAATGGCGAAACATGTTAACATTGCAGAATTTTTTGCCTTAATTGTTCGTCATGCAAACATTTTTTTTCAATAACAGAGTTGCACGAGTTCCTTAGTTCGTGTGCTTTTTCTGATTTTCCTTTGTGCGGTTGGAGTTGAAGGATCAGAAACTTACTTACCTGAAAGCTTCTCTACCCACAGAGTTAAACCAAGACTTTTCTTTGGGTTTTATATTTTTTACTCTCTTAGGAATAAAAGCACGCATCCCTAGAAGAATCACATTTGTGACCATTTCAACACTGGCATTAATTTCACTATCGCGGAAGTATAGTGACCAGTTAAAGTTTCGGAAAAAAATATTCAAGCCGTCCCAGTTGCCTTTCTTGTATTGCCAAACAGTCCTGGTGGGAAGTTTTTCTTTAACTGGATGAGTGGAGGACAAAAAATTCGCTGAAATGACACAGTTCGCCAAATAGGGAAGTTACACTAATGGCATACTTATCAGGGTGAGAAGTAACAAACAAGTCCAGAGTATGCGCGGATTGCCGAGCAACATCCGGTATTCACGTTGGCCTATCTGTGAGGAAATAATCTTACTTTCACCAAAGCGATGTAAAGATTTGTTCTACTTTTCGGTGTGATATGCCATCAGATCACCAATGGAACGGTTGCTGCGGATGCCATACTGACGGTCATGGAAAAGCTCACGATCTTCGAGATATTCCTTAAGCTGACTGTTAATCATGTTTCCATGACCTTATAAAGAAGGGATGTTAGTGCTATGAGTCAGTAGGAGGAGGGGGGGGGGATGGGTCACCTTTCTTAGGGACAGGCTGGACAAATACTGTTTTCCATCTTCTAGGTAAAATTCCAGAAGAATAGGAGCGATGGAAAAGCTTACGCAGTGGCTTTGCCAGTGTGAAAGAACACCTATTCAGAAGAATCGGGGCTATACCATCCTTGCCAGCGGATTTGTGTATAACGTGTTGAAAATCAGTTTGAGAAAGGTCGATTCAGATTCGGTTATAAAATCGCATACGAATCCGTTAAGGTCCAACGAACTACTATTCATTTTATTAAATAGAAATTTGTGTAGAAGTATGTGTATGGCGCTACAGCTCGGGCGGAATTAGGCACACCTATTTACGGTGTTTTGTACTATATCTAGTACATCGGAGAAAAATAAATGCGGTGTTTAAACAATTGCTCATCTTTAGATCGTGTTTATTGCGAAGCGTTACTTAAAGCTAATGAAAATGAAAAAAAAATAAAAATATTTCAAAAAACACTCAGAATTCACACTTAATGCCTTAACTGTATGAATTTGAACAATGTCGCTACATTCTTTTAAACTCATAAAATAACAAAAAATGTTTTCTTTGCTTGAAAGGATTAATCTATGGGCAATATGGTATACTAATTCGTTTCGATAATTTTAACATAAAGTCCCACACCCTTCACTTTCATTTATGATCATGGAAATGGAATGAGAAATTCACATGATTGTCGAGCTTGGCTATTTTTTTTTTGTTCATTACCTTGCCCTCCCATTGCCTTTTATTAGACTCAATTAATTTTTATGATAGCTTAATAGCTTCCCTTATTAGTTTGATTGAAACCACTCAAGATTTTTGTATAAATTTTCCGATAACCAGTCTTTTTCCCAAATCATAAAATTAATAAGATTATTATTCCAGACTCCAGACTCCTCTACGAATGACTCCTAATTAATTTCTTCTTTTTTTTTGTTCGACTAGATATAACAACTAAATTGTGCTCTTCCCCTTACAATATCCATCAGTAGTCCCTTTGAGAAACCATAATCGAAATCATTGTTATCAATCACAGTCCTGAGTCCTTATTGTCTACTACTTGATTTACATCGAGGGAAATGGAATGTTTCTTTCCAGTCCTTTATCGCTTGTGAGTATATTACGAGCTGGATGGCTAAGCAAACAAACGAAAACCCGCGATTATTTTTTGGGAGCGAAATATGTATAACGGAAGACTTCCAGACAATTCATCAAATTCAGCCACGCCATATAATTATCCGACTCTAGAAAATCCATTTCGCTCCCACTCCGAGCAATAAACGAAATGTTAATGCCACATCCAAATAAAATGCAACAAAAAGAACAAAGGAAGATTCAGCCAGCCACACAAATAATATATCCACCAGATACACCAACCCATATTTGGATGGCAAAGATATGGCCAAAGTATGGATAGCTTAACTACCAACACAGACAGTCAACCGATGGGAATATTATGGGGGTGAAGTATAAATTAATTTCTTTGGAAATAAAAGCCGAAAGCTATAGAAGAGATAGCAATCTTGTGGATAGGTCATGAAAAAGGATATCTCTGGAGGATTCACAGTTGGAGAGTGTTTTTGGTTTTTGATCCCCAATTTATAGATTGCGTGTGAGTGTGTGTGTATGAATGCTGTTGTGTCACAGATCAACTTTTCATAAATTCAATTAATTCTGACCCATGTCCCACATAAAAGAAGAAAACTTCCTTTGGTTTTGGGAAGTTTTAATTTTTTTTCTTTAGGACATCAACTTGATTTTTTGCTCATAGCATTCACATTTAAAAAAGAAAAAAGTTGCCAAGAAACTCATGTAAATATTGGCAAAAGATGAAGAAACGGGTGTGGTTAGTCTAAATCGTCAAAGTATGGTGTCCTTTTTGGCAAGTAGAAGCTGTTTAAGGGCTTAGCCCACCTCCTCCAACATTCCCACATTCATAGGTCGAACAGGAACTGTGGTGCTTGAAAAGTTGGTCTGCAGTAAACTAGTGTCGTGTGTGCTAGATAAGTTCTAATTGATGACGACTTAAGGAAGGACTATTACAATATTTTACATGATGTGTTCGGAGAAGCTGCCAGACGATTAAGAATGGAAGAGTGCGGGACAGAAAGACTAAGGATCTTTGACCTCAGAGTGGACAGGGTAAGATGTTGTACTTGTGATGGAGAGCTTATGTTTGGGGAATTATTTTAGAGCCAAACAAAGTATACTAAAGGGTGAGTAATGTTGAATTGAGTGAATCATCTTTGTGGGCAATGTCAGACAAAAAATAAGACAACTCCAGTTAGATATTTTCGTTATTGTAAGTTATTCGTAGTTTTAGCTGTTTTGCGAAAATAAAAATTAACAAAGCAATATATCATTTAAAACATTCAAAAATATTTAGAGATTTCGTAAAGGGTTTTAGGGTTTGAATTTATTTTCAAAGTCAACCATTGGAAAATAATGTAACCGTTACACGTTTTTTTCACAGCGTTCATAATAAAAGAAATATAGCATGAAAAGCCGCCTTTTTAAGTACCTCTATTCCGTCAGCAAAGGCTTAAGATCTACACATAAAATGCTGAACTTGGATCTTGTGGGCGAATTTTAAAAGGCTAATTCCTCTTAAATTAATGCAGAGTAATCGATCTCCTCTTTTGCGGATCGGACAGACGGTTCTTATATTCCAATCATGTGGGGCACACTTTCTTACTCCCATATTTTGCCGATAAGTTGGTGTATGCACTTGACCAGGTGCCAATAACACCAGCTAAGTGTTCGTTCTTATCCCGGCAATGGCTACTTTGATCTTATTTTGGTCGGGCGGATGTAATTCTTTGTTGTTATCTAGTGATATTATTTTTTGGTTTTAAGTAAGCATTTCTCATCCTTCCTTCACTCAACGTAGAGATTATAAGATGCTCTTATTCTTTTCGAAACCACGACTTGTATGGGACTCTTGACGCCGAGTTTTGTATGGCTTTTTGACATAGTTGCCATTGGTAATCTTGGTTCATATTGTCATTTGGGGGATTTCTCGCTAGCTCAAGGAAACCGCGATGGGCATAGGCTGTGGCGGTTGCTTCCGATTTGAGTCGTCCAACATTGAATGTCTGCATGTTGTTAATCGCCTAATAGCTACCATCGATATCCCTTGTGGATATTAGGACGAGGAAATCGCTAGCTGCTGAACAAACTGATAAATCAATGAGCCGGAATCCATTTTCGGAGGCGGTTTCGTGTAGGTTGTGTTTCCGATTGTATTACCAAAGATGTTATCTCTCCTCATTTCTGCGTTTAAATTCTCCAATAGTATTTGAATGTTATGTTTGGGGCAGTGCTCGTACGTTTAAGCGAGGAGCTCGTAAAAACTTTCTTTGGTAGCCTCGTCTTTCACTTCTGAGTTGATATAAGGCTTAATTTATAGAATTTGGCCTTAAAACAGTTCATCGTTACTCTCTTTCTGACGTCCGGAGGCTAAGGATCCTTGGTCGAAGTTATACTCTGAGAACCAATTGCGATTCGCGAGTTCCATTCAAGTAGAAACTGTAGTTTTCAGTCCGGTTGCATCCCATCGCATCTCCTGGAGTGCTGTTACATCAGCTATGAAACTGTCGACGTTCTCGGCTAGCTGATAAGCTTTGCGTGGCCTGTGATGTACATCATTGGTTTGTTCACCGGAACTATATCTATTATTTTTTATCACATTACTTCCTTAAATGATTGCCTTCTATGAGACCTGTGCATGAGAATGAAGATCGTGCTAGGGTTGGATCTTCAAACGGTATCATTTCTACTATTCCAAGTTCCTGAGAAGGTAACTCTAGTATCTGTATCTAACACCCTTGAATCCAATTGATCTAAAGATTATCGTTTGTACACTTTTCAGTTATCCTACTGGTACCACTTGAAATTGAAAAAAGTCCTCCCTAGAACGTCAAAGTAACCTTAGGTATGTTCTAAATTTGAAAACAATCGGCTCAACCATTCAGGCTGTTGCACAAAATACTTTCGTACAAATAGACGAACAGACAGAATTTTGCTACTTACTCAAATATGTTTCCTAAACTTTTCCATATAATACCTATACCTATATTAATAATAATAATATTTTAACTGTGACTGTAATTAGAATGCAATCGGATGTTGCACGACACTAGTAAGAAGAATTAGAGAGATAGGAAAGAATTTTTTCGGCGCAGTAGATCGAGAATTAGGTGACTATTTTCTCACTTTAAACCCACGGACAGCTCCGGCTTGCACCAGGAGTTAGAAAAATTGCTTCTTAAACTGAGAGTCGAAGTAAGGATCTCTCGCTTAACAGGCAAACATCTTATCTACTGCACCACTGCCGCCCGCAAATTGTATTGCAAATGTCGAACTGCATTGGACTGAGTGTAACAATATCCTATTTCGTTTTATCAAACGCATGTGGTTAGTGTGTCAGACCTTATGCCAAAAGGTTGATCTGTGCCCTTGTCATCTGTTGTCCGAATAAATTCTTCTTGCCATTACAAGTTACGATTCCCTTTGTCTTCATTAATTAAAAAAAAAAACAAGTTTATTGGAACGATAGTTCCTTAAAAAGTCACTTTTACTCCCCAGGATTTCTGTGTGTGCATTGTGAGCCTGCAAAAACAGCAGAGGGGTCAACAATTTACCGCCGAATCCGAACGGCTAGACGATAGACGTTTTTTTGAGTTTTTGGTTCAGAATTTAATCTTACTGGGTTTCTGGCATTACACCCCAATCTTTTGGCATAACACTTACACTTACCACTATCTAATGGACATAAATGCACTTAATATAACAATGAAAATTCATTAACATCTTTCCATCGCCGGAAAACTTATAAAACTCAAACACACAAGAATGCATATTTTTTACATTTTTTTTAAATGCGATGCTATGTTTGTTCAAAATTATAGCTCTTAAAAAATCATTACAATTCTATGTACATATGTATATTGAATAACAAATCATTTACACAACAGTGTTTACAATTTACATATAGGTAATTAACTTAATGACTTTTTAAAAATAAGAATACAAAATAACCAAACCTAAAGACTGAACACGTGTATCTGATTTTTCAACTTCACTGGCAAAAAACCAACATTACTCCTTCTTTTGTTGAGGGATTTTTTTTTCATTAGCATAATATCTTAAAGATCTTTTAATGAGTGATTTTGTATCTAAGGAGCTTTGTATACAGAAAATGCCAAAAATGTACTTTTAAATTGGATAATTAAATTGTTTAGGTTAACGTGGGGTTAATTACTCTTGGAAATACGACAAAAGTTTTCCTCATATCTAGATATAATTTGAATATATACACGTGTTTTATATTCCTTCAAGATGTGGTATATATGTGGTATATGTGGTATCTTTAAAAAATATAATAGAAACAGATGTTTTACCTTGCTACTTAAAATAAATCCAAGATGGGTAGGAATTTTAATTTTGTGTTTCTAATGTATGTAATTGAAGTCCGATGTGGTTCAAAAGTTTTGATTATTTATTTTACTTAATATATACCATCAAAGTAGCTTTAAGATAATTTAGAAGTATTGAAAGGGGGGATTATTAAATGTGGAATAAATATACATAATGTTATATCCTCCATAATCTATCATTATAAAAATGTTGTTTACATAGGAGTAAAAAATCTTAGAATTTAAAAACCCATTAACATTGCAGCTACTTTGAAGCAATATCTTGAATTTCTTAGTTACCTACACATCTGCTTAAAACTTTGCTATTAAATACCAAAAGATTTTGTATCCTCTTTTCCTTGAATATTTTTGCAAAGTTCGTTTTAACAAAACAAACTATGGAGTATTTTTTCTTGTAAAACAAATGGAAAGCATTTGCTTTCAATGATGTAGAAGTAATTGATTTATAGCTATAAGCTATCCACTCTAAAAGAAATATCAGTATGTATTTTTCTATACCCGGAAAAATCCTGCTCCGAAGTATAATGCATGTACCTTTCTATCTTTGCATTAAATATAAAAAAGGAAAAAAACATGTAAAATGTGAAGAAATTGCTGAGCTCCGAGAAAAGCTAGGATAGAAAAGTAAAAGACAAAAACACAGATTGGTGTAGACAATTTGCTGAGCACTATAAAGTTATTTTCTTCCGCATAGCTTTATGTATTTACAAGCACAAGAGCATTAATTTATTTGCATATATTTATCCTACTAAGACTTCGAGCCGAGAACCTGGTGATTTGTTTTACAATTGACTCGGGGGAAATGTATGTGTCGTCCCTATTTATGTAGTGCAAAATCAGTTAACTTTGTAGTTTTTTTTTAATATTAGAAGGCAACATGACCATGTTGATGTAAATGATAAACTCTATCTAGGTTACGGGCAGTGTTAATTAAAAATATTGGCTTTTCTTACAAGGCCTGGTTAGTTATGAAATGTTTTAAGGATTTGAGCTATTCTGGGAATGTACAAAGGATGTTAAAAACATATTAAAGAACCGACTATTAATTATCGTTAACTTAAAATGCGTTTCGATGTTTGGAAAATAATAATCGACCGTCCATGCTTGAAAAAACCCATGTAACCCTCCATTTTTAAAGGTCTGGGTCCATCGGGAATATTTTGCAAATGAAGCAGTTAATGTTATTTGTTATGAACTGAACATTTTGTTGTTGTTGTTGAATTTTTGTGCCAGGATCTCCCATGACTACACTTATTCGACTTATTCGCAGTTTGCAAAATGTTGCCCTATTGTAACCAATATACATTTTTACGGCCCTTATTCCATCATAAAAAGGGGCATTTTTTAGCGGTACCTCACTTGAATTCCGCAGTTGGTAGTGAGTACCTTGTCAATACGCAATTTTCTTGTTATTAAGTTCAACTTATATACAGTTTTGACAAAACATTTATGTGAACTATAAAGGTGTTAAAAACATATTAAAGAACCGACTATTAATTATCGTTAACTTAAAATGCGTTTCGATGTTTGGAAAATAATAATCGACCGTCCATGCTTGAAAAAAACCATGAAACCCTCCATTTTTAAAGGTCTGAGTCCCTC
This sequence comes from Platycheirus rosarum, assembly GCA_963971375.1. NCBI lineage: Eukaryota > Metazoa > Arthropoda > Insecta > Diptera > Syrphidae > Platycheirus > Platycheirus rosarum. The sequence continues at coordinate 50,534,787 of OZ020509.1, read as the reverse complement.
GGGAATATTTTGCAAATGAAGCAGTTAATGTTATTGGTTATGAACTGTACATTTTGTTGTTGTTGTTGAATTTTTGTGTCAGGATCTCCCATGACTACACTTATTCGACTTATTCGCGGTTTGCAAAATGTTGCCCTATTGTCCAATAAGATATAACGCAGAATTCTGAAGATACTGGACATCATTGGCAAATGTTTGCACATTTCCGTGGCGTATAAGACTAAAAATATCATGTATGTAGGCTGAAAACAGAAGTAGTCCTTAAGTGGATCCTTGAGAAACACCACGTAATAACGGACGGAATTAAGAAACCTGAATTCCAGATACCAATGCTTTTTTTACCAGTTAGATATGATAATGTGAGCTGAAACTGCTTCCGGGAAGATAATTTATGACACAATATGTTGTGGTGAATTGTGTCGATTGCTTTGGAGTAGTGAAGAAGTACTAGAAATGTCAATGTGACTTTGTTATCATCCAAGGCTCTCCTTACCCGCTCCATGACATCCAATACTGCAGTATTACTGCTATGTTGGGAACGAAATCCAGGAGGAAGGATAGAGATATCTGATTACCGATCCTGAAGGCTTCTGGAGCGATAGGAAGTGTACTGCAATGAATTGTTGAACGGTCAGCTTAACGAAGGAATCGGGACTCCACCATTTCAAGAGGAAAACCTCATGCTACAGCCACAAAGCATACAAAAGGCGAATAATCCTCTCAGAGGGAGCCGAAGAGGAAAAAGGAACACCATCAACTCAGAAAAAAATAAAGGAAGTATGAAAAGCGCGTAATTGAGAAAATTGAAAGCTGTTTACTGCAGGAGTGCAGTTCGAAAGTTTTACCAAAAAGTAAAAAGAAATTGTCAAAGCTTCAAAGCTCGAACTCAAGATTGCAAAAACGATTAAGGGAACATCAAGTTGAATCGTATTCGATTCTGGGAATATACAAAAAACATCTCCGGACTGTATAACGGCAATGACGAAACGAATTACGCTGTCAAGCAGAATGAACCCTTCTATTTGGGCAGAGAGGAACAACAATAATTTCGATCATCCGATCTGGACGAAGTAAAGCAAGCTATATCTAATGCATCAGACTTTTCATCATCGCCTGCCTGCATAATGTAAGATCTTTTCATCTGTAATGTTGGAGCACCTTAAGCCATTCATCATCAACTTTAGAGGTACACATCAGTTTGGTTTAAGGCCAGAAAAGTTCAACATCGACCAAATATTTACAATGCGGCAGATCTAGGAGAAAATCCAAGAAGTTTTTAAAGCCGCATACGACATCATTTATAGAAGCTAGTTATAAAGAGCTACGTGTTGTTTTGTAATTATTGCCAAAACGGTCCACTCCACTTGTGCGAAATGACGATGGCGAGTGAAGAAAGAGATACCACTATAGCGACACATACCTAACGCAAAGAGTAAAAAATGCGTATTAGAGGGCTGGGTCATATAAAGCGGGCGGACGCTAATGCTTCACCCAGGAAAATCTTCAATTCCACTCCTGAGGGACGGCGCAGTAGAAAAAGAATGAGTATTAGGTGGCAGTGCAAGAGGACCTTCACCAACTTTCACTTGCAAAACTTGAAGCAGCTATCTAGGCCTATAGCTAGCTGGAGAAGTTGGTTCAGGTCAAGGTCCACTTTGGGCTTTTACTCCCCCTAAGATAAGATTATAATTTGACTTAGGTATCTTCGTTGTTATATTCATGTTGGGGTAGTCTTAAAACTTCAGACTTGTGCTAAATAAAGGCACACACTAAAATATAATTGAAAGGTATGAGGGGTATATCCATTTTTCTTTGAAGTTATTTACAGTATAAAACATATCTAATTGAATTTTTTTTTTTAAACCCGAGCAATTCAGGCCCACAATGTTTCAATAAAATAGGTTAAATGTCCTGTATATATATAGGAGATACAAGTACAAAATCAAAAGTTCGAGATTGATGTGCACGTGCTTGGGTTTGTTTTTGGAACACAAATAGTTGTATCTCCTATATTGTATTTTTAATATACCTAATGGTTTTGACATTCATCTGCTCCATCAATCAATACTGATAAGAACTGAGTGTCCTTTGACAAGAAAGTCTGGTTTGGGGTAACACCAAACGAAATGAATAATTTAAGAACAAAAAATGTGATATGTGCCTACATAGATAAATTTAGATATTTTCTTATTCATGTAGTCCTATACTAAAAAAATATTTTTTTTTTAAATTAAAATCAATAGCAGAAATAGCACCAGGCCGTTAGACATCAGAGAAGTTTATCATACATGTTTCCTTCTTAATTTTGATAGTCTACTCAAGTTGTTTACCTTAAACTTATTCCAATAATTGAGAAAGCGTTGAAAAATATTTATTAAAATATTTTAATAAAATATTTTTTGACAGACAAAAACAACAAAAACGAAAAAAAGTGTTCAACAAAAAATTAAAGAAAAGTTTCTCATTACCTTGTCCTATGGCCCATCTCAATATCCGGAACATACATACTTAACCAAGACAGTGGTGCATATTTTGTATCTTATAAATATTGAACTCTAAAATAAGAATATTTTTCTCATTTATTTCCAGATACACATAATGTTAATTAAAGTAAAGAACAAAGAACTGTCTGCCAAATAGATGCATCCCTATCCATCAAAAATGAAAACTTCGTCTAAGTATGCTCGACTGTGATCCATAGTTGAAGGACCAACGCACATGTGCTATTTGAAATAAATATCCGCACAACTACCTACACACAAACAAAAGGCATACTAAAATGACAGGATTCTCCGAACAAGCATCACCAACAATGCCCCGAAGGAGTCGTATTTCAATCACACAATGGTCCATAATTTGGTTACTTTTAACTTGCCTGCTGAGCCCTGCCCTGCCGGAGGTCATTTACCGAGTGGATCCATTAGGTAAATATCTTGTTTGTTTTTCTTTTTTTCTTTATTTCTTCGTCACCTACATATATGAACAGAAGTGTGTAGTTACATGACTCTTATCCAAAAGATAAAAGATATAATGTATCTAGATACATTTTTCTAAGCGCATGTCATTAGCGTTTGAATTGAATTTTGATGAACTTAAATAGAATTGCATTTAAGTGGTGTAAGGATAACCCTTTGATAACAACGAGGAAGGGGTTTGCCTTTTCAGTTTTTTTACGTTGGTATTTGAAACCCCGTCTTTTCATTAGATACATTTCTTTTCCGTGGTAAGTTTGCTTCTATCTTGCCAAAGAAATGCCACCGCAAAAATGTGGTTACTAAATATAAAAGAACAAAAACTACAAAGTATAACAAAAAAAGAAAAAACAAAAAACAGTCGAATAATGAAGTCGGATGTAGGTTACCAGGATATCGTTCCCAAATGGACCATTGATGGCAGATGGATAAACCTAAACCGAACAAAGCTAAAACTCCTGGCATTATGTATCCGGCTTCGCTTCGTTCTGTTTGACTGCATTGAAGGAAAATGATGAGATGTGTATACCCACCTGCCTCGCCCATCCTGATCTTCATCCTAATGCTGATTTAACCATCTTACCACCATTATAGCTTTTGCTACCCATCAATGCAATGGTGTATAAAGATGTACCTATAGCTTCGCAGATGAATGAAATAATAACAAATTATAAAAGTGTTGCAAAAGAAGCAACCAAAAAAGACTAGGAAATTAAGACAAAAGTATCCTGTTCGTGACGGGGAGTGGCAGCCCAGCCCCAGGGCAAATGAACTAACTTACGAAAACGAAACAGGATCTGACTCGGAAATTATTTTTAATTAAGTTGACCTGAACAGGCACACGAAAGACTAGTGCTGTCGACGACGAGGACGATGAGGACGACGACGACGGTGTTGGAGTTCGAATTATCTAACTGCTGCTCCTTGTCCATGGATTATCCCTATACCCCTGTCTGTTATCCTTTTCATAGTCAAGTCAAATGTATTTTCATGTTGAGCGGTGGAGAGAGGGTTGGAAGGAAGTGTGGCAGTCTCTTATTTCTGTCTTTGCCAAGATTTTCTATGTGCCATAGCACGCTGAAATAACGGGTGCCATTTACTAAAAAAAAATATTTCCCACTAACCAGCTGAGATCCGGTAGAAGTAAAAATGAGTTCAAAAAAATGTTAGAGCCATCAGTCTTTTAACGATAGAATGCTATTTGACCAGCAGCAGTGCAGGAATGGATTTTTTTTCGAATTTATTATTTAGGATGACAAGGAGCATGGAGCACGGAGCACGAAGGAAAAGGATATACAATTTGATTGTTGTGCAAGAATGTTAACGGAATAGGAAATCAAAAAGGATTTCATTTTCGAAACATAAATTAATAGACGAAACGAACTGGTTTCTTAATTACACAAAATTGACATGCTGTAAAAGGAAGTTCGAAAAAAAGATTATATTTGATTAATTATTCAATAATGAATCGAATGCTTTGGAAATGTACAACATGGCTCTTTAATTAAAAATTCTAATAATAGGATATAATTCTTTCAACGGAAGCAAAGTCAGTTGCAGGTGGTTCATAGTAGAGCATTAGACTTTACATTACAAATTTATTTGAATGTTACAGGTGAAATGGAAAGTTAGTTAAAATTGTAAGTTTGTTTTTGATATTCTATGTTTAATGTGTATATCATATGTGAAACTCGTAATTATCACATGACAATTTCATTTAAAGTTAATTTAAAGTAATATATATACAAATGCAAAAAAAGGGGAATTCTGGTACATTCCAATTTCTAAAACATTCTAGTACTTTCATTTGCTGGAATTGCTTTCGTTATATTAATATAGATATAACAGGTGGGCAAAAAGAAATCACCCTATTGGAAGATGCCCTCATTTTTGCAAATGGCCGCCAATGTCCAATCTGTTTTGACATTTGTGGACTAGCCAGATGCAGAATACAAGTGAACAAGCCATGGAGCGATACATGAACCGGCATGAACCAATATTCTGAAGGCGGGGTCACCGGGTGCCCTCATCTCTCGTTTTGGCGATTTGCACAGACTTTTTGGTGGGGTTTTTTGAAGTCGCGTGTTTACGTGAACAAGCCCGAGACTCTGGAAGCCTTAAAGGACAACATTCGACACGAGTGCGAGAATCTGTCGCCCTAAGTTCTGGCTGAAGTGATGAAAAATTCCATAAATCAAGCCTGTATGGCAATCAATTGTGACGGCGCCCATTTGGCCGATATCATCTTCTCGATTTGACCAATACAATTCTAAAGGTTCAAATAAACATAATCAAAAACAGAATCGAGGTTTTTCATTTAGAGAAAAAAAGAGAGCCAAACAACATCGGATGGATGACTTCTTTTGGCCCACCCTGTATATGGTTGTGGTTGGTGAATTCGATGGGTTAATTCAGTGATTCTTGCATGTCTTAAGATTACATTTTGTTGCCACATCACTATAGGTACTAAATCATTTGTAAAGGAACCGTTGATAGTCGATAAAATAGAAGACATCACCACATTTACCAGATTCACATCTCTAAACAAATATATGAGATTTTTAATTTTGTTTTCTCAGAGGAAAATCTGAAAAGCAAGCAGATGCAGTGTTTCCTTGTGTTTTCTGAAAAATGATATTTGGATTATTTTTTATCATTTTCGACAAATTGTCCGAAGAAACTCCAAGCTTTTAGTATTCCCTTGTGGCAAGACTTCCAAAAATATATAGAACCACTAACAACAAGGCTTTTGCTATGATACTAAATTACGGTCGCCCTTATGTGCATATTTTCACTGTTGTAGTCAGAAAATCAGCGCATGATTAATTTTCGAATAATGCATTTCTATATATGCTCCTCTAAAGAGTGTTCATACTAATGAAACATTTTGAAAACATTTCAAAACATACAAAAAAAAAAGAGTTGAACAAAGCTAAAGAGAGTGGGGCTGTAGACATTAGACAAGATGTTTGCTTCTGACCCGGATATCGTCAGTTCGATAATCAGGTTGTGAAGCAATTTTTCTAACTCCTAGGGTAAGAGAGAGCCGTCCTTGTTCACCTAATTCTCGATCTACTGCACCCAACAAAAATCTTCACTATAATTCTAATTCTTCTAACTATTGTCGTGCAACGTCCAGTTGCATTTAAAAAAGGCAATGTGCCTTATAGATCCAAGTTAAAATATTAAAAAAAAGTGTTTCGATGACTCTGATTCTATACAGACCTTTCGCGAAAGTCAAAACTTTACATTTTTTTTTTTTGAAGAACTTACCTAGGAAAAACAAAGCAGTTTTTTTATTGAGCATTCTAAAACCAAATTTGTAAATAAAAAATGGGCACGACAGGGTCACACGTACTTACTATAATGCGCCTAGTTACATTGGATGGCAGGATCTTTGACAGAAACAGGTAACACTTACATAAAAACGTAGAAAAATCACACGATCTGAACCTATGAAAAGTATCAAAATCAACACTTAACGGTTTTTAGTAAAAATTTAGTACGCCATCAGACCTTTGGAAAAAAAGTCTATGAAAAATGTATTTCTAAAATTGTAGGACGGATTTTGATAAAATCCTGTTTAAAAAAAAAACATTTTTTGAGATTTTGGTATGCAATTTGCTAGATTTTATTTATATATAGCTGACCTTAAAATTTAAAATATTTTTTTGATTAATTTTTAAAATATTCAATTAGAAAAAAATAATTAATTATAAATAAAAAAATAAATATTTTAATTTTAGTATGCAAAAATAATTTGACTGCTTAGATCTCCCTACATATACAATTTTACAGAAATCTAGTTAGCAGTTACCGAGAAGTCGAAAAAAACCGTTATATAAAAGGTACCGTTAATAGACTTTTCCCTTAATTCAGGCAAGCAAAAAGAACTTTTTTACACAAACTTTTCTAGACTTCTCTATGATCGTAATGTCATATTTGATTGTAACATATCTCAATTTTTTTTTATATTCACGAATCCTAAACTTGTCCGAATCGCAAGTAAAAATGAAAGTAGGTTCTTTCAGAATTCAATACCAAGGGAACAAAAAAAAACTTGAAACATACTAAATCAGATTATTGGAGTGAAAGAGTTAAAATTAAATGAATGACGTCATCAACTGCTTCCCTCCAACTCATTTTCAAGCACAACATTTGACATATATTAATTGAAAAATGAAGGAACCATTTCAGAAATATTTCTGTCAGTATGTATAACAAGATGCATCCTAAACGACTTAAGCAATTATCTTCAAATTGGGTGTGTGTGATTCTTTTGGGATTCCCCAGAGGAGAAATTGAAATTTTATTTTTAGGCCTAAAAATAATGGTACCTGCCATATAGCCGTTTAGGAAAAGCTTTTTTGTTGCTGTTGGCTATCATTTGATGAACCAAATTAACGTGAAAAGTCTATTAACGATATCTTTCATATAACGTTTTTTTTAAAATTGTTGGCTTTAAATTATTTTAAATTCTATAATCACATGTATATTAATAAATTCTAAAAAACTGCCAAATTAAAAAAAAAAAAAAAGTTTTCAAAAAACTAAAAATAAAAAACAGGATTTTATCAAAACCGGTCCTACAATTTTCGAAATACATTTTTCATAAATTTGTTGGTATTTAAGACGTGTGATGGCGTACTTCATTTTTATTAAAAACCGTTAAGTATTGTGGTTTTGATACTTTTCATAAGTTCAAACTGTGTTATTTTCAACGTAAATGTTACTTCTTTCTGTCAAAGAACTTGCTTTCCAATGTAATTAGGCACATAAGAGCAAGTACGTGCGACCCAGTCGTGCCCATTTTTTACAATTCATCTTGAAGTACAAAACTGTATACAAAAAAAAAACGGAAACAAATAAACATTTCAGAAATTTCAGAAACAATTGTGAATTGTTGAGAAACATTTCGGAAATGTTTTTTAAAGAAATGTTTCTTTGGTGTAGACACACACAATGCAATGTTTTTTGAAGTACTTCATAACTTTTAAGGAATCGAAGTCCTTTTTCTATATAAACGTAGGATTTCGGAAAAAAAAAGTATTCACCCTACTACTTAACGTGCAACCTGTATATGTTAGTCTGTGATTTTTTTGGTCTAACTCGGAACCGCTAGGTTTGTGAAGATTCTTTAACCGAAAAATTTAAAGTCCTTTTGTTAAAGCACTTCATCTTCTATCTGTCCCATAGATCAACCTCGTCTTTATTCAATATTTAAACTTCGATCCTTGTTTCCACCAGTCGTTAAAAACCTTAATCATTTTCTAACATTAATGATTGCCGTTAGATAGCGTCTCGTCTTCTTGATCTTAAAATGTATGTTAATGTTTGGTCGTTTTAGCTTACGATTTACGAACTAAAGAAATTGGATCATGTTTGCATGAATTGTGATTTAACTTAACAGAAAGGATGCCCAAAGGTTAACGCAACGGCTCTCAGGTGCCAGGTATACCACGTTGTTATCTAAATTCAATAATAATTAAATATCAAAAAATCTGATGTTCTAAAATATTTTGACGAAATTGCTAGCTCTTAGATTATATGGAATGATTCTTTTAGAATACTGATCATAACCATAGACCTATTGTCAAACTGTCCCGTATACTTACATTTTGTGAAAGAATAGTGTATAAGTCATTATTTGTTCACTGTTGGCCAATGATATTTGACTCATCCTTGCCCAAGAGTCTACCAAGTTAATAGTGAATTTATTTCTTTGACTTTAATATAAGTTAAAAACCACCCTCAAAATTATCTTGCATTCCAAAACTGTTTGTACTAGTCTGCTAGAATTTGACAGAAAATATCAACAATTAAAAATCTTCTTAAATTTGTCGTTCAGACCCTTTTCTATATATGTTTACATTTTTATATAAGCTGTTGACATGGAGATTCTTAAAACAATCAGTCTAGTTATGACTGCATTCTTTTCATGGCGAGTATGTAAAGGATCGGATCAGTGTTGGTTGCAAGAAACGTGGTTTTTTTTTTTAAAACCTCTAAATTATCAGACAGAATTTGTTTACTTTTAATTTATTTGTGAATAAGAAAGATGTGCTTGAATTTCTAAGACGTTGAGCAAATGAATTTAATGATTCATCTGTGATTCCTTGTACTCCCCCATCTTGAGAATGCCTTACAGGTTTGGATGGACTCCCTCTCTCGAAAATCATAACAACCGTATTAAAGCAATCGTACAATAATGCTGCTATTAACGATATTTCTTCGAATGATCCTTTTCATCTGCCAACATAGGAACAGCGAATCCAGTTTTTCAGTTGAAACCTCTTCTTCAATGGAATATACAAACAACTAGCAGATAAAGTCAGTCTTAAAAATTTGCTTATGGAGGTGCTTGTGATATAAAAGAAAAAGTGCGTCAAATGTTCTATTCATACATTTTTACCTACCCGTTTTTATTAACATTTTAAAATACTTTGTTTTTTATTATGTTTATAGCAACAATGCTTGCAAGTGTTTTAATTATTTTTTCTATCAAGCCAAGTTAGCTCTTAACCTCTTAAAACAACAACGAAAACAAAAAGTCCATGGGTACGTGGCTTTGAAATTCAATTCAAAATCCATTCAAACCAGCGCTTTGAAATTTCCATAAATTTTTGTGTAAGCAGCTCTTACGCAATATTTTCGCCGTCAACTTTTTCAAAATGAGAATCCATGCCTCTTCTCAACACCATTACTTCTAACTAATGTCTAATCTTAAAACTTCCTTCTCCAATAATATTTCAAATCGCATAATTTTCTCAATAGAATAGAAGAGTAGGTACAACAAAGTAATCCTGTGTTATTTCGTATATAAAAAATAAAAACGAAATCGCTTCCCTCGTCCTGCATTACAATATTCTTCATTTTTAAATATTATTTGATTTGCGTCCTTGCCTAAGTTTACCCCCTAAGGGCTTTAAGGCAGTCCAGGCCAGGGTACCTAAGCGCTCCGTTGTGTGAAACAAGACCGAATTTAAATAATAATCAGATTCTTCGTACAGCTGGTGTCTCACGATACCGAAGTGGAGTCTACTCGTACTCCTCGAGGACATTGTCCTGGGTTCATTTTCATTGGGACTCTGTTTCCTTTCCAAAAAAATATCAGTTTATTTTTATTTTGGACCACTGCCCAAAAACGTAAAATGGCGATAAGGACGACGACAAGGAAGGATGCAAAAAAGAGGAAAAAAATTGCCCTTGTTTCAGCACGACTTTAAAATGAAGTAGGAAGATTGAAATTGTGTATTGTGGTCCTGTTTTGTCGTCACTTTTCTTCTTCGCGACGAATGTTAATGCGGGGCTTACAAAAAGGTGCTTAGGTTGGTTGGGTGTCACTAGAGGATTGAACAATGAAATCCACTGCCGGCAAAGGAATTCAACTTGGAAATCTCAGAATAAATTATGTACTGAATAATTTTTGTTTTTGGTGCAGTGCCAGTAAAGTTTTTTTTTGTGGTGAGATTTCATAAAAAAAAGAAAACTAAATTTGTTTTCCAAAGGTTCATCTAGGTGTATCGAAACAATCAGTATCTGGACTGAAATAATATTGATTTGGTAACATTTCACCCTCAAAGCTAACTTGGCTTATGTTTACAATGGTTTGTGTAAAAAAATAAATAGAAAATAAATTTGTTGGCGCGGCAGCTCTTTAAGAAGACATAGTGACCCAATTAATCCTGTGTGTATGTTGGTAATTAATTTGCAGGATCAGAGGGGGCCTAAAATTTAAAGTCGAAGGCTATATTAAATGCGCTTTTAAGACAAAGTTAACTCTTAGAAAATTGTCATTTTTCACCATATAAGGCACAGTGATTCACCATCTAGTGTGCCAATTAACTTAAGTCATCGAGACATTGAAAACAGATCGTTATTAATGGCGTTTAAAATTTATCTGATGTGTTCATATCCTATTTATATTTTACTAACAACCTGTTTTGGCTAGAAATTTTATAATTTAAAACAGACAAACCTAGAAAGATTGTAAATATTCATTCAAATTCCCATAATTTTAAAATAAATCACTTCTATTTTTAGTGGTTTTACGATGGAACTCTTAGTATTTAAAAGTACCTATAATTCAAAAGTTTTTTCATGAACGAAAGATTGAAATCAACCTTTTCACATTTTGTCGACCCTAAGATCTCCGAACCTTTGGGGCTTAATGGCACCGACCTGCGGTTAAATAATTCCTTGGAAGTAAAAGTCGAAAGTGCCCAAATAGAATTGTGGCGTCCTTACAAATACATTGAAACTAAGAACAGATCGCTCGTGAATTTTTTTGTGTGTATTGTTTTTTTTTTTTTTGATAAAATTAATGGAAAAATAATATAATTTTGGTAATAATTGTTTTTTTTTAGTCTTTTTAAATCAAAGCAATGACATCGCTATCCAAAGTGTCTGCGGTGCTTGCCCTATTTAGCTATCATTTTTTATATTTTTTTAACTACACCCACATCTGTGTGTCAGTCTGTCCGTCTACGAGCTGCAGCCTGAACGGCTTAAGCGATCACCTTCAAATTTGATAAATGTGGTTATGTTTACATTCTACAGAGGTCTTTTTGAAATTTTATTTTTAGGGCCTAAAATAACGGTACCTGACATAAAACCTTTAAGTAAAAGTTTAATTTTCTCAAAAAATCTTCCAAGGATTTTAATGAAGTTTTTTTTAAATTTTTTTTGTAGGTAGTGGCTAAAAACTAAAAACTTACTTACGGGAAACGTCTATTAACGGTACCTCTCTTGTTTCTCGATACCTACCGGTTTATTGGATTTCTTTAAAATTTAATACTTGAAACGATCTATGTAGGCAAATTAATTCAGCATACCAAAATTTTGTTTATTTGTTTGTCTAATTATGTTTTTAGTATTTTTTTTTGAAAATTCAATACATATTTCTAAAACTAATAAAGAAGTATTCAAAAAACTAAAAATCTAAAACAAGATTTTATTAAAATCCGTCCTACAACTTCGGAAATACTTTTTTTCATAAATTCTTTGTTATTAAAAACGTGTGATGGCGTACTTCATTTATACTTAAAAAAAATTGGTTGTCTGTACGCGATAACGTCATAAGAAAACTTTGATGACACCAACACCAACATTCAGCCCGTTATATCACACAATATACAATTCCAATTACTCCACTCCATACACACGTCGTTATATGTTTTGTAATTACATGACATTTTATTTCGACGATAATCAACCAAACCAGAATATGTGATTTTTGTACGTAAACGTAACTTGTTCCTATCAAATACTTCTAATGTGATTAGGCATATAAAAGCAAGTACGTGCGAACTATTGGTGCTCATTTTTACTTGCGATTATAGGTACTATAATGCAAGTTATGCATTCGTGCAGATTAAAAAATTTGAGATTACAATCAAACATGACTGTAAGCGAACTTGGCTTCACTGAATCGTCAAATCTGACATCGATAACCAGACAACTGAAACCATAAAGTTAAAATATATTCGAACCTTTTCTAATTGCCTTTTTTGGCGCCTTCATTTTATCTTGGTACTTTGCCTTTTTTTTAAATTTTTTAAGTCTGTTTAAGAACAAATTTCATGCGGAGATCAAATACACAAATTAATAAAAGTTAAGCTAAAAAAAAATAAAAAGTAAAAGTAAAAAGTATATTAAATAAATTAAACAAAAAAATTTTGGATATAAAATATATTAAAATTGAAATCAAATACTAAAACGTAAGTCTATATTGTAAATGTAAGAACTCAGGTGAAATAAAATATTCCTCTGCAGGAAAATTTAAGAGATTTGCTAAAGCAGCTCTGTAAATTTCGGAAACGTAAATCTTTCATTTATTTGAAGTACACATATATGTTAGAATTGAATTCAACATAAACTTAAATTTTCGTTTAAGTTATGAAACTTAACCTTGCGATTTAATCACATGGTCATCGTAACATGACCTAAACACACCGGTAGTACCTGATTTATATATATCAACTCAAAAATAACCGTCAGCTTTAACATCTTGAGACCAATAAAATCCTAATTAGCTTCATAATCTCATCACCTAGTTTCGTTTTATCACAATCGATATTTGTGCAAGGTAAGTCAACATGTCAGATATATCTAAATCTCGTAGTCGTAGACTTAGGTCGCGAATTCACAATCTTGATGCTCAAAATTGCAAAAAATGCTCCGCCCCTGACAGTCAGGGTCCGATGGTGGAATGTGGTACTTGCGAAAGTTGGTTCCACTTTACATGCGTCGGTGTTTCGCAAGACGTAGAAAATGTGGATTGGCATTGCAGTACATGTGTTATTCAGTTACAAGAAGTCCACAATTCCAAATCTAAGAATAAGTCCCAACATAATACTGGTGCTCCAAGCGCTGATCTAGAATTACCGCCGAAGGTTGCTACCCTAAAAACTCCAAAGGTTCCGCGAGGCAAATGCATTCGAGTTCCATCAACTAAAAGTCAAAACAGCAAATCATCACAAGGCAATTCTTCTAAGACAACATCCAGTGCTAAAATGGTCAAAAAGCAATTGAAAAGACTTGAAGAAGAACGAAAGCTCCAAGAAAAACGCGATCGAGATTACATCGATAAAAAAATATGCCATACTCGAACAGCTCAACTCGGACGACGAACTAGACTCTACTAGCGTTGAGTGTGTTGACAAAAATTGTGTTAAGGAATGGGTAAACAAAACGACTTTCCCAGATGAGAGGCGGGGACGAGAAGGTAAAAATATTCCATTTGATTTCTATGACTCATGGCTAGGCAGTTTGCCACGAGACAGAGAGAAATTCAAGACCCAAGGTGACGCGGAGGGTGAGGTATCGATCAATAAATCCCAAATTGCAGCTAGGCAGGTTATGTCAAAAGATCAGCTGATCTTCTCCGGCAATCCAGAAGAGTGGCCGCTCTTTATAAGTTGGTGGAAAAATTCAACACATGCCTGTGGCTTTAGTAGCTATGAGAATATGATTCGTCTTCAACGATGCCTGAGAGGAAAGGCCCTGGAAGCGGTGCGGTTTAGACTCCTCCACCCCGATCAAGTCGATCAAGTGATCTCAACGCTTTCTATGTTGTTTGGAAGGCCTGAAATAATAATTAACTCTCTCTTAGGCAAAATAAGAAATTCGCCTGGGCCTAAGTACGAAAAATTAGAGACAATGGTAAACTTCTCGCTTGAAGTAGACAATATGTGTCGCACTATGGAAGTAACCGGTTTATCCACCTATCTAAACAATCCTAGCCTACTCCAAGAGTTAGTTGATAAGCTGCCGGTGCAGATCAAAATGAACTGGGGTGTCTTCAAGCAAACTGTAAGTTGTGTAGATTTGTCAGTCTTTAATGATTGGCTTGCACAGTTGGCAAAAGCGGCGTCAGAAGTGACATTAACAATCCCATCCTCGTTGGAGAAAATGACGAATAGAAAAACAAAAGCCACTGTAAATATACACGAATAAATTAAACCTCAAGATGAGAAAAGGTGCCCGGCTTGCAATCATGACTGTAAAATGCTCTCATCATGTGGACAATTCTTAAAAATGTCTCTCGAAGACAGATGAAAAATAGTTAAGCAAAATTACATCTGTCGCACCTGTCTACGTCGCCATGGAAGTCGTCGCTGTTTGTCGTCACAATTATGCGGCATTGATGGATGCACTTATCGACACAATGCACTTCTGCATAAGAACGAAGCTCAGCTGAACGTGAGGAGCAATGGCGGTATAAGTACAAGCCAAAGCCAGCCAAGTACAAGCCGTGGCATCCAAAGCAATGTATATTATAGTGGTACAACTCTTCGCCCAGATGCTTCATCTATTCTCTTTAAAATCATTCTAGTCAAATTACACTATGACATGAAATCTATTGATACCTACGCTTTCATAGACGATGGATCACCAGTTACCCTTATTGATGAAGAATTGGCATTTGCACTCAATGCCAAAGGTGACAATGATCCTTTATGTCTTAGATGGACCGCCAACACTCATAGACTTGAAGAATCGTCAATGAGAATAACTTTTGAGATATCAGCTCAAGGAACTAATCAAAAATTCTCGCTTCCAAATACACACACTGTTAGGTCCTTAGAGCTTCCGAGACAGTTCGTCGATACATGCAGCCTGATGCAGCAATATAGTCACTTGGAGGACTTCCAATTAAATCTTATTGGAATGCAAAGCCGCAGATATTGCTAGGTCTACAACATTGTAAACTAGGTATACCACTCAAAACTCGAGAGGGCAATTGTTCTCAGCCAGTTGCCATCAAAACCAGATTGGGATGGGCTCTCTTCGGTGCGGTTTCAGCCGGTGTTGAAACTACAAACAATTTGGATGCAAACGTTTACATTCATCTTTGCGATTGTCAAAACAAAATCGATTCGAAAGTTCATGAAACCGTCAAGCACTATTTTACATTAGAAAGCTTAGGTACTAAACCAATTAAGCAAAAATTATTATCAGACGAGGATTATAAGGCAGTTCAGATCTTGGATGAAAAAACCGTTTTCTTAGGTGATAGATATGCCGTCCCACTATTATGGAAATATCAAAATATTTCTCTCCCAAGCACCAAAGCCATGGCAGAAAATAAATTGCACTGCCTCGAAAAACGACTTTCAAACCAACCACTATTATTAAAGAAACTGTCTGACCAAATTGAGGATTATGTGAGAAAGGGCTATGCTAGGAAGCTGAACCTAGATGAAGTAAATAGTATCACATCCCGGACCTGGTATCTGCCAATTTTTCCCGTCATAAGCTCCAATAAACCAGAAAAAGTACGCATTGTTTGGGATGCGGCAGCGAAGGTCAAAGGAATGTCCCTTAATTCTTTTTTAATGACAGGACCAGATAACGTACCAGAACTTCCATCGGTTCTCTTTCGATTTCGAGAAAGGTGGTTCGCAATATCGATAGATATACGCGAGATGTTCCACCACTAGATGACGATAAAGATGCTCAACGGTTCTTGTGGAGGAATACCGAAACGGGGAATATAGAGGTGTACCAGATGCAAGTTATGACTTTCGGGTCAACTTGTTAGCCTTTTTGCGCGCAATACATTAAAAACAAAATTTGAGATGCAATATCCAAAAGCATCGAAGGAAATTATTGAAAACCACTATGTGGACGATTTTTAGACAGTGCAGAAAAGAAGAAGAGGCTATAAACCTAGCAAAAGAAGTTATATTTATTCACAAGCAAGCCGGTTTTGAAATTCGAAATTTCGTCTCAAACTCTACATACGTCTTAAATGCCTTAATGCCATCTCAAACTTGAAGATCTAGTAAGCCTTTTACTGATAACATTCAGAATGAATTCGAGAAACTCCTGGGTATGTGGTGGTCTCCAGTCACTGATATGTTCATCTATACATTCAAATGCAATAAAATGCACCAAGACGTGATGAATGGTACACGCGTTCCCACAAAACGTGAGACTTTGAGAGCGCTTATGTGCATATTTGACCCCTTGGGGCTGATTGCAAACCTTACCATTCATTTAAAGATTATTCTACAGGAAGTTTGGCGCTCAGGAGTGGATTGGGATGAGAGGATCAAAGAAAAACAATTTGAAAGGTGGAAAACGTGGTTGGACCTAATTCCTAAAATAAAAAAATGTTTCAATTAACAGAAGATACCTTAATAATATACGATTCGGGGATGGGAGTTGTGTTCAGTTACATATTTTTGTGGATGCGAGTGAGGAAGCCATAGCTGCGGTAGCCTATGTCAGAGTTTCAAACGAGAATGCAGTAGAGTGCTCACTAATCTGCGCTAAGACGAAGGTAGCTCCCATTAAAACCCTTTCAATACCACGTCTAGAATTGTAGACAGCTGTACTTGGAGTCAGGCTCTCTAGCTATATTCGCAATGGTCACACTATACACTTTGACAGCTTAAACAGATTCTCAAGTGGTCCTCAGCTAGATAAAATCAAGCAGCAAAAAATATAAAGCTTTGTAGCGGTACGTGTTGGAGAAACACTTGAGAATTCAGAAACAACTAATTGGAATTGGGTTCCTAGCAAAGAGAACGTTGCTGACGATGCCTCAAAATATAAATGCAGTTACGACTTTAGCTCTTCTGGAAAATAAGTCGAAAATTGTAACTTCTGAAGAGGGCAACGAAGAGGTGAAGGAATGTTATACACACATCAGAGCTACGTGTCCACATATAGTAGACTACAATCGTTTTTCAAGATGGAAACGACTTATAAGGACCATTATGTACATTTTACGATTCATCAAGTTGTTTGTACTGAAATGGAGGAAAAAAGAAAGCCCAACTTATACTCGATGACAAAGAAGCAAACAATGTCAAAAAGAAAGTTTTCCATATGATATTGCCGTGTTAACTTCACAAAAGGTGGCTCACATCTGCAAATCCAGTCCTCTTTATAAACTCTCACCTTATATAGATGAAAAAGGAGTGATCCGTATCGGAGGATGTATTGATGCCATAGAAAGCGTTCCTTTAGAAACCAAACGACCAATCATCCTGCAAAGGACCATTATATAACTCGGCTAATCGTATATAAATATCATATCAAATTTCATCACATGTTCAACGAAACTGTGGTAAACGAGTTACGCCAGCAGTATTTTATTCCAAGTCTAAGGCGTGTTCTGAAGAAAATTCAACAAAGGTGTCAATACTGCAAGAATAAAAGAGCCGTTCCACAGCCTCCATCAATGGCAGAACTCCAACCCTATATGAGGCCATTCTCCTACACAGGAGTGGACTACTTCGGGCCACTGTATGTTATGATTGGAAGACGCTTAGATAAGAGATGGGACATGCTACTCACCTGTTTGACCGTGCGAGCGATTCATATTGAGATTGTTCATAGTCTTTCAAGCGACTCCTGTATATTGGGATTAAAGAGATTTGTATCAAGGAGAGGAATGCCCAAAGAGGTATATTCCGATAACGGCACAAATTTTCGAGGTGCAAGCTAGGAGTTACAGCAGGCCATACGAGACCTTAATAAAAATGCAGTAGCTAGAGAATTCAAAATGGAACTAAAATGGAACTTTATCCCACCATCAGCACCCCACATGGGTGAGAGTTGGGAACGCATGGTCCGATTAGTCAAACAAACATTCGCCGAAATAACACCAACTCGAAACCCTTCAGAAGAATTATTATTGAGCATGATGGCGGAAGTAGAAAGTATTGTGAATTCGCGACCCCTTACCTATGTACCTATCGATTGTGAGAACAGTGAAGCAATTACTCCAAACCATTTCCTAAAAGGTTGTCCTAACCGAGAGTGCCTGAGTAAAGAATCCTGCAATAAGAAGAAATTGGCTGACCGCCGAGAAGTACGCAAAAACCTTTTGGCACAGATGGATACGTGAAAACTTACCAGATCTAACTCGACGTACAAAATGGTTAAACCATTCAAGCAGTTGAAGGAAGGTGATATTGTGATTATCGTTGACCCAGATAATCCAAGAAAAACATGGCCAAAGGGGAAGATCCTTAAAGTACTTCCTGGAAGAGATGGAAGAGTACGTAGCGCAGTTGTGCAAACAAGTGCTGGTATGTATACCCGACCGGCTGTCAAGTTAGCGGTACTGGACGTTGGCAAGTTGGAGGAAGATGGTAGCCTGAGTCCCTTAACTCAGTTACCAGGGGGGAGTGTAAGCGAACTTGGCTTCACTGAATCGTCGAATCTGACATCGATAACCAGACAACTGAAACCATAAAGTTAAAATATATTCGACCTTTTCTAATTGCCTTTTTTGGCGCCCTCATTTTATCTTGGTACTTTGCCTTTTTTCTAATTTTTTTTAAGTCTGTTTAAGAACAAATTTTAGCGGAGATCAAATACACACATTAATAAAAGTTAAGCTTAAAAAAAAAAATAAAAAGTAAAAAGACACCTTATATTAAATAAATTAAACAACAAATTTTTGGATTTAAAATGTATTAAAATTGAAATCAAATACTAAACGGAAGTCTATATTGTAAATGTAAGAACTCAGGTGAAATAAAATATTCCTTTGCAAGAAAATTTAAGAGCTTTGCTAAAGCAGCTCTGTAAATTTCGGAAACGTAAATCTTTCATTTATTTGAAGTACACATATATGTTAGAATTGAATTCAACAATGCCATTACGATGATAGAGAAACATATTTGAGTTACTGGTAAAATTCTGTCTTTCTGTCTGCCTCTCTGTACATATGTACATATTTTGGACTACAAAATAAGGTTGTTTTGCCATTCTATAGAGGGTTTTTTCAATATTTTTTTAGCTCAAAAATTAACTGTACGTGTTATATAACCGTTATGTAAAAGCTTATTTTTCCTAAAAACGGCTCCAAGATTTCTTATGAAAAATTCAGTGAGCTTTTGTAGATAAGCATTTATATTTTGATGAAAAAAAAATTAAATGGTAGGCTAAAAACGTACCTTCCATAGGACCGTTTTTTAATCGACTTTCTCGTGAACTGGTTAACTGATTACAACCAAAATTGATATTCAGGAAGATATAAGTAGCCTAAGTAATTTCAATTAAAAATATTTTCGAAAACTTTTTGTTTTTGTAGTTTTTGAAAACGCGTAAGTGACATTTTTTTTGAAGTTTTGTTTTAAATGAAGGTTATTTTGTGCTAAAGCTTATATTTTTTAAATATTATTTTAGATGTCATGCTTTTCTGGTCACTTACTTCTTATGCAAATAAAACGAATTTATTTCATACTTGCTCCCAAGTGTATAAATTTGTTTTATTTGCATAAGAACTAAGTGATCAGAAAAGCCTGACATCTAAAATAATATTTGTGAAAAAACAATAACTAGTCGATAAAACTATTATTAAAATATTACATTCTTTAAATATTTTTTTTTAATTTTTAACAAAAGTCGTTAGATAAAAACCCTCTTTATTGAAAACCACACACTGTTTCACATTTTTTATAGAAATGAGTTAAAATTTTCCCCTGAAAACTCTTGTATACTTTTTTCGAACAATCAAAAGTCAAAAAATCGATAAAAACTTTGAAGTTCTTCTTTTGTACTTATCAAATTTTATTCGACGTTGTTACCGCACATAAGAGGAAGTACGTGCGCTGGTGCTATGCAGTCGTGCAATTTATTTACTTATCGACCGAGACTTGGCGCTGTAGAGCAGGAATTGTAAAATCGGCATTTAGATGCGTTGATATAGTCTTTCGAGTAAGGAGATTTAAACCTATATTTTGGCCAAACCGAAGTAGCAGCGAATTACTTTGATAATTCTTCGTCACTAAGGTGTTGTTCGTGGAAGTGTTATTTGTTGTGAGGTACTTAAGCTCCTTACCAATACCTCGAAACTATTGCTTATGAAACTTAAGTTTTTCATTCTAGATAGACTATTTCCATGTGAATGTCTACAAATAACTTGTTTGAATTCGTCTCCGAAACCTTTCTAGACAACGAAAATGTTAATCAAGTTGTCATTGTAGCGACTGATTTAAGCATAGCCTTTGATAAAATTTCTCCATCCGTATCTTTTCAAATTTAATGCGCTTGGTTTTTAGCTGCAATTTTTATATCATGAATTAAATCTTACTTCAAAGATCGTTCTTACAACGACATTTTTAGATCATCTGTTTTCGATCCTTTTCATGCAACATCTGGATACCCTCAGTCGAACTTTTGGAATAGCTCATATCTATAGTCTGTTACTCAACTGCATATTGCACCGCGTGTTTTGTAACGTCATGCAACATATCTGTTTTATATGTATAATACTAGCTTCTAACCGAGACTTCGTCTGCATGAACTACATACCCCTGTGGGTTCGGGGATGAAAGAATAGGCCCACGGTATGGATGTGCCTGCAGTAAGAGTCTGCTAAACATCCTTCCCTATAGGTCCGGGGGCAGAATTGGCCTATGGTCGGGTTGCCAAAAGTACGAGCCTTCCAATACCAAGTCTAGTTAAGCAACTACCACTTTATCCGTAAAGAAACGTTGTAGTAACATTGCTTCTAGGCGGGTATTCAGGGAGTGTCCTAGTCTCCACCTTGGTTGATTGGATTACTGAACTGTTGCCTTACTGGATGGTGGGCTAGCGACTTTATGGAGTCGAACCACAAGTGCGTCTCATGAGAGACGGGCGAGGCCTCAACTATGGTCTAAAAGTAGGTACCATGGGTTAACAGGAGCCCCGGCTGATTACACGAGCTTGTCTCGGTAGAAGTTGCCTGTTAAAATTGAGGTAGGCCCCCTTGTGGGAGTTTCATAGGGGCTGTGGTTACTCCAAATGCGGAAGCGAAAAGGTATCTTTAGTTTCTGGGAGGATGGCACGGTTTCGTAAGAAACGTGTGTTCATTGTCTTATTTAACCTTGATACTAGGGGTGCATGATAGGCCCTGCTTCTTAGCAAGGAGGATGAATTTACCATGAGAAATTCATCATTTGCTACTAGAGCGGACCACTCTAGTTGATAGTGTGGTCTGGTAAACCACTTAAGGGGTCTTGTCCGCCCCAAGGGAACTCCATAAGTTGGTAGGTGTCCACGTAAAGCCTCTTCACGATCTGCATGAACTACAGATTTTGTTAAAGATCATTAGTCTGTGTCAATTTTGCCCATCCCCTTCCAGTGGGTCAGGACATTCATTAAATTCGTTTGTCTTATCCAGGATTTGCTTCAGTCTATGGCAGTTATGGCAGCTAGACTATCCGAACCGGCATTTGTTTGTTTTTTTTGTTCGCCTCCCTAATGATGTCGCGATAATGGTTTTGCAGATATTTGATTTTTGTTGTGGGTGGTGGATGTACGGTAGAATGTTTCTCAATAAGGCGCACTAAAACTTATTTCGTTGGGCTGTTCTCGGTAGTTGGAATCCTATGCTGCAACAAAAAAAAAAACAAAAAAAAAGGACGCTGGTATTAGATGTCTGAAGTTCTGGAATGGCATTTTTCTAACGATTTCTTTATCACATTTGATATCAAATGTATTAGGATAATCGACGCTTCCTTGTAGTTTTATTAGTGATGTTTTCATATCTAAATAAAATGCAATGTAAAGTTTACAGTTATTAT
Organism: Platycheirus rosarum; assembly: GCA_963971375.1. NCBI lineage: Eukaryota > Metazoa > Arthropoda > Insecta > Diptera > Syrphidae > Platycheirus > Platycheirus rosarum. Next base: position 50,512,778 of record OZ020509.1, on the reverse strand, counting down.
CCTTAAAACTCCTTAGAAAGTTCTCATAGACCAAACATTTTTTCATTTGGGTTCTATTAAATTATCATCATAGGCAAAGTTAGAAATCTCCTGTGTGATACTGTTTGATGGTAGTTTTTTTCTATGAAACTCTTTGACAGAAAGTATTTCTAATTTTGCATTTCCTTATTCTTTCAAAGAATATTGCTGAACTTTTCTTTTTTATGTGATAACTTCTATACCTTGCTTTCCGGCAGTATTGTTAACAAGGTGAGTACAAATGTATTTCCTTTCGTAGCATTTGTCTTTATCTCCCATCTGTATCATTTCCTTTCTCAATTAATCTATACTCTTTCTTCCATTGCAACACAAGGACTTTGACACGTTCATAAAACTATAGCACTCTCAAAACTTTTTCAATTACTTAATGGTACACTATTTTTATCTCTATCAATGCATTCACTCAAGCCGCCCATCAACACTTCCAAAAAAGAAGACAAAGAAATGACTACTTGATCACCATGATACTCAGACAATGATATTCATCTCGATGATTAATCGTATTCTGTTAAGAACAAACGGCTTTTACTGACTCCTTAGATTTTTCTTCTTTTCACTAACACTAGTTCACACACACTAACACGATAATATGTCCTTCCATTGGTAAATGAAGAATTCTAAGGACACAGAGGATGATAGATGAAAACGTTTATGTGAATGAACTGAACCCGGTTTTTTGTTTTGGTTTTTTTTTTTTTTATGATTGTATATGTAAGTATGCAAATTGATTTCCATCATTATAGGCTTTAGGTCAGCCCTATATAAAGGTGATAACCACCTCATCGTCATCGTCGTCGATAACCTCACATATCGAGCCCCCTAGCGATGATTTTTCAAAGCAAAAGAAGAAAACAAATGGTAACCTATTTTTAGTTTATCCCACAAGATACAAAGAGAATATACTCCATTCACACTGGACTCATCAATCTTTCCATGCTGAAGTGTGTGTTTGGGAGCAGGATGTGGATTCACGAGCAAGGACAAAGCGCTCTGTGTGACGTTCGCTGGCGTCGACGTCGAGAAGAGGAGTTCAAAACAACGCGTTAAACCCTAGTTGAAGCAGGAACCTAAATGAAATTGTTGGGCGGGGACGGAAGAATGCCAAATGACTTCACATTTGAGAATGATTACGTGCGATGTGTTGCACCTCCTCGCTGGATATAAATCGAAAGGATAATTCCAGAATCCAACCAACAAAGCAGAAGCAGCAGGGAGATTTATTTTTGTTTTTTTTTTTCTATAAGTTTATGTAGTAACAACAAAAGCTCGGATGGATTTAATCAAATCGTAAAAGCATTTGCATGTCTTTCAGAATCGAGGCTCTAGAAGATGGGACAAACACACACACATATACGATCCACCCACATACACATTAGGGCACATAAGTGCGCACATCCGGAAATAAAAAGTGATTCCGGATATGAACTAACAGTGACATGTGTCGAAGTGATTCATCTTCCACTGATTGCACACATAAAACGGCTGGTAGGCATCAAGCACTCTTGGTACGGAATAAGGATGTAGGTGCATGAGTTTCCCTAATATGATGGTGGTTACATTAATCTTATCGCTTCTGTTACAGATTCAATGGTGCATGTAAACCGAGCTCTTATAAATGTTCTCAAGTCCATTCGAGCGAGAATATTATGTCAACACTGCTTGGTTACTTCTCTTCTTATGAGCAAAGAAAAGTATACCCGAAGGTTCCTTGAAGTCCTGTCCGGTTGGTTCAGCTGTTGCTTGTCAATTAACTTTCATGTCAATTTCTTACATTCTCGATGTATGGGAGACCGTCAAAGTTCATGCATACTGATGAGAAGGCAATTGCTCTGGGGAGAATTTTCTTAGGACTGGATTTGCCTTAAGTGAGCCTAGTTGATGACGATTTTTTCCACAATCTTGATCTTCTATATCTCAGCTATAAAACGTTAGCATTAGACCTGCTAAATGATTTAATAGTGATGTCGATTGGATCATGATAAACACCATCAGAATTTTAAAGGTACTACCATGTTACTTTATTACTATGAGCTCTTCCAAAATTGTTGTCAATAAATCGAATCCTTCCCTGCATCTAACCTGCAAACTTGTTCACACACATAATCGATCCATGTCAAACCACTTCGGCAGGTGGTTAAACTGCCGATGCTTCCAGAGACTCTGTTTTCCCATATAAAGCCATTTTATATAATCCATCATGATGCGACTTCCAGAACAAAGTGACACATTCTGAAGGGAAAAAGTAGAACAAAAAAAAACCCAACTCTCAACAGGACGAAGTCCTTACAAATTCATCTGGGGAATGTCTGGTATGGTTTGTTTTCCTGGTATGTAGCCAGCTCCTTAGTGCGTGACTATGGTGGAGGAAATGTGTTCCTATTTTTTTTGTTCGTAAAGTTTTCCTCTTAGAAAATTATTTTACTTTGGCAATAAATGTAACACCAGAGATGCTTCAAAAGGCGGTCAAATTGAATTTATACAAACCAGCCAAGCAGGCTGTAATTTATCTGCCATGAAAATTCAAGTGACAATTGAGATTAATGGTTTTTTGGTTGAAGCGAAGAAGTCTAAGGGAGTTTCTTTATTCATTGTAGAGCTTTGGAAAAAAAGAAAGTTAACATACACATACATACATATATAAATTAGTTAGTAGGCAGAAAGAACAAAAATCTTTAAAAATGAGGGTCCCGATAGTGTCCAAACAACTTTCGAGAAGTTACAATGCCAACTTTAGTTTGCATTAGTTCCATTTAACGCTTAACCTTAATTTTTGATCGAATCTTGAGATTGATAGACGAGGTTATTACACTTTATAAGTTCTGCGAAACGATTAAATGCATTGAATAAAATTGGTTTATTGTTTACAAAATCCAAAAACTAAAATTCCCTATTTGTTTACCAAACGGAGTGTTTCAGCCCAAAATTTGTGTTTTCAATGGTGTTTTGAAGACGGAAGGAAGGAAGGCTCTTAGACATAGACATTTCTTAAAACTGTTACCTATATAACTGATTGATGCAAATAAACATGGGGAATAATTGTTAAGCCTGGTCTACGAATATGAAAATCTTGCAAATTAATTAAACCTTTTAGATTAAAAAGATTCTATTCAAAAGTATAAAAGACTTTTAGTCAGATTGGGGATGTATTCGCATGGACTCATAGGGTAGTGTCCTTGCTTTGCTAGTATATCTTGTTTGCGTTTTCTATGTTGTTTCCGTTTAGTCCAACTTATTTTCCATCTGGGTTAACAAACAACCCTTCGTTTTTCAGTCAGCTGAAACTATTACGGAATTAAGTTCTAATCATATTACTGTTTTTTTTTTTTTTTTTTTTTTGTAAAATTATAAAATCGGCTGAAACTAAAAAGTAATACTTCGTGAACTTAAAAAAAGAGTTGGTTGTCTGTAGAATCGGTTTACAGACGATAATTTTACATGATAACGTCATAAGAAAACATTGATGGCGCAACACCAACATACAGCCCGTTAATTCACACCCACAAACCCTCTCGTTAAATCCACATACACACACAGCAATATCTAGATCTACTTTCTACTTTAATAAAACTCCGCCTATTTTGTATTTTTTTTTCTCTTGTTCTTTTTGAATCATTGTTTTTATCAGCATGAGTCATGTTATTTCGTATGTGTAGCCTGTCATCTATTTATAAGACGTTATCACATAAAAATGTGTTAATTGGAGTCGTTTTATTACAGAAATTAAATCAAAGTTTAGGTAAACTCTTACTGATTTGAACAGAGTGTGTTCAAAAGAAGATGTTGATGTTCATGACGATGTCTTCTCCAGCGTAATTCTAGAATTAGTTCAGTCTTGTTACCGGCTGCGGAAATTAGTAAGTTTCGAAATAAAAATTCGAATGAAAAACTTAATAAGTTAGGAAAAAATGGTAAACCATTTTGGAACATAGCCCAAATTATTTAAAATAAAAACAGACAAATACCTAATCTTGAAAATGTTCATGAAGTGGTATCAGAATTCAGATAAAGCTAATATATTTGCATCCACATTTTTGAAAAACAATTCTGTGTTGCAACACTAGCGATGATTCTACTAAAAATCTTGTAATTCAAACGTTATTATACAGTTAACTTTCAAATAATTAAAACTAGTAGGGATCAGTTTTTTTTACTAGAGGGGATGTGAAATATTTTGTTTCAAACCTAAAAGCTAAAAACTTAGATAGACTAGACAACCTAACAAAGGGAAAACGGACGAAACAACCTTCTGGCTATCGACCAATAAGTCTGCTTTAGTTAAATAAGTAAAGTACTAGAACAAGTTCTCAAACTAAAAATGATTTCAGTATATTTCCAAATGAGCAATTTTGATTCAGAATCCATCATAGCACCTCCCATCCAGTTTTAAGTGTCTTTGAACATGTAAGAAAAAATCAATCTCTTGGTAAATCGTAAATTTTCGACAAATCACTTGTTTCTGTCAAAAATATTTGCAACTCAGTCTTGTCCATTCTTAGATTCAAACTCTTGCTTGGCTTTGCTGGTGTTATTTTTATTTGTGACACAACACGAATTTGATTCAGCTTTGTGACGATCTAAAGAAGCAATGAAACAAATTATTTCTTTTTATTACGATGTTGTATAAGCAGGGTTTGAACATAAAACCTTTAGAATTTAAGTCCTAGGGCAAATGGGTTGACCACCATATTGTCCTTGGCTTACCAACGCAGCGTGAATCTTGATATTATGTTTGTTATGTTGTTATGTTGTTATGTTTGCATATCAGTGCGCAGTGTGCGGCCATTGCTCCAGCAGTTGGCGGAGTATTTTTATGTTGCACAGACTTAAGACAGCACAGGTTTCACATTGAATAATCGGGGTATTTAATATAATATCAGAGCAAAGGCTGAAAGAATCGTCTTCGTATCGGTTTTAGTTATAATAATCACCAAATATCCATACGGCTCCACATGAAACAAGTTAGGAAATGTGTTTATCAAATTTCTTGTCAAGGTCAAAATCTTAACTTAAATCTAAAACCCTATTATCCTATTAACTTTAACAATCTAAATCACTGCTTGGCTGTCATTTATGTTTTTAGATATAAAAACTATTCTCTTTGCTGACATCTTAATACAAAAAGCAACTTGAAAGTCTCAATTCAAAAAATCCCCAACGTACCGCTCCAATGCTTTATTCAATTTATTAATATTTTTTTTGTTTAGAAATCCAAAATCTCTAAGATTTTTATTGACGCGTGTTGATTATTCATTTTTTTTTGTTGCTACGACAAAAGAAACAAAATTATTTAAAATAAGCTAACAAAAGGATCTTAGAATAACTCCTTTATATTACGAAATTACTTCACATTCAAAAAAAAAAAAAAAAAACTTCCACGTGAAGCCTTACAGGAAGCACATTAATAACGCACCTACACCCATATCAGAAAAGTGAGTTTTCTCTTTAACATATTTTATTGTTTCCCATCACCAACAGTGATCTTCTTCCAGTCTTCCTTTTTTAATAAACCCCTTAAAACGTCATTCTTCCTTTCACTTTTTACCGTAAAACAACAATGTAACAGCTCATTTTATATATAAGAAAAAACGATGAAAATCAAAGCTCTTTTCTCAAGATGCCTAGCAATGTGTCTTACATTAATCAAAATTTTACAAATTTTCTCCGCAGAATTTCATTCTAATCTGAATATCTTATTCCGCAGCACAGAATATAATCACTCCCGCTAACAAACACATCTCATCCGTCCTTAATTTTTTCATTGACTTTTTATTTCCCTGAGCCCACACCCACAATCCATCCTTGCGCCGAGCTACAAAACAATACACTTCATCATATAACCTTTTTAAAAAGTCATCTTGTGAAGCCCGCAGAATTTGCACATCTCTCTCTGATGCTTCATAATAACAAATTTACGAACAATAAATATTTACAGCCCGGGAAAGATGTGTCGACTGACTCCGGCATGGCAGCAATCATATGAAATATTTTTATGACAATCCAGCCAGCCCCCACATCCTCAAAACGTAAAGCTGATTCCTATTTCACCGCACAGAAGTATCGGTATACCTTGGAATACATGGATTTGAGAAAACCTCTGAAAGCCCATCAACAAAAATATGTAAGGAGACGTTACGCATCAAATCATCCTGAACGACTTCAAGAACTTAACATCCGAAGAAAAACGTTCGAATATACATTCCCTTGGGCCCGCATGCCCACCCATCACCCATGGTGTGTCGCATCTAGTGAATAAGAAAAGGATAGGTTTTCTTGTATCCGGGTCATTTACCTTTGTTTGCATCGAGAGTAGTAAACTTAATCTCTCAACAAATTCAAAAAGCAACAACATTGGGAACAGTTTTCAAACACATCTTCCTAAATCACCCACTGACAGTTGTTATTGTTGTTGGGAAATTTGAAAAGTTGCATCGATTTCCCTGTTGGAGGATAAAAATCAAAACGATACTAAAATTGAATATTTTTTTATTTCGGTATTTGAATCTTCGCTAATCTTTAATCTTGGGAAAAGTTTGTTTTTTTTTCGGCAGAAGATCTCCAGCCCGCTCAACGGTGAGTTTTTCAAGTTTAAAAAGTTTGCCATCATATTTCGAACAACAAGGGTATGTATGCCGTATGGTTATCTGAATATATGAGAAGGTGGGAATCAGAAAACAAATTGGACCGGAAGGAAGAGGGCTGGAATTGAAAAGTTTTTTTTTTTTAGATAAAATGAAAACAACAACAATGCGAACCGCATATTGTTACACGAGAAATATAGAACAATGTAGGCTATTAGGTTCAACAAAAGGTTAGAAACAAAAGATCAGAGTATAGCAATCTACTGGCCCGGATACGCACTCGCCTTGGCAGGTATTTTTGTTCTCTTGATGTCACATATAAAGGCGATTGGAATGAATAACTGAACACGACACATAAAGCAAGAATAGTGCAATTTGACCTGAATGGCCATTGGAAAGCTTGAACTAGTTTTATATAAGTTATCTCAAATGGACCTTGATTTGTATAGTGCCTGAAAAATTTATACATGATTTGAAGCATTTAAATATTAAAAGGCTTTAAGATGAAAATATATATCTCTTACATGTAAAGTCATTGAAGCTTTTAATCAACCATCTATATACATATGTAAAGGTTTCCTCCGATGCTGCTGTCATGCGAAGGAATTTGCTTTAAGTTGCCTTCAATTTACTCTCTACAATACGTCTTAAACATTGTCCAACATTGTGAAACGTTTACATGCGCTGAAGGATTCTCGTTCTGCCAAATCGCTTTTCAGATTTTAAAATCTTTTCACCGCACTACTAACTTCTTCGACGGTGATCTCAGGGACTTTTTCGTTATTGGCTATGCTATTGGAAAGAATATCCTAAGGAATTTGGTGAATGAATCTCCTAAGTATATTCTTTCCTTGAACGGTAACTTTGAAAATAGAGTTTTCCTTGTTCAAGTTAGCCAGTCGCAGTTCTGAAATCTTTGTTCTGCATCTCCTATCAAAATGACAGTTCTCTAGTCCTCACGTCTGACACGTCAATTCAAATCTCCGTCCCAAAGAGAAGCTTATTACTTGGTATTTTTCTAAATTAGTTGGGGAGCATAGCGCTGGGGCCCTACTCTGAAACCCGATTCGTAAGTTAAATCGTTCAGAAACGGATAATTGATGCTCAGGAATCCGAGATTCGGAAAAGAATATCCGAATTTTATTTTCTTCTTTCTTCATCATTCAAACATTCCTTGCGAAAGAAGAAAATAAAATTCGCATATTCCTTTACCAATCTCGAATTCTTGAGCATCAATTATCCGTGATTATTCCAACGAAGTTCTATAAAACGAGGCCAATACAAGCAGGATATACAACTTTTAAATTAGGCTCATTTGCAGACACATTGCGAGGGCGATGACCTCAACAAATAGACAAATCTTCCGGGCTTACTACCCTCAAGATGAATATTTCGAGAATACAAGAGTGGTTTTATCCCGCCCGAAGCTTTCCTATAACTTGATAGTCGAAGGCTGATTCAGGATAGATCAGCGATTCCGTTGGTCTACCACGTCGGCCGCAGAACGGTGGATAGGCGGCTCCTTTACGACTAAGATAAAGTCGTTGGGAGCGAAGCAGAGCGCCTCCGGTTCAGTGGGACCATGCCCGACCGGGATCGGAAGGAAGCGATGGATCAGGTCCATCAATTTTGGTGGTTTAATGCAAATAGTTAACTTCAGTCGACATATCGCCTATGGTCGACCTACATATGTACATATGTCTAAGTAAGATATCTGTAAGTTAGGCTAGTGCAGTTGCGGCGGCACCAAAAACAAAATTACAAAATACAAAAAAAAAATGATAAATAAATAATAAAAATAATATTTTTTTTTATATAATTTACACGCGCGAAAGGGGTTTGTGTGTACCCTTAAAATATTTTAACACCGCACGAGCATTAGGGAAATGAGGAGGGATAAAAGAGGAGATACCGATGCACATTAGTTTTAAAGTTCTGCATATCAAAATGGGAGGGAAAAACAGAGCCTGGCAAAGCATTCCACATTCGTGTGGTACGACTAAAGAAAGAATCTCTATACTTAACAGTACGTCCGAAGTAAGGCTCAAGGTAAACTGATGGGCATTCCTAGCAGTTCGAGTATTACGGTTGAATCGTTTCAGGGGAGGAATGCAGCTGGCTATTTCGCTAGAGCATTGTTTGTAAAAATAACGATAGAATAACGAAAGGCACGAAACTTTACGGCGGTGCTCAAGAGATGTAAATGTTTCTGTTATTGTTCGATCGCCTATCATTTTTAAAGCTCTATTTTGAATTCTATCTAGAAAACTCAAGTGGGTTATAGGAGCACCTGCCAAAATATGGGAATTATACTCGAGTTTCGGTCGAATATATGCTTTATATACTATAGCCAAATCAGACGGGGTGAAGAACTTCTTGCATCTTCGAAGAAAACCTAAACACCTCGCAGCATTCTTTGCGATGTCAAATATGTGGTCAATCCACAGAAGGTGGTCTGTAATGCACATACCGATAACTGAGAGGTGTTCTGTTTCTTCAATGCAAGCTGATGGTGCCGCTCATGGATAGTGGCATTGGAGGTATGTTTTGCTTTAACGACAAAAGACAACATTGAGTTTTAGAAGCATTAAATTCTACGCGATTTCTTATTCCCCATTGTACAATGCTCTCATGATCAGAATTTAATGAACTTATCATACGCTTCCGTTGCAGTTCAACATCCGAAGAACATGGATGTGAATCTGGAAATGAATATGAAAAGCTGAGAGTACTGTAGTCAGCAAAACAATTGATTAGATTAGTTGTTTCAGATAATAAGTCATTGATAAATATAAGGAAAAGAGTCGGAGACAAAACAGAGCCCTGGGGCACACCAGCATTTATTTTATGAATATCAGATTTGAAACCGTCCAATACAACTTGAATTGAGCGGTACGAAAGGTAGTTACTAATCCAACGAAGAAGAGATTCATCGAGTCCAAATGCACGCATTTTCGATAAAAGGGCTTGATGCCAAACTCTATTAAATGCCTAAGAAATATCAAGTGCAATAAGTTTGCTTTCCCCAAAACGATTGGTTCCACTTTTCGGTGAGATATACCATCAAATCACCAGTGGACCTGTTGCTACGAAAGCCGTACTGCCGGTCATTAAGAAGCTTTCGTTCTTCGATATATTTCTTAAGCTAAAAAATTAATCAGCGTTTCCATGACCTTAGAAAGAAGGGACGTTAGTGCAATTGGTCGGTAGTTTGAGGCTGATAAGACTCATGCTAATAAGACTCTTGCTGATAAGACTCATGCTGATAAGACATGCTGACAAGACTCATGACTCATGCTAACCGCGATACTGTGGTTCTTTCAACCAAAATCTATCGCAAGCATAAGGCGAACATGAAAAAGAACATCAGGCGCAAATTCCCAAAATAATTCCACTCAAATTCAAAAAGAAATATAAAATAGGCGGAGTTTTGTAAAAAAAAATAATAAAAATCTTTAAAAAAAACTGAAAACTACTTTTCCCATATCGAGCAGGCGGCACAAAATCTGATGCTGAAATTTCAATTACATGTAGGGTACGTCGTCTGCGAAAAGTGTTGGTTCAACAATTATGGTAGTTGAACATGAATTTGAAGTAGTGTAATCCTTTATCTATCTTGTGCCAAAAGTAGCAGCAGATAATATTATGGGGAAAGAAATGCGCGGGTGGCAGCTTAAATCCAACCTAATACCATAGTCTGTTGATGCTCTTTCAAGTTTACCATAAAAACTAAGCTGCTGCTGAACAAGAGACTTGGGGTCTTACTTAAACGCACGCTTATCCGTTAACCTAAGTTAAGTGAAAAGTCGCATGAAGAGTTTTTGGACCCATTCGCGAGGGAGGACAATTCATTTAATCATAAATAGTATGTAATTTACCTCGAAGTAAATTCGGTAAAGTCCCAAACCCTTGAGGTCCAAAAACGGATGCGGATGTCGGCGAGCAATTATTAGTGTGTATGGAAGAACTTGCAGGATGAAGCCCGGAATGAATCTTGCCCGTAACGCGTCAGTTATAGAGATCAGGAAGGAAAACGTATTAGGATATTAATGGATAAATATCCATCCATTATGTTTTCATATGATTTTAAACACATCTAAGGGAAAACATCTAAAGAGTTTTTTCTTGCCAAAAAAGTTTTCAATTCAACAAATATTTTTTGTAAAGTATTTATTTACTTTCCTGACGGAATTTTATGAGGAAAATTAATTAAATTAAAACTAGTTAGTTAGTATTGGAGTGCAGGTTGCCTCCCTGCTTGGGATCACTATAAGATTTGGAGAAGGTGCAAGGTTGGGTATGTATGTGCAACGTTTCTTTTTGATTTGCATAAACCCAATATTGCACCTACTCCAAATCCTATAGAGAGCCCAAGCAGGGGGTTGCAGGGGGCAGCATGCTTCTCCATATATACTTCACTAATTCGGTGATAACGCCGAAATTCTTATCAACAATATTACCATTTTTGGTGGGCGTTATGTCATTTTCAACGAATTTTGAAGAAAAATTTGGGCTTTGTGTCATATTGTTGTCGCACTTTTTTTGGATGCTATGACGCATTAATTTGGGCGTTGTGTCAATATGACAGAACTCCCAAATATTTAGGCATTGTGTCATTTTGCAATTTGGGCGATATGTCGCTACGCCGGTTTTTCTATATTCTTTGAATTTATTTCGATTTACATACGATGTTCCCTTGATCGTCTTTGTCAATGATCTGATAGTTTGTTTTGTAATTTTTATAAAATCTTCGAAATTCATATACCTGTACATTGTACATATATGTTTATGAAAAGATTCAAATCTTCATTTCTTTACTTCTTTATTCAGTCTTTTTTCGAAAACGTCAACAAATACTAGTTTTTTATTTGTTAAATATATAGTTATATAAGTTTTGAATTACATTTTCTATAATTCAAAGCTTTCGATTTTAAAAATGCTTCCAATTTTTTTAAGCTGTCTATCAAGTTTCGTTACTTAATTGTATATTAATCCTTAAAATTTATTGGATATCTGTTTCACAATGAGACTTATCATTGATTGTTATTCTAAAGGGTGTTTTTTAGATGAGTGGTTTTCAATCTGGCAATAGTTTTTGCGGAGTTGGTCTTGTTGACAGCTGTCACTTGATTTATGCTCATTTTGGTTAAATGAATGAATAGACTTACTCCTGAACAACGTTTGCAAATTGTGCAAATTTAATACCAAAATAATGGTTTGGTTCGGTGAAGCAGATTATCGAAGAAGACCCGAATGAGTCCATCGGCCATCGCGCGCAGCAAGTGAAGCTGTACCCATATACTTTTTGGAATATTTTGCGGAAGGATCTTGGTTTGCGGGCTTACAGAATCCAACTCGTGCAAGAATTGAAGCCGAACGACCATCAAGCGCTTCGCACGTTCGGTGAATGGGCTCAAAACGAGATGCCCACCGATCCTGATTTTCACAAAATTGGGAAAATTGGACCTCTGGAATTTTTTCGAGCCAACCGCGGCAGCCACTTGCCCGAAATCAAATCCTTATTTTTTAATAAAGCTAAATTCTTGGCCATAACATTAAATTATATGCGTTTTATTTCTTCTTGAAAACCACAAGTCTTAAAATACACACTTTATTTTGTAAAGTTTTAGCTTTTGCTTCTGCTATACATTTATAACTTACCTAACAAAGTACTTCTTATATAAGTATTCTCATAATCCCCTATGCTGTCAGTGGAAATGGAAAGCCTTTCATAAATATAAAAAAAAATTGTTAATAAAAGGCTTCCCAAAATAAGATCTTTTAATGAAACTCGAAACAATTCATTCAATTCTACTTAAATATTTTAATTGAAACTTTCAACACCGCACAGACTTTACCCATGCTAGAATTTTAAGTTTTGTAAAACCTTCAAAAATAAGCTCTCCAATTGATCCTACATTTGCATTTCAAAATTACAAAAAACTTCATCCATATGCTTCTCCACGAAAGCCTGCTCATTTTGATTTATCCAACCTCATAGCAAATTTCATGTTGGTATTGGTAATTCCAAAAAACTTTTCAATGCCCACGCACGTTGACATCTCTCAAAAGTCTCAGCTTTCAGAACCCAATTAAAGAATATACCAACATGGCATTAATTTTCCAAAACTCTATAGACACACCAATCATACTTCTTGTTCAGCCTCATCTTGCGTTTGCTGTGTGCCACTGCATCTTCAGTTCTCAACAACCAGCCCTGAATCGTCTTCTTTCATCCCGCTGCTGCTACTGCCAATTGTAAAAGTTTTCCGCGAGCAAACACAGCCAACCAGAAATAGGGTGACCAAAAAAAAAAAAAAAAAAAAAACTGAAAAAAAAATTAAATAAGAAAAGCCCAGGAAAACTTGTTCATCCAAAATCATTAAAAATCTAATTTAATTAAACTGTAGAAGTGGGACTCCACTTTATCTCTCTCGGGAGCTGTAGCGGGTATGATGCTGGGTTGCACTAAGCTGGAGCCAAAATGAGTTCGCCCGCACGCTACACCACTCCAGAAACTCTTGGTACTGCATATAAAGGATGATTTATGCGGAGTATGCAACCACAATTGTCATTGTTTTAGCACTTGAACTGGAACACAAGTATGGGAATCGGAATGAGGATAAGGACGAGTAAGCAAAGCTATACAGTGCTGGAACTAGAATTGACTCCGAGTTCTAGTAGAATCCTTTTTGGCTCGTCCATCCGTCCGTCGGTCGGTCTGTAGATCCATCTCTCAATGATAAGAGACAATCGGGGGCATCCTGCTCAGAATGTAAAATATGACTGTGGACATAAATACAATATTTTCTTCTTCTGCATGTGGTTGGGATTGGAAACCACTTGCAATGCCAATACCAACATGCGAGGACACACACCAGAGGACACAAGTTTTTCCCCGATGGTGGATGGGGTGGGCAATCTAAACGAAACTACGTGTTGGCCATTAAGTCCCATTGTCAACTATTTGCTTCTGTTCGTGTTTGTTTATCGGGCGTTTATTGTCGGAAGATGGGAACATTAGGATGAAAGGGGATAGATCCGTTCCGTTCCGTCCACCGACCTCACATAATAAAGTAGTCATACACGAGCGATGATGCTTCAAATGCACTCCTGCATAAAACTTTACTTCTCCAGCGACAGTGGGTGTTGTCCATAGTGTTAGATACTTGGACTCACTTTGCGAAACCTATAATTAAGTTGTGGCAATGGCACCAACTTCATAGCCTTTGTTGGTTGATATCCTTGCGCATTGTGCCGCAGTTAGATTTTGCACCCAAAAGGGATTCATTTTTATGGGAATGTGAGCCTTCGAGTGATGTGTGAGGTGCATTCACAAGCACTTGAATGCCGGGCTTGGCTATGCTGTTTGTTGAGGTGTTGTGGCTTTAGTGGGTGAATTAGATAGGTTTTTTGAAGGGTTTGGTTTGTTGTTTTTGGAAATCATCGAAATGTGAGTTGGAAAATAGGCCCTGAAAAAGTTGGTAAATATTCTCACGAAGATTTTAATGGAATTAGTATTGTTCTACAAACAGTCGTTTGGGGGTTTTCTTTAAACTTTCCATTATGATTCTGAATTCTAATGGGAACATTTTTTTTTATCCTTTTGCTGATTTTTTTATAACTTGAATAGAACCATTGTGATAATAGATAAATTGCACGAATTTTTTTACTATTTAAATCAGTTGAAACTTTTGATTTAGCGATCTAAAACTTGATTGATAATATCTGTGTTCATCGAAAAACTAACACTGAGTGATCAAAGAAGAATTATACTATATGTAATCCACGTCTTTGGTATAAAGTAGGACATGAGCAAAGAATAAGTTGGGGCATGGTGTCTTCCTCCTCCGAGCTTAATTATATGTTTGCCTAAAAGGCAGCTTCCAGTATTGAAACCTATCCTATATTTTTTAAGCATTTAATAGGGTGGGCTAAAAACGGTACCTCCCATAGGACCGGTTTTTTTCTTCGACTTCTTGAAAACTGGTGATCCGATTACTATATGAATTGATATTCAAAAAGATGTAGGTAGCTTAAGTAATTTCACATAAATTTTTTTTCGAAAAATATTTTAAAATGGTTAGATTATTGTGTTAATTCTTTTATCAATATATCAAATATTTTCCAATATTAAATAATTATCGAATTTGCCTCTTACGTCAATTTGCAAAAAAAAAGTGACAAGTCGAATATTTTTTCTGAAATTCGAAGACAATTTTCTAAATTTAGACAACTGTCTTATATATCCAAAAAATACCTCCTTTTAACGATTGACTAGTGCTTCAATTATTTCTGCCGCCTCCCGTTGTGGCGATTTTGTGTTCCTTTCGGTTTCTTCTATTAAAACGTCAATTATTATGATTTCGTCTGGAACCACAATTCCCACCTTAACAATTGATGGGTTTGGCTTAATTTTTTAAACAATTTTTGAAATGTTCATGGTTAGAATGGGTATGTTTTTCTTTCAACCAATATACTTATTACTTATTAACGAAATATGCTGTTTTGTTAACTAAATAAGCAAGTTGGTTCATAATAACTGTTAACTGTTTTTAACGGATCTGTTTTTACTTGCGTTTAGGTACTAAAATGAAATTTAGGGATTCGTGCAAAAAAAAAACTAACAATCAAACATGACATTACGACAATAGAGAAGTTAAAAAAAAGTGGATCCGGAAATTCCATCCGTCTGTCTGTCTGTCTGTCTGTTCGCGCCTCTACAGCCTTAACGGATGGGCCTATTTGCTTCAAACTTGGTATTTAGTATTTATTACGTAGTATCTCGGGGGGTGTTTTTCATTTTTGGCTTTAGGTCGAAAATACAAATTTGAACAAAAAGTCAGATTTTCTCGAAAACGGCTCTAACGATTTTGATAAAACTTTCAGGATGCTGATTTTTTACAATAAAATTTTTCGATATTTGTTATATAACGGTACCTCTCATATAACCGGTTTTTTCAAATGCGGTTTTATTGTAAACTATTATCCCGATTTCAATAAAATTTTGCGCACAGGAATACATTTATAATTCAATTAATATCGCATTTCAAAATTTTCAAAAACTTTTTTTTCGATTTAAAAAAAAAAATTAAAAAAAAATTTGGTTTTCGAAATATTTTGAAAATGGGTGGATTGAATTTTTTTAAATAATTTTCCCAGATGAAAACTACAGATTGCCTTATAGTGACATACTAGAAAAAAAATTTCAAATATTTTTTCGAAAAGTTTTTCAAAAAAAACGACTTTTAAAAAAAAACTGATCGAACGATTTTCAATTTTTTTTTCTTCGATAGACATTTAGTTTTCAAATTTTATTGCATACGTAGTTTTTTCAAGAAAACTCTGAAACTAATTAAAAAAATAAAGAATTAAAAAATTTTTTTTTTTTTTAATTTTAATAGACGTGTGGTTTTTAATCTGGCAATACTTCTTTCGGAGTTGGTTTTTTTGACATCTGTCTCTTGATTTAAGCTCAGTTTGGCCTGCGATTTGGGGCGAGTCATAATTCCGGTTGTCAAAATTCTGTATGACCAGAATTCTGTTTTTTTTATTTTTTGAAAATACTGTATGTACAAAATTCTGTATTTCATAATTCTGTTTTTCAAAATTCTGTATTCCCAAATATCTGGTTATCCAAAATGCTGTATGTAAAAATTCTGTTTTTTTAAATTCTGCTTATGTCCGCTCACCCAAAACAAAATGAATAACCGTCGACAATTAATTTTTCTTTTCCTTTATTGGACATGGCAACTGAGGTGCTAATATTGAATTAATAACAAAAAAAAAAAACCATCAACAAATATTTAAACACAACAGATTTTTTACAATTATTTTAGTGCTTACCACGTGCGAGAAGGAAGAATTTGTTGCAGTTACTTGTGAAATGGCTCATTTAAGAATGATAGTTGATTTAGATAAGTAAAGAACAAGTAACAAACATTTATGAGAGAAAGAAACGTATTTGTAAGCTAACTTTGTTCTGTCTTGTATCCATATCGAAACATAACATATTTTATATATTTGGGATAAAGTTCAGCAAAAAATTTGTGACCATGTAGCTGTGGCTGTTGTTTTTGTTGTTGTTTATGTTGTTCATATGAATTTTGATGTTCTGTTTACAAAATTCTGTATTTGTATTTAAACAAAAAAAAAAAAAACATTTTTGTTTAAATACAGAATTTTGACCATACAGAATTTTGAAACACAGTGTTTTGAAGTACAGAATTTTCTCCATACAGAATTATGTGCAACCAGAATTTTAAAATACAGGCTTGCAAAATCCAACTCGTTCAAGAATCATCGAAGCCGAACGCCCATCAAGGGCGTCACACGTTCGGTGAACGGGCCCAAAACGAAATGGCCACCGATCTCGATTTTCACAAAATTGGGATAATTGTCCTCGGCTGGAATTTATTCGAGCTAGCCACGGCGGCCACTTCCCCGAAATAATTTTAAAAACATAATGCAAACCCTTATCTTTATAATAAAAAGCTAGATTCTTGGCCATAACATTAAACTATATGCGTTTTATTTCTTCTTGAAAACCACACGTCTAAAAAACATATGAGCAATTTATTTTGTTTCATTTTTGTTGAACCGAGCAAAAATCGTTCTGTGTATAGCTGGTATGAGGAAAGAAGTTCCACCTCTGGAAAGTCTATTTGCATCTCTTTTTCGGAATATATGGAAGAACTTGTTGGATGATAATTGCTAAATTGTTTCTCTGTTGCAACTATTGTTATTTTATAACGTTGCTGTTAAAAAGGGCAGTAGTCAGTTAATTAATTAATTCAACATAATGTTCACTTAAATTAACCATACATTTTGGCTTGTCTCACTGATATTTTCATAATTAAAATATTTATTTTTATGATTTAAATTCGAATTTTATATACCCGCATAATAACTTTTTTGAAAAGCTTCTGATTCACAATTAACAATAATTGTTTTTCATTTTATTTGTTGGAAATTTAAGTTTATAATGGATATACAAACATCTTTGGTACATAATCAGAATTGTATCTAATTTATTTATATTTTTAATCAAAGTAAATTCGTTTTGCTTTTTGTATAATACAATACAAAATATTTAATTTGTATTAAAAAAAAAACTGTTTTTATTCACAAAGATGGCCTAGCCGGTATAATTTAAATGTCTCCTCATTATCTCCATTAAAGAAAATATCTACCTAAATAATCCATTTATATTTGATCCAGAAGCATAGCAAAAAAAAAAAAAGTCATTCTATTAGATTTCACCTAATTTAGCGCCGACAGACGTCAAACTTCCGAGTTCCGACATCCAATGACTACGCATTTTTCGTATACTAGAACACATATATTTTCCTTTGGTTGAACCTCATCATATGCCTGTACCTAGGTGCTCTGCCGTTTCCTTTTCATATTACAAACGACAAACGCAAAAAGGGAAATAACATTAACAACACGAACATGTACATTTATCTATACATCCACACAATGGAATACCCGTATCCCGTACTCGTATATCCTGAATAGCTTTCGCAGTAAACTCCACACTCTAACGTATATCGCTAGATGTCTTCATCCCAGTCAACCCTCATCTGCAGGGCTTTGCTGCACCCACCTACTCCGTTTCCTGTTCCTCATGGGTCATGGATGTGACTCGAATAACCAAACAAATAATATGCCATCACCAACATTACTAAGGTCTTTGAGTAAGGATAACGAAAAATATTTTCATTTGGTTGCTTTTTAGAATTAGAGACGCTTATTTGTGTACGATGTTGGCTGCTCTAAATGACATAGAGTTGAAGAATAGAGGATCCTTGAGTTTTTAGAGCGCGTAGTTCTCGCAGTACATTTCATTAAACATGTAGTTTTGGTTGTTCTTCGTTCCGCATCCTGCGTTTCTGATGAAAACTTCATTTGCCAGAAAACATGCTTGGGGTTTTGAAAAATATATTGCTAGTTTTCCAATGCCATTACAAGTATGTATGGTATAACGCTTGTTTTCGAAGAACAGATTTTACAAAAGTCATGTAAGCGGTCACAGAAAGCATCTTCAAAATGAACCCTCGAAAATAATTGAGGTTTTTGGAAGACCTTCGATATCTGTGCAATTTTTCCAAAAATGAATCTCTGTTTTCTGAAATTTAACCTTTAAAAGAAACCGTAGCATCCAAGACCATCTGCCAAATGAAAAATCCATGTATGCTTCTGCACTTATGATCCACATATATGATGCTTTCCTATAAAAAAATCGACATAATTAGACGTTATTCCTATTTTCATATACTTGCCCTTATGTGCCTTATTACATTGGAAAGTTTGAACTTATAAAAACTATAAGACGGATTTTGATAAAATCCTGTTTTTATTTTTAGTTTTTTTGAAATTTTTTTTTTTCAATTTTGGTATGCATTTTTTTAGAGTTTATTAATATACATGTAATTGTAAAATTTAAAACATTTTTTTGATTTGTTTTAAAAATATTGTTTTTTCAAAAAAAAAATTAAAAATTAATTTTAATTAAAAAAATAAAGTTATTCAAAATTTTGATATGCAAAATTAAATTGACTATCTAGATCTTTGCAAATATAAAATTTGACAGAAATCCATACAGCCGTTACCGAGAAAGCCAAAAATTGAAAAAACCGTTGTATGAAAGGTCCTGTTAATAGACTTTTCCCGTATATGTGGTTCTGATCAAACGATAGCCAATACCTACAAAAAAAATTTCAAAAATTTTCATCAAAATCGTTGGAGCCGTTTTCGAGAAAAATAAGCTTATCCTAAACGGTCGTATGGCAAGTACCGTTATTTTTAGCCCTAAAAATTAAATTTCAATTTCCCCTCTGAGGAATTCCAAAAGAATCACACATACCAAATTTGAAGGCAATCGCTTAACCCGTTTAGGCTGCAGATCGATATAGACAGACAGACGGACATTTTTTGCCAATGACTTTTTTAGGCTTCTCTATGATCGTAATGTCATGTTTGATTGTTATCTCAATTTTTTTATTTTCACGAATCCTAAACTTGCCTTATAGTTCCTATAATCGCGAGGAAAAAAACAGAATTTTTTTAATTCTGGCTAAAATACACCAAGTCAGTCATGCTTAGTTGAAAAGTAGTTGGTACAAATCCCAAGGAATAGTCTCCCTAATGATGCTTCAGGAGTGTGAAAAACATGGATATAACCTCTCATAAAAACCTATGGCTTGGCAGCCAGAAATATGAATGTATACCTTAAGGTGCGTGTCCATTGGAGAGTAAAAAGGCTGCGAGTAGCTCTCAAGCCACTCTCGAGAGCAAATTCGTAAGTGGACACAGTCTTGAGAGGAGCTGTCGGAGAGTTGATTTTTTATTCTCGACATTGCAACCTTTTGGGAGTCACTTGCCAATGCGGACACACGTTTTGTTCACTATAGGAGATTAGGTCGCACAATTCCAACAGGGTTCGAATTCTGAGATCAGCTGTCCAGAGTTTACATGACAACGCATTGGATGGTCTGAACATATAAAAGTTGTCAAAACTACAAAACTTAACGATTTTTAGTAAAAACGGAGTACGCCATCACAATAATTAATTTATCAAAAGTTTTTCAAAAATTGTAGGACGAGTTTTGATAAAATCCTTGTTTTTATTTTTATTTTTTATTTTTTTAGAATTTATTAATATACAGCTGATTATAAAATTAAAAAAAAAATTTTATTAGTTTTAAAAATATGAAATTTTCAAAAAAAAAATAATCAAAAATTAATTACAAAAAGAAAAAAATAATTATTTAAAATATTGGTATGCAGAAATAATTCGGTTAGCTAGATTATTTCAAACTTAAATCCAATGAGGCGTTATCGAGAAAGTCGAAGCGAAAGGTACCGTTAATAGATTTGTCCGGTAAATTTGGTATTGGCCAATAGTACCTTATAACCGCAAGTAAAAATGCAATTTTAAAGGAATTTGCCGACCAGTTCTTGTGTTCTGAAAACGAATTAAAATGAAAGCTCCATTATTTGAGAAACCAGGTAGAATAAGGTTTATTAGTAATATTAAAAATAGTGGGTCCAACGGATTCTATTATTTATATATTCTTCTTCACTAATTTTCGAACGGCAAAATCTTTAAATTGCTGAACATCTTCCTTTGGTGGTGACGGTCTGTCCATGTTGTAATCCAGCACTTTTTTCTTGTAAGAATATATGTTTCTTTCAATACTTCCACCTAATAAGTAACAGAACCAAAATTTCAAGTGGACACGGTTTATACATAAGAGTACTCCCAGAAAACTTACTCTCAAAATTCGTCAGAGAGCTCGCGATTGTCGCGATTGCGATATTAAAATGTCGAAAATAGTTACTCTCAAATGGACAGCCACCTGAGAGAAACTCACGAGATTTTACTAGCGAAAGTACTCTCAAATGGATACGCACCTTTAAGCCTCACGTGAAGTAAAGCATTGTTAATGCCTAACCCTGGTAAACTCTGGTAAACTATCAGTCATCATTCTGACAAACACCTTTTAAGGATTAATATACATCTTTATTCTCAGAAGCCTTAACCCAGAAGCTTTATCTACTCGTAAGCACGCTTATTTAAAGGATAAAAGTGTAGAAACAGCACTTCACGTTCACGGTGTCGACAGTACAGTGAAAAAAACGATTTCCGGAGCATAGCTATATATACTGCAATTTCTCACCATTATTTGCCCGAGGGCTGTATACCGTGGGAAGAATGGACCAGGTCCGTACCCAAACTTTGAAGTGTATTTTTTCCGAATTTAAAAAAGGACTGAAAAACATGGGGAAATGTAATGTATGTACCGGGCCATGTATCTAATTACCTTTACTATTGTTAAACCAAATGCTATAAAACGGCTGCTTTGTCAGTACAAAACTATCGCTGAATCTTATCAACATCACGTATAAAAATACATTAATGTATATTAATGAAATAATCTAGGATCTAAAAGAAGGAAGTACCTATGTAAATAAGTTTCAAAGATCTTCACTTCAAAATGGGAGCGGCAAACAGAGTCTAGCAATGCATTTCACATTCGCGTGGCTAAGGAAAAAATCTCTGTATTTGACTATTCATCCGAAGTTGGGCTCAAGAGTGAACTTATGGGTATTGCTTGCAGTGACAATATTACGGTTAATTCGTTTCACGGGAGAAATGCATTTCCACCTCGATCACAAATTTTCTATAGTTGATACAAAACCAAACTAAAACGCGGCATATATAATTGTGTCTTGAATCTTAACTGATTATCCGGAATCATTTTGTTGTCCACATACCACTTAGTCAGAGCCTTTTAATTTATTTGTCGAATACCTTACTGATGCTTGGAAGAAGACTTGCCCACCAAAGACTCTCCGTTCTGAAGTTGTTCTTTTCCTTTTTGGGGATAGGATGCATTATTACAGATATATGTTTCAATAAAACTCCGTACAGCAGGTAGACAAATTATATATACATAGTACATGAGATTAAAAATATCTAATAGTAGAACATTTTACGTTGCAGTAAATATTAACTCATACAAATTGTAAGGCCGAATGATATTTTTAGGAAATTAATTATTTTATTTATAAAGACTAACGTTATTATTAAAAACGGAGCACAAAACCACAAATTCTATATTATATCTATGTACTGTGAATTTTTTTTTAAGGTGCACATGAAGAGCAAACAATAGTTTATAACAACATTTTTTCAAACAAATTATTCACCTTCACCCAAGTATTGCATTTACCTTTTTTGTTTAGTTATAAATTTGATCCGCGTAACTCGTTTTTCTATAAAGCATAGTTCTAGCTCTTTATATGGAAAAATCAATTCGATGGAACATTGAATTGTTTCAATTTCGTATTTAATTGCAGTGAATGTGAAATTCAATTATATTTCATTTCGGCGAAAACTTGGAATGACTAAACTAAAGGTTACATGTCGCCAATCATTATATCAAATATATTTTTTTAATGTACCTAAGGTCGATGTAGCCTAAGGTCGATGTCTATTTATAATTCGTAATGTTCGGTGTTGCTTGTTGGTTGAGGCCCAGGTCCACCCCAGACTGTAGCGCCACCTAAGGTAAGGTAAGGATAGTCTCCTTAGTTGCTTGGTTTAAAACTTAACGGAACAATAAGGCAAACAATATTTTCGCATTTCGATTCAATTTTTTACAGGGAATGGCAATTACGAATGGGCTTTCAAAGGTCAATCAGCAACATATCGATCAAACGATAGAGGATGTTATGAAACAGATAAATGGAAGGCAGATCTATGCACCTCAAGGAAATTTTGAAATCCTTTCACAGTCAGGAATTATTGAACGACTCTGATGATATTTAATAACCTGGGAAAAAACTCAAAATGAGGCTCTTACAGGCCAATAACTCCAATTTAGTTTAAGAAATAAATTAAATTAAAATGAAATGTCTAGGGGACATATTCAAGGCGTTTCTGGACATTTTCCAAGCTTTCGATAATGACTGACACGAAACAAAATATTACTATCTGGAATCCTACCTGGAAAAGGCTTTTCGAATTAAACAAAGAACGAAATATTCCATTGGCCCAATATTGTTCGTAATTAATACTCGAGATAAACCTCAAGAAAATGACGTTATGATAGCCATATTTGCGGATGATAAGGCCGTAGTTGCATCATGTCATTTAATCCAAACAACCGACTAAAAGCTTAGAAAACGTCTGATAAAATAACGTACTGGACGAACAAATGGTCAATTGTTCTAAAAGAGCCAACACAAACACATTTTACCTTGAGTGACAGGAATGTTAAACAAATCCACCCATTTTTATTATCTGAGCATAAAAACTTTATGCTATCGAAGAAGAGTATTAAGTGATGACTTTTTGATGCCAAGCTTAAATAAAATACGATAAAAAGAAACGAGGAGTAAAAACAGGATTTTATTAAAATCCGTCCTACAATTTTAAAAATAGTTTTTTTTTCATAAATTCGTTATTACTAAAAACCGTTATGTGTTGTGGTTTTTACACTTTTTTAAGTAGTGCAATTTGTCTAAGTTAATGTTACTTACTTTTTAATTTTGTTCGACGATGTGACCGCACATATGAGCAAGTACGTAAGATCCAGTCGTGCAATTTATTTGTATATCTATATCTATTTTGAGTTTAATTCCCTATTTAAACGATTGGTACAGAAACGTAGCTGGTTGGGTGCTGTATGAATAGGGTAGGCACTGAAAGGCATCAAACTGGTGATGCACAGTCGCTGCAACTATATCGTACACATCAATTGTGCTTATTTTACCTCCCCGCGGTAACCACCGGGTACTGGTCTGTCCATCCGGACATTCCTGCTAAACTTATAAGCGCGAGTGTTGAACACAGAAAAAATAGCAACACTATAATGCTCTGCTTTAATGACTGTTCTGATCGATTCGCAGAAGTCTTGCACGAGCCCCTCAGAAAGAGGACGTACGGCGGATGAGCCCAACCAACTGGACCAACGGTGGCGTCAACAGTCAACGAAGCAGACGCCCTAATGAGCTACTTCGACGTATTTGGAGATTAGGTCATTAGGACAATTCAATGCAAGTCAGGGCATTGAAATAGAGATGGTGGCGGATGAACCCTTAATGGGCCAACGGCAGCGCTCACATCCCCGAAGTGGGTTACTGACTCCGGATTCTCCGGTTCCTTTTGTCCAAGGAATCCAACAAAGGACCTGGCCCTCCAGGTTGGGGGTTGTGCGTGGGGTTAACAACCCTACCACGGAAAAAAGAAAAAGTTACGAAGCGACCAATAGCCTCGGAAAAGGACGGATTTACTGTTGACGACCCGGAAAAACGAATCGAGGACAACGACCTTCGGATCTGCACGTGGAATGTTAGAACTCTTAACAGACCACGTGCATCCAAACAACTAGCGGAGGCCCTAGACTGCTACAGAGCAGGAATTACTGCCATCCAGGAAGTGCGATGGAATGGGCCGGGCAAAAGGAGGATGAAAAACTGTGACGTGTACTACGGTGATTGCGCAAGAAGACCGCAGCGTTTATTTGGGTGCGGATTCGTCATAAGCGGTAGACTTAGGCAAGAAGTCTTGGGCTTTCGACACGTAAGTGAGCGACTTGTGACAATCCGTATCAAGGCTAAATTCGCCAACATTAGCGTAATATGCGCTCATGCCCCACAGAGGACAAAGATGACGCCACCAAGGATGACTTCTATGAGCTCCTCGACAAAACCTATGAGCAATGCCCTAAATACGACGTTAAGATCGTACTAGGCGATTTTAATGCCAAAATAGGTAAAGAGGAAATCTTTGGTAGGACTGTCGGAAAACATAGCCTACACGACACAACGTCTGAAAACGGACTTAGGCTAATTGACTTCGCAGCGGCACATAACGTCACCATTGCAAGCACACGGTTTCCTCATCTCGATATACACAAAGGGACTTGGCGACACCCAGATCAAAGAACCGTCAATCAGATTGATCACGTTGCGATCGATGCAAGACTCGCCTCCAGTATCTTGGATGTTCGCACCTTCCGAGCAGCTAACATCGACTCGGATCACTACCTTGTTGCAGCAAAGGTAAGAATGCGAATAACCCGAACTCCACAACAACGGAGTAATACTGTGAGGAAGTATGACGTCGGAAAGCTGCAATCGCAAGAAACCGCCAGAACCTATGCCGATCGAATATCCCGTAACCTCTCAAGAAATCCAGTACCGCCAGCATCAAGTGCCGAAGATCAGTGGCAACACTGCCAACAAGCCATCAGAGATGCCGCAACTGATGTGCTAGGTTTCACCAGACCACCACCACGAAACCTCTGGTTTGATGACGAATGCAGGCAGGCCCATGCAGCCAAACAAGAGGCATATAAAGCGGCGCTGCAAAGAAAGACGAGAGCTGCTCGCGAGCTCTATGAGCAGAAAAGACGGGAAGAACACCGGCTTCTCCAAAAGAAAAAGAGAGAGCATGAGAAGCGCGCGATCGAAGATATTGAGAGATGCTACTCCAGGAACAACGTGCGGAAGTTTTACCAACAGGTAAAAAGAACATGCCAAGGAAAAAAATCCCGCACAGAAGCCTGTAGAGATAGGAATGGAAACCTCGTAGTAGAGTCACAGTCGGTGCTGAGTACATGGAAGGACCATTTCTGCAGACTGTTAAACGGCGATGAAGGCCAAAATCCCGCTGTCAGGCAGAATGAACCATTCAACATGGATGATGACAGACAAAACTTCCGTCCACCTGACCAACATGAAGTAAGGATAGCAATATCTAAACTCAAAAACAACAAAGCTGCTGGACCCGACGGATTACCCGCCGAACTTTTTAAAGCGGCCGGAGATGACCTGGTGGAGTGCATACACCAACTCATCTCTAAAGTTTGGTCAGAAGAAAGTATGCCGGATGAATGGAACCTCAGCATCGTTTGCCCGATCCACAAGAAAGGAGACCCTCTAAACTGCGCCAACTATAGAGGAATAAGTCTCCTGAATATCGCCTACAAGATCCTCTCTGCCGTACTATGTGAACGCCTGAAACCTTTCGTCAGCAACCTGATTGGCCCCTATCAGTGTGGTTTCAGACCTGGAAAGTCCACAATCGATCAAATGTTCACGCTACGGCAGATCCTGGAAACCACCCAAGAATTCCAAATCGATACTCACCACCTCTTTATCGATTTTAAGGCCGCGTACGATAGCATTTATAGAGACGAGCTATACAGAGCCATGTCAGGTTTTGGCATTCCCACAAAACTCGTCCGACTGTGCAGGATGACGATGGAGAACTCTCGCTGCTCCGTCAAGGTTGGTTCTGACCTCACAGAAGCTTTTGACGTCAAAAAAGGATTCCGACAAGGTGATGCGCTATCGTGCGATTTCTTCAACTTAATACTTGAAAAAATTATAAGAAACTCGCAAGTCAATTGTAGTGGGACAATTTTTTTCAAGTCTGTGCAATTGCTAGCATACGCTGACGACATAGACATCATTGGCAGAACTCGGCGAGCTGTCAGTGGAACGTTTGCTAGCATTGAAGCTGAAGCGGTTAAGATGGGACTAGCAGTCAATGAGGCCAAAACGAAGTACCTGCTGTCCACAAAAAGGGACACACAACACCGGCGGATTGGACAAAACATCACAATAGACAGGTACAACTTTGAGGTAGTTAGGGACTTTGTGTACCTCGGATCCGCTATAACATCTGACAACAACATCTCGTCAGAAATAAAGCGAAGAATTACTCTTGCCAATCGCTGTTTCTATGGGCTAGGAAGGCAATTGAGTAGCAAAGCCCTCTCTCGAAAGACAAAGGAGACTCTGTATAAGACCCTAATCATCCCAGTCCTGCTCTATGGCGCCGAGGCATGGACTCTATCTAAAGCGGATGAAGATATCCTTAGTCGTTTCGAGCGTAAGATTCTTCGGAAGATTTTTGGCCCTATCTGCGTTAATGGGCTTTGGAGGAGAAGGTTCAACCAAGAACTATACGAGCTGTACAGCGACATTGACCTGGTCAAAAAAATACGCATATCACGTTTAAGATGGCTAGGTCATGTAGAGCGAATGGACAACAATGCTCCGGCTCGCAGGATCTTCGATTCCATCCCAGAGGGTAGACGCAGTCAAAGGAAGACCTCGCCTTAGGTGGCGCGCTCAAGTGGAGGACGACCTCAACCAACTTGGAGTGCAAAACTGGAGGCAGCTAGCCAAAGACCGAGTTGGCTGGAGAGGCATGTTGGTTGAGGCCCAGGTTCGTCCCGAACTGTAGCGCCACCTAAGTACAGAAACGTAGCTAAAAATAAATTTTTTTCTATGGAAATTTTTCTATGGTAATTTTGGTTATTTTATTGTGAAAAATTGCCCTTTATAATGTTTTTCTATTGATTAAAAAAATATTTATTCAAATTCGTTGTAGTTCTCGCGTAATGCGCATATAAAATGTAAGCTAGTTCAATTTTATTATGTATATGTAAAATAAAATTTATTAAATTAAGCTTGAATTAGCTCTTGAACTGTGATCCTTGGAGTGTAAACTGAAGCGATTTGTTAAAACAACAGAAAAGTTTGCAGAAATGAAGCATCAGAATAATTTCAATCTCCCCATATCCTTTAAATTTAAATGGAAAAGAGAGACAAAAACAAATATTTCCATTTCATTTGTATTTCAGAAAATGTGAATCGTTATATATGGTGTTAGGCAAATAATTTTGTTGTTTCTAACAAATGCCTAAACGATTTTACTGCTTTGAACATTAATATGTTGCTGAATTTTTCATTTATGTAAAAATTTGGTATCTCGAATATGAGCATTGCAGGTTTTTCTAGCCTGATTAAACTTTCCTTGGTGCAGTGGCTTTATGAAAGTTAAAAAAAGAAACTTACATTCCTTAACCTTATAACTTCCTTATTGCTTATGATTTTTTCTTATACATGTAAAATAAAAATAAAACTTAAATTCAAGCTTCAACGGGACACCCTATAGAAGAACGCCTTTATAGATTTACATGAGAGTTGTCAGACGTTTAACTTTTTGGATGTCGAGACTCGAGACCTTGAAATGTCTTATCTGTAATTTAATCTTTTATTCACGATTGAAGAAAATAATTATAGTTATCGATCGACATAAAATGAGAGATAACTTTGAAGAGGGTAGTAACAAGACTTTTACTAAGGGATTGGAAAATAACAAAATATTTTCAATACTTAACTTTTACTTTTTCTAGATAAATTTCTCAGATTGTACGGTGAAAAAATAAAAATTTTCCAAAAACAAAAAAATGTATCAATATCTCATTAATGCCATTATTCTTATACATATATATGTAAATAAATCATTAACACGATAAGGGTAGTAACAATCCCTTGATGCGCGCCGATTATAAAAAAAACCGCTCTTTGGATTTCTGTCAAATTTTATACTTGAGAATATCTAGGTAGCCAAATTAATTCTGCATATCAACATTTTGAATTACTTTTTCTTCAAAATAAAATTAATTTTTGAAAAATCAATATTTTTAAAACTAAACAAAACAAATTATTTTAAATTTTATAATTTCATGTATACCTTTGATAATAAAACTTTAAAAAGAATTTTATTTTAAACTAAAAATAAAAACAGGATTTTATCAAAATCCGTCCTACAATTTTCGAAATCATTTTTTAATAAATTAGTTATTAGATAAGACTAAGAACCGTTAAGGCTTGTGGTTTTGACATTTTTCTTAATTTCAGATTTCTTAGAGCCATTTTCGAAAAAAAAAAGCTTTTACTTAACGGTGGTACTTCAGATACCGTTAATATTTGAGGGAATTTAGCCAGTATCTCAAATATATTTCACTACCACCGTAATGTCATGTTTATCGCAAAATTTTCCATCTGGACGAATGCATAACTTGCATTATAATATGTAGTACCTATAACCACAAGTAAGAGTCCAAAAATGCTACAGAGAAACCTTACATCTTTTTGATTAAAAAATCACATTAGTTTTTCGACGTCTAAATCCATGCGTGGACCATTATTAATTCTATTAATCATTTCCAATAGCTTTCGCTAAAAGACCTCGGTTTCGGATAAATTCTATTACATCTTATGGGTTTGACCGGGAACATCACTTTCGAAATAATATTCATTTTGCAAAAAAGTCCACACCTCTTGCAGCTCGCAAATGTTGAAGTGCACCATTGGTAGTGCAATCGTCTGAACTTTAATGTGTAATCCTGTATGTGAAAACTGAAAGGGTATTCCCTATCCCTAGTAATCTTTGTCGTCAAAAAAAGTATAACGATAATTGGCTCATAAATGGGATGTTCCGAAATGCTCCTTGTCGTTCATAATCAACTTGACCCGAATGTCTTGATGTGTCTGTTCAAAATGTGGATAGAAAGTTCTCTCGTGTATGGAACATTAGTTTCTATAACATCCAAGGAATGTTTGAAGCAATTTCCGGCGGAACTTTGGCTAAGGCGGCTTATGTACTATGTATTTACTGCAACTTGAAAGTGTTCTTATGCTTGTTCACATCCGCTTTTCAATGTGGTCCTCCGAGGACTCGTGTGGCGACCGGTGCTCCTGATTTTCACCATATTTTGAAGTACAGTTACCTTTAGAAAACATATAAAACTCACTCATTCTACTCGATTGCCCTAGACTGGCGGATGTGAAACTTAAATGGGGTTTCACTCTGGAATGTGCAACGGATACAGGAGGAAGAAATTCCTGATGACCTCGGAACAGGATTTGCACTCGATTAATACTTTTATACATACAAATATACATATGCCGCTAAGCTTTCTATGCACGTGCCCTTAATTCTGATTCCAGATGTTGAACTTTGAAGATATTGTATGAATTTTGTAGACTTTTTGATTTTTTTTCACCCCCTCCGGATACTATATCATCTTTGTTAAGTTTGAAAGTTAAAGTAGCAGAAAAAAATGGTCACATCGTCGTTGCAAGGACGACCATCCATTAAGTACTTTGTAACTGTGTCGGTAGAATCGGTGGGTGCATTTTATTTTATTATATTATTAACTCTTGTAAAGGAAGACTTTTTTCGTTCACTGTACTTGTCATTCCTTGAAGTTGCGAACTTTTTCTATTAAAAAAAGTCTGTTTTTAATTGGCAGAAGGTGGGATTAGTTATAGAGCACTTGGGTCATGTTTTGTGAGATTTTCCAGGAAATGGCAGAGGCTAGCTTACAAATAACACGAAAGCTAGGGATTAGGAAAATAAGGTCAAAACTAAAATAAAACAAAAAAACCTCCTTGTGTACACCTAATTAGCATTATAAAAGCATTAATAAAACTATTCTAATCGGCTTCAATTTTATGGAATGGAAAATGCTAGAAAATTGCAAAATTTTAATTTGTTTTAAAAGTTATATCCGGCCAATGGGTGATGAACTTATAGGATTTTAGTGTAGGAACAATAAAATGAAGAGATTATTAATAAAGATAAAACGAAAGTTGCTCTTAGAATTAAAAATTAATTAAAAATGAAAGGAAACATAAGATGCTGCATTTTCGAGAACTCTTAATAAATGCGATAAAATGTCGAACAAAACAAATGCTTTCGCAAGAAGGTACGTTCTTCTTTTAGCATTTTTCATCAGAGAGGTTATTGAAAATTTATTTATTTTTTATTAAAATTGGTGATTTTTACAATTTTCGAAATATTTTCTCTTAAAATAAATTTATTTTTTTAGGGCGGCTACATTTTTAAATATATCTTTGGTGGTTTTTGGTGTTGACACCTGTATGAGCCAAATATTTTGGTAATTGTCAAGTAGTAGATACAAATACGTTCGTCACGTTCGTGATTATTTCTTACAGTTTCTAAATGTTTTCGAAGCTTTCCATATGAACTAACAATAAACAAAATATTACAATATTATTCTGCAATTCTATTAACAAAAGGTTTTTTCGGGTAAAACAAGTAACGAATATTCAAAATTTAAATAAATAAATGCTGGTGTTGCACAATGGAGCACCATTGGCCCAGTATTGTTCGTACTTTATACTCGGGGTATACTTCAAGAAGGAAACGTCATGATAGCCTCATCTTCTGATGATACGGCAATACTTGCAGCATGTGACTTACTTAAAACAGCAACTGAAAAGCTATAGAAAACGCTTAATAAAATAACGAACTGCACGAAGAATTTGTGAATTTCAAAAGAGTTGGTTTTCAATAACTAGCCCTCATGTTTTGTACTGTACTCTTGTACTATTGTGAATAATATTAATTGGTATAAATTTCAAACTCCGCGCTCGACGGTAAATTAAATAGAAAAAGAAAAAGAAGAAGAAGAAATGAAATAAAATTCTCATTCAAACCGAGTAATCGCACTAAACGCACGCCTATTCATTAAATAACGTTTTTTTGCAGAGTTTAAATTTCGTTTTTTTGAATTTTTTTTTATTTGATTTTTATTTGATTTAAAAAAGAGCTAATTTTATAATAATTCTTATAAAATGTTCACCTCACTAGAAGAATTTCACCTACACTCTAATGTCGATAATATACAAGTGCTAAAATAAAGCTAAAAAGAGTTCTGTATTTAAAAATGCCAGAGAAAAACAGAATCCGACAAGGTATTCCACATTCACGAAGTACGACTAGAGAAAGAATCTCTGTATTTGACATAACGTCCAAATTTAGGTTCCATGTTCCATGGTAAGTCGATGAACTTAATCGTTTCAGAGGAGGAATGCACATGCCTCTTTCGCTAAACCATTATTTATATAAATAGTGATAAATTAATAAAATACAAGAAACATTTTAACGGAATTTCTTATTCCGCCTTATCATATGTTGGCGGTTCAGTGCCAGAATATGGATAATAGTTTGGACAGCGAAAATAAAAGCTGTGAATACAAAACTTTATTCCAATAGTTGTTTGAAATAATAGGTCATTGATAAAAATACCATGAAATAATGTCTTATAAAAACAGGTCCAAAACGATTTTAATGTAATTTTAAAAGACCAATAAAATAATGTTTTACTTGCGATTATAGGTACTATAATTCAAGTTATGCATTCGTGCAGGTTAAAAATTTTGAGATAACAATCAGTGTACTGCTGTAGGTAAACATTACATTTTGGTGAAAAAAAAAAATTAATATGGTGGGCTAAAAAAGTTACCTCCCATACGACCGATTTTTTTTTCTTCAACTTTCTCGTAAACTGGTGATCCGACTATTATCAAAATCAATATTCAGGAAGATGTAGGTAGCCTAAATAATTTTGCATTAACCTTTTTTCGAAAACTTTATAATTAAAATTTTTTTTTTTTGAAAAATCTAAAAATGTAGACCCCAAGGCAAACAACTCCCGTCATCTACACTCAATTAACCTCAATCAGAAACCCGACACGTCGGATACGACTAATAAATAATGAGCAACTGGAGGGAAACGAACAGGGCTTGTAATGTGCAAATACTCCAGACAGCCAAAATTAAAAGGCTTCAAAATATCGGATTGCAATACAAGTTATATTATAACATATGACCTTCTTCATAGATACGTGCGCGGATATTTCAATATGTAAAATAATAAACAAACAAGGAAATGAAGAATATTTCCCTGAAGAAAATTGCAAGCTAACAGGCATAGCAAATAAGGAAATATCCTTTTAAGGAAAAATTCATTTAAATTTTCAACTATGTGAAACAACCTATCTGCATGAATTTCAGTTAGTAGTCGAAAACTTTTCTATAGAAACAGACGGTAATTTAGAAAAATACAAGTCAATTGGAAAGACGACCAAGCAAAAAACGAACTAATTGATATCTTTAGGAAATATCAATAAAACAAATAATTTGTACACCCAAAAAATTGAAACCTCCGATAAGACACCAACATATATAAAATAGAGTTGGTTGGTTGTAAAGTCGGTTTACAGACGATAATTTTACGTGATAACGCCATAAGAAACATTGATAGTGCCAACGACAAAATACAGCCCGTTATCTCACACCCACAAACCCTCTCGTTAAATCCACACACACACACACACACACGCCATATTATTACATCTACTTTCTACTTTAACAAAACCCCGCCTATTTTGTATTTATTTTTCTCTTCTTGTACTTTTTGAATTTGAGTGGAATTATGGAATTATTTTGGGAATTTTCGCCTGGTCTTTTTCATGTTCGCCTTGTTCTTGCTTCAGCAGAATATATACTAAAATTGTTTAGTTGAAAGAACCACAGTATCGCTGTTAGCATGAGTCATGAGTCTTATCAACATGTTATTTCGTACGTGTAGTCTATCATCGATTTATAAGACGTTATCAAGTCAAACAAAGAGTTGTTGTCTGTAAAGTCAGTTTACAAACGATAGTTTTACGTGATAATGTCATAAGAAAACATTGATGGCAGCAACACCAACATTCAGCCCGTTAACTCACACCCACAAACCCTCTCTTTAAATCCACACACACTCCTCAATATCAACATCTTCTTTCTACTTTAACAAAACTCTGCCTATTTTGTATTGCTTTTTCTCTTCTTGTTCTTTTTGAATTTGAGTGGAATTATTTTTGGGTATTTGCGTCTGTTCTTTTTCATGTTCGCCGTGTGCCTGCGATCGATTCGGCTGAAAGAATAACCACAGTATCGCAGTTAGCATGAGTCTTATCAGGATGAGTCATGTTATGTCGTACGTGTAGCCGGCCATCGATTTATGAGACGTTATCACGTCAAAAAGGAAAAATGAATACAAACGCAGATGTTTCATCTAGAATAAAAATCGAATCGCACTTATTAAAACAAATAATACCAACAGAATTTGATGAAAACGTAAAAAAAACATTAATTATAACAAAGAACATTAGTCCAACAAAATGAATATGGACAACAAAAAGGAGAAATGCAACTCTCAAGAGAAGCCAGTGCAACTTCAAATCTGGGAATGTATATCCAATAATCAAGTCAAAAAGATAAAGAAACTAAAATATATCGATAAAAATGCTAGGAATTAAAAAATAAATATTGATGAAAACTTTGTGCACGTGCGATGTAGCGATAAATCAACGAATCCAGATTGGAACTTGATGAGGCATACATCAGATATAAATAATTATAACAAGTATACGTATACAGGATCTAACGATAATTCGGCGATACTAGAGTCGACAGTAAAGAAATTAGTATTAAGAATGAATAATGAAAATATAATGGAACAACGATGAAATATTTAAGCATTTTGAAAAGGAAAAATTCAAAGAAACATATGCAAACACTAAGAT
The DNA here is from genome assembly GCA_963971375.1 of Platycheirus rosarum. Classification (NCBI taxonomy): domain Eukaryota; kingdom Metazoa; phylum Arthropoda; class Insecta; order Diptera; family Syrphidae; genus Platycheirus; species Platycheirus rosarum. Next base: position 50,478,402 of record OZ020509.1, on the reverse strand, counting down.
TAATGGCCAGAATTCTAAGATAAAAATAATAATATAAAACTTAAAAAAAAAAATAACAAAATCAGTCAATTATTTACGATTAATGCAAAACTAAGTCCCAATTTGAGTTTTTATTAAATTATTTAGTTATTATAGTTATTAATAAATTGAATTGATCTACCCTTGTATATCAAATCAAATTAAATTAAAATCAGAATTTGAATACACCCCACCGTATTTTGGTTAAGGTAGGTATGCAACATCATTGCATTTTATCATCACTTTCTGCCTGAATTGTAAAGAAAAATAATTTTTGTTTTAGCCGTACCAACATCATTAAAAATAATGACAAATAACATAAGGTTATTTTGACATTCTATGGAGGACTTTTTTAATTATTTTTTTTAGCAAATACTAACGGTACCTGTTATATAACCGTTAAGTAAAAGCTTATTTTTCTCGGAAACGGCTCCAAGAACTTTTATGAAAAAAAAAATCTGTTTACTATTGTAGATGTAGGTTATGTTTTGGTGAAAAAAAAATCAAGATGGTGGGCTAAAAACTGTACCTCCCATAGAAGCGTTATTTTTCTTCGACTTTCTCGAAAACTGGTCATCCGATTTCATTCAAAATTGATGTTTGTGGCCTAAGTAATTTTATTTTAAAATATTTCCGAAAACTTTTTTCTTGTATTTTTAATAATTTTCTTAATTTTTTTTTCAAAAATCAATATTTTGAAAACGGGTAGATGGATTTGTTTTATTTTTGTTTTTTAATGAAGATTATTTTGTTGCTTAAGTAGTCTGCATTCTTAAATAATTTTTTTTAATTTTTGAAAAAGTTATTAAAATAAAATCGTTTTATTTAAAAACCGCTACTAAAAATCAGCCTATTTCACAAATTTTAAAGCCACGAAATGGCGTTTATATTTTTTGCGCTGAAAACTATTTTACGTACTTTTTTCAAACAATCAAATGTCAGAAAATCGAAAAAAAAACTTTGAAATTCCCTTACTATTTTTAAAATTTTATTTGAAGCTGTGACCACATTTAAGAGCACGTACGTCCAGTCGTGGAATTAATTTTTCTTTGAAGATATTTTCAAAAACAGTTATTCTTCCTAAGAGAGTTACCAACCACCATATTGCTTTTTTCAGCCATAAATTATCTACTGGAAAACGTCTGACCTTACTTAATATTGTTATCATATCCCGAGGGAAACATTAACATGTTTAATGTACATACATACATATGTACGTGTTCGAAAATAAATCTTTAAAGTACAACGTCCGTCAAATCTTGAAATGAAATGCTTTAAAAACCATAATATTTTCCATTAACTATTCAATCAGACAAAAGCACATAATCGCCTTTTCTATTTAAAATAATCATTATTATGTTAGCAAAATGCCAACCATTTCTCAAAACACAAAATTTCTCATTAAATTATTTCTCTTGCATAATTGAAATTGCAAAAGATAAACATGTCCTGAAAATTCTATTGTCCAACTCGCACTGAAAATTCATGAACCCCTCTTTGTGGCATAATTTGCATTAATGTGGAAAACTCATCTTGCATTGTTTTCAACACTACACCTGTACACAGGACGATAGTGTTTTTGTTCAATTTCGAAAGAGGAGGCAGTGTCAACGGCAAAAAAAAGCGTGGCCAGCTTGAGCAAGAGAATAAATTAACTCGGACTATATAACGAGTATAGTAGCAAGGACAACTAACCTAAAACTTATTCCGAAAAAAAAGGTGGACAAAAATACAAAATGCAAAAGTTGTTGTTGTTGTTTTCCTTTAGTATATACTCAAAGTTTTGTTTTGGGAAAGTTTTGCGGGGAGAAACAGCATAAGCAAGAACAACTTTTTCTTTAATTAGAATCACCTGGGTTTTGAACCATGGGTCGAGCTCGAGACACATGCAACCAACACTGCTGGATATTCCACTTCAAAAACCCACCACTTCTGTAGGGTTTTCACTTAGAGTGCTTTCTCGTTTTTTCACTCCGTATTTTTTTCTTACTGAGCATATTCAAAGTAAACTTTCCAACTGACCGTGTAATATAATGCAGTAGGAAAGAGCTTTTTTTCCAAAATATTTCCATTTTAGCGTGAGTGCAGTTTTAAAACTAAGGTCGTCGCATACTACATGGAGTACACTGACCTCGACGAAGAACCGACATGAGTTTTAATGAAAATCATCTTAAAAATGTATACGTATCCGATACGCATATATTAAATTCTAAATTGAGAGGCATTTCCATTAAAAAAAAATTACACAAGAGTTTGGTGAATTAAATTATGAAAAAACTGCTTTAACATTAGAATCACAAGGAGACCTTCTCTAACTGTATTCGAATGAGAAAAGTTTTGTTTGCTAATATTTTTGAAACAAAGAAGTTTTCGGAAATATGCCCAAGGATATTATCTCAATTGTTTAACTTTATGCAATGAGCAATTTGTGTTGGGCCCTAAATTAGTCTCATCTCTCAGACCATATCTAATTTTTGTGTATATATGTATGTATCTTTCTGAATGAATAATGAATTTTAGAAGTTCAGAAAGTTTAAAATGATATATTGGAGGTGTGGCTATTCATAAGAAGTTTGTAAGAATGCTTTTGGGTTCACCACAGAATACATTTTTCAAACCATTTTCTACAGGACTAATGAAATAAATATATAAAAGTGCCTCTTGGAGTCCTGTAAACACCAAAACGACATTTTCTTAGGAAAACATATCAATTTGCTTACGATAAGATAAACACAGAAAAGTTGGCAACTAGATGTTTGAAGGCAGTTTGATATACAAAGCTAGAGTATTCTTATTCTTGTATGCATAATTGTTCAAAAACCGGTTAAGTTGTGTTTGAGAATATCAAGTTATGTAAGTTGAATAAAATTAATTTGCTGGCGCGACAGCTTCTTAATGTCCCAAAGCCTAGTTTCGGAATCGAAATGGAATGAAAAGGACCTACAATTTTACCGCTAATCCGAACGGCTACATAAGATGCACCTTTGCGAGACAAAGTTTACTCTTTAGGGATTTGGCATTTTTTCGCAAAATCAAGGTGACTGACTCTTCCCCAGTGCGTATTGAACCCGAAACATTCAACATAGCAGTCCGAAACACTAAATACTGTGCCACGTGGTATAAGCAAATTAGGAGGCTGAATTTTCGATTTATTAAGGAAGTAATAAAATATGCTATAATATAAGTTGTAATGTTTCATGAATTTCTGATTAACTTATTTTTTTAATTTATTTTGCTATCTTTTTTATAAGAGATGTTTTGAACAACTTAAAAACTGAAAGAATCATGTCCACAAAATTGACAACCATTTGACATAATATTGAGTACAGTTATTCTATCAAGATAACTATATATACTCTAAAAAATAAAATAAAACAATCGCAGCTTAAGACCTAATTAAATGATATCGTCATCTTTTAACGATCATGATGAATGATGTTGAAATTTTGGTAAGCAATGTCTATGCCTCGATAAAAAAGTTCAAAATAACTCTGCAGAAAGTTTTGAAGTGGAGGATCTGGTTGGCCCTTACGGACCTGCTTATATATCGGGTTTTCCAATAGGGACTTGACAACCTAAAATTTAATTTGCGAACGCACCATTTCACTTATCATCGAACTGTCACTGTAAATCTATTCAGTAAACCCAACATTTTCATCATGGTGAAATACTCCAGCGAGCAAAGTCTGCAAATTATAAAAATTTCATCGCAAAATCATCTACAGTGACGAAGCTCACTTTTGGCTCGATGGGTTGGTCAATAAGCAAAATATGCGTTATTGGTCGGGTGAAAATCCACATTTGCTTCATGAATCACCACTTCATCCACAAAAAAAAAACTGTTTGGTGCAGGTTGCATGCCGGCGACGTTATTGGGTCATAGTTTTTCGATAACGATCGACACGTGAATTGCCAGCATTATCGCGCCATGATTGCCGATTTTTTCATTGTCCGAATTGGAAGATATGGACTTGGTCGACATGTTATTGATGAGTAAGTTTTGGTAGGGCTACGTTAAGTTATTAGGTTATGCCAACTATCCGACGACGTTGGAAGAGCTGAAATCCAACATTAAACCCAAAAAAGCGGCCGAAATGTGTGGCCAAGTCACCGAAAATTGGGTCTAACGAATCGACCGCTGCAAACGTGCCCGTGGTGGCCATATGAACGAAATCGAGTTCTAAATTGAAGGTTTTAATACAAACTCTGTATACTACGTTGCAAGAAAATAAAATTAAAAAACAACTAAGTAGAAGACTCAGCACTAATCGAGTTCTATTCATAAATGTTTTGATTGTACTTCAAGCCGATAATAAAGTTTTTGAAATATATCAAATGCTTTGCGTTGCCAAGTCCTTATTCGAAAACCCTTTTGTTATAAAGAATGACTTGCTTACTCCACTACTTATAGTGTTGCCTCATGATATAATTTTAAAGGACCTCTATTCATATAAAAATATCAGGGTTTTGCGAAAATCTCACCTTTTACTATTAGTATTGAACATCCAGCTATTGAATGGATCATGAAAATCTAAAATTTCTATTTAATATATTGAGACTAAAGAGTCCGCTCCCGAACGCTCTCTAGAGCCATTATTGAGAAAGTTGAAAAAACGTCATATTTTTTGTATGACATGCGCGCTCACAAGAGATTGTGTGTTGCCCTTACAGTGTTTAAACGCACTGCAGGAGCATTGGAAGATTAAGGAGAATGGGACAGAAGAAAAGCTTGCCGGGTAAACTATTCCACATTCATGTTGTTCGGTAAAAAAGAATATTTGTATTAACGATAATTGGACTCAAGGGTGAACTAATGAGCATTCCTTGCGAGACGAGTATTACGGGAGAAACATTTAAAGGGCTGGCTACTTCGAGTCAACATTTTTATAAAAGAAACGATAACATAGGGAAACATGATCGTCGGTGATTGAGAAGGCCAATTCTTTCAGAGACATTTCTTTTTTTTTAATCAATCTTAACGCTCTTTTTTATATTATATCGAGTAGGTGTAGTGATGTTTGCGAAGCACCTGCCCAGAGGTAGGAGTTATTCTCTAGTTTTAGGCATATAAAAGCTTTATAAATTATAACCAGATCAGATGGGGGGGGGGGCTTCTTACAACCTACATGGGGAGTATTTTAAGCTTTAACGACAGAAGACAGCATTGTGTTTTCGAAACATTAAACTCCACACCATTCCTTTAACTCCATTCAACAATCCTGTATAAATCGAAGTTCAATAAGCTTAACATACAGTACCGTTGCGAATGCACATCCGGAGGTGTAGGATGTGAATCACTGAACGAGCGGGGGGTAGAGACGTCAACCAAACAGTTTAATGGATTAGAAGCAACAGACAGAAAATCATTTTTATAAAAATTAGGAAAAGAGTCGGAGACAGAGTGGAGGCTTGGGACTCATCAGAACTTATTTTGTGAGAATCAGACTTAAAACCGCCCAATACAACTTGTATTGAACGGTCCAGAAGATAGCTTCTAATCCAACGAACAAGAGTATCATCGATCCCAAAATCCCGCATTTCCAATAAACAGCTCCATGCCAAACTTTATTAAATGCGTTGGAAATATCAAGCGCAATAATCTTAACTTTTTGTTCCACTGTTCGGTGAGTTATACCATTAAATCACCAACGATAGCTACGAAAACCATATATACTCTCGGTCATGAAGAAGCTTTCGGTCTTCGAGATATTCGTTTAATCAGTTTTTCGATGACCTTAGAAAGAAGAGACGGAACTGCTTTTTGATAGTAGGTGGTAGGTGAGGAGGGGGAGGAGGGTTCACTTTTTTACGTACAGGCTGGAAATATTCTGTTTTCCATCTTCAAGGAAGTATTCCAAATGAGTAGGAGCGATAAAAAGCTTTCGCAATGGTTTTGCCAGTGTGGAAAAACACGTGTTCACACAATCAGTGGTATACCATCCGGGTATTCGGCTTCGTCTATATCAAGATCTTTGAGAACTCTTTAATATTGATACTGTACTGAGTGTCTAAGAAATATGTCCCATGGAAAATTCTCAAGTACAGAGGTTCACCATTGCTGTGTGGCAACGTAAATCTAGTTACTGAGAAGTAGACTATTGTGTTTTTTTTTTTTTACAAATGACCAAACATTTTTGCTACCTTTCGGACATTGCAGAATTGTTGCTTCAATTTTTGGTCATGCAAAAATTTGGTTCTTTCAATAACGAAATTCGAAGAGTTCATTTCTTGTTTGTGCTTTTCCAATTTTTCTCTTCAATGAGCTTTCCTTGCTCAATATGGAAAAATGAAGAGATTGAAAAGACGGCGAATTTTTTTTCTCCTGGGGCCTGATAATTGAGTAGTTCCGTGTCGGCGTTGTAAAAAGTATATGAAGTCAACTCTATTGAAATCAAAGACAAATAAAGATAGAAGCTAGAAGACTTCCATGTCCATGGACATTATGACCAATTATTGGAAATAGACATAATGTCCATGGACCTAATGTCTGAATTGATATTTTCATTTTCGGTATGAAGTAGGTATTGGGGGGGCATGCTGCCACCCTGCAACCTCCTGCTTGGGCTCACTATAGGATTTGAAGAAGGTGCAACGTTTCTTTTTTGGTTTAAAGAACCTTTGCATAAACCCAATCTTGCACCTACTCCAAATCCTATAGTGAACCCAAGAAGGGGGGTTGCAGGGCGGCAGCATGCCCCCCATATCTACCTCATACTGAAAATGAAAAAAAAAATCAATTTAGACATTATGTCCACTTTTAAAAAGGCATAATGTCCATGGACCTTATGACTATTTCCAATTGGTCCATGGTTATTATGCCTATTTCAGGCTTTTGCTTTTGATCAGCTGCAGTAGAGGCAGAATACGAAGCCTCAATATATTTTTTAATAATAATATTTTTAACTTAGTGTCTGTAAGGCACATTGCCTTTTAGAATGCAACATGACGTTGCACGACACTAGTTAGAAGAATTAGGAAAGAATTTTTTTTTCAGCGCAGTAGATCGAGAATTAGGTGTCTATTTTCTCACTTAAAACTAACAAACTCAATGTAATATCAAGTAAGTTCTTGAAAAGAAGTCGTTTATTTCTTATTGGGGAGAAACCTAAAAGCATTTATAACGAAATTGATAGACCTTAAAGCATCAAGCGAGGTTTTCAAAATTCATTATGCAGACAAAAAAATGTCAGAACACTTTCAATTATTCTCATAAACAACGATTTGAAAATTGTATTTGTCAAAAAAATTGACGAAAAAAATCTACCCTGCAAAGAATGAACATCTACTTTTTACTATTTAATAGCATTTCTAAACCAGAAGCTTCCTATTATCTATTTTATCCCCAAGCATTTAATGTATATGACAAAAAAATTCTGTTTATTTCAATTATTTTATTTTCTTTTGAAAAGAGCACAAACCTTTTATCAAAAGGTTAAAACAAATAATAAAAAACATTCCTTTTAACATCAGGATTCCAATAATATTATTGAAAAAAAATCTTGTTTGTGACGGAATTACAAAGAAATCCGCAGGTGTTTCGAAAAGCTCTTCTTTCCTCAGCACAATCCTGTAAATTAAAGTCCTTCGCTTTATTGACCTGCTTTCGATTAATTGCAAAAAGAGAAGTATTTAAGTATAACCTTGCCGTTTTAATGATAAATATTCTCATTATATCTGTAGAACCAGTGGTGAGTTGAAAACATTTTCTGGATATTCCTGGAGAGCAAAAAAAACATTTTTTTTTGTTATAACTTTTTTTTTCATTTAAATTTTACTTCTTTCCTGAATTGATTATTTTTGCAGTTTTTTTTTTAACTTTCCCTTGGGCATAAAGAATGATGATGATGATTGCAATGTTGTGATGGGGTGTAATGGTGGTACTGTTAGTATTGGTGCGTGTAAGCAGATAAGCAAAGGGCGGAAGTTCATACTCTTAATAGGATTTCAGCTCACTTTGACAAAAAGAAAACACTTTTTTTTCTTTTTTTTAAACTCCCTTAGCGCTCTTTTACGCTACTTTCCAATTTGAAATTTTCTGTATTTTTTTTTCAAATATTCTTTTCACTTTCATTAGAATTTAATCAAAAATTGAGTTTTTTGGTGAATATCTGAAGAAGATGGCAATCCTCAAATAAACCACAAAAAAACAGTAATCCCTATATTGGAAAACAATGGCCTTTGTTTGCTGTTGTTGTGTTTGTGTCGAACGGATAATAATAAAAAAAAAGTTAAAGCAAATACATAGACAGAAAATGATTCAAAACAGTGAATGTTGTGACCATTTTGAAAAACAGGACACATAACTACCTACATAAAAGCAATAAAATGTTGGAATTTATCTGAGAGATCCAAAAAAAAAAAACAACAAAAAGTGAATAAAAATTCGTACAGGCTCCGGATCTGGACCGGAAGTGTTTCTGGATACGATACACTGAAGTGAACAAGTCTTTTTTTTACTCGGTCATTTCGATGAAGAACGATGAGACCTATACTATGCGACTTGCTAAGCAATGTATCTGTCTATATAGAATATTTAGGGAATGTGCAGGACATGCTTCTATTGTCATCGCTGATAACAAGATGATTTTGTAATTTTTATGTTTGAAAACATCTGCAATGTCGAAGAACAAGAAAGATTTTTCCTTTCTTTTTTTTATTAATATTATTTGAGACAGCACATTGAAGAATCGTCTTCATCTTCATTTCTTGTCTCATCATCATCAGGATCTGAAGGATGTAAGCTAGCATGCGATATACTGAAGAAAATTTGTGCGCCGCAGCAATAAATGACTCTATTAAGTCGAATGATTTGTCATCGTTTATTGTTATTGCAAAGATGGTGTAGTTTAGTAAGGCTTGGTTGAGTTATTGCTATTGAATGATGCTATTGATTGGTATGATATTTATGGCTCTCGGGGGACTGAAAATGTGGTATTGTATTTGGAGATGATACTTAGGATACTTGTTCTGACTAGATTTAGTATTTTATTAAGAACACCAGATAAGATATATTACTGGGGGGTAGTAAATCTATATCAACTGGGAGGTTGTGAGTTATTGTTAGGATATTCGTATTTCAAAGCATCCCACACGTCCTGATATTCGAGACAGTAAATATAACCAATAAAAGACTTATGAAATAGATGTTCAAAAATTATTTTGGACTGGATATGTCAAAATGAATAGAGGGTGTAACAACATTGACATTGTCTTCTTTTATCGAACTCTTCGTTCCATTTTTTTAAGAATCATTTTCAATAGAGAAATTCGTCTGACTCATATCTTGGAAAAAATATTCCGATAAATTGCAATGCATAATTGTCAGAAATAACAGAACACAGAAAAGTTCGTCGTATACGGATTATATGTTGTTGACTGTATTCTCATATTCTTCACCCTCAAACTATCAACAAATTGCATTCAAGAAATTCTTTCTAAGGTCATGAAAACGCTGATTAGCTTAAGAAATATCTCACATTATAGAATAAAATTTAAGAAAATTAAAGTGAACATCAAAGAATTTATTCGATTTTTGTGACTTTTGATTGTTTGAAATTTGAAATACGTTGAATTGTATTGAGTAATATAATTTAAACGCCATTTGTTTTCTTAAAGAAATGTAAAAAAGTGTATTTTTTTTCAAAGTTGTAGGAACGGTTTTTAAATAAAACGGTTTTTAAACTATTTTTTTTTTAAATTAAAAATATAATTCAAGAATACAAACTTAAGCACAGAATATACATACATTTAAAAACAAAATTAAAAAAAAAATCAGCTACCCGTTTTCAAATATTGATTTTTCCAAAAAAAATTTTTAAATATTAAACATATAAAAAATAAAAAAAAAATAACGCGAAATTACTTATGCTACATACATCTTCTTGAATATTAATTTTTATAGTAATCGGATTACCAGTTTTCGTGAAAGTTGAAGAAAATAAATAACCGGTCCTATGTGAGGTACTGTTTTTATCCCACCATATTAAATTTTTTTTCACCAAAATATAATGCTACAGATTTTTTTCATAGAAATACTTGTAGCCGTTTTCGAGGCAAATAAGCTTTTACATAACGGTTATATGACAGGTACCGTTAATTTTTGAGCTGAAAAAAAAATGAAAAAAACTACTGTAATATGTCAAAATAACCTTAAGTTCTAAATTTGAATACGATTGGCCGAACAGTTTATGTTACAGTCCAACATCCGTACAGACAGACAGACAGAATTTTGCCAGTAATTCAAATATGTTTATCTATCATTGTAATGTCATGTTTAATTGTTACCTCAATTTTTTTTCCACGAATGCATAACTTACATTATCGTACCTATAATTTCAAGTAAAATTAAGGTGTTTAAGAGACAATTTTTTCGTACCTGCGTCCGATTTCTTAGAAAAATTGATTCTGAGTACAGTACGAACATCACTGTAGCAGGGTCCATTGAAACGGAGAAATTCAAACAGAATAAATAACTTTTTTATAAGGTTAATTAAGGGCGATGACTTCGACTATTGTACAAACTACAAACTCTTGATGCTCATTAACACCTAGATAAAAAGCGTTTTCGAGCGGTTTTATCCCGCCCGATGCTTTCCTTGACAGTCGAAGTCTGATACTATAATCGTCTTCATTTTGAATGTAATGGTGTGTCCACTCCACACCAAAGAAACATTTGTTGAAAAAACATATCTGAAATGTTCCCATTTGTTTAAAAAAACATTTCAGAAATGTTTCTGAAATGTTTTTTTTTTCTTTCAGAAACATTTTTGAAATGGTATTTGTTTCCCATTTTATGTATGCATTTTGTACTTAAAAATAGATTGCAAAAAAGTAGCAATCATAGCGTTACATTTACGTTTTGTCATGATGAACAAAATACAAACAAATAAAAACAAAAAGCCTGTCAGATTAAGATTAAAATGCTTAAAAAGTAAAGAAAGTTTTCCAATTCGGAAGGGGGAACAGAGAAACATTTCAGAAATGTTTCGCGAAGCTTCAAGATCTAAATAAACTATACTAAAAAATATAGTAAGTAACGGTGGCAGCCAAAACTCGATAGGGACTTGAACAGCCACCAAGTCATGAAGACAAATAAAAGGAATTTATCGCCTTAAAAATTATAAACCCTGTGCGGCCGATGTCGAGCTGATCAAACATTAAGGACCAACAATTATTGATATCATAGTACACGTATGGGAACAGAAATAAATGCCAGAAGACTGGTGAAAAGACATAATATGCCCATACATAAAAAGGGGGAAATAACAAAGTGCAGCAATTATAGGGGTATAAGGTATAACATTGTTGAGTACATCTTATAAGATATTTTTCTCTATACTATACGCGAAAGCGTAAGTCGGCAACAATCAATGTGTTTTTATACCAAGCAAATCAACAAGTGATCAGATCTTTTCCCTTAGGCACGTGATGGAAAAAAGTCTTAATTTTAATATTCCAACCTACCATCTTTTTATAGACTTTAAAGCCGCCTACGATAGCAGAGCCAGGGTAGAACTTTATAAGGCCATGAGAAAATTCTGCATCCCAAATAAATTGAACGACTATGAAGACTGACCATAACCAACATTACAAGCGAATTAAAAGTAACCGGTTTGCTGCCCAGACTAATCAACACCTTAAATGGACCCCGACAAGGGGATAGTCTGGCTTGCCTGGCGTTGGCGAATCCGTGACTCTGTCACGTTAACAAGAGGGACTATTGTCACCAAGTCTGGCCAGACAGAAGTCAACAAGCTACAAACCTCCTACATCCAGATCGAGCAGTCGGCACTGCATATTAATAAAGGCAAACCCAAGTATAGCTGCGAGAAGTATTGGTCTCAAAATCTTGATAGTGAAGCATTAATTTGAAGTAGTGCTATCCGTTATACATTGGGTCAAAAGTAAGTGTCGATAATACAATAGAAGAAAAAATACGCGAGCGGCTGCTAAAATCCAACAGAAACTATTACAGTCTTTCGATGCTCTTAAATTCCAGAAACATTGCTATAAAATCTTAGCTGCTGCTATTGTACTAGACTATTGTCTTACCAGTGCTCACATATGGATCCAAGACTTGCCTTTTTACAAAAAGGCACTCTGATCGTCTGATCTCTTTATCGCGTTCAAGTCGAAAGTCTAACGGAGAATTGCCAGTAACTGAGAAAATGCAAAAATGGTGGGTGACAACGTACCAGACCTTGATTACATTGGAAGGATGGCAAAGACCAGGTCGTCCGAAACCGGCCAGCATTCAGAATTTATCGAAGAACTTATTGAATGAGGCCCTGATCGGATCCCGGTTGTTGCTTAGAAGATGGTGAATGCATTTCAAAAGTATGCTCCTTCCTCAAAAACGGAAATTACTCATGTAAGCCTTCGAAATTGACGAATAATTGAAAGTCCCCCATTATTTCTAAGTATCAATTGAATTCAATTTAATTCTTACAAAGTAATAAACTATAAGGATAATTCCACACCCCATACGCTGCTCATTAAGATTTCCTTTTTTATAGAATATTTTAAAATGAGCATTTTCATTGTTATCATGTTTACAATTCGAATTAAACAAAAAAAAAAATAAACTAAAAGTTCGTTTGATATTTATGCCAATTAGGGTTACATAACAATTAATTTCTCCAGTAAACTTGTCCTTGATATTTCTCGTGAACTGATTTAACTGCGCAAATTTCTGGCAGTAAGGAATGCTTCTCTGCATTAATTCATTGTCAAGTCTCTTAAAGATTGTCAGTTAAAACATTTTTAATTTCCAACAATTAAACTTCAGATTTGTTTAGAACTAGAGCAAATATAACTGTATTTTAACCTTCTGACATTTTGGAACTAATTAAAACAATTTTCCTGACATTTCCATCAGAAATTCTTCAAGTCCTTGAAAATATTCTTCCTCACTTTGATTTGTTATATTAAGCCACCAATTTATTTTGGCCCGGAATGAACAGTTTTCCAAGCCAATACTTTTCGAGCTTATAAATAAATGCACTGTCGCTCATCACCCATAAAAGAAAATTTATTTTCAATTATTTAAGTCAAGAATCATCATTCCACAAAGTGCCCGAGCCCATTCATCAAATATAATGAAATATTAAAATTGCAACTGAACAACTTGCTTCACAAACAATAATGGCACCAACTTTTTGCGGCAATCATTTCTTGTTTCCTGCAGCACAACAACTACGCGACCAAACCCATAGACAAAAAGGACCAAACCAAGCTTTTATCCTGCCTGCATGAAAACAAAAAGCTATTACCGGCAATGATTTTTATTGCTGGAATATTTACAATTGTAACCGTTAGGTGTGCGGTGAGGTTGTGTAATGGGAGGACAGAAATGGCCGGAGGACTCAAGGTGTCTTTTTGTTTATTGGAAAAAAAGCTCAAATTTCCCCCTGAGACTTTGCGAAACAAAGCATATCCCATTTAATTGTGACATTAAGTGTTTCCACCTTCCGGTTGGTGAAAAGGAAACAAAATTGTCATTCCTCTTGACCCTTTGACAGAAAAAAAGGACAGTGCTTCAAGGACCCAAACGGCATAAGGAAGCAAGCAATGAACAGAAAGGATTATAAATTGAATTCATTAAATTGCACAGATGGACCTTAAGCATGAATGAAGCTCGCTCTATACAATTGTTTGATGGTGGTGTTTAAAAGGCCCGCAGGGACAAAGTCATCAAGAGAAGATTTCTGAAAAGCATAAGAAAAAGGAAGCTGCAGCTGAAGCTTGCAGAATGCCAACACACACACAAAATAAAATGCACTGGAGCTGCAGCGATATGGAGTTATGTATTTCGCTGTCATTGTCTAACATGGACCAAAGTCTAAGCGGAATATCTACACTTGCATACATATGCTTTGCAAAAATTGGTCACAGGAAGACCTCCTTTTTGTCACCCTTCCTCTGTGTTTTTTCTGTCTTCTCTTAAGCTTAACTCCTCGATTCAAATTATGAGGACGAGGAAAACCGTAATTACACCCGGCATTACGGTAGCTAGAAATTATTTTTTTTTTCATTTTCTATTATATCCTGTTCGTCCTTTTTTCGTGAAAAAGTTATTGCGGATAAAAAATGTTTACCCACAATATAAGGATGCTCTTGATGGGAGATGGGTGGTGAAGCGGAATTCTTCAAAGTGGTTGATTGCTCTATTTGACGGGCGAAGAATTTGAATTGGCAGACCAGTTTTTGTCATGTACTTGCCCCCGGCCAGCATGAGCCTGAGTAGAAGGATTTCTACATATAAGAGAGACAAAAAAAGAGCCAAGGCTTGGGAAGATCTATCTATGCAGAGGCAGTTTCTCATTTTCTTGGAACGAAAATTAAATCAAAAAGCGGGAGGAAACATGGGAAACACAATGATGCTGCGGTTAGATAGATAGATTCTAAAGAAAACAGAGCCAGATGTGCCAAATTGGCCAATAGATGTGCAAAGAATATGCGATTGCTCCATTTGTGCAAGAAAAGATGCATCTTTTCCAATAATTTAATGAGATTAAGTGTTCCTTTTTGTCTTTTTTTTGTAATTTAATGCTTATGTTCTCGACAGAAGGAAATGTATAGCAATTAGTGAGATAAAAACGGATTTATTTATGTTAGTATTGGAAAACGATGCAAGGTGATGATGTGAAAAATAATGGAACAATTTTTTCGGCAACAATTTATTAAATTGATTTTAAGGAAGCTTTCATAACTTACCATAAATAAATAAATTAAATAAATAAATTTATTGGCGCGACAGCTCCTTAAGGAGCCAAGGCCTAGTGACTTATACTCTCAACCATTCCTGTGTGTGTGTTGTTAATCTGCAAGGATGGAAGGGACCTACAGTTTACCGCCGGGTCCGAACGGCTACATGAGATGCACTTTTTCGAGACAAATTTTACTCTTGGAGGTTTTGTCAATTCCTCGCAAGAGGCAGTACCCCAGAAAAAAAGGTGGCTATGAGCGGGATTTGAACCCAGGCTCTTTCGCTTAGCAGTCCGACACACTAACCACTAAGCCACGGGGCATAACTTACCAATATAGGTATTTTCAGTTTAAGTTTTCTTTAATTTTATATTACACTAAAAAACAATTATTGACGTTTTAAAATTAAGATTATTATTTTTTTACATCGAATCCTTTAAAAAATATAAAACAAATTTTGGGGAAAAGAGATGCAATCATGCTAGGGTTTCCATAATGTAAATAGAAATAAAAGGCACGACTGGGTCGCACGTACTTGCTCCTATGTATATATAATCCTTTTTAAGTCCAGGCGTCTATTTGACAAAGATTTAATTTTTATGTTTTTTTTTGACGTGCAACTTCTTTAGAATCGTTTGAAGTTCGAAAGCACATGCGTCACAACAAAGGGATATATATAATATAAATGACATAAATATATAGGATTGTTAGCTTTTGCAGTTCTTACGTGTATTATCTTTCCACTTTTGTTTACTGTTTATAATAAAATTTGCTAATAGAAAGATATAAAGGACTTTTTTCAGTTTAATTTTCATTTTGGTATGGACAAAATTTGAACAACTGGCATAAGTATTCGTCGGAATCAGCAGTAGGGCAGGCAATAATGCTAGGTATAGAGACCTATATAGGTCCCAATAACAATAATTTATTTTTTGAAATCAAATTAATTAAAATAGCTTAATTATGTTTGATAAATCGATAAACGTATGGTGTGGGTAGGTATTAATGGGATTTTTTAAGGATATTAGGTACCTATAATAAGGTTGGAAGGAAGGTAGGTACTACACATTCCAACTACTGTTAAGCGAGTGGGTATAGACAATATTAAAAGTTAACAACAAAAGTTTGTTTATTAATAAGCAGGTGTAAGCTTTTGTTTTCTTGATTGACATTTTTGCATTCAGTAGTAATCGAATAGTTTTTTATGTGTTAGTTGTTTTTCTATGATTATCATAGGCTTCCTTATTTATTCTGTGTGCTTGTATGATGATGAAATGCTATAAAATACGTAGGTATGCATGTAGGTTGTCACCTACTTTTATTTGAATAATGGCTAGTGCTCAGCCGAGCAATATGAAAAAAAATGTTGGGGACAATATTAAACAAATAAAATTTTTTATGAAATCAAAAAAACACTATTCATAACGTTTTTTGGAAAAAATGTTGTAAGCCACCTTATTTCTGTTGCTGTTTTCCAAGTTAAAAAATTTTCATTTCAAAGTCGTTCGACCAGTTTTTTCAAAAAAAATGCTTTTTTGGAAAAACTTTTCGAAAACATATTTTAAAATTTTTTGAGTATGTCAATTTTATGAAATCTATAGTTTATACTAGGAGAAAAAATTAAAAAAATGTATAGAGCCGTATTCAAAATATTCAAAAAACAAAATAAGTTTTTTAAGAAATTATTAAAAATTTAAAATTAAATGATTTTGAAAATTTTAATAAGCAATATTATTAAAATCATAAAACACTACATATTTTGCAAATTTCATAAAAATCCGTGGATTAGTTAACGAGAAAGTCTGATTTTAAAAAGCTGGTCATATGGGAGGTACCGTTGTGAAACCATTTCTGAAAAATACATTAAAACTAAAAGATAGATTCTGCATAGAAAACACCATTCAGAAAGTTTTATCAAAATCGTAGGAGCCGTTTTCGAGAAAAATATTTTTTTTATTAAAAGTTATATAGCAGGTACCGTTAGTTTTGGAGCTAATATGCCAATTCGAAAAACCGTCTGGTAGAAGAGTACTCAAAAAATACTATATACCAAGTTTGAATCAAATCGGCTCAACCATTTAGGCTGTAGGAACAGACAGACAGACAGACAGACGGATGGACGGAATTTCCGGGCCCACTTTTTTTGACTTCTCTATCATCTTAATGTCATGTTTGATTATTAGAATTTTTTTTACGAATGCATAACTTGCCTTATAGTCCCTATAAATCGCAAGTAAAAATGGAACCAATCTCAATTTTTATAGAGTTTGGCATTAAGCCCTTGATACGAGTACGATAAATTGGCCGACAAGATTTGATAACGGCTTTTTGTAGAGGGGCCAAAAACAAGCACTTTTTACTATTGGCGGGGGGGGGGGGTCTTTCTCACCCGTTTAGGAGGTGGGGGTACTTTTATAAAAAATGGTTTAAATTGAAAAAAAAAACATTAAAAAACAACGGCAACACTTACAATAAAGTGCTATACTTCATTAGAAAGAAAGAAGTTTGTTCTATAATCCTGCATTTTAATTATATTACTCATTTCAATGGTTTTTGAGAAAGTCGCATTTAAAGTCCAAACTTTGATAAAAAACGTGACAAAAAAGTTTAGACCGGTTGTTTTCAAAATTGTTAATTAGCTTGTATGTCTTCCATGTAACTATCAGTTCTTAATCGAACACAAAAAACCGCATGGTTCTATATCTCCTAGTTTTTGAAAACATTGAAAACTAAAAGTACTAAACAGGGGGAGATAGGCCCCCCTCCCACCGTCAAAATTGAGTACGCTGACCACCAAAAAAAATTCAAACACATTGCCACAATTGTCATTACATTGTCCTCCGACATCATCCAACCCCGTTGAAGAAGCTCGGACAAGACAATTGAGTATATTCCCATTGTCTTGTCTGCATGTGAACGCTGCTTTAGAACAATAACACTGTCAGTTTTTTGTTTGCCGTATGGTGCTCCTGAACATCAATTGTGTAAAGGTGGCAGCAATGGAACAGCAACAGCAAATTTAGGATTTTGGTCTAACGACGCTGTTGACGTTGCTGTTGCTAGTCTATTTTAGCTTGAGCAATTGAAACACAGGTTCTAATATAAAGGTGGCCGCTGTTGCTGGTTCTATTGCCGTTGCTGGATCAATTTGTTTCGTGCATAATGCTTTCGCTTTAATTAATCAATATAATAAGGGTATACAAAATCCTTTTAGTGGGGGCTAATTATAAACAAAAAAAATGTTTTTAATAAAACTTTGTTTCCAGCGGGCACGAAGCACGAAGAGACTTTTGGGGCACATCCTTCAGTCGTAATAAATACCGAACAGTTATAATTCTCATATGGATTCATATAGATATGTTACGTTATTCGGCAGACAATCTAACGTCTTTTAACATTAAAATGTTATAAAAAGCTTGATGACTTTCACAATGAATTCGATAGAATATCCTTTTAAAATTGTATCAGCAGTTCTTAAATTTTGTTTTTGGCTGAAAAATAGCAGGAGTTTCGTCTTTCACCTCTTGTTTAGGTACCTATCACCTGTTTTTGTAATCTAACAACATTAAATAAAAAAACCAGTCAGTTGCATGGCTGATACTGACAGCCTATTTCCATATCGTTATTTTCCTAATATTCAATTCATGTTTCCAATTTAAACCCCCTTCCCAAATATTTGAATTACCATAAGTTAACTTTCACATCTATGCACAATATTATTATGATTTCCATTCTTCCCCATTTAGCTCCACATAAATACATCAAAATGTAAAATTAGCACATATTACAAATACTTCTGTTTGTCTTGTTTATTTACGTTATTCACAATCGATTTGTGTACACGCATTCTCACAAAAATTGTCCTTGCGGAAAATTATCCTTACACAAAATCCCCATCAAATCCTTCCCAACAAAAAAAAATTGAGAGATCTTCTTATCACCCGTACCCTTTTATAGTCCCTTCTTCCACTTTATTTGCTTAAAAACACCCGCGTCACAAAATAACAATAACATTATAATATATGCATATGTATATGTACACACACTCGCACATTATTTTTAGTCCTTGCCGCCTAGATATTTGTTCCGTTTTTATCATTGTTTTCCTCTCTTTTCGTCGTGTAAGAAAGAAACCAAAACAAATTGTTTTCATTGTAGTTTGTATGACGAACCAACAGTAGGAAATTTGTAAAATAAGGACAGAAGCCTCTCAAGCACAAGGAACAAACTAGGCTAGCGGAAAGGAGTCTGCACACAAATCCGAATGTCCTTGATTTTATTTATTCCTACATCTCAATTTGCTACATTAAACTTGCCTATCCTATGCGTATAGGACAAAAAAGAATGACGAATATTTATTTCAAAAACAAAGAAATCCTTAACAAACATAGAAATTTGTGAGTTTAGAAATGGCCGTCTAAGTAAGTACGCGTATACATACAACTAATTCGTCTGAAAAGTCGTAATTTTGTTTTTGTGTCAATTAAGTTTTTTTTTTAATTGAGTAATTTTTTAACCTGGACTGCATTTTGGTCCTATGGCAGACGTAAGCTTGCTTGTAGTGTCTTATTTTCTACTTTACAGGATGTCTGTATTCAATTATTTTTAATAGTGTATGTATTCTATTTCCGGAAGGGACATTTTTATTATTATTTGAAATCCTTACTAAAAAAACAACACAAAACACTCCAAAGTTAGTCAACTGCAAGTGTTTAATTGAAAGCAAACGAAAACTTGCTTCGCACACAAAAGGAATGACAGGAACAGGACACTCTATAGGATAATGGAATTAAACATAAAAAATAAGGAAGAGACACTTGGTAAAAAGATATGCAGTAATCCAAAACAAAAAAAAAAAAATCTGCACTTCGCATTCCTCCAAGAAGAACAACGCGTCAGTAAGAAGGATATAATAGTGAAAATTACACAACGCTCAGTCAGCGTGTCTACTAAAAGAGCGAGGTGGTGTGCTAAAAAATACGCCCGGAAATAAAAAAAAAGAGAAATCCTTCCGCTTAAGCACCGTAGTCTTCGTCTTAATCGCTAGCTTTTCCCTTTGAATCCCATAGTTAAAGCGGGAAGATAGAAAGAATTTCTGAAAGAAACCAAATTAAATGTTATAATGCGGAAATAATGGAGTTTTATTGCACAAAGAGTCCTCCAAAAAGAATGAAGATTCACATTATTTGTAATCCTTTATACGTAAATATAAATATAAGGATTCATAAACTTTAATGGAGGTATAAGTTTCAATGGTGGATTTTGGTAACTTTGCCTCAGCTGCAATGGTTTTTTTTTGTTGTTATATTATTATTCGGATAGTGACTGTATCAACCAAACGTTTGAGTCGGTTAAAATTAGATGCTTGTACACCTTATTAGCTTATGTGGCGCGACAGTCCGGCGGAATCAGGGCCTTAAACAACAAGCTTATCTAGTCAGATCCGTTCCTAACTTGCTTCCTCCAGTTTGGCAAGTGATGTAAGTCGAGGTCCTATTCCATTTGCGTGCGCTATCTAGGCATTGCTCTTAGTCTATTGAGCCGTCCGTTCCTCCGAAGTGGAATTGAAGATTTTTCGGGCTTTTAAGGCGTCCATCCAAATTTGACCATGCCCATGCATCTTCGCCATTCAACGGGACTGGGATGATGATGTTCTGATAAAGTGACAATTTAGTTGTCCGAGATAAGGTTTGCTACTCAATGCCTTCTTAGCCCGAAGAAGCAGCGATTGACACACTACGCTTCGTACGTGTATTTTAAGGCCGCTTTTTAATCCAAATGTAGAAAAGCCTTTTATAAATTCAACAATTTAGGAGTATCAATGAAAATACTAAGAGAATTCTTAACATTCTTTAATGGAAACACTTTTAAAGGTGAATTGTTGAGAATCGGAATGGAGCATTATTATGTCAGTTTAACGGATGAAAACGTTGAAGCTATAATTACAGTTGTTCGAGATTAACCGACCCTTGGTGGAAAATCAAATTTGAGTTTGTGCTTTTGGCAGAACGCAACAAAAACTAATCGAAAGATTAGGAACTTCATATGCGACAACTTTCGGATGCAAAGCCAAAAGAGCCAAACAAGGAGCACCTATAAGTAACTTAGGCAAAACATTGGAAACAAATAACTTTTGCGACAACAACAACATTTTAATAATCTCAACCATTTTCAAAGGAAGATGTGAGCTTCTACTTCCCCCACCTATTTGCCTTACAGGATCTAGTAAATTGAGATTCAGTCTATTGTCCAAACTGCAAAAATCGAAAAAGCTCCATGCGAAGAAGAGCTCCCTTATGAAAACTTGAAACATCGCTAAATTTCAATATGCATTTATTAACGCTTTTTAACAGAATCTTCATGAATGTCGTAATACCTTCTTCCTTTAAGAAAACAGTCATATTCCCAATCAATGAGAATCAAATGCAGTGAAAAACTATCGATTTTTTTTATGAATGTTATTGCAAAAATATTCTGTGTAGGCTCGAAAAATGGGTGGATATCAACAACATTCTTACGGGCCACCAAGCTGGGTTCAGAAAAAGCTTATCTACGATGGATCACATTTTTACGCTCATGTCTATTATGCAAGCTTTTCGTGTCAGGAATAAAAAATTGTACGCATTATTTGTTGATTTTAAAACCGCGTTTGGTTTGGTGAACCGCTATGCGTTTAGTATATAAACTTTCACAAATGGGAGTCCCGACAAAGTTTCTTAACATAGGTAATTAAAAATTTATACAAAGATACCGAAGCAAACTCTTTAAGACGTATACTGGTGTCACACACGGATGTCCCTTAAGCGCTTTATTATTCTCCCGTTTTGTTAACAATGTTGCAACCTATCTTTATGATGGAATTAAAACAGCTGGAATTTTAATCAATGTGTTGTTGTACACTAATGTATTACTTTTATTATCGGAGTCACCATCACCAGAGACTGATGAAAATCGTCTAGATGACTACTGCAAAACATGGGGCCTACTTATCAACACACACAAATCAAAAATTATGGTTTTCTCGCGATCCAATCGAAACGAGGTAAGGAACAACTGGTATCTGAGTGGAAATCGTTCGGGCATAGCAATGGATTACAAGTGTAAAAATCACTGTGCCCTGTGGCTTAGTGGTTAGTGTGTCAGACTGCTAAGCGAATGAGCCTGGGTACGAATTTTCGCGCATAGCCACTTTTTTTCCGGGGAACTGCCTCTCGCGAGTAACTGAAAAAACCGCCAAGAGTAAAATTTGTCTCAAAAAAGTGCATCTCATATAGTCCTTCGGAATCGGCGATAAACTGTAGGTCCCTTCCATTCTTGCAGATTAACAACACACACAGAGGAATGGTTTAGAGTATAAGTCACTAGGCCTTTTCTATATATACATTGATTTATTTATTTTTGAGTGGAAAATCAATTCAACGCTAAAATTTAGCAAGAACCTCGCAGAAAAAGCCAACACCTCTGAGAGACTTATCAAGGAAGAAAATTTACTTTAACCGAGACATAAACCTGTCAACAAAATAATTTTTTTTTTAATTTACCTCTGTTATGGTGCTGAGGTATAGGAGATAGAAGAGTTCGAAGAAAATGAAAAAATTCAAAGAAATTTTATTAAAAAAAATTCCAATCTGTGTTGGCGTGAGAGTTCTCCACTATTCGTTCAAGTTTGATCTCTAAATTCCTTTTGACTTCAAAGTTGCCTGGCCTGTGAAATATTAACCGACCTTGTCGGAATAGCATTCGTTTTCCATTTCCATTTTGCACAGACGGACGAGTTTAGCAGGTTTGCCAAAACTGCTCATTGCTCTATACAGCTCGTCTCTATAAATGCCGCCATAAGCAGTTTTGAAATCGATAAAAAGGGTTTGGGTATCGACTTGAAGTTATTGTGTTTTTTCTAAGATCTGCCGTATTGTGAATATTTGGTCGATGTTGGACTATCCTGGCCTAAAATTACACTATGAACACATAATACTACTGCAGAAATAATTCTGTAGGGGAGGATACAGTTCAGAAGGTCTCCTTTAACATGGGGTAAGTAATACTAAGAATCCATTCTTTAGGCAAAATTTCTTCTTACATTATGTCGCTTATGATTTAATGAATAATTCTAACCACATCATCGCCTGCGACCTTGAAGAGTTTGCCAGCTAGACCATTGGATCATTGCCAATATACAGCCTGCAAAAGTGGTTTATATTCTCAGCATCGCCTTTTTTTTTCTTTTTGCTATTAATTGAACTTTTGGATTTCATTTCTTCAGTAACAATTCTCCATTTCCCTCTTCTTAAGTTCCCTCGTTGCCTACTGAGAAGATGCTGCTTCTCTTTCTACTTCTGCTAGAGGATGAAGAAGTAAACAATACAAAGGGGGTCTCTCTCATTTTGGCAATGTTGCCACTGGTTCTCAATAATTGATGCCAAAGATAAAGGACTTACGAGGTTATTAAAAACTCGATCCAAAAAGGATCTGGTGAATTATTGCTATTGTAGCGTCCGACTTGGAGTTTCCTCAAAGTTGTATTTTTTCTTAGCATTGGTCTGGATATCCGCAGCCGTACCTTGATTACAGCGGAATAGTTTTTGGAGTCAATGTCTTGAAAAGTTCGGGTATACACGATAATGCAGCAGTGCTTTGCATGTGAATCTGGTTCACAGGTGATTAATCAGGATATCTCAATGTCCATTTGTGAATGTTATTGAATGGGAATTGCTGACTATAATATCCCCGCAACAAAGTCAGTTATCCTTTTTTCCGACTTATACCACCAAAGATACCAACTTCCCCTTAGCTTTTGGCGTTAATTTCGCCTAGAAGAATTTTGTCCAAAAGCTCGAAAAACATATCTTTGGTGTCATCATTTTTTTCTTCTTTTACTACAGGATAAATCTACATCCAATTTGTATTTTTTCATTGTATTTGTAATTATTATTATTTGTATTTGCGTTAAAAAAATTTTACATGATACAACAAGATTCAGTCTTTTTATAGTATATTAACAAATTTAGTAATGTAGTGCCCCGTGGCTAAGTGGTTAGTGTGTCGGACTACTAAGCGAAGGAGCCAGGGTTCAAATCCAGCTCATACCCACCTTTTTTCCGGGGTACTGCCTCTTGCGAGGAACTGACAAAACCTCCAAGAGTAAAATTTTTCTCGAAAAAGTGCATCTCATGTAGCCGTTCGGACTCGGCGGTAAACTGTAGGTCCCTTCCATTCTTGCAGATTAACAACACACACACAGGAATGGTTGAGAATATAAGTCACTAGGCCTGGGTTCCTTGCGGAGCTGTCGCGCCAATAAATGTATTTATTTAAACAAATTTACAAAGGGAATAAGAGTAACTATACAATGAAGAGATAAAATTAACATAGAAAATAAAGCGAAACAAATTTTAAATATAAACAAAAAATAATAAATATTCAACTAGAGAGAAAAAATATAATAAAAAATAAAGTTGATAAATACAATTCAACGGTATTTTACAAATTAATGTACACTTTTAAAAATTATTTCGATCCAAAAGTTTTCCGATTAAATTTTTTTTTTTTTTTATTAAAATTTAAATTGAGGAAGAGAAAAATGTAAATGTCTTCTTTCTAAAAGTAGACGGTTCGACAGTTCTTTGAATTTCAAACAGAAGTCCATTCCATATCTTGACTACAGTATCAAAAAAGATCTCTCAGCAATGGTGTGTTTAAATCGAGGCAAAATCATTCGAAGTCCTCTTTGAGACTGTGCAAATTGAAGCATTTCTCCTAAGTTCCCAGGACACCTTTCGTGAATCATGTAATCATCATATCATATTACGAAACATAATATATCTATCTAAACTCAATCCCATCAAAGAATCGTGAAAAATTGAAACACTTTTATATCTAGGAGTGTTATGGATGAAACGTAGGCAGTCATTTAACGCTACATTAAATTTACGTTTACATTCGTAATCTAGATTAGGGTAGACTGCGCAGTTAAAAGTGAAAAAGGGTAATATAAGGCATTTAATGAGATGTTTTTTTTATATCAGTGTCCAATATATGGGAAGAAGACCTCAGGGAACGTAAACCACAGAAAATTTGTCTAATAGATTCTGATATTGCATCACAACATGTCAATTTATGATTAATTTGAAAACATAGGTATTTAACTTTGCGAACATATTCAATTGTCTGTGTATTTAAAACAATCGCTTGTAGATCCATATTATAAACTTCATGTCTTGAGCAGACCATACATAGTGTTTTTAACGGATTAAGTTGAAGTTTATTTAAGTTAGCCTTCTTCCATCAAACCAATTTTACGAAAAATATACAACAAAACATCGTCTGCATACATATGAACGTGGCAATTGTTAACAATTTCAGGTAAGTCATTAATAAAAAGAGAAAAAAAGAAGTGGCCCCAGTATTGACACTTGTGGCACCCCGCAGTTGACAATGAATGGGCTAGAAGAACCTTCGTCCGTAATTTTTTGAAGTCTGTTATAAAGATAATTCCTCAATAGCTTAAGAGTAGTACTAGAGAAACTGAAATTATTACAAAGTTTAGAAATTTAAATTTGATGATCAATACAATCAAAAGCTTTTGAGAGATCTAAAAGGACCATAATACCAAGAAGATTACTATCAAGTGCAACACAAAAATCAGACGTGACCTTTACAACTGCAATTTAACAACTGTGTTTGTTGCGAAAACCCGACTGCCATTTACAAAGCTTGTTGTTGGCTTGAATGTAGTTCAGAATTTGATCAGCCATCAGCCGTTCAAGGACTTTACCAAAAAAAGGCAGCACGCTAATAGGCTGAAATCAGAAGGTTCCAATGGATTAGTTTTTTTTTGGAATTGGTATAACCGTTGCATTTTTACAAGGATCAGGAAACTCTCTTCTATAGATGCAGATGCAGGCGTTAATAATATATTTCAAAAGTAGAAGAACATTAGGTAAAATTAACCGAATAAATTTCGGTGAAACATTGTCAGAGCCGATTGCGTTAGATTAAATTGACCTGATAGCAGTTAAAATCATATTATCATCCACACAATTAAAACAAAATAAGCCATCATCATTTTCTAGCAAGATTAAGGGCACATTCATGTTAAGCAGAGGAGGAGCTTAAAATGACCTCATTAATTCAGGATTTAGTGAACAATTTGAAGAATTGTTGCTTCCAGTAACACCAATATTTTTAAGGGTTTTTCCAGAGCACTTTTGAGTTTAACGAAGCATCGAGTTTTTGCAAAAAAATATCTTTTCATGGTTATACCAATAAGCAAAACTACTTTACGTCTATTATACTCCGATTTTTGTTTATATTTTTTATAGAAACGCTCTCTTTCCTTTATTTGTGCTTCGATATCCGTATTGTACCAGGGGCAAACTCTTGATTTTTTAACTTGTATCTACAAAGTTAAGAGATCGATATGACCGGTAGCTAAAACATTTTGGATCACGAATGCTTCTCGTATTAAAGTGAAAACAACAGAAAATTAAATCGTGAATAAAGTCCGAAGTCAGCCTAATTTGGTCGTTACATAAAACTTTATTTTTAGAAGTAGTAAAAAATATATCAATAAGTGACGGATTCAACACTGAAGACATGTGGCCATCGTTTGTTTACAACAAATAGGCTTATTTTGTCACAAAAATAGTTGAAAAGACGTGTTGTAGTATTTTCAACAAGTCTATTTACATTAAAATCACATCCGAATAAAACATCACAGTACTTTGAATTCAAACGGAGTAAAGTGTTTTCAAGTTCATTTAAATTCTCCTCCTTGAATGTACATGGTGGGCAATAAACCACTACGAAAAGGCAAATTTCACTGCAATTACGAATTTCGACACATAAAATTCAAATTTGTAGACGAATATATAACTTTTGATGTTATATTTTCTTTAACATATATGCAAACACCACCACCCCGAGAGCCACGATCATTTCTAAGCCCTGAAAAATGTATCAATTGTGAAGAAATGGAATCATTTAACCATGATTCGGATACCATTATAACGTCAAAATTAGAGCTACTTAACATTTGGAAAAGGACAGTGTACTTAGAAGGAATGCTTCTAGCATTAAGGTGACATACATTTAATCCATTATGTACACTACACAGAACATTGCAAATAGATCTTATGTTTTTTGGGTTTTTATTAAACATAATTTTTATGTATCTTAGAAACTCATCTACTAATGAAAGAAGAAATTCTTTAAACTAAGAATATAAATAATTCGAAATAATTTCAAGTGTTTTAATTTTTTTTTAGTTTTCAATTCAATTTTCATATTAAATAATTGGCCTTAGTACAAAAAATTCAAATATAAAGTTAAGGCAGTTGTTTTATTATTTTTTACTTGTTCTCAATTCTAAATTAACCAAAAATCAATTTAAAGATTTTGTTTATAAACATACATACATACACAACAGTATAAAATGTCAACATTGTATGAAGAAATGCATACAGCACCTTCTCCAGCAGCAACATAACTGTCGGCAACTACATCAATGCAAACCGTATCTCCTCGAAGCAAGTCAACGTCACCACATCCCTGCGTAGCAGCACCTTCATGCCATCCGTCGCAGCAACTGTGTCCATAATAAATTGTAAATTAGGTACACTAGTGACACAAATTGGTTTCTTATCAGCTACCTGTCTGACGTAGACTCTTCCGTAACTGGTAAACACATAATGAAGTAGTTTTTTTTTTTGGGAAGGTCATTAGCTTTTCGAAAACATGATTAGATATGTTTTGTAAGGTTTCTTTTACGCTCTTACAAATTTGTTGCTATTTCCAAAGCTTAGGTCATGAAGGGTAACTGCACGGGAGCTTGTTTTGTTTTTTTTAGTAATCATAGAACATAGTTTTTTTTCATTTTCGTGCGAAAGCTTAACGATCGGGCTGGAAGTATTGTTGTTTTTTGGTGTAGTGCGTAGCATGTAGTTCGGTCGAGTCGGCGGTATATCAATTTTTCGTGCAAATTTGTTGAAAGTTTCATAAAGATTTTCATTTCGAAAAGCGGGAATATCCTGTTAAACAAGATCGCCATCAATATTTTTCAGTGCCAAAGCGTCGATCTGTGCTTTAAATTGAGAGTTATCGTTTTCAATTATCTGTACTTTCAAAAGAGGTAGTTCAATAGGGGAATTCATTTCGTGGCAGTGGTTTTTTAAATCTAACAAGCTAGGATTCGCATTTAAAAATTAAATTGTTTATAGAACCAAGTCGATTACTAGGCAAGGGACTAACTAACTGTTATTTGTCTAGACACATTTCGAAGTTTTGAATGCAGCTGCAGGTATACTCTCTGCCTTCTGCCTGTTGTGTAGGTACATTTTGTTTGTTATGCCTTTGTTATGATATTTTATGATCAGCTCGTAGTTATATTTTTCAGTGAGTTGTATCGCGCTTGGTCTAATTGTTTTTTTTGTGTTCTGTTTAATTGTGTGGTTATGGCACCTAAACAAAAACTGCATCGATTTCTATCGATAAAAGAGAAGTGTAAAATTTTAAAAGAACTGCTGCTGGACATTCTGGAATGGCATTATCACAAAAATATGTTGTTTCAAGGTTCACAATTACTGGAATAAATTTAAGTTCAAAGAAGCTGTTGGACCATGTCCAAAAAACTGAATCTGGACCAGGGAAGAGGAAGACGCTTAGGAAATCCGAAATGCCTAAAATGGAAAATGCATTGTTCGACTGGCTTAAAAATAAAGAGAGAACCGTTCCAGTTTCAACAGATTTATTCTGCCGAAAAGCAAACGACTTCAATTTGCAATTCAAAAAAGCTCGGAACTTCAGAGCCAGTCAGGTTGGGTATACAAATTTAAGCAGAGGCATGGTGTGAGAACATTGAAAATATGCGTCGAAAAGTTGTCATGTAATAAAAGTGCATCTGATCTGTTTTTGAAAAAATTACATGAAACAATGCAAGAAATGTCTCTTACACCACAACAAATCTATAATGCTGACGAAACTGGCCTATATTGGAAGCTTCTTCCTAGTAAAGCACTCGTTTTATCTAGTGAGCGTACTGCACCGGGAAGGAAAACTAGCAAGGAAAGGATAACGTTTTTGGCCTGCACGAATGCAAGTGGAACGCATAAGCTCACTCCATTAATTATCGGAAAGTCTAAATGCCCTAGAGCTTTTTCAGGTTTCAAAGTTTCATTGATTAATAGATCCAGCAAAAACGCTTGGATGACGAGTGAAATCTTTCAAAATAGGTTTAATGAAAATTTTACTAAAGAGGTAGGCACTTTATTTGAACTTTAAAATTGTTGTCTGAACTAAATCACACCTACCTTTAACTTACCACTTTTTTTACGCTTTTCCAGGTTAAAAAATACCTAAGAGAAAATAATTTGCCAAAAAAAGCATTGTTGCTTCTTGACAATGCAACTTGTCACTGCAATAAAGAAAGGTTAACTAGCTCTGAATGAATGTCATTAATTTAGTCAAGGCGTACTACAAAAAAAGATTGCTTGCTGAAATTATTGCATCGGAAAGTGAAGATTATGCTGCTGGGTTAAAAAAATTAACCTTGAGACATGCTGTAATGAACCTCCATTTCTAAGTGCCTTAAATGTACATTGCCGAAAGAAGAGAACTGGGAAGATGAAGATTAAATTCCGCTTATCCAATTGAGGGAGACAACGCCCGAAACTCAGCTTCAAAGACAGTTTCAAGAAATAAACGATAGAAGAATGAAAGCGACGAAGTCACTCCAGCTGCTCCTAAAGTAACGAGCTCTGAGGCAATAAAATGCACAAATACGCTTATGGAGTATTTAGATCAAAATGAATTGGACGCATAAACGATCTCCAATCTATTAAAAATAAGGGCAGTGGCTATTGAAAGATCAAGTCAAGCTATTCCCCAGTCGAAAATAACGAATTATTTAAAAAAAAATTGATAATATGCCGATACAAATGTTTTTGTATTTTTGTTTTTGTAATGAATTATTGTGTTATTAGTACTATGTTCTTATTTTTATTTCTTTGAACTTTATAAATATCGAAACAGTGCTTAAAACACTATTTTGTGTTATTATAAATGGATACGAAAATCGTTTCAAAGCGTTATTAAGAACCATAGAAAACGCCTTGTTTTAATTAGTTCACATTATCGAGGGACTACTGTATATATATATATTTTTATAAAATCGCTGTTTGCTGCTGCTGTACATGAAGTACATGAAGTACATAAATCAATCAATTAGACATGACGCTATTTTTATTTATTAAAGATACTTATAACGGCTGATAAGTAATTTTTGGCCTATTAAGTAGAAGGTTACCGAATTGCCGAAAAAAAAACAGAGAAAAATAAAACGAAGTAGAAATCGTTTATTATTTAAAAGGGCCCTGTCCAATGATCTATAACAGTCCCAGAAACTTTAAGGCCTGTAAAATATCTTAAATCCCCAAATCAAATCTGTATCAATTAAAATAATCAATTACTGCCTTAACCATTCGGTGAATTTGAAATTTCAGGAGAATTTATTTAGGATATAACGAAAACCGATACAAGAATCATATAAACGACCCATTTTAACCCTTTGATTAATTCCACTATTGAATCTTCCAATTATTTGTGTAGTGTATTGATTTTTTTTTATTCAAAACATACAAAAAACTGAAGGACATTGTTTTGTTTTTATTTAGCTGTTTGCCCTTCTAAACCAAAAATATTTTTGTATTTTCGCTGACATTGAGCTCTCACAATATAATACAATTTAGTTTGCAAACCTCGATTCTAATTTATTTATTTTATGAAAAAAGATATTTCGAGCATATTTTTCTCGTTAAAAAAAAAAACAAAAGCAGACATAAAACAGATGTTTTCTTTTGCCTCCTTAAAAGGACAATAAAATTGTGAAACAAAAATTGTATAAAAAAAACTGTTCCACTTGGCACAGAATAATATTTTCTTTTCATTTACCAATTTTCCAATTTTTTTTCGTTTCATATCAATCTTCGTTCTATGGTCCTGAATGTCAAAATAATCATCATCTGCCATGAATGTGCTGTGCGCCGTTGTCCTGGGTACCAACACCACCTGTGACAATAAAAATATGACACCAATAAAAAAAAATCCTGCTCCTGAAATTCCATCCACAACAGCATTGTTGGCAGCAACACTGCGAACCTATCAGCGAGCTGGTTGTGATTCGGAACAATTATCGTTGAGCTGTCCGAGAGGTACAAGCATATCAATTGAGCTGGCCCAATATGGCCGTGCTGGAGGTGAGTAGTGTTGTTTTGTTTTGTGTGTCCTTGGTTGGCCTTAAATATCCTTCCTAAAATATTGTTCTACATTTCTCTTTCAATCGTTGGTGTTTTTTTTTCTTTGAATTTTTTTCTAGATTTGAGTGATCACAGTTTGTGTCCACCAATTTCGGAGGAGGACACTACTACGAGATCTGATGGAGTGGTGCATAGTGGTACAGAAATTGAAGTTAAACCCGCAGAAACTTGCACTGTGAGCGGATTACAGGTATGTCATTCAGGGGGTATTTCATTAAGCTGGGAATATGTAATCTGGCAAGTATTTGGTCAAGTGTTTGGCAAGAAGGACTATAGCTGTAGATGTAGATGTATTGAAAGGTTACTTTTTCATTAAAAAAGTAACTTCCTTTTTTAAATTATAGGAGCATACATATATCAAAGGATATTGTGCTTTTCAATAAGGTTATTTAATCATTTCGCCTTATCAAACTTGTTTTTTCGTCCAAAATTTGGCTTCTTTCCGAAATGCTCCAAAGCTCAAATGTGGAACGGAATTGGTACAAGTTCTTCATAAAACACTATTGCTACAGAAGACTTTAATGGAACTCTTAAGAAACTCAGTCTGGTTTCAGAAATCTCAACTCAAAATTTTTGAGTTACTGAGGAGTTTCAAAAAACTTTACTGAAACAAATATTATAGCTATTTACCTTTCTTTGAATTTCTATAACTAAAATGTTGACTGTGAAACTTAATTGCGACACAACACATAATACAACTTTGCACGTACCTGCTTTTTTGTGCCTAATTACATTGTAAAACAAGATCTTAGACGAAAACAAGTAACATTTTCGTTGAAAATAATACAGCTTGAACTTATAAAAAGTATCAAAACCACTATTAGTAAAAATGAAGTACGCCATCATACGTCTTAAATAATAAGAAATTTATGAAAAAAAGTATTTCCAAAATTGTAGCACCGGTTTTAATAAAATCTAGTTTTTTACTTTTAGTTTTTTGAAAACAATTTTTTTTTTTAATTTTGGTACCCAGTTTTTTAGTATTTAGTAATTTACACCTGATTTTTAAATTTTAAACATTTTTTTTAATACATTTTTAAAACATTAAAATATTATTATTATACATAGAAAAAACTAACTATTCGAATTGTTGGTATGTAGAATTAATTTGGCTACTAAAGTCTTTTTTAAATATAAAATTTTATTGAAATCCATTGAGCCGTTACCGAAAAATTCGAAAATTAAAAAACCCGTCTTATGAAAGGTACCGTTGATAGACTTTTCCCCTAAAATTTCGTTCTGATTAATGTTAGGTAATACCAACAACAAAATTTCTGAAAAATGTTCATCAAAATCGTTGTAGCCGTTTTCGAGAAAAATAACCGTTAATGTTAATAACAGGTACCAAAAGACACACCCATACCAAATTTGAAGATAATCGCTTAACCCGTTTAGGCTGCAGCTCGTTATACACCCGGAGAGACAGACAGACAGACGGAAATTTTTCGTCAATAACTTTTTTAGGCTTCTCTTGATCGTAATTTCATGTTTGATTGTTTTCTCAATTTTTTTTATTTTTACGAAGCCTTAACTTGCCTTATAATACCAATTATCTGCACCAAATTCAGATTAAATGATTTTTTATTATTTAAATCAATTATTTAAATCCTGTAACTCTTCCATCTACCAAAACTTCACAGTCGTTTAGGGATAGAAGCATAACAAACAAACCTCCAGCCAAACATCATTTCACATTAAAGCCTCTGACACAGGAACAGTGCATTTTTCAAGCCTATTATTCAATCCAGCACCTGATCCATCTACCTACCAATTTTTTTCCAAATCTGTTAAGCCATTGAGGTGTGATTGAGGAACAAGCATCCAAACATACAAACATTTACATTTACAATATTAGCAAGATAACTCCACTTGTTATCGCTGTATTTTTAAAAGCTTTCAATAGTTTTTTTTTTTTTTGATTTCTCTATTTGTTATTCACACTTTCAAGTATAATACAAAAGAAATAAATTCACTTTGAAAATTAGATATTTTGTAATATTTTTCCAATTTGTTATAAATTGCAAAACTATTTATATCCATATCTTAATTCAGTACAAAGAGTGAATAAACAATTCCAAAAAAGATACTCACTAGACAAACCCACACGTCAAAAATAAATAATTCTCTACTGAAAGGCAAAAAAAGGGGTTTCCAATTTCCGTATTTGAGACCGACACATCACAAATCACTATCATTTTCATAGATACATTTAAGCCTTCTATCGCATTACTTACAAATAAATGTTATTTATGGCGACTTCACTTTTAAAAGTTTCCAAAGATATCAAAAACTTTTCGCCTTATCTTTTAGAATTTTTAACTTTTATTTGGAAATATTTTTTTCTTTTAATACTCCACCTTCTGAGACCATTGTTCGTCACTCCTTTTCCAATTCAATTTTTCTATGGATACGGATTATCAAATCACGACTACTAACAATAATTCAAAGTAGGTTCATGATGCCGACCGACTTTAAAGAGCACTCAATTCTACTTCGTAAGTTGTGGCTTCCAATTTGCTTATCCTTGTGCGCCATCTGTCGAAGTGGCATTTGATCCGTGGTAGTAGTGATAAGGCATCCAACCAAAAAAAAAAAGCAACAACAAAATCGAATCAGTCAAAACCCTGCGCGATTGTGTCGCAATGATGGATACCTAACCTACCTTTAGCAAAAGCCTATTCAATTCATCCTCTGTTCCTTCTGCTTGTTGCTCACAATTCTGCTCCAATGATTCCATCAATAACGTTTTGCTTAAGAAACTCACTCACGGATCACAGTGTAACTAAGTACTGGTTTTGTGATAAATGCAAATAAGTTTCTTCTAATTTATCTTTTTTTCGCACCGGAAAGCTTTGAGCCTTCAAGGTAAAGAAATATTCCTCCCAAGCGGATTCAATATAAAATCGGTGCGATGCGATACGGTCGGTATCTACGAGACTTTTGACAGGTGAACCTCAAACTTTTGTATTAGTTATCGGTTGAATTTCCAATTCCAGTCATGTGTTCGTAATTTACTTCGTCTACTGGGGATAATAATTAAAAAAAGGAAACCCATTTCCAATGAAAGGATAGATGAGACATGCTTGAAAAGGGGTGAGGTTGAGGCGTACAATTTCCCCTTCATTGCATTGCTGAGACAGCATAATCGCGAACAGTTTTTCTTTTTTTGATATAAAAAAGTTATGAAGCTGATAAGGTAATGATTCTTTAGAAGGATAATTAGTTTTACATGGATGCATCCATTTCGTAGAAATGAGATTGTCTACAAGGATAATTAGTTTGGAATTGAATGCCGTAATTAGCCTTGATAAATGGGTTAAAGTTTGGCGACTATGAAGGTCGCAGGATGTTTACATTTGCTGCATTTTCTGTTCTCACTAAAAGCAATTGAATGTGGTAATTGATATTTAATACAGGTTAGTTTGAATCTGGAATATTTAAAAAAACATTTTCTGAGTAAAAATCTATAGATAATATCTACCTTTGTGATTTATAATAAAAGAACACCAATAAAAAGAAAGCTCTAATGTTGGTTTTGAATATCTAAAAATATCAAATTTAATAGCTTTTAATGGTCTTGATGCTAAGAATAGAACTTTTAGTCTTAAATGCTAAGTTGACTGAAGATTCTTTTTCATCTCAGTTCGCCATTTAGGCAATTTTCTTATTCTGCGCCATCCATTAATGATCCCGTTATGACATATGACTAAGCCCCGTGGCATAGTGGTTAGTGTGTCGGACTGCTAAGGGAAGGGCCGGGGTTGCCTCCCCGTCAGAGCAATCTTTTTTTCCGGGGTACTGCCTTTTGCGAGGAACTGACACAACCTCCAAGAGTAAACTTTGTCTCGAAAAAATGCATCTCATGTAGCCGTTCGGACTCGGCGCGGTGGTAGATTGTAGGTTCCTTCCATTCTTGCAGATTCACAACACATACAAAGGAAATAGTTAGGAGTAGGCCTTGGCTCCTTAAACCATACATTAAGGCTGGTGAAGGGGATCTTATAAAAAAAAATATTTACTGTCCGAAGAGAGGATCTCGTCAGTCTAATCGCTGATAAGTTGGGAGATTTGATAGTGGATCCTCAGGAGAAAAAGTCGCCGACAAAGTTTAAGATGTCCGTCGCTTCGGTGAAGGTATATGTGCTTGATTTTTGTTTTTGTGATTATAGCTAACTAAGCCTATCTCCGGCGGCGGTGTTTTATGAACTCAAAAAAGTGCAGACAATGTAATGTGTTTGTTTTTTTCACCTCGATAGAGCTACCTTTATGCGAGTAATAGAACAGATTTTTTTAAAAAAAATTTTTATTTTATCCAAATAAGACAACAAAAAATATAAATTACAATGATAAATATATATATATATCAAAAATAAAAATAAAAAACTTTTACAATCCAAATCAAATAACTTTTTGAGTTTTGCTAGTTTTTGATTTACGTCGCAGAATACAAAAAATAATAAATTGCACGACTGAATCACACGTACTTGCTCATATGTGTGGTCACATAGTCGAATTTAAATAAAATGCTCGACTGGGTCGCACAAACTTGTTCTTATGCTAGATAATTGCTTAGTGGCTTAGTATGTATATATTAAAATACAAACTTTTTTTTTCGAAAATTCTTTAATTTTTTTAATTAGCTTAAGAGTTTTCTCGGAAAAACTAAGTATACAATCAAATTTGAAAACTTAATGTCTATCGAGGACAAAAGGTTTTTTTTTGAAAAAACTTCAAAAAAAATATTTAAATTTTTTTTATAAAAAAATCTGGTTTCGATCTGGGAAAATTATTTAAAAAAATTCAATCATACAATATAAAAAACCGGTTCTATGATAGGTACCGTTGTAGAACAAATTTTGAAAAATAAATTTTTACTGAAAAAATTATTGTTGTAAAAAATAGAACTCTGAAAGTTTTATAAAAAGTCGTTAGAGTCGTTTTCATGACATGGTCGCACGTACTTGCTCCTAAGTGCATTATTGCACTGGAAAGCAAGATCTTTGACAGAAAAAAGTAACATTTGCGTTGAAAATAACACAATTTGAACTTATAAAAAGTATTAAAACCACAAAACATAACGGTTTTTAGTAAAAATGAAGTATGCCATCACACGTCTTAAATAACAAGGGATTTATAAAAAATGTATTTCGAAAATTGTAGGACCGGTTTTGATAAAATCCTGTTTTTTATTTTTAGTTTTTTGAAAAAAAAAATATTTTTTTTAAATTTTAGTATGCATTTTTTTAGAATTCATTAAAATACACGTGATTATAAAAATTATAGTACGTATAATCGCAATTAAAAAGCATAAATAAAAATTACACACCACCGCAGCGTATATTAATCGTAATCCTATTCATATATTTCCGAATAATTAAAAAAAATATCAGTTATGTAGACAACAATTTAATAGGGCCAACGTTGTAGAAAATAAAATCTTGAAAAACTTTTGTTATGGTGATTTTTCATCAGAAGTAAATAAAATAACCGAGTTATTTAACAAAAATCAATTGAATTTTAATTCAAGATGGCAAGGCTAAAGTGTTAGGAATTCGAAAATTGAAATGTATATATATACTCCATATAGATTCCTCTAACGCTCTATTAAGAACTAAAAAAAACCTATCTAAATTTTTAGATTTCAAATTAGGTTTAGTAGCATTTCTTTAACTCTTAGTGTAAACTAAAGCCGTCCGTAAGGTTTAAGTGAGAAAGTATACAATATTCTTTTAACTTGTAATGTGCCCTACAGATGCATATATAAATATTTAAACAGTCACCGACTGTACTTCGAGCCGTCAACATCGTTTTCGATTGTGTTTCCTCTGCTCTCCCGAAGTTTCTTATTTAATCTCTACCGCGCTTTTCCCTCCCCCTTTCCTTTCGCCCTAACTCCATTTTCTCTTAAAACAAGTGTGACAAACTAGCCCATATAGTGTAAAACTCATATAATATGGCCTCAGGGCCAAATGTGCTCGAGGGAAATCGGTTCGCTGTGCTTAATCAGCTTACCGGCCCTCCTAAAAAAAGACCAAAAAAAACAATAAACTCAACTATAGTTCACAGTTTTGAAATCCCATCCCATTCTAACTCCAAAAACCCCAAATTTATAATTATATCCCCAACCGACCCCAAACAACCTCTAACTTCTGTTAGTGTCTTCCTTCTAAAAAAAGCTATCGATGCCATAAGCACATCTTACGAGTACATTACTCAGCTTCGTGATGGCAACCTGCTTATACTCGTAAAATCCCAACAAGTTGCTAACCTTTTCCTTTCAAAAAAAAACCTATCAAACCTATGCCCAGTTTCTATCTCACTTCATAGTCAATTAAATTCATCCAAAGGCACTGTTTTCGCACCCTGCCTAAATAACTTGCCTGAAAAAGAAATCGTTGAAGAGATGAGTGACCAAGGGGTCACAGAGGTTTTTAAATTTAAAAAAATTGAAAAAAGAATAGTTGAAGGCAAGGAACAGAACGTGGAAGTACCGTCTGGGCTAGTGCTCTTCACCTTTGATCTCTTCCGCCCCCCTACATCTCTTGATGTGGGTTGGTACAAACTCAAGGTTGAGGAATACTTCCCAAACCCTATGCGGTGCAAAAAATGCCAGCTCCTCGGTCACACGATGAAAAGGTGTACTCGTGCTGCAAATTGTGTCACTTGTAACCTCCCACCACACCCCTCTGAAAATTGTACACGCATTTTTTGTGCTAACTGTGCAGATAACCACCCAGCCTCATCCAAAAATTGCCAACGGTTTATACAAGCTAAAGAAATTCTTAAAATAAAAACAATAAAAAAATGCAGCTTGGCTGAAGCGAAGCAAATTTACGATGAACAAAATCCAACTCCCTTGCCTGCCTTATCCTACTCCTCCATTGCAGCAAACGGTACACAATCGATCCCACCAAGCTCATCAAGCCAGTCTCCCTCCACATCCCCCCTTACTACTACCCAAACAAAATCAATAAATCCCAATCCCACCCAAGAAAAAAGAGATGAATCCTCTCTTAAAAAAAAATCAACAAATAAAACAGAAAAACCAAGTGACATCCCTCCTACACCTCCGCGAAACAATTCTAATCATACCCAAAAACCAACACCAAGCTTACCAACTTTGCCTCTCCCTACTCCGTCATTACCTTCAACAACAAAAACATTGGCAAATGATAACTCTCGTTTATCAGCCACACAAAGCACTTCCAATATAAACGACTCACTCTTGTCAAACTTTAACTCCCACTCAAATGTATATAATAGTTCAAACCTCTTCTCAAAAAAGTCTGTAGAAACAAACACACTCTCTTCAAGCTTTAATTCACACTCAAATCTATCCTCACAACTCAACTTATCAAACTCAATTAAACTTACAAACAATACTTCAAACCAACAGTTAATAACAAACAAAACACTCCACTCAACTGAAACAGCTTCACCGATGTCCATCGATCACAACAGTCAGATTCATGACAAAATTTCAGAAAATGACGACGATGATGGAGACATCTAAACATAATACTGGTACCAAAACAAAAGACTCTGTCGTTCGGTGGTCGAAACACTCAAACTCCACAAGGAGTTTGAGTGGTTCGACTTCAGAGCGGCAGAGTCTAACAAGTAAACAGAATAATATATACGCTAATGACTCTTTACAGTATAGCTCCTCTTATACTGCACAAAAGTCCCCTGCCACTAAAAATTCCATCCTTAGGATTCTCCAGTGGAATCTTAACGGATATCTTAATAACTATCATGAGCTAGAGCTCTTAATAAAAGAACATAGACCTCACATAATTTCCCTTCAGGAAACCCACGTTCTTGACAGCACAAACATCAAAGCTCCAAAACAATATGCAACATATTTTCACAATTTTAGTACAAACACAACAGCAAAACAAGGCGTAGGGCTTATGATCCATAAATCTCTTCCACACAAAAATCAAATTATAACATCAAATATCTCAACAATAGCTGTTGAAATTAATCTCGATATAAAGTTAACAGTATTATCCCTCTATATCCATCCCACCCAACCATTTTCATCTTCCAACTTAGAAGATATTCTAAAATTAGTAAAATCTCCATTATTGCTCACTGGAGACTTCAATGCCTGGAATCCTCTTTGGGGCTCACCTGTTGCAAATGCAAGAGGCAAGATTGTTGAAAACTTTTTAACAAATTCAAATTTATCTCTACTAAACGATGGTAGCCCAACACACCTATCCACTCACAGCACGCTTACACACGTTGATCTCACATTTATATCTCCGCAAATATTACCTAGCATTACCTGGCACAGACTCGATTTTCTCCACGGAAGCGACCACTTCCCTATAATATCCTCCATTAATCTTAAACGGCATAACAAATACTCTAATCCAACTCCCAAGTTCTTAATTGACCGCGCCGACTGGAATTTTTTCCAAACAAAAACTATAGAATTCCTCAGCAACAAACCACTATCTAGAAATATCAACCAAGAAGCAGCAAATATAAGCAAAGGCTTTCGTTTTGCAGCTAATTTATCTATCCCACAAACAAAAAATAAACCAATAAGAAACATAGTTCCTTGGTGGAACTCTGAGATCGCCATCCTTCGTGAAAAGAAGCAGCATCTATGGAAAATTTTAAAAAAATATCCTAACAATACAAACCTAATTAATTACCGAAAAGCGAATGCTAATTTTCGAAGAAAAGCCAAAGTTGCTAAAATCGAGAGCTTCCAAAAGTTCACTTCAAATCTTAATCCCAACACGACGAGTAAAAAGATCTGGGCAGATGTCAAGTGCCTAACAGGATACTACGTTCCTCGCTCCATAAAAATTATACATACTGATTCCGAATCCCTAACGGATTCAAATCAAATTGCCGAACATTTCGCCAATCGTTGGTCTACATACTCCAATGACTCAAACTTTTCCTCCCAATTCTGTGAGACAAAACTTGTAGCGCTAAATCAGTCCGTTTCAACTCGCAGTCTATCTCCATCCGCAAAATACCTGGATTTACCATTTAATTTTCTTGAACTTGAAAGCAGTCTAGACTCAGTCAAGGGTAAAACCCCCGGCTTCGACCGTATATCATACCCGATGATTAAAAATGCCCCAATTCAAGTAAAAAAACGCATTTTGCTTCTATATAACAATATTTTCGAACAAGGCATAGTGCCACAGGCATGGAAAATTGCAATCAATATCCCTATTCCAAAACCAAACAAACAGTCAACAGATACCAACGGTTACAGGCCAATATCCCTGTTGTCCTGTACTAGCAAAATTTTAGAAAAAATAGTATCCAAAAGACTGCTTTGGTTTATTGAAAAGCACAATCTTATTAATCTAAACCAGGTTGCCTTCAAACACGGACGCAGTACCATAGATTCGCTTCTTCACATAGACGAGCTTATATCCTCAGCACTCTCATGTAAAAATCATATTTCAATTGTGTCAATTGACTTCGAGAAAGCGTTCGAACGCATTGGAATCCACATCGTTCTAAATAAATTGATAAAATGGAAGATTGGCCCCAAAATGTATAATTTTGTCAAATCGTTTCTTACAAACCGATTTTTTAAATCTAAAGTTAATAACTCTCTTTCCAAATTACATACTCTTAAAAATGGTATTCCACAAGGATCTCCCCTTTCGGTAGTCCTTTTTGTGATTGCGTACAATGACATAAGCGAAATAATTTCAAAATACAAAAACATTGAACACTCATTATACGCAGACGATTTGTACTTAATATCAAGATGTAACAATATGATACGAACAGCTAATTTATTCAAAGAAGTTATTTTTTGTATAAATAATTGGTGTACCCAATCGGGGGCTATGCTATCTTTAAATAAAAACAAACACCTCCATATTTGCAGAAAATTACATTGTTCTAACCTTGACCTTGGTATTAATAATATTCAAATACCCACTGTAAATAATTTAAGTATCTTAGGAATTTTATTCGATAGCAAATTTAACTTTAAGAACCATTGTATGGAATTGAAAAAGAAATTAGCTCCTAGACTAAATGTAATAAAATATTTGTCATCACAAAATAGCTTTGTCCATATTAACACCTTAATTAACATAACAAAAATGATTTTTTGCTCTAAAGTCGACTACGGACTAGCCATTTACGAAAAATGTGCCAAATCTAATTTGAAAATACTAAATCCATTCTACCACGCAGCTATAAGAGCAAGCCTTAAATCCTTTCGAACCACTCCAATCAAGAACATGATGACAGAAGGCGGCTTTCACTCCATCGAAGAACGTAATGAAATTTTGACATCCAGGCTTTTTCCGAAGATTTACGAATCATACGCCTCTCCAATTCACATAGACGCAGCTAAAATATTGAGACGTAAGAAGACACCCAAACAACCCTCAACACTTTACAAAGCTCTAACTTTCGGGAAAGACGTCATTGAAATCAACCCCACAGTAAAAAACATTCGCATTGAAAAACACCCTCCTTGGGCGCTTCCTATAGAATCTATTAATACCAGTTTGGCCAATTACCCAAAGAAGACTACACCTAATGAAATGTATACCCAACTTTCCCTTGATCTCCTGGACAGATATCCCAATAACCTTTGGAACATACTATACACCGACGGCTCCAAAAACAGCGAAGGAACCGGATTTGCAGTTGTTAACAAAGATAGCCAGATTTTCTGTGGTGTGAAGCTCCCATCATATTTTTCTATATTCTCTACAGAAGCCTTAGCTATACTTGAAGCTACTAACCTAGCAATTTCATCGAATAAGAAAACAGTAATATTTACGGATAGTCTTTCTACGCTAACCGCTCTTAAAAATATTAAACACCGTTCACCATATATCAACAAAATTCGAGATAACATTACATCCCTGGGAGAAAAATTACAACTTATCTGGATCCCGGGACATGCCGGGATTAAGGGTAACGAAGCAGCAGATCGTGTAGCGAAATCCATCTCCATATGTCCGAATACAAATATAAGCCAACAACGACCTCTCAAAAAAGACCTATTGAAAATCATAGACACACACTGGAGCCACAAAAAAAAACAAGATTGGAACACTTACATCCACCACTATGCCTCTATTAACCCAGAAGGTACTCCAGCATTATATCCTTCTAATACAACGGCAAAAATGAACAAGTGCTTCCTACGCTTGAGACTTGGACATACCTGGTTAACGAACAGCTATTTACTGAAAAATGAACCTCCTGCCACTTGCCACATCTGTCAATTAAACAACATAATTTCAATTAAACATTTAACTTCTGAATGTACTAAAATTAAACATATTTTTGAAAAATTATACAAAAAAACATTTATTAACCTACTTTCAATCCCATCAGAGGATAATATAAAAAATGTATTCAAAGTATTGCAAGATCTTAATCTTCATACTTGTATATAATGTAAACTAAGTTAGGATTTACTAATGGGGGAGCGGTTGGGAGTTGCAGGAGCGGGCGCTTTGTAGCGCTCGCTCTTGCCATTTCCCGATCGCTCCCCCTACCATAAGTTTTCAAGCCCGTATTATTATAATCATATATTTTAAGAAAAATTGTAAGATCCCAGCCTAAAGCCATGGAGCTAGTGCTGTTAGTTTTTTTAAGATTAATCTGTACATTTATGTTTTGGGTTAATAAATAATAATAATAATAATAAAAATATTTAAACAAAAAATTGAAGAAGATGTCAGAGTGCGTCGCCCTTTTCTGATTTTTAAGATGATGTCTTTACAGATTACGGCAGAATAGCTTGCCTTTTTATTTGTTATCTAGCAAAACCTGGGGCAAACGAAAGATACGATCTAGTATGTCATGTAAAAGAAGATGTCCATGTATCTAATGCAATTAAAAGTGTCAACTTGGTTTAAAACAGAACAATCTACACTGAGGTTCCATCGTTTTTGCCAACTATTATATTATATGAGTTAAAATTTCATCGCATGTCCAATTGATGAAGTCGGTAGGTTGATCATGAACTTCAGCAGCCTTGATTGGCACTGGAGGCTCTTAGACTTCTCTACAATTTTTGAAGGGAGCTTCTGAGTTGTGCC
This sequence comes from Platycheirus rosarum, assembly GCA_963971375.1. Lineage (NCBI taxonomy): Eukaryota > Metazoa > Arthropoda > Insecta > Diptera > Syrphidae > Platycheirus > Platycheirus rosarum. The sequence continues at coordinate 50,435,306 of OZ020509.1, read as the reverse complement.
TTCTTATGTAGTTTACTTTGAACCATCTGTGAAGATTATTTATAGTTTGGGCATCAACTTTTGGACTTCTTATCCCTTAATTTATCCTTTGATGGGAAGTTTTTGAATGGTACCACTGTTCTATCTCCTTTTTTTACCTCATGACCGAAAGTGACAAATCCTACAATTAGCCTTGAAAATGTGCATCTAAAGCAAATATAAAAAATAAAAACCCTCGGAAGCAGATGGCTTATCTGCCGAACCGATCAAACATAGAAAGCGAATACTAGCCCAAGATATTCACGAACTTATAGTTCACGTACGGGAACACGAAAAAATGCCAGAAGACTTGCGAAAAGGCATGTTATGTCCCATACATAAGAAAAGGGAAATATCACAAAGTGTCGCAATTATAGGGATATAATCGTTGTATAATTGTTGCATACATCCTATTATTTTCCTCTATCCTACAAGAACGAAAACAATAATTGGCAACTATCAATGAGATTTCATACCAGGCAAATTAACAATTTATGAGATCTTTGCCTTTAGACTAAGTGACGGAAAAAAATGAATTTAACATTCCAACTTCCCACCTTTGTTTAGACTAAAGCATCCTACAATAGGATTGCCAGGGTAACATTTTATAAGTCTTTTAGAGAATTCAGCATAACAAATACATTAACACTATGGAGGCAGATCATATAACCAACAGTTCAAGCCAAGTAAAAGTAGCTGTCGAAACCAGTTAACATCTTCAATAAACTCTTCAACCTCCGTTGGAAAAAGGAATCCGTGACTCTGGGACGTTAACAAGAAAACTTTCAGAATCTATCGGGGTAGGGGAGCATAAATTTGAAGTAGTGCAGACCTTTAACTTCCTTGGGTCAAAAATAGCTGCCGATAATAATATGAAGGAAGAACTGAAGAATTGAGATTATTTAATTCTAATTCTTCCTTTATTGACAATAAGGGATAATTCTATCTGATTATATTCAACAAGGATATATCTCATGAATTACTAATGTTCACAATTCGGATTAGACTCGACAACAACGACCGCAATTATTAGCTTCTTGATTGATTATAATCCAGCTGTAATGCAGATACAGTTCTCTGTTGCATTCCTATATATTCTATGATAATTAATTAATATTGAATAGAAATGGAATTTCACATCAGAAACCACCGCCGCCACCCACTCAGTCTTGAATACTGAAAATATGCTTACAACAACCCAGAATCTAAAATGACACTTTGGAATTTGTCTTTACTCGATATAATCGGTTTTCTACTTAATGCACCCAGCAACTGCACTTGCTGAATGCACACATACTTGCACACACAAGATGTATCTTTTCGCCTACTTAAACGCCATTAAATCAATTTCTATATCAATGATGTCGGTGCCGACGTTTTCTCAAATCGGTTTGGGTTGGTTTATTCACTTTATAACTTATCAAAGTGCTTATATCGATAGCTCTTAAGGACTCTTTATAAGGATGCACGCATCGTCAACAACATCATTTCTCAAGTCTTTCACATGAAGTTTTATCCTTGGCTTCCTTTATAGGTATGACTATAAGTAGTGTTATCATTGCTTAAAGATCTGCAATATTGGGTGCTGGTGCTGATATAAAGGATGATGATGAAATTCAGCAAAGAATACCTATCATATAGTGATTCGGAATTCACATAAAGTCACGTTCGTTCTAAATCGTTTAGTGGTAGTTATACACATACATATGCAAATAAGAGTGACATAAAGCAAGAGTTTCCTTTCAGAATTTGTTGTGCTCCTTGGGATATTGTTAATCGATAAAAAAATGAATTGAAGGAATAAAAACAGTGGCATGGTGACGTGTATATTGTTTCCTTGATCGAAGACGGAGTGCATTATAATAGAGACAAACAAATGCATTGCAGGAAGAGGCATTAGGATGAGAGCAAGGAACTTTCTCGGAAGAACATCGAAAGCATCCAGTGACATCACAACAAAGTGCAAGGAAATTGAAAAAGCATTAAATATGTGTGTTTGTCACACTCTTACCCCTTCCGATAGACTTAGAGTCATCTTCACGATGCCAACAATATACAATAAAAATGAAAAAAGGATATTTTGAGTTTCTGTTCGATGTACTCGATTTCCATAGTATGCTTTTGAATAAAGTCATTTCTTTTGAAAGCTTTAGAGGGTTATGATATTTGAATTGTTTCTATTTTGTCAGGTGCATCTGACATGCGTTTTATTAAAACAAAAATGAAACATTAAGTACATCGTTTCCCTGATGAATCCCAACGATCGGTTACAACTTGTTGGTGATTTTAATTTACCAGACATTGAATGGGACGTTCTTCAAGAAGATGACAAATTTTTGTCACCTACATCGTTGAAATCAGAAACGAGTATTTTTTTTTGTGGACTCAATGTGCTCTTTAGCCTTAAATCAAGTTAACCAGTTTAAAAATGAAAGAGTTAATTTTCTCGACCTCGTGTTTACGGATGGTGTTAATGGCTTAACGGTGCAAAGATCATGCCCTTTATTAATATATGATATATATACATATGATGTTAGATTTCACCCTTGCTTTGAAGTTTTAATGGAAATGCCGCCCTCCGTTTGTGCTAGTCAATACGATCATGGCTATGAATTTGACTTCAAGATAACTGATTTTGAAAAACTCAATATGGAACTTTCTTAATTTCACTGGGATAGTGTCTTTTTTAATATGGATGCTAGTAAAGCAACTGATACTTTCTATGAAATATTGTACAACAGCTTTTTGAAAACAATACCTTGTCGCCGCATCAAAATTGTTGATAATTGTGTTCCTTGGCTCACACCTTTCCTTAAAAGGCTTAAAAACAAAAAAAAAACAAACTCCACAACAAGCTCAAATTCAAGTTTACAGTTTCCACTGCTCAAGAGTTCAGCAGAATAAGAAGAGAATTCCAAGTCAAATCAAGGGCTGCATATAAAAACTACATAATATCTATGAAAGCTAACCTATTACGGAATCCTTCATCTTTTTGGAAATTTGTTAAAAATAAGAGAAAAATAGCTGAATTCCCGTCCTATATGAATTTGGATCAGATTTCTTCAAATGATGAGGTAATGATCTGTGATATGTTTGCAGAAATGTTTAAAGGCATCTACAAATGTAATAATGGGTTGGCTGGGCTGCATCAAATTACCTCTAACATGAGCATTACAAATGACTTGCCATTTATTCAAGAAAACGATGTGACAAGTGCAATAAAGAAGTTAACATATTCATTTTCTACTGGACCTGATAATGTTCCTTCCTGTGTTTTAATAAACTGCTGTCATTCCTTGGCTAGTGCTTTATGTTATTTGTTTAACCTATCTTTGTCGTCTTCCGTTTTGCCGCACGCTTGGAAGTCTCCATTTATAATTCCACTTTTTAAATCAGGAAGCCGATGCAACATGCGTGACTACCGAGGTATAGCAAAACTCAGCGTTATTCCCAAGATGATGGAATCTATAATAGTCCATGAGTTGATACATGGTGTAAAATCGCATCTATCGGACAGACAGCATGGATTCGTCAAGGGCAAATCTACCATTACAAATCTGTTGGAAATTACATCATGCATAACAAAAGGATTCATGAATGGTCATCAAACGGATGTAATATACACTGAACTCCAAAGCCTTCGATCAAATTAATCATCAGCTGCTTGTTAGAAAACTTTCACTTTTCGGCTGGTCCCCAAAACTTGTGCAATGGATTGCAAGTTATTTATCATCTCGTACTCAATATGTTAAGTTCAAGTCTCATTTATCCAACGCAATAGATGTCAAGTCTGGCGTGCCTCAAGGAAGCCACCTGGGACCACTGTTATTCGTAATTTTTTATAAATGATTTACCCTCTGTGATAAAATACTGTGATATACATCTCTATGCTGACGATGCGAAAATTTCATATTCATATAAAAATAATGCTGATTACCTTCAACTGCAATCTGATATTGATCATTTGCAGGAATGGTGTAATAAGAATTATCTCACACTGAACTCTAAGAAATGCAAAGTAATGACCTTCGCTAGAGTTAAAAATGTTTTCTTTAATGAATACTCTATAAATAATTCAAAACTTGAAAGAGTTAATTATTTTATAGACTTGGGAGTAATATTTGATTCAAAATTAGACTTCAGAATGCACATCGACTCTATAACTGCAAAAGCTTCTGTTCGTCTAGGAATGATTAAACGATGGCCAAAAGAATTCAACGACCCTTATGTGACAAAGAGCCTGTTTGTTGGACTGGTTCGTTCGATCTTGGAATATGGTTGCCAAGTTTGGTGCCCATATTACTCCTGTCACATTGCCCGCATTGAATCCATTCAAAAACAGTTTCTATTATTTGCTCTCCGTCATCTTAACTGGGATAATCATCACCATCTTCCACCATATCGTTCGCGACTTTTACTGATTGGTCTTAATACGCTCGAGGATAGGAGGTCATCACTCAATGCTGCATTCATATTTAAACTTTTAAACGGTGATATAAATTCTCCTTATTTGCTTTCCCTAATAAAATTAAATGTGCCATTCCGTCCAAGTCGAAATTATAAAATCTTGCGAACACATGAAACTACTTTAAACTACTTAAATAATGAACCGTTCTCTCTCTTATGTAAACAGTTCAATAATTATAATTCCTTCGTAGATTTTAATCTTACTTCATAGAAATTTAAACAAATTATACTTTTATTCAATTTAAATCGTCACTAATTATGTAAATGTAATATTATTTGTATAATCCAAATAACTGTGATCAATTATGTATCTGTAGTTATAGTCAAATAAATAAATAAAAATAAATAAAACGCCCCCTCAACAAAACAGGTTAAAAGACTGCTTAAAGAGTAATGTAGAAGCGTAGGAATGTTATTTTTGTACAAGCATTCCCTTGTCAGCTATGGGAAATATAAACTTCGAGAAACATACGTACTTAGGAAGCGAAAGAATGTATGTGATCCCAGGGTGCTTTTTTTACCTGCGATTTAGGTACTAAAATGCAAGTTATGGATTCGTGCAAAAAAAATCTAACAATCGAACATGACATTACGATAATAGAGAAGTTGAAAAAAGTGGGTCCGGAAATTCCGTCCGTCTGTCTGTCTGTCTGTCTGTCTGTTCGCGTCTCTACAGCCTAAACGGATGGGCCGATTTGCTTCAAACTTGGTATTTAGTATTAACTAGGTAGTATCTCGGGGGTATTTTTCATTTTTACTCTAGGTTGAAAAATAACGGTACCTGCCATACAATTACAAAAAGTTTGATTTTCTTGAAAACGGCTCAAACGATTAATAAAACTTTCAGAGTGCTATTTTTTCAACAAAACATATTTCAGTTAGAACGATTTTTTTTTTAAATTTGTTCTATAACGGTACCTTTCATATAACCGGTTTTTTTAAAATGCGGTTTTATCGTAAACTATTAACCCGATTTCAATAAAATTTTGCACACAAGAAGTCATTTATAATTCAAGGCATTTCAAAATTTTTAAAACCTTTTTTTTCGATTTTTTAAAATTTTCAAAAAAAAAATATGGTTTTCGAAATTTCTTGAAAATGGGTAGATTGAATTTTTTTAAATAATTTTCGCAGATGAATACTACAGTATACCTTATAATGACATACTAGAAATAAAATTAAAATATTTTTTCGAAAATTTAAAAAAAAAACGACTTTTTAAAAAAACTGGTCGAACGATTTTATTTTTTTTCCTCGATAGATATTTAGTTTTCAAATTTAATTGCATACTTAGTTTTTCCGAGAAAACTTAATCTAATTAAAAAAATGCAAGAATTTTCTAAAAAAAAATATTTTTTTATTTTAATAGACGTGTGGTTTTCAATCTGGTAATACTTCTTTCGGAGTTGGTCTTTTTGACAGCTGTCATTTGATTTATTCTCAGTTTGGATTGCCATTTCATAATGAATAGACTTACTCCCGGACAAGTCTGCAAATTGCAAACGAGATGGCCACCGATCCCGATTTTCACAAAATTGGGCCTCGGCTGGAATTTATTCGAGCCAGCCGCGGCGGCCACATCCCCGAAATCATTTTTAAAACATAATGCAAACACTTATCTTTATAATCAAGCTAAATTCTTGGCCATAACATTAAACTACATGCGTTTTATTTGTTCTTGAAAACCAAGCGTCTAAAAAAACACCTATATATACATACATATGCAGTCACTAAGCAATTATCGAACATGAGAACAAGTTTGTCCGACCCAGTCGTGCATTTTTTTTTAATTTATTCGACGATGTGATCGCACATATGAGCAAGTACGTGCGATCCAGTCGTCAATTTATTTTAGAGGTATAGCACTTTAAGTTGGCAACACTATTTAACCTGGCGTCCATTTTGTCATCTGTCAAGTAATTTATTTTTAGTTTGGTTTGGCATTTCAACATGAATAGACTGACGCCTGAACAACGCTTCCAAATTGTGCACATTTATTTTGAAAATCATGGTTCTGTTCGAAATACGTATCGCGTACTACGTCCATTTTACGGTCAACATAATCGTCCTTCAGAGCAATTAATTCGATTAACTATGGAAAGTTTTCGCACCACGTTTACTCTAAATGATAATACGCATCCACAGAGACGTCGTACAGTGCGTACAGAAGAAGTCATTGCTGCTGTAGAGCGTAGTGTAGAGGAGTACCCGAATCAGTATGCGCCATCGTGCACAGGAATTTTATGTGCCCATCCACTTTATGGAGGATTTTGTGGAAAGATCTTGGTTTTCGTGCTTACAAAATCCAATTCGTGCAAGAATTTAAGCCACAGGATCACCTAGCAAGGTGATTCACAAGATTCGGTGAATGGGCCCAAAACAATATTACCGTTGATCCCAATTTTCATAAGCGAATTTTGTTTAGCGATGAAGCTAACTTTTGGTTGAATGGATACGTCAATAAACAAAACTGCCATATTTGGAGTGATGATAATCCTTAAGTGTATGTTGAGACACCGTTCGTAACATCCACAAAAACTGACTGTTTGGTGTGCTTTATGGGTTGGTGGAATAATTGGTCCGCACTTCTTTAAAATCGATGCTGGCCACAACGTTACAGTGACCACTATAGAGCCATGATTACTGATTTTTTTTGTTCATCAATTGAACAACCATAATGTGCAAGAGCTGTGGTTTCAACAAGACGGCGCAACATGTCACACAGCTCGTGCCACAATTGATTGTTGAATTGATTATTGAAGGATTCGTTTGGTAACCGCATTGTTTCACGTTACGGACCCGTGAATTTTTGGCCTCCAAGATCGTGTGATTTAACGCCGTTTGAATAGTCTACACCGATAATCTCGAAATAATTGAACACTTGGAGTACAACATTCACCGCGTTATTGCCGATATACGGCCACAAATGTTGGAAGAAAACATCGAACATTGAACCGCCAGATTAGAATACTTCCGAGCTAGTCGTGGCTGTCATATACCAGAAATCATATTTAAATTATAATGCCAGAAGGATATCTTTCTAATAAAGTAGATTTTATGTCAATTTTAGAAAATCATCTTTGTTTTATATATATATATAACACCTAAAGCTGCGAACTTTGTAGCAACAAGGGAAACACTTTTAAAGTGATCTGAATGGCAAACATGGAGATTGCGGGTATGTCAAATAAAAAACCGAGAAGTTATCATCTCTTAAATGGGAGAGCTCAAGGCCATGTTTATTCATCAGACATCAGACCATTGTTCCCAAGAAGGGGTGCTTTTCTATATCTTTTACTATAAGACTAGCAGCAACTGACTTGTTGGTCAATAGACAAGAAAGTGATTACGAATGGTTAAGTTTGATAGTGACTTGCCGCTGTTAAGCAACCTTTGAACGAGCTTATGGTATTGGATGAATTTGTGTCTACGTTATTTACAATTTTAGTAGAACACGATGGACACATCTAACAGTAGAAATCCGTTCCAACGAAATTTCGCCACGAATATTGCTATCGAACGTAGATATCGATGGACACTTCCAGATGTATAGACTCTCACTACAAAATATGGATAGATGAATGCCACGAAGCACTACACAGACAAAAAGTAGATTTCTGACAAGATTAAAACTATTGTACATACGGTTTACAGACAGAAACGATGTGGACTAAACTAAACTCACTAAAGTCGCCAATTGAAACTAACTCTAACTAACTCGCTCATAAGACTAAAAAGACCAACTCCGAAAAAAGTATTGCCAGATTAAAAACCACACGTTAAAAAAAATACTCTTTACATACTTTCATATGCATCTTATAAAAAGCTGTTATTTTGATATATTATTTGATTATATTGATTTAAAAACATTATAAAAATAATAAAATAAAAAAAAAGTTCAAGTTAAAAAAAGTTAAAGTTAAACTGAAAAAGCATATATACATATACATACGTCTTCTAAAGGATATCTTTGTGATCAAAGATCCTGCAGGAAGGTGTAGAAGGGAACTTGCAAGTGTATAAGGTGAATATTGTATTCAACCGAATCATGACGTGGAGAGCAGAACTCTGCTGAATTACATATTCCTTCGAAATAACATCACGCATCGCTTAGATTTTGGCAATTATTTTTTATTAAATCCATTTTCCTTTAAAAAGTTAAGGTGATATGGTTGGCCAAGTGGGTCAATATAGGATTCCAGGCATATACTGAAAAGTCGTCTTCTCAAAAGGTATCTTTCCTTAGCGTGAATTCTAACTTCATTTTTCCAATATAAGTCGCAAATATCATAGTGAACAGATCCAATCAATCAAACTTTGAATACGAAATACACTTTTGTCAATATTATTTTCAGAGCAGCTCTTTAATTGACTCGGTAATGTTGTTGATATTTGACAAAATTCATTCCAACATAATTATAATAACATGTTTTTACACTGACATCTTAAAATTTATTTCTACTTTTAAATCCAATAAAAAGAAATAAAATAAAATTTAAGTCAATCAACACACTGGGTGACAGCTGATGCTTCTCTTTTTTTCAAAATTGAACACATACAAAAGCATATGAAAAAAACCTTATTATTCATCAAACATTCGCCATTTTCGAAGCTTGAATAGCATTCTATCACTGGAGTACTTATTATAAGCAATCCAATTAGAAATCATCAATATTGATGTCACAATAGCACCTGACTTTCAATTTCCAAGGCTAAGATTGCTGGTACACGTGCAGCGTGCAGAAATGTTACAGAAGCAAGCTAGGTATAAACTAAATGAAGAACCACAACCTCTAAGCATCGTCAAAAATCATGTTTTAATCATATTATTTATAAAAATCCTGATGCTGGAAATAATTTACACACTCAAGCGACCCCTACATAGTGGTGCTGTGCCACCCGGTAAACGGAAACCTGCAGTCGGGTCTATCAAAGGAATGATTTGTGGATTCACAAGCGTGTTCCGGTTAAAAAACCAGAATTTCATTTCGTTTTTGTTGATTTCCTTTATTTTTGTCGTAAAAATATTTTCCTTTGCAGGATTCTACACCTTTCTCTCCACCATTCCACCTGTCTCATTTGTCGACAATTGATGGTGTAGAGCTGGTTTTTATTTCCTCTTTCCTCCATACCTGTCGTCTTCATCGTCGGTGGGTTGGGACGATATAGGAATTTACGACGACGTGCGAACATTTGTCTATGAGAGAGCCAGCTTCTGTTCCATTCGTCCCCCATGTAACTGCAACAGAACCAAGATTTCATCAGGTCAACATCCTTTTGCAGGGTTTGAAAAATTAATGAACTCAAACGAACTCACACACAAAAGGATCGCATTCTCAGAGGATGTGATGACGATAGAGAAGCACACAGAAGCGGGAAAGTATACACGGTTCTGGTTCTGGTCTATAATGTTAAGATAGGTAGGTGGGCAGGTGGAAATATCCTATGGAAAAATATACAACCAGAACTGGGCAGAGGGCGGGAGTGTTGAATATTGGCCTTTTAATTTGATCCTGGTAAATTTGATTAAAAGCCAGCAGAGCAGTGGCGTCAACAGCCGCCACAAAGGGTATATTTACAGATGTTTGTCAGGTGTTTCCTGCCTGTGCAAATGAAGCATTTTTCAATTAGGTTTCTGGATACGGCTGATGTATAAGGGGGTAGGTAATTATTGCTGCATTCAAAATTTATGAGAAGGAAAGGCTTGATTGAAGAAAAGTCTTGACGCGCTGAACTTTAATCTATCAAATTGGAGATTAACTTTTACAAAGGGATTGATTGCCAAGGAAATTTTTAGTATCAAAAGAAATAAAAGTTTTAGTTTTGTTTTTATGGTTTGAAATCCTCGTGTTTGATACGCAAACCAATAAAGGTAAATAAATGTTGAAAACCTCTAAATTTGTAAGCGCGTATAAATTGGATTTTCTTTAGTGTTATTTATAATGAAAGGCTTAAACTTTTATCGAATTCCATGGAACTTTGTGAAAATTAGACGTGCCATGTTTATTGTGATTTAAGAGAAGGAAAAATAAAGATATTAAAAGAAAGATTCTGATGGAGCTAATATAAGTGGACAATGTTTTTACAGAACTGCTTGAATGACAAGAAAGAGCTAAAAAACAACCTTCGGTGAAGGTAAGCCTCCTAAATATAAAAAAAATTAAACATAATGAACATTTTAAAATTGTATTAAATTAAAATTATGAAAATTATTGATTAACATGAAATCACTTATATCCTTGAAAATTGACTTCATTTTATGAAGCTGTTTTTCTTTTAGAATTGAGGAAAAATGAATTGAGGAAATATGGTTTTTAATCTATCTTTTGAAATTCCTATAATTTCTGGCTCATTATTTGTTGTTTTTTTTTTACCACCACAAATTCGTATAGATCCTTCAGATTTAGACACCGGAATTATCGGCGTAGCCCATCCAGAGAAAAAAAACTGGTTCCAATGTTTTTGTAGGACAAGTTTGGTAATTTCTTTTTCCACAACTGGCTTCCATGCGCCATTCAAAAATAGCTCTCTCACCAGGCATCAGCTCAGACAAAATTGGTGGTCCCCTGCAAGCCCCAAAATTGTTGCTAAAAACGTTCTAGAAGTTCTTCAGTAACATCACCCCGTCTCAATTTCGAATTTCATAGCATATACTCTTCGTACAGTGTATTCCCAAAGCCGAAAACCAATCCTTGTCCAGCAAGTACCACCACCACCATCTGCATCGATGACTTTCATAAACATTTCTTTATTATTGTAAATAATATGCATCATAGCTGAACTCAGGACCTTTCAGCAAGTTTGTGAAGTTATCTTGGACAGACTAAGCCGCTTATTTTCGCGGTTGATGCGATTCCTCATGTTGCCTAAGAGATCATAGTACCTGAATCCACCTCAACAGCTTCCCCAACGCCGCCGACCGACGCCGCCGTTTATCTATATATTTAAGTTAGTATCAGATGCTTCTTTATGCATCGCTGCCATATTTTTAAACATGCCCGCCTAGAATTTCCCTTTAAACGAAAAAGTCGCATTTCTTGTCCTTAAAAACGCACTTATCTGCAAAATCACGAGCTTATGCAATTTCGCTTAAAATCAAATTTTTTAAGCACCGAAAAAGCGCTTCTAAAACGATTCATCCGCCACTGGATTTGGTCTGTTAGCATTTATATAGGAACAGTGGAACAATCCTGGACATCGCTTTGGCGAAAGTAAGATTATTTCAGTTAATACATTTCCTATAGGCATTTGCAAGAGTTTGGCATGAAGCTCTTTTATCGAAAATGCGTGCTTCTTGGATCAATGATACTCTTGTTCGTTGGATTAGAAGCTATATTCTGGACCGTTCAATACAAGTTGTATTGGACGGATTCAAGTCTGATTCCCGCAAAATTAATACTGGTGTGCCCCATTGCTCTCTTCTGTCTCCGACTCTCTTCCACATTTTTATAAATGATCTTCTGTCTATTACTTCTAATCCACTTAACTGTTTTGCTGACGACTCTACCCTCAGCTTTTGATATTCATTAGATAATTCACGTCCTTCGCCTACGGACGTACAATTGCAACGGTACCATAATGTCAAGCTCATTTAACTCCGATTTATACAGCATTGTCAAATGGGATAAAAGGAATCGTGTGGAGTTTAATTCTTCGAAAACTCAATTCTGTCTTCTGTCGTTAAAGCTACACATACCCCCAATGCCATTGCCCATGAATGGCACTTACATCAAAGAAACCGAAAAGCTCTCAATACTCGGTATGTGTGTCAATGACGACCTCCGTTGAAACGACGATATATTTGAGATCGCTAGAAATGCTGCTAAGTGCTTAGGTTTTCTGATGTGGCTACAATTTATAAAGCGTTTATACGCCCTAAACTCGAGTATAACTCCCACCTCTGAGCAGGTGCTTCGCAAACATCGCTTCTCCTGCTTGATAGAATACAAAATCGAGCGTTAGGATTGATAGGTAATAGAACTTCCTCTCCTTTAAATGTCTCCGGTAATATTCGTCTCGCAAGGAATGCTCATCAGTTCACCCTTGAGCCCAATTTCGGACGTACCGTGAAATATAGGGATTCTGTTTTTAGCCGACCAACACGAATTTGGAATAGTTTACCCGGCGAGATTTTCCCTTGCCATTTTGATCTGCAATCACTCAAAACCAATGTTAATCGCCACCTCCTATCTTTCTCCTCCCTATCTTCCTAAAGACCGCGCAGTGTGATCTACATTAAAAGGGAAACAAATATTCCCTTGAGCGCCCGTAATTATAAAAAGAAAGTTCACCATTAAGTCCAATTTCGAACGTAACGTGAAATATAAGAATTCTTATTTTAGCCGAACAAAACGAATTTGTTATGGTTTATCCGGTTTTGATTCTGATTCCAAATCCAAAATCAATTTTATCACAGGCGACTTAAAAACGAAAAAATAAAATACGACAGCTATACAAGCTATTTTATTATAATCTAAGTTTCTCATTTGCCTCCTTATTCGGGGATATTTAAGCTCAGATTAAAAAATGCCTAAAGAGGGAGGATATCCTCTTTAGGCATTTTTTTAATTTTTATTTAAGGACCCATGTCAGTAGGAAAATAACATTTTCTTCTCTGGGAATCGTAATTCATCCTATACAACACAATTCGTCGCAGAAGTTAAATTCCTTCGCCATTTTTTAAAGATTCGAAACTTCAAAGTTTCAAAATTTTCTCCCCCTAAATAAACAAACCTAGCTATTTCGCTCATGGTAAAACTTAACTCACAATTTCCGGAAGACGTCAGGTATTCATCGCTTTCCGTCCGTTGTGAAAAGTCATAATTTCTGGCTTTTCACAACTGTCATCAAATATATCCTTCCAACATTGACAAACAGAAAAAAACAGCCAACAGACTATATGATCAAAAATACAAAAAAAAAACAAAAAATCTTCAACCAAACTACGTTAAGTCAACCAGTGAACCAGTAGTGTGGAACGATTTTTATTAAATCCGACATCCATGACAGCTACAGAGAAACGATTTATAAAAAATAAAAGAAGTAGGTAAACCTTCTGCAAAGCCCTCATTCCCTCTGTCACCACCCAAAACTGTCAATGACGTCCGTTTTCATTGTGGTGGTTCTTGTCCCACTTGGGTTGTCGTTAAAGAGATTTTTTCCCTTTAAACCAAAGCGGAAAAAAGAGTACGTATAGTACCGCCAACAAATGTGGCGATGGCTCAATTTCCGCTTCACCGGAACTGCAGTGGTGGCATGTTATACGTTATATCCTGTGTGCGACGACAATGCCATTGAGCACTGGGCTCGAGTGTAATTTAAATTGTTAATTTTATTTATGTCAAATTGTTGGACAAAAAAATGAAATTAAACTGCACTGGTTGCAGCAGAAAGGTTGAGAAGAATATCATTGAATCTTTTAAACACTCCCGCTTCGTATAGTGCGTATTAAATTGTGTTGTTGTAAGGGTTTTTGACGGAAACCTCAAAAACGGAGACAAGTAGGTGGCTAGTTGGAGAGCAAGGCAATTTCAATTACGATGTGAAAACGAGAATTTTCTTTTGACACAGTCCACCCACTCGCCCACGTATGCGAAATAATCATAATGTTCTGCGTCACATGGAAAAGGATTCGTATATACTGAAATCATGTCAAGCATATACAGCGAGAAGAGAATCGGCTGAAACGTATATTTGCACTCAACGCTAATTAATGTGGTCGATTTGATTAAGGACATGCATTTAAACGTGATTTATGGAAGTGGCTTTGTCAGTGGAAGTCGAAAAGTTTAATTAAACGAAAGGTATTTTATTGCATCTTGTAGAGGTTTTGTGCTCCATGGCGTGTGTGTAGGTAGTGTGGTATTGAATCCTTTGTCAGGTCTTCTCAGTCGGTTCAGCCATGACATCGATATTGGATGTTGAAGGAGTCGTAATAATATGTTGTTTTTTGTCAATTGGGTAAAGAGAAAAAATATTGTTGTGTATAAATTAAATTTATTTTATGTTGGAAGCAAACAAAGATAATAGACGACTGTATGAATAGGCATCTGCGCTCCTGCAAGAATTTTTTTTTATTTTAAATCGTATTTCATTAACATTTAAGAACATATAAGACGGTGACAAAAGCTGAGCACTTGTTCGAATTTTTGATTAAAATCGCACTTTATTCAAGTTGAATTCAATGTGTTTTGATTAAAAAATTATATCACAGGGCCAAGACTTTCACGTGTACTATAGTTTGTTTTATGAAAGTCAACTTATAGAAGTTCAAATTTACACAGATGGTGGGGTCGTCCACGGTTAATTCATCCATTACAGGCTAACAAGTAAGAAGCAAATTTGATCAAAAAATAATGTATCATTATAAACACGTCTTTGGTTAGGAGTTTGCAACTATTGGACCCGGATTCATCGTACATCTGCTTGTCTGTCTAATGAAGATCCTTTAAGGCTAATTATATGAAATTATGCTAGCATTTATTATTGAAAGACTAAATAAAAAGAACAGGTCAAATATGGTGTCCTTGGGGTACATCATAGCGAGCAAGAAAAGTTCTGTTAGACATGTTTTAAATTTGTACTGGTAGATTCTTTTTCCAAGGAACTGCTGCTCCTGTTGCTGATACAAATCAATGACTACATAATTGTTAACAAATGGCAACAGTATTATGGAGAACTGTTAAATCAACTGTTTATTATGCTTTTGTAATAGATATTCAATAACAGGACATACCAACCTAGAAATTCTTCTTTTTTTAGGGAAAATACACTACTGCTGCAATATAGATTATAAGCCTTAGATTGGAAAAATATTGGGAATCCTTAAGAGATTTGCACATTGTATTGCTTCGAAAAACAACACGAGATCCCAAGTGCGAAAATTTTAAGTGTTTTGGATCTACTTTCAAAATCGAAGGATTTTACGGTGATAATATCAAGCATCGCCTGAGTGTAGAGGTAGATAAAACGGCAATAATACTCTGCCATTTTCTCTTAGTTACTTACTTCGGTGCGCTACAGTTCGGCGCGAACCATCGGCCTAAACCAACTTGCCTTTCCAGCCAACTCGGTCTTTGCTATTTTCGCACTCCAAGTTGGTTGAGGTCATCTTCTACCTGAGCGCGCCACCTAAAGCGAGGTCTTTCTTGACTGCGTCTACCCTCTAGGATGGAATCGAAGATCCTGTGAGCCTGAGGATTGTTGTCAATTAGTTCTACATGACCCAGCCATCTTATATGTATTTTTTCGACCAGCTCAATGTCGCTGTATTATTGTGGTTGAACCTTGAAAATCCTGCGAAGAATCTTACGCTCGAAATGACGTTTTAGGTATATCTTCATCCGCATTAGATAGAGTCCATACCTTGGCGCCATAGAGCAGGACTGGGATGATTAAGGTCTTATAAAGAGTCTCCTTTGTTTTTCGAGATAGGCCTGTACTACTTAATTTCTTAGCGGCTCCAGCTTCAATGTTATCAAACGCTCCAGTGACAGCTGGGTTCTGTCAATGATGTCTATGTCGTCAGCGTAGGCTAACAATTGTACAGACTTAAAAAAATTGTGCCAGTACAATTAACTTGGGGTTTCTTATTATTTTTTCAAGTAATAGGTTGAAGTAATCGCACTTGTCGGAATCCTTTTTTGACACCAAAAGCGAGAGTTCTCCACCGTCATCCTGCACAATGGGACGAGCTTTATGAGGATGCCAAAAAGGTCGTCTCTATAAATGCTTTCGTATGCGACCTTAAAATCGATAAAGAGATGGTGGGTATCGATTTGGAATTTTTGGGTAGTTTCCAGGATCTACCTTAGCGTGAACATTTGATCGATTGTGGACTTTCCTGGCCTGAAACCAAAGCGATAGGGGCCAAACAATTTGTTGACGAATGGTTTAAGGCGTTAATGTAATACGGCAAAAAGGATCTTGAAAGCGATATTCAGAAGACTTATTCCTAGTTGGCTCAGTTTAGAGGGTCTCCCCCGGAGCAGCCATCGACCTTTTTTTTTACTGTGAACAACGATAGGTGTACCTATCACATAGACTATGCTAATCGAAACATATACTAGAATAGAATTAAATGCAAGCAAAATGTAATGTCATCTTTTTGAAAAAGTAAGTGACAGAAACCATTTTGTGTCACCTGACAATATTCAATTAACAAATCAATTATCACACAAAGAAACAAATCACTTCTCACTTTTATGAAATTAAACGTGAGCCAGAGGGTGTTTTTTCTTTAAAACTTTAAACACTCCATTATTTCCCTTTTATTATGGTCATTTTAATAAAAACATCAGCATTTCCCAGCCATGTGATTTCGGTTAGCTTTCATCATAGAATTCAATGAATGACACAAACAAAAATCAATCGGAATAGCTTTTCCAAAAATATTCAACAATAAACTGAAAAAAATACCAAAGTATGAAATAAAAAAAAATTGCTAAACAAAAAAAAAACAATAAATACAACCATTTCAATCATTGAACGTGACATTTTTCGCGTAATTTACCTGCTAACTATACATTTTGCAATATTTCTACACATTAAATTACCGCCCATAAATCGTATTGTTAGCATGTCCATTTGACCAAAAACTCTGCTTTTATTCCAGGACACAATATTTTGCCCAACAAATCAATGTATTTGAATGGTATAGAACGAAAAAAAAGTCGATAGAAACAAAAATACACCAAAAATGCAAATTCTACCGGGGTAAAGCATTTTTTGCAATTCCAAAGGCCAAGCCAGGGATACGCGCAGGATATGTCATGGCATCTGAATGTTGGGTTTGAAAAAATATAAAAAAAAAAAACTAAATTGATTTATTATCACGAATACCAAATTTATTCTCTGGCAAATATTTTAACGTCCCGAATCTAGAGAGCTAAAAATATTGGACAATTTCAACACACTTTGTTTTGACTGAAATCATGTGTTAGAATTCTGTCAGGCATTTTGTGATTGTTGGTGTTGGTTTTTTTTTTTGTTTTATATAAATTCATCAAAATTCAATTTATATATTTTTTTAAATACTGGTGAATGTTATTTAATTATCTACATGAAAAAAACTCATATTTTGTCACTATTTTTTTTAGTGCAAAGTATACAACGAGTTTAGTTGTAACGTTTCAACTAACATATTCACGGAAACAAATTCTAGCTTAAATAATAAACAATTTACGAGAAAAATACTTCTTGAATAAAAGGGTCTAAATCTGGAAAACCAAACCCGATGGCTTCCTTAAGGTGTGTCCACACCAAAGAAACATTTTTTTTTTAAATATCTCAGGGGTGTCAACACCAAAAAAACATTTCTGATTTCTGTGAAAAAACTTTTTTACTGATAAAGCACCCTTTGCGATTCTGGTCGTGTGTAACATCTTACATTGAAAACTTATTTCAAAATGTTTTCATTTTAAAAGTTATTTATCATCAAACATTTCGTCGTGATGCTTCGCGAAATATTTCTGAAATGTTTATGAAATGTTTTTCTGTTTACCATTCTGAACGGAAAACTTTCTCTATTTTTGAAGCATTTAAGACCAGTTGAAAGGCTTTTTGTTTTTATTTTCTTGTATTTTTTTTCATGATGTTAAAACACGACGCTATGGCTGCTACTTCTTTACAATCCATCTTTAAGTACAAAACTGGATACATAAAATGGGAAACAAATAAACATTTTAAAATGTTTCTGAAAGCGTTCATATCAAAAAAAAAACATTTCAGATACATTTTTGAAGTGTTTTTTAAACAACTAGCATACATTTCAAAAATTTTATTTAAACAAAAAATGTTTCTTTATAGTTAAGAAATATTGAAGCTATTAGAGTTGTATATACAATTTTTTACAGATTAAAAATTTTGAGATAACAATTAAATATGACATTACGATAATAGAGAAAAATATGTCAGTTATTGGCAAAATTCTGTCTTGGATGAAATTTGGTGGGAAGATGAATGAGGTGGTTGGATTGAAAAGTAGGCTGTTTTTTATTCCCAAAACAGCACTGTTCCTGTGGAAGAGGCTTATATGTAAAATGATGTATGGTTTCAGTTTTATTTGTAATGCTTCTATGCCTCAACGAGTACATGAATTTATTAAATTATGTGTAATTGAAGAAGGTACCAATAAAACCACGATTTTCCATTTTCCTATATAACAAGGGTTTGGGTTTTTATATTGAATTATATTGTTAGTGATTATTAAAAAGGAGAAAACACGCTTTCTAACGGTGTATTTGACAACATCATTTCAAATATTCAAAACTTTGGTAAATATAAAAATAAATAAAAAATAAATAACTTCGAAACTGTTAAATATATGTATCTGAAATTTTATTGTGTACTTTTTTATTAATCAAAAAATTACCTTTCGAACTGTACATATAACTTCTAATTTATCATAAACAGTTGCTAAAATTTCACCAAAACAATGTAGCATAACACAACAAGTCGTTATTGCAATGTTATATCAAAAATGCTAACGAACCATTTCGTTAAAAAATAAAAAAAAAAACATTTTTGTGACCTTTGACACCGAATAACGTTTTTTTAGCATACATGAGATCGATGGGTACTTTTGACAATATTCCTAATGGTGTACCCAAAGTCCCTAAATATAGCTCTGTCAGAAATGTTTATAATTTTACCACTATTTTTATGGTTAATTTTACCGGACTATTTATTGTTTGTTATATATAATGTCGATATAAAACGATCTTGCTTTTTGGCTAGGTCAAATGATTAGTATATTCCATGCAAGGTTTGAAAAGTTGAGTTGATTTCATTGATAGGTATGCATCATGATGTCCAAGAGAATTCAACGTACCCTATATCTGGTTTTTTAATGAAATCTTTATTTGACTGCATAAATAGTTTTACAATTGGCTTCAAATTAAGATTAATATGGTTGGCCTTAGGCCGTCTACCAGAGTGATATTTCTTTTTAATTTTGCTCAAACTGTTTACAATTTTCAATACAATTTTTATACAATTTCTTTTTATATTATTTTTGTATATTATAAGTCGCCTTCAATTATTCTAGTTCTAGGTCACTTTCCAAGGGTATTGGTTTAAAAAGTACGTATTTTCTTGAATATTTAAGTTTAACTGACTGTAAATCATTCTATGCTGCGCATCCAACAAACAACCATTATACATAGAGCGACTTGCTCTTTATAATAAATTCTGAAAGCAGCTACTCAGCTCACCAGGGCTAATATCTGCATGAATTCGCACATTTTCCCCAATTCCAGCCCCCAACTCCTCCTACTTTCTGACAAGATTTCCTCTTGATAAAATTATGCTTTTCAAGATCAGCTTGGGTAGTCTTCCCTTTTCCATCTCTAAGACTTTTATTCATAAACAAAATGTAATTTAAGAACGTCCAAAAACAATGGTGGAACTGATGTTTCTAAATGCAGCATGTAATTAGGAAAATCTGTTTAAGAAAGTATCTCAGAAACTTTTCTACTTCTTCGGATTTAGAATATCCCCAAGCTTGCGCACCATACAGCAAAATAGAGACTGCAGTTGCTCGAAACAGTTTAATCTTCGCACTATGGGCAAAGTTTTTACTATCGATGCAGCGACCCCAAACTTAGTCTTGAAATGATTTTTCATGTTTAGGTTTGGTGTGATCAAAACACCTAGATATTTGTACTCCCGTACAATTGTAATATTTTGAACTTTGTATTTCCAATTTTTGAATTTTCATTCCGAGAATATCTGCATTTCTAAATATCATCATTTTCGATTTATCTAGGTTAACTGACAGATTCCAAAGACCGCAATAGTTTTCGAGTCGGTTAATCGTTCGCTGCATTCCCTCTAAGGACTCTGCCAGAAAAACTATGTCGTCGGCAAATAACAGACATGGCCGGAACGTTTGTTGTTTCGAATTTATTCTGTTGAATTCTTTGACTAATGCAGACACAAATTCGATTGTACAGTTCTTGTATAATTCCACTGGTATACGGTCATCTCCCGGAGCTTTCTGCTGCTTGCAAAGAGGAACCGCTCTTGTTGGTTCTACCATTTATGGTTTTCGCAGCTTTCCAAAATTCTGCAGAAGGCCTTGCACGGTTTAAGAGAACTAAATTTTGCTGTTTGGCTCTTCTTTAAAAACAAAGTTGTTTGCAATCCTTATTTGCTGCTGCATACATTTCAGTGGGTTGTTTTCAGCCATCCGCTTACCAAGCTTCTCGTTCAAATTCTTTTGATATATTTGCTGAAAACTATTTTTTAGAACAACTTTGGGAGGAGGGCCAGACACTTTGAATTTGGAGTTTCTTCAGTCGCTGATATTGTAGAGAACATCTCTAGAGGCATGTGGTCCGAAAAAGTTTGCGCAGCTACCTTGAAGTTCTTCAAGATTGAATTCCAAGTCCCAGACATAAAACAGTAGTCTGAAACTGAACACGCCGTTCCTTGAATAAAAGTATATTCACCGAAAGAATCACCTTCACAGCTTCCATTCAAAACTCTTGCATCAAATGCGTCCGCTAGCTCCAAAATCTTTTCCCTTTACGTCACAAACTTCATCTTTTAACATTCGAGTTGGATTGAAAATATCTGATGCAAATCCACTCAAAAAATTATTTTGCGACAATTTAATCTTCGCATTGAAATCACCAACAAGTAACAAATTTATTGACCCTATAATAATAATAAACCTGGAAAATAGACCTTTTTAAAAAAAATATGAAATCAGTTTTTTTTAGCTTGCATCAGGGTGACAATACATGTATTGCTGCAATGCTTTTAGACTGTATTTAATAATTACTGCAAAAAAATGTTTTCGAAAGGTTGAGTTGATACCAGTATGTGTGGTTATACGATATCCTTCGTTTTGACGGATGACTCGGTCGGCCAACAAAACATCGAATTTCCGTGTATGTAATGTTGTGGACCACGTATGCATTTGCATTATTCAGAATTTTTTTTTCCTGGCTTAGTGGCTTACCTACAT
Organism: Platycheirus rosarum; assembly: GCA_963971375.1. Taxonomy (NCBI): domain Eukaryota; kingdom Metazoa; phylum Arthropoda; class Insecta; order Diptera; family Syrphidae; genus Platycheirus; species Platycheirus rosarum. The sequence goes on along the minus strand of OZ020509.1, from coordinate 50,413,849 downwards.
ATAATACCGAACTGGATGTCGTAGCAGAAAATTTATATTTTTTGCTGGAATCGTTTTCGGTTTTTATCTACTCTTAAAAAATGTCAGCAGTCATTTACACGTGTTGCAAGACGCTCTAACTTGCTTTAGTGATTTACTTTTCCTTTAGTTTTTTTTTTTTAAGAAAGGCAACAGAACTTACATAACATAATAACAAATAAAACAACATCGTTGAGCTCTTGCTCTTCTAAAAGTTTCTCTAGGTATATTTCGGCTATCAGTTAACATTGATGATGTTATTTAAATATCCATGACGTATTTTGTTGCAAATTTATCTTCTTTGCTTCTTGACTTATGCGTTTCAATTAGAATTTGTGAATGACGGAACAACAGATACAGTAATTTCTTGATTTTGTTTTATAATTTCACTGGAAGATACAACTGCAAGGTTTTTGCAAATGTAAAACTAAACTCACGATAGATAGTGGCAGAATGACTTATCGTATCTATTTCGGGTATTGTTTGTTTCGTTTTTATTTATCTCGTTTTTGGATTATTGCGTTTTAGTCGTATCGCATTTCGTTCTTCCAGCATTTTAAATCAAAATGTTTTTCAATTACTTGATTTATATTTGTTTTGACAAAAAATCATTAGGTCTTTTACCTAGTTCGTTTTAAGTTCATTTCGCCTTTTATTATATATACTTTCGATTATTTTGTTTTTTGTTCATTTCGATTTCGATTACTTCGCCATCTTTTATTTCGTGTTTATTTTTTATTTTTTTATGTAAAGAGACTAAGGCATAAAAATTCTTTATATAAAAAAAATAAAGTCGATAAAAAACTTTAGCGAAGAAGTTGAATGTTTTTAATTTTACAGATTAAGATTAAGACAAAACTTTTTTTTGAAAATAAAAACAAACCATATCCACGTAATAGTCCAGGCAAATACTTTAAATACAAAAAAAATCCGTGTAGCTGATAAAATTTCCAACAATTTACTACACTAAATTTGAAAATAAATAACCATTTTTGAGATTTACTCTTTGAATATGGAAAATTTTTCAATAAAAAAATTATTTTTCCAATCTTGTTGTTGTAACTCCTTACCAATTTTGTTAATCAAAAAGTTGTGAAGCGATAAGTTATAATAAGTTGTAATTTCCTATAAAAATATATGCTTACGTGTTAGTTTATTTCTAACTGTTCAAAAGATACAGCGAATTGAAATTTTATGGTAAATGTCAAAACTTAGTCGTAAAAAAAACAAAACCTATATTTCGCAATAATTCCCTTTAAGTGTAAAATATACCGCCAAAAAGAGTATTTTTGTGATTTATCGATTGTATGTTCGAAACCAATCAATATTTTCAAAATTCGTCTAAATAAGTTGTAGAGCAATTATTTCCGCGTCAAATGAGACCATAATAATATTTTTTGGGCCACCCACCACCAAACTACCAATTTTCAACACCTTTAATTTTTTCTTTATCATAAGAGTAGTGCATATTAAAGTTGTAGAATTGAAGTCTGGGCCTTGAAAATGAAAGCTAGTCAAAGTGTTGACTCCGGTACCGATAGCACCAACGGGTGAGGAGCTATTAGCAATTAAAAGGGATAGATTCGGGGCGAACCGAGAACCTTCCACGTCCACTTATTTCACTCCTGGAGGTGCAACAATTATTTTTTTCTCATCTTATTTCTTGTATATGGATAGTAGGTGTGCGGATAGCAATATTCAATAGCTTTCTGACAGTGCAAGAATCACTCACTTAGGATGTAAAAATAAGGAGATATAGGCGCGAAACTTTTTTCAAAAAGAAGTATTTATCAGCCCAATGATGGACGCAAAGTCCGAAACGCGCGTCGCTATTATTTATTGAATAAATGTTGTTTCACAATTTAAATAAACACTAAAATTGAAAGGTTAATGAAGAAAATATTTAGTTTAATTTTAAATAAAGGGTCCGCAATCTAACGTTTTTTTTTTTTCAACTAGTGCTTATTTCTTGAATGGTAACACATAGCTCAGGTCTGATTTGACGATAATTAGTTTTATCCTTCCGCTGAACGAATATGGTTGGGAAATATTGCGACATTACTGCCTGCGATCGACTTAGAGAAGAAGCCGATTTTGCCAAAAAAAAAAATCATCTTTTCAGATGAAGCTCATTTTGATCTTGGCGGGTATGTAAACAAGCAAAATTGTCGCATTTGGGGCACAGAAAACCCGCACGCATACATTGAAAAGCCGATACACCCAAAACGAGTCACTGTTTGGTGCGCATTTTGGTCCAGAGGCATAATTGGGCCATTTTTCAAAAATGAGCAAGGAGTGGCCGTTACAGTAAGGCGATCGTTATCGGGCCATGTTAAACTAATTTTTGTTCACAAAAATTGAAGAGGACGATATTGGCAACATTTGGTTTCAACAGGACGGTGCTACGTGCCACACAGCCGAAGCTACACTCGATGTTGATGAAGCATTTAAAAAAAAAGTTATTTGGCGGACCCGTTAGAATGTTCGTTATCTTTTTTTTAAACAGAAATAATTGTAAGAAAAGGCGAAACAACGAAATGCGATGTAAAAAAAAAAAACAAAACAAGGCACCCATCTATTTCATATATTACCATTCTATATAATTCGAAACAAATACATGGGAGTAGTTTTTGATTTCACCTACTTCATTTCGTTTTACTCTTCAATTAAGTTTTCTTTTTTTTTTCTTTTAATTCTTGTAGCAGCTTTTCACGCAACATGACTTCTTCTGCCCTCCATTAACTTTATAAAGTTGATAGAATTTGTATGTTTAGGGTATAAAAAACATGTGAAACAATTGCAATGTAAGCATTTATGCAAAAAACATTGAATTGCCATTTATTTAAATTAAAAACCTCCATTCTGTATTATAAGAAAAATACAGCCCACCGAATCCGCTGCCCCTGGCTTATTAACACTGAATATTCTTGTTATTTTACACATCGATAGTTGGCTATTCCACTCCATAGATTGAATATAAATTTAAATTCAATTCGAGAAAATTAATGCATTTTCCATCGTCATTCACATGCAGTATCACTTCATTTTCATGCCATTCTGGTGCACCACCGAACAAGCTCGGTCTGGACAGTGGTCAAAGTGCGTCAATTATAAAGTTCAATGGGATTCCCACGTGCGGCTTAGGTGATTTCAAACCGATTTCTATTACAAAAAAAAAGAAAGAAAAACCTTTGTAATCAAATTCAAATGATTATATTTATATATTTTAAATGAAATACAAATCGAATTTTTGACAACTTAGGGGTGGGTTTCGACCATTAATAATCGCTTTTATAAAGGCTCGAATGAAGCGGATATAATTGAAGCGGTTATACGAAATAAGCATTTAATTTGAGTAAATGAAACGTTGATTATCAAAGATCATTATTTATATAATAAAGAGAAAAATGTTCGATGATTAATTTAAATATTTAAATAATGTTCATTGAAATTTGAAAAATCTAATAGGTATTTGCTTTTATTAATATTTTGCACTGCGTTTCAAATGACTATGGATTATTTTATCTACGCATTAAAACATACATATTTGAAAATAAAATTAGATTTGTATTAACAGCTTATGCAAATATAAACTCATGGATGTTGGGAAAACATTATTAACTTTTAGAATTGAATAAATACGTTATAAGATTATTTGTAAAGGTGATTATTATTTATTTGCAATTGAATGATATTTGAAAATTTCTACATATGCAGTGAAATCGGTTTAGATTATATTCATTTATTCATAATTAAATAATATTAGGGTTGCTACAGCAGAAAGCTGTAATTTTCATGGATTGAAATTCGATACTATTTTATCGAAATTTTTTAAAGAACATTTTGTGATTAGTAATTTTAACTGTACTTTATTATGCATTAAGACGCCCAAAATCCATTAAAACATTTAAAAGCTTATCTTCGGAACCAGTATAAAATGGGCAATTGTCAGCGCGCGTCGTTATTTTACGGTCGCCGTAATCGTGCTACCAAGGGAATTATTCGCAGATGTGGTAGATGAATTTGAGTCCAATGCTTAAGTAAACGATCAACCAACACCCGTACTTCAACAAAACGCAACACAACCCGATGTTTGGTGTGGATTTTGGGCACCAAAATCCACCTTCTTTTAGCCTACATTGAAAATTCTGAAGCGTGGTTGTGTTGCATTAGCCTTGCTTTCACGACACAATTAAATTTTTGCTACGTTCAAACTACAGACTTTCATTTAAAAAAACGATTCCAGATCAGTTGTGTATCTCGTAACTTCCTTTTTACTTGCAATTATAGGAACTATAAGGCAAGTTTAGGATTCGTGAATATAAAAAAATTGAGGTAACAATGAACAGTGACATTACGATCACAGAGAAGTCTAAAAAAGTGATCGACAACAAATATCTGTCTGTCTGTCTGTCTGTCATTATGTGTAACGAGCTATATCTTAAACGGCTTAAGCGATGATCTTCAAATTTGCTGTGTGTGATTCTTTTGGCATTCCCCAGAGGGGAAATTGAAATTTTATTTTTAGGCCTATAAATAACGGGACTTGCCATATGACCGTTTAGGAAAAGCATATTTTTCTCGAAAACGGCTACAATGATTATGATGAAATTTTTTGAGATTTTTTTGTTGGCATTGGCTATCATTTGATTAGAACCAAATTTACGAGAATAGTCTATTAACAGTACCTTTCATATAACGGTTTCTTAAATGTTTTGCTTTCTCGGTTGCGGCTCTTTGGATTTCTGTCGAAATGTACATTAAAGAAGATCTAAGTAGCCAAATTAATTCTGCATACCAACATTTTGAATAACTGTTTTTCTAATAAAAATATTGTTTTGATTTTTTTTATTGAAAATCAATATTTTTATAACTTAACAAAAATATATTTAAAATTTTAAAATCAGATGTAAACTAATAAATTCTAAAAAACTGCATACCGAAATTTCCATTTTTTTTTCCAAAAACTAAAAATAAAAAACAGGATTTTATTAAAACCGGTCCTACAATTTTCGAAATACATATTTCATAAATTCTTTGTTATTTAAGATGTGTGATATCGTACTTAATTTTTATTAAAACCGTTAGGTATTGTGGTTTTGATACTTTTTATAAGCTCAAACTGTGTTATTTACAAGATAAATGTTACTTATTTCTGTCAAAGATCTTCCCTTCCAATGTAATTTGGCACATAACAGCAAGTACGTGCGACCCAGTCGTTCCCATTTTCTTATTATATTATTACAAAAGTGGAATTAACCTCGAGGATCCAAAGGTGGAGTGATATGCTCCACATGCTCAGTTTTTCCCACGCAATTTTGATATGCAGAATTTCAGAACTAATGTTCATCGATATCTCCTATTACTTTCTTTCCTATTTCCCTAATGCTTCCAAAGTGATTTAATATGTTTAACCCCCAGTTGCGCACAAAACGTTAAGAAATAAAATGAAAATGTTTATAAAAAGACTGCAAGTTGGCATTTTCAAAGGTTTAACTTTCCGAAATTCCGATTAATCAATAGCCAATTGATTAAAAGGAATTAAATATCCCTAACTCCGTAAAATGGGTGGAAATTGGAAAATCCAATAACGGCTTTGGGTTATGAAAAACTAAAAATTTATAACCGATATACTGATGGTTGATGCAAAGCACTTCAGTATAGTTTCAACAAATGAGCGATGATGACAACCAAATCAATGCTTTACTAGAAAGTTCCTCTTCATTACTTGCTTACATTTGATACATAAATAAATTGAGATAACAATCAACCATGCATGACATTACGATCATAGAGAAGCCCAAAAAAGTGATTGACAAAAAATGTCCGTCTATCTGTCTGTCTGTCAGTTTTTGTTTTAATTTTCGGCTTTCTCTGCTTTTTCGATTTCTATATTATTTAATATTTGAAAACCTCTAGGTAGTTAAATTAATTCTGCCTACCAAAATTTTGAATAAGTATTTTTGTATATTTATAATTAATGTTGATATTTTTTTTTGAAATTCAATATTTTTAAATCTTATTAAAAAAATTTATTTAAAATTTTAAAATCGGGTTTAAATTAATAGACTCTAAGAAACTGCTTAGCAAAATTTGAAAATAAATTTAAATAAAAAAAACAGGAATTTATCAAAACCGGATCTACAATTTTCGAAAAACTTTTTTTTATAATTTTTTTGTTGTTTATGACGTGTAATGGCATACTAATTTTTTTCGAAAACCCTTAAGTGTTGTGGTTTTGACAGTTTTTGTAGGTTCGGATCGTGGGATTTTGTACGTAAATGTTACTTCTTTCTATCAAAGATCTTGCCTTCCAATGTGATAAGGCACATAATAGCAAGGCCCTGTAATCCCACATAAGAGCAAGTGCGTGCGATCCAGTCCTGCAATTTATTTTTTAATGTAGAAGAAAGGTTCACCTGCGTGGTGGTAAAGTAAGTTATTTCCTATTTTGTTACTAAGGTTGTTTTGTGGTTTAGTTTCCAGAACTTCACTCTCTCTAATAAATTCCCCGAATCATACCAACCTAAGGATTTGATATTCCGAGAAAGCCTTCCCTTTTCAAGAACTGTGTAAATACCCATTAAGAAACTAGCGATGCCCTTAAAGACAGCTCTTGTGATTTTAGTTTATTAATCATCCACCAAAAACTGTGTCTTTCTGACTAATTTATAATATGTTAATACTAATATCATTTTTTTCTCATTCCAGTACATCCTCCTGCAGACAGTGGTCGATGCGTGCCAAAAGAAACGCCACTGCAAGTTCGCTGCTTCCGCCAAGTCACAATCCGGAGATCCGTGTTCCGGTATTCGAAAGTTTGTAGAGATTGCTTACAAATGTCGACCATGTAAGTATTAAGTCATATTGTGCAAGATCCGTTTATTTTTGTTTTTTGTTTTATTATACTAGTGGCAGACAATATATTTGTATAAATATAAATGGAAGGAAACAATGTTGCTCAATTTATCTTTACACATTTTACGCTGGGCGTTTTTTGTCTTCTAAAGAAATGTAAATGATATGTTTTTTTTTTTTGAAACATTATAAATAATTATGTCCTTGAAGAGGACACTCTGTGTGCAAACATCAACGTTTTTGGGTGTTTTTGGCTTGTAAGTGCGCGTCAATGGCGCACATGAAATACATAAGACAAGTAAATTCACTTTGCCAAGGAACTGAAAGTAACACTCCTGGCAAAGTATTGTTGTATCTGATGGTACTTTCTTTCTTGCTTATCAAAGAAATTTTTCTCTGTATATAAAAATAATCGTTTTTAACCCATTTTGTGGAATGTTTGTTGAAAAAGGTACTTTATTTCTGTTGTCCTTGTTGCTCATTAGACTGGTTAAGTGGAGTTTTCAAAAACTGATGAAATCTTCATGTGGATCTTAATTGAAAAATGGCAATCCTTTAGAATGGAAATAATATTGCTTTAACAAAACTTAAAGTATGTCTGATAATTTTCGACGAGTGAGAAAATCGATTTAATGGAATGAGCTTCTGTTATGTCTGAAGACGACGAAAATGTGATTGAATAATTTTTTTTAAAGGCAGTTGCCTGCTAAGTTAAGTAAGCCCTCTTGTGGAAGCTTCATAGGGGCTATGGTGGCTGTATTCCTACTGCCGGGTAGTACACAGTTATCCCGTGCTGTTAGTACCACAAGCACTACAGTCTCAATTCTTCAAATTTTGCAAGAACAAAGTAATACCATGGCTATGGTTCTGTAGCGCTCGCCGTTCACAGTAACTGTTATACCCGCAGTATTCTCTTACACATTGCCGTCATAAATATAGTGATTTTCCAATAGGTCTTAAGACAAGTTAGGTATTTAACTATTCCATTCTTTATGAAATCCCATGGATTTCGTTTGAAACCTGCCGACTTGCATTGAGAAACCCTAAGTGACAAATTAAAAGGCAGTTACTAACGAGTGAACTCACGTAATTAGCTGGGCTTTCCTGTTAACTCGTCGTACCCGATCTTAAGCCAAGGTTGGTGTGGATATTTTCTGAAAGACCGAAACAAACTTGTTATTTTAAAAAGTAACAATTCGGAAATTCACCAGCAATGCCGTGATACTGGAAAAACATCACTGCTCGGCAGAGGCAGGAGAACACGAAGGTCGCAATTTGTTTTCAAAGAAACTGCATCGTGCTGAATGCTCTAGCAGCCTTTTATTGCAGTTGCACCCAAACAACGGCCTATTCTTACTACCAACAGATAAGAAGAACGCTGTCATTCGTACTCATTCTGTCATATCCTCTGTTTTCAGTTAGTGTTGATAATATAATATTGATGATACCTACTACTTGCCCAATTCAAACAATTCCAGCTTTCGATACATCTATTAACCCATAGATAATTGGATCCTGCACCTTAGTCATCCACTGAAGTCCGACCACTATTGGCTTCTATTATTAACTTACTTGCAACTGTTGGTACCAGTTCGCCCTAGCTTCAACGAACCCAATATCGCCCGTCAGACCATCACGAATAACTTTCATATCAAACGGTTTCAGTAATCGTCTTTGTCATTATTCGGATATAACCCTGCTGCAAGCTATCATGATCACCGACACACATAAGCCTCTGGATATCAAACCCCTCTTCTACCACTTACTTCAATAGTCATAAGACTATTAGATACCTAAAGTGGTCATAGACTACACGAACCTTACTTATTTAGTGAACGTAAACTTCGAACCTTATGCCGTCATCAGCACAGAGTTCAGAGTTTCCTATTCTAAGCAAAACCACGTAGAGGAAGTTAGTTCTTTCTCCCGCCCCATAGTATTGTACATCAGCAGCTTAGTTTTTAAACTAAAACTTCTGGATTTGAAGAGCCTTGATAGGCTGTGCTTTGTTGGTTTTAAGCAACCACTGCATCTTTTGATTTAAGGTTTAAGAGTTACGAACGATTCTTCAAATTTATGTTTCACGTACCTAATTGCTGGATCCGCATTTCTAGCAGACGTACCCAACATATTCTTTGTTCTGCCCTCATCAATGTTCAGTTCCAGGTTTTTCGTGCTTGCTTTTTTTTTTTTTTTTTTTTATATATAATTAACGCGCGCACAAGGGATTATGTGTTTCCCTTTTAATGTAGAACACACTGCGCGGGCATTACGAAGATAGAGAGGGGAGAGATAGGAGGTGCCGATTAACATTGGTTTTGAATGTTAGCAGATCAAAATGGCAAGGGAAAATCCCGCCGGGTAAACTATTCCAAATTCGTGTATTTCGGCTAAAAAAAGAATCCCTATATTTCACGGTACGTCTGAAATTGGGCTCCAGGGTGAACTGATGAGCATTCCTTGCGAGACGAGTATTACGGGAGAAACTTTTAAGGGGAGGAATGCTTGATCTGGATGAAGAAATTTTGTTCAGCTTTTCTATAGATAATGTCGATGTCCTTTACGTAAGCTGGTATCTAGTTGGACTTGCCCACTTTATGACAATAGTCCCTCTTGTTGAAGTGCCAGAGACACCAATTACTCTCTTCATGTGTCCAGATGTAAATATTCATACATCATATTTAGTTTTAACTTGCCTACCAAGTGGCAACAAATATCTAGTTCTATGGCAATAATAGTAATGATCCAGGTAAATATATTTTTTTTTTGTTTTAGCGCTAAAAAATCGCATTACTGGCTGTATTATTGTACATCGATTGAGTGGACATGTAATTTTTCAATTTTTATTTTCACATGAACGCTTCTTTCATCATGTTATAAAGTAAATCCTATGTAAACTCCCAAAACGGTGATATCCCCAACTCCATTCACCGTTCTCTTCTATAAAATCGGTTAAAAAAATATTACATACAAAATATGTTTTTAAAATACAAACAAAATACCCTCTTAATCCTATGTGAAACAAAAAATAATTTAGGAAATTTCTCCTTGTGTGTCCTGTTTGTTCATAGGTACATGTCCTTCCTCTTCGGACTGTGTAAACACAAAATCTGGGCTTTATGTCTTTTTTTTTTCTTTTTTTTAATGAAATTTCAGCTCCAGAACCAATCATCCATCGATATAAATTCCCATCCCACCTATTGATTTTGGCCGAAAACCCCCCTTCTCCAAATATCGTACCTATAAAATCCCTTTTCATCCTGTTTTACACTTCAATGGGCAGGACCTACATGAATGAACGGCAAACAGGATAAATCTAGGGGTTGCTAGTAGGTTTTTTTTGTATCCTAAATGGTGGCTTTTGTGGACGACCATATAAACTTTGCACTGAGATCGTTCTAGATCCATCAAAAAGAAGCCATACTCGCTTCACTGTCCATCAGAAAGCTAACTATTGTCATTAGAAGTACCTACATATATACCTTAGAAAAACACACACATACTCACATACAAAAATAAAGAAACAAAAAGAACTCCGAGGACATTGACTTGGCGTTCTGTCGAACTGAACTAACATCCGTCGGGTTTCAATAAAATTATTATTTTGTTCAGTGAACTTTGAAGCACACACCGCCGCACCGCGCACCGCGCACCGCTTTAAAGAAGGATGTGTGCTTGGGCCAGAACATAGAAACCATATTCGTCCAGTGACCCTTCTAAGGCTAGCGAAATACAGATACTGCCATCATATATAGAATGTGTACCTAGATCTATCTAGATAAAAGGGAAGATGTGTATTCTTTTGTTTTTTTTTTCCAAAGTGCCACTGCAGATGTCCTGATGAGAGGCAAAAGAAATACAAAATTTAAACTTTGCTTGCAACCTGTGCACAACCCCGTTGACGTAATTAAGGAATTTATTCTTTTTCTTTGTCCTCCATCATGTCGTTGTCGTCCTTATTTGTATGTGCAGCGCATTGCTATGCTGCTGGGCTAATTCTTTGAGCCACTTTGGCGCAACAGAAAAGACTATCATCTATCTGGGCTGCTAAAACAAACGACAACAGGTGAGAAGAGGTTGAGTGTTCACAATGAATGATGTTCTTATTATTACCCCTTTTAACATACTCATCGCTAACACCTCAACGCTGATGGCAGTCCGTTGGTATCATTGAATGGGTGGAAGGGTACATGATCCTAAAGCTACCATCAGCAATGTTGCGGTGCATCTTTGAAAGATATATGAGGGTATTTGATGGGAACACCCCCATTTTAAGTGATATTCTTGTGCCAAAATTCCACAGACAGGATTAGATTTTCCTTTGGTATAGTTTTTTTTTCAAAATTAAGGCCAGGGACTGCATAAACAGAGCAGCAATGCTCGTGCTGAGGTCGGAGTGCATCATCAACTTGAAGACTGTTCACTCGTGTGCGATACCTACGCTGCCACGGTTTTAATTTCATTTAAAGTTGTGTTGTGTTAGAAATTGTATGTGTATACTAGCGGTACCCGGCGCACGTTGTTACGCCCATGAAAAAAAATTGTATTTAATGTGAAATGAAATGCACCACTGGGCTGAATCATATATGTGCGAAATGTGATTAAAACGCAATTATTTTAAACAATATATTTACCAATCTCTTTTTTCAAAATATGTTTTCTTAAAATTTGCAGCCAACGATTTAGTCCCCGATTGCTTTCACTCGGTTTAAACCTATGTATTTAATGCGTAACAATATTTTCAAAAGAAAATCTCCATATTTATTTATCAATCGTTTTATATAGAAAAAAATGGGCACGACTAGGTCGCACGTACTTGCTCTTATGTGCCTAATTACACTGGAAAGCAAGATCTTTGGCAGAAACAAGTAACATTTGCGTAGAAAATAAAACTTATAAAAACGATTAAAAACTACAATACTTAACGGTTTTTAGTAAAAATGAAGTATGCTATCACACGTCTTAAATAACAAGGAATTTATGAAAAATGTATTTGGAAAATTATAAGACCGGTTTTGATAAAATCCTGTTTTTTATTTTTAGTTTTTTGAAAAAAAATATTTTTTTTTTAATTTTTGGTATGCAGTTTTTTTAGAATTTATGAAATTACATATGATTATAAAATTAAAAATATGTTTTATGATAAGTTTTCAAAATATTGATTTTTGAAAATAAAAATTCAAAAATTAATTTTAATTAGAAAAAAAAGTTATTCAAAATTTTGATATGCAGAATTGATTCGGCTACCTAGATCTTCTTAAATATAAAATTTGACAGAAATCCAAGGAGCTGTAACCGAAAAAGCCATTATATGAAAGGTTCCGTTAATAGACTTTTCCCGTATATGTGGTACTAATCAAATGATAGTCAATAACGAGAAAAAAATTCTCAATTTTTTTTATTAAAATCCAATTTTGAGGTCCAATTTTTAATCACTCTTTATATATTTATTTATTATTTTTTTAATTAACGCGCGAACAAGGGATTATTTGTTTCCCTTTTATTGTGTGTAGGTACACTGCGCGAGCATTAGGATAATAAGGAGGGGAAGGACGCAAGGTGTCGATTAACATTAGTTTTGATTGCCTGCAAATGAAAATAGCACGGAACATATCGCCGGGTAAACTATTCCAAATTCGTATTGTTCGGATAAAAAAAGAATCCCTATATTTCACGGTACTTCCGAAAATGGACTCAAGGGTGAACTGATAAGCATTCTTTGCGAGATGAGTTTTACGGGAGAAACTTTTAAGGAGAGGAACGCAGATGGCGACTTCGAGTGAGCATTTTATATAAAAGAACTGATAAAATAAGGAAAGACATGAACATTTCGTCGGTGTTCGAGAGGGGCAATTGTTTCAGCGGCAGTTCTATTTCCTATCAATCTTAACGCTCGATTTTGTATTTTATCTAGCAGGTAAAGCTATGTTTGCGAAACACCTGCCCAGATATGGGAGTTATACTCGAGTTTAAGGCGTATAAATGCTTTATAAATTCTAGCCAGATCAGAAGGGGAAAAATACTTCTTACACCGATAAAGAAAACGTAATCACTTAGCATTTTTAGCGATCTCAAATATATAGTCGTTCCAAAGAAGGTCGTCGTTGACACACATACCGAGTACTGAGAGCTTTTCGGTTTCTTCGATGCAAGTGCCATTCATGGACAAAGCTAAACATACCCCCATGTTTAGTTTTAACGGCAGAAGACAGCATTTTTTTTCGAAGCATTAAACTCCACACGATTACTATTACCCCATTTGACAATGCTGTATAAATCGGAGTTTAATGAGTTTTACATATGGTACCGTTGCAATTGCACGTCCGAAAGCAAAGGACGTGAAACAACGAAGGAATATGAAAAGCTGAGGGTAGAGTCGTCAGCAAAACAGTTAAGTTAATTAGAACTTACAGTCTTCTGTGTGTTACAAAAATGAGGAAAAGAGTCGGAGACAGAACGGAGCCCTGGGGCTCAGCGTTTCCATGACCTAAGAAAGAAGGGAAATAAGTGCTATGGGTCGGTAGGAGGGGGGAGTATGGTTCATCTTTCTTAGCGACAGGCTGGAAAAATGGTGGTTTCCATATTCAAGGGAAGATTCCAGAAGAGTAGGAGCAATGGAAAAGCTTACGCAGTGGCTTTGCCAGTGTGGAAGAAAACCTCTTCAGAAGAATTGAGTATACCAACCGAGCTAGCGTATTTGTGTATATTGAGATCTTTGAGAACTCTCTGTCCCAGGAAAAAAGTTACATTCTCAAGTACAAGAGGGGCAACGTTGCTCTGGTGCGGTACCTTAAACCTGACAGCGAAATGGGCTGCGAGCAAGTTTGCTTTGGCTTTGTTGGATCGTAAACTTACTTCTTTAAGCCTGATAGCTTCTTTACACTGAGACTTAAACTTCTTTAGGCTTGATACTTTTTACTCTGTTAGGAATAAAAGCACGCATACCTAGAAGAATCGCATTTGTGATCATTTCAGCACTGGCATCAATATCACTATCGAGGAAGCATAGTGCCAGTTAAAAGTTGAGGAAGAAATTATTCAGACCGTTTCAGTTGGCTTTCTGTCTTGGTGGGAATTTTTTCTTTAACTGGATAAGTGGAGGACGAGAAATTGGACGAAATAACACAACGATCCGATGTGCCAAATGTAGAAGGAACATTAGTGGTATACTTATCATGGTGAGAAGTAAGAAACAATTGAAGAGTATGAGCAGCTTGCAGCTTACTCTGAAACATCCGCTATTCGAGTTGCAAATCGATTAGCTGAGTTGGGTGGGGTAACCTAGCAACTTACTTACTTACGTGCTCAGTCCTATTAAATCAGTGAAAAAGAGTTCGCGCTTATAGCTTTATTTTCGCGGTTCCGGAAGTGTGTCTTACCTCTCTTCAACTCTTTCTGATTGACCGTTCTACGTCCTACGTCATTTGTTTCCCGGCTGCCCAACTATTTTTCTTTCTTGTGGAAACGAATTCCACTGCATTGCTAGAGTTGCAATGCATACGTTGCATTTTCGAAATGTATGTCCACAATGTCCAATCCACGCCGTCGTATAATAGAGTCGATGATCGATGGGATTCCTACCAGTTTTTCAGAGGAGTTCTTGTATATTCAATATAATCAAGACGCTGACGCTGTCGAAAGCCTAATGAAAATCGATGAACGGCTGGTGTAACGTTTATCGATATTCAACGCACTGCTCTATTATGATCCTTTAGGTGTTGATATAATCAACATATAGGATCCAGCGCTGAAACAAGTTTGTTCGCCATCGAGTGTGGCTTCTAGGGTTTCTCTTGTGCTTTCCAGAAAAATCTTCTTCTTTATATGATCTCAACAAACGTTGAGTTTAAATCAAGAAGCAGCTTTCTTCTTCGAAGTTTATTGAATATCGAATTAATTAAACACCAGCTTCTGTTCGTCAAAGAGCTAAAGGTTTGTTGGTTTGCAAATGAGGCTCTTGCTTTAAGAGTCATCTGAGAAAGAAGGCCAAGATAGATAGCAAAGAGTGGCTTCAAGATTCAACCTATCCAAACTCAAAGCTTTAACTAATGTCAATCCTTTGGACAATCCACATATCCGACATTTGAAAAGTCCTTCTGTGTGTTTTACTAGTACATAATGCAATTACAAAACCTCCTACCTCCTGCCGCTTCTTAACCCTCATTACTTCTATGCGCTGATGCGACTTTAAAAACCCTCCTAGATGAAATAAAATAGAAAAGTTTTTAACATCCCTAGCCCACATAAATATCTAAATTTTTTTGTAGCTACGTAAAAGTGTATAGAGATAAGAGAACATTTTTCGTTTTCGATATTTTGAATCACTTAGTGAAATGATTATGATGTTCCTTGTTTCGTCCTTTGGTAATATTATTATCATTTTACATCGTGTTCAGGACAGGGCTACCAAAACCAAACGTATACTTCATATATGATCAAGGATGTGTGAAGTAACCTAACCTCCAAGCTCATATTTTTGGTATGCTGATGTAAAAAGGGTTGAAATTGTGATATCAATGAAGGAAGAGGTAGAAACACACAGAGACAGAATTCTCGGTTGAAGTGGCACTTTGACCTATTTATGGAAAAGTTTAAAGGGGTTGGGCCGACGACAACGATGATGATGACGATGATGACACACATGTGAAGAAGGGAGCATCTGGTAGCTTTATAAATCATCATCAAGTTGAAGGAATATGGAAGGTGACGTATTTACATATGAAATGGAGCGCCTTTCCTGATGCGATCTGGAGCTAGAAAGAAGAAAAACGAAAACGAAAATGAAAACGAAAAATGAAAAACGAGGCTGGTTTAAATAGGCAGTAACCCAGATTTTGAGAATGCCAGCTTGTGATTAAAATAAGGGCTCGTGAAAAGGGTGAGAGCCTCTTAAATTGTCACACAAAACACAACGCGTATCTTAGGTGTTAGGCATTTAGAGTATAAGAAGCAGCAAGAACCAAGAAGGGGTTATATAGTTAATGGGTGGGTGAAGATGAAAAAAAGGATGTTAATACTGTAGTAGTTGTAATACTAAACAAATAGACTGAGATAAGGTGCTGGGAGGGGGGTTGGGGAGAACTAAAGATTGAATTGTAAAGTAGATGTTTAAAAAGGGCATGACCATGCGTATAAAATTATGCTGAAAGTTACTGCGGCAGGATGGATGGAAAATATTTAAATAAATGTACTGGACAGTTTCAAGCGTATGGGGGAGGAGGGGCGAGTTGAGTTTTAATTAATTTACTCAGCTGCTCTGTTTGGAGTCCTTCAAGTTTTGCAAAAGGCAGCCTTACAAGGTTGCGTTTTTTTCTATAAAACTTAAGATAACGTTTTGAAAGACAGAAAAGTTATGCTAATGGCTAATGGTCTTAATTTTTTTGCGTCATTAACATACGCAATGAGGCATCTGCGGCCTGGAAATATAAATTCCCATCATATTTAAATAGGGACTTTCATTTCTTTTAGGTTTTCTTTTTTTAATATTTAAAGACTTAGTTCAATTAACCACATTGGAAGATGTAAAGATGATTGAAGAATAGGAGGGCAGACAAATAAATCAGTCAGTTCCTCGCAAGAGGCTATACCCGGGAAAAAAAGTGGCTTAACTATTTGTAAATAGCTTTTTGGAATTCTTTGAGCGTTTTTATAAACGTAATCTTGCATTGTGTATATCCTGAATCAAGTATGTTCATTAAATGCGTGCATTTAACCAGTAAAAACTTTAACATTACTCCGTTTATCAAAGAGGTACTCAGGTACCCATCGAAATGTTTTTTTATTCCGTAGGGCTCTGCTCAGGGTCAAATCAATGCTTATACCTTAGATCGGGCTGTAGTCCAGGGTGGACCAGCTTCTCTAACCAACTCGGTCCCCAGCTACAGCTGCCTCTAGTTTTGCTCGTGAAGATGGTCGAAATCTTCTACTTGCCTGCGCTACCAGTCACGGCCTTCCTCTGATGCGCTGCGCCGCAGTGTTCTTCCATAGTAGAATCCGTTCTATATGACCTAACCGTCTAAGACATTAAAGACTTTTAATCTTTTGGTTAATTATGTGTCTTCTTCTCCTATCGACGAATTTTACTCTGAAAGCAGTCAAAAGCATCCGTAAAATGTCCATGCCTATGCATCATAAAACAGGACTGGACTGATGAGGGTTCTATAAAACAACGCTTTAGTTGACCGAGAACTTAGCTATTTAATTGCTTTCTTAGCCCGTTTTTGCCAAAAGTTATTCTTCGTTTGATCTTACTGCTGGTGGTGTAGCTGTCTTTCGTGATGTTTTGTCCAAATGTCCTTTCTGTTTGAACATTTGTAAAGTAAATAGATGCGGAATATACGCCAGTAAGCAATGGAATGCTATACTCCTAAAAAAAGCCAAATAATAGTTTGCAAATTTTGCACAAAAGGAAAACCATTTTGCATCAAAAATCATCATGAGCACGATGAGGCCTATTGTCACATTTACGTGAATTATCAAAATTATCGATTCTGTGCATAGAAAATACGAGTATGACCTTGATACAACCGCTGAATGATACGGGATAGTATGATGCTGATTACTGAAAGAATCATTTGGCCATTTTTTTTCGAGGCCGTAGCGACATAAATGGTTACTGTGAACAACTATTGCTATTGAACCACGATCAACGACTTTTTCCTTTTTCATTTGGATGAATTGGGAATTGAGGACAAGTAGTTCGATTGATGCGGCGTTGTTTGATCTCTCGCTTTGGCTATTTGCACTGGCCGGCCTGATGAACCGATTTGACCACACATCAGACTTCTTTTTTGTAGGGTTATGTGAAATCTCGAGACTTAGACTTTTGAAGTCCCTAACGAAAATATACAACTGGAATGCCAAAACCTATCGCCAGAAGTTCTGGTACAAGTGATGAAATTTGGCATAAAACGATGCCGTTTGGTCATAAATTCTTACGACGCCGAAGGCCATTTGTCCGATAGTTAGCTTTAGTTGATCTAATTCAGTTAGGTGGATTTTTTGTGTTCTACTTCGTCCAAATAGATCATATGGCCTAAAAGCGGAACTCGCTTCATCAAAAAAAAAAACTCAGTGAACTGGTTAGCCGATTACAATTAAATTAAAATTAAATTAAAAATTAAAATTAAATTAAATTTGATATTTGCGAAGATTTGATAGCCAAAAGAATTTAAAATTAATATACAAATATTATCGAATAACTTTTTTTGTATTTTTAATAGTTTTTTTTAAATCAATATTTTAAAAACCGGTTAGTGGATTTAGTTTTTAAATAAGGGTTTTTTTGCTTTTTTAATTTTTTTTTAATTTTTTAAAGTCGTTAAATAATAAATATAAAAACCGTTCTTACGATTAAAAAAAAACAAAATATTTTTCAGTTTTTTTAACGAAAGAAAAAGGCGTTTAAATTACATCGCTGAAAACTATTTTCAGCACATAAGAGCAAGTGCGTTCTGTTGTTCCTCTTTCCTATTGTGCCCTTTCACCCCGTGAGCAGTTCTGGTCCTTCTTTGTCTTTGCAGCACTGACTTATATGCACCCTGTTTAGCTGCAAGTGCTTTCCGGCAGTCATCATCAAACCAGGGGTTTTGTTGTGGTGGCCGTAAAAGACAAACATTTGGCATTTTGGTAATGTTCCCACTGGTTCTCAGTACTTAATGAGGTGGGAACCCAGTGTTTCCCCACAGACACAGGGTCTACACACAGGCACAGTGTAAAAAACTATTTGGAGGTTATTTGAGACTCGATAAGAAATAAAACTAGCGATTTCTGGTAATTATAGGGATTCAACGTCGGAAGTCCCTTATTGGACTTGATCGAAATATTTAAAAAAACGTATCTGGTATATTTATTATTATTATTAATAAATTATGCTTAAATTGAATTTCCATGCTTTTTCGCACTTTTTCTTTTTTAAATTACAAATGTAAAAAAATAAAAATTGTCTATCCTTCTTCACTTTGGTGTTCCTCAAGGAAACCAACTTGGTTCTTTTCTATTCATTATGACCCTTAATAATGTTTCGTCATGCTTACGTTCAAGAAATATCCACATATTTGTTGATGACATGGAGATGACTGCATTCTTTTACAGATATTCCTAGCTTCAGATATTCCCACTTCAGCATTAATAAAATGTGAATTTTTTGTTGGATATCATAGTTGAGCAGCTTTTTATACAGATTTAAGCCGACCATAGTACCAACCTGCAACTCACGAATTTAATGTCTGTCTGTCTGTAGTTTATTGTAAATGAAAACATGCCAACGATTTCAGTGTTTAGAAGATAGAGCTTCGGATTAGATCAAGATTCTAATAAAATTGTAGAATTCTGAAAAATGGACTAGAATATAAGCATTTAATTTTCTATTCAATTGGCAAAATAAAAACTTCCTGGTAGATAAACAAGGAAGCCCTGATATGTTTAGCATTTTAGAGCGTAAAAGACCTTTTTCACATTATATTCAATCCAGAAACTTTTTAAGCGAAATTTACGTTTTACTTACCTCAAGATATAAATGTTTGTCAACAGTTTAAGTATTAAGTTCTTAAAATAAACCTTCACGCCTTAAGTTGAATATTAAAATAATTGACAATATGGAAAGAAAAATGATAACACCATAAATTTGATTCACGTAAAACATGGCCTGAATGAGAAACTTTTTCACTTTCCAGACTTTGTCCTGATTTATCTTTTCAATTTGTCTGCTCT
This sequence comes from Platycheirus rosarum, assembly GCA_963971375.1. Lineage (NCBI taxonomy): Eukaryota > Metazoa > Arthropoda > Insecta > Diptera > Syrphidae > Platycheirus > Platycheirus rosarum. The sequence goes on along the minus strand of OZ020509.1, from coordinate 50,394,262 downwards.
TCACTTAATAATAAATGTCGTAGTTGTTTTTTTTTAACAACGCTATGGCCGCACTTTATAAATCATCTTTCCTGTCTTACTACTTCATTTTGTTCCCTCCATTCTTCATTTCCGGTCCGTTTTCGGAAGAAAAATAAATAAATACGGAAACAAATAACAAAATGTTATGAAGTACAACATAGCTAGGTATGATATTTTTTTAAAGAAAAAAATAAAAAAGCTTGCAATTCCTTAAACGGCCTTTCCTGTGAACAAACGGGCCGCGACCCACCGACCTTCGTTTCTGTTCCTTCCTAGATAGCCTGAACGATTCTTGTGCTTTCTCTGTTCAAGCGTTAAACCTTTTGATTGTTGTATCCTGTTAAGAGGGTTGGGGTTGCGAGACAAATAAAAGAATAAGAAAGGTATTTACGAAATGCCTTGAGAACAAATAAAAAAAAAAAAACAAAAAACACAGGATAAGCAGGAAGATGACGAAAATGTTTTTTTTTTTGTCCTTATGTTGTTTGTATCATTTGGTATCCTCTACCTATAACAGAATGTCCTTGCCAAGGTACTTTGGTTCTATATCTTAGGTTATCAGAAGCAACCTGAAAAAAATAATTTTCCAGACAATTGAATGGTCCGATAGTCTTTTCCTTTTTTGTCGTTTGGTTTTCTTTTGACATCCTAAATGCGTTGTTTTTTTTTTTGTTTTTTTTTTGTTCTCTAAGCGAATATCCTGTCGTTTGTTTTCCCCCTTGAAATACCAGAATAGTTGGGTATGGGTCTTGGGGTTGGATGTTAGTGGGAATTCCAATGTTGGGATAAATGAAAGTTTCCAAATTCTATCGAAGGTTACAAATTACTGGTCATGGTCACATCTCACATCAAGCACTACATTAGCTTAGCTTAGGATATTTTGATGTTTTCGTTATTTATTTTGTATGATATCTTTTTCTTTTTGGTTATTTTAATAATATTGTTGACTTTTATCTTTGGTTGAAAGGACCATTGGTTGTCTAATAATAATCAGTGACGCAGAATTGTCATCCTTTTTCTTTTTAGGGGAGCATGAGGGCTTAGTATGTACTTAGACCTACCTCCTTGTATTTTCTTGTTAAGTTTACTCATGCATTGCTCTAAATGGCGCAATGAGTCGGAAAAGTTTTCTCCTTATTTAACTAAACCAAGTAAATGAAGGACAATGAGGTTTTTCTTTGTTGATTCTTTTTCTGCAGACATTATATGGTTTCCAGTTCTTGACTTAAGTAACAACTTTCAGCCCTTAAATGGATGTGGGGATAGTCGGATTGATCTTTGGAAACGCCAGGAAGCTTTTTTTTTCTAGATTACTCCATATATGCAGAATATGATCTTGTTTCTGATACTATAGGATCTAAAAAAACTCTTCTTTTTCTACATTGAAATTATTCTTTGTAGACATAAAAAAAAAAACATGTAAAAAGTGTTAAAATATCTGAAATGTTTCTTATACAGAAGAAAACAATTTCCAAACCGTTTGTGAACGGACTTATTGTCATGTTTCACTTCAAGTTAAATAAGAATCAAGCATTCGATAGACTTTAAGCAGTTTAAAAAAGGTTCTAAGGGTGAAAATTTCGACAATTTTTTTTTAAATTTGCTATTTAAAATTAGATTTTTCGGTCTCGCATATTTGTTTGCTACGTTTGCAATATTTTTCTATATTACTAAATGTAAACATAAAATAGTATACATAAGAAAAAAGGAATATCAGAGATTTTAAAAAACATTTAATATACTCAAATGCCATTCAACTCATTTATTATATTTTATTTTGTTTCGCAAGTGTAAATGAATTTAATGTTATTCAAATATAATAACTAATTATTTTAACTTCTCCATAGCTGGAGTTCTATCTGGTTTGAAGACAAATCTGCGACTAAGTTCATTTTCTCAATGACCGTTTTTAATATCGTTATCAAATCATGATTTGCACTAAAGAATTCTTGCAATTTTCTAATGACATTTTCTGTCACTCCTGTTTGCCTTCTGTACCGCCATTCGGCTTGATCATCCTCCGACAAAATGATGTAGACCTATAGATATATTTATTCATCTTCGTTAACTGGTAATAAAGCACCCATTCGATGGTAAATTTGGCCTTACATCTCTGAACCAGAATTGTGCAGTGCCGAATACTTTTTCATTGTTAGAACAGGTTAGATTTGCATGATATCCAAAAGCATAAAATTACCTTGCAATTCGGCATAAAATCATTTTCCTGAACGATTTTTGAAAACAGTTATTGAACTGTCGAATGTTCTTGAGAAAATCATTCGATTTAAACAACGATTTCAATGACTCCGGAGGTGCATCTGAGTGAATCAATTTCTATTCTATCTATAAGGGAATCAATGTCACTTTGCAACTTACATAGGAAAGGCCGGCCGTTTCGTCTTTGAATTTCAGCGCGTTGTAATGTTGGCGCCCAATAATTTTCGCCCCATCAATATCAAAAATCGCATCACCGCCGAATTTTTTTGTTGGTTCATATTCATATCAAAATTCAAGTCGTTCTTATCGTATATCTCCCAGAAGCAGTATGTGTGCTTTAACACGTTCACCGCCCAGACATGACTTTTTCGAAGTTCTGTTTGTTATTTTCTTTCCGCGAGTCTCACGTTTCTACACTGTCGACTTTTTCGATTGACTGGCTTGACTCAAACTTAAAATTCCTCTTGCTCTTTTTTTCTGCTTGAAATGGGTGTAGTTTGTTATTTTTGACATGAAGCAATTAATTATAATAAAATTATAGTCTTAAACGCTCGAAGTGCTCAGTTATGTCGTATTCTCTGTTCAACAAATATTTTTTCCAAGTACATATGTAAGAAAAAGCATACAATAAAATGAGAGAAATCGCTCACAGATAACGACTGTACAAACACCGAAAACATAATGAAGCAACACAATGATAAAAAGAAGAAGAGAAAAGAAAAACACCAAAAAAGTCAATGAACAAATTACCCTCGACTCACGGGAAAAAATACATGTTTATTTCTTTTGCACTTATGTGAGTCGTGACTTAGCAGTCAACGTGTAAAAGCAGACTAAACGATTTAACGCATTTCTCATCATATGCACTCTCAAATTTGTTGCCTGTTGAGCTTCGATTCGATGTCCCATTCTGTCGACATCTCTATGTGATTCTTCTTCTTCTTCTTCTTCTTCTTCTTCTTCTTCTTCTTCTTCTTCTTCTTCTTCTTCTTCTTCTTCTTCTTCTTCTTCTTCTTCTTCTTCTTCTTCTTCTTCTTCTTCTTCTTCTTCTTCTTCTTCTTCTTCTTCTTCTTCTTCTTCTTCTTCTTCTTCTTCTTCTTCTTCTTCTTCTTCTTCTTCTTCTTCTTCTTCTTCTTCTTCTTCTTCTTCTTCTTCTTCTTCTTCTTCTTCTTCTTCTTCTTCTTCTTCTTCTTCTTCTTCTTCTTCTTCTTCTTCTTCTTCTTCTTCTTCTTCTTCTTCTTCTTCTTCTTCTTCTTCTTCTTCTTCTTCTTCTTCTTCTTCTTCTTCTTCTTTCTTCTTCTTCTTCTTCTTCTTCTGCTTCTTCTTCTTCTTCTTCTTTGATTCCATAATATTGCCAAGATCTTTATGACTGTCCACTCTTGTTACAATTTTATTTTGCACGGTGTACTGAAAATTTATAATCGATAAAATTCAGCAAACTTTTGCTAATATTCATTTGCAAACCATTACGATTACACCAATTCGTAACATTGTTAATATATTCTTGTAGATTATAAGCATCCGATACTGAAGCAATGCATTTGAATAGTTTTAAATCGTCAGCGAACAACAGAAAATTAGAGTGTAGATTAAAAGAAGGTAGGTCATTGATGAACAGTAAGAAAAGGAGAAGGCTAAGATGGCTGCCTTGAGGAGCACCAGAGTAATTATAGACAGTTTTAGACATACACGAACCGATATTAACGAATTGCATACGATTTTCCAAATAACTGCGAATCCAATTCAAGACATTCAAATGAAAACCGAAACGTCCAAGCTTGTTAACCAGAACTGAATGTTCAACGCGATCAAAGGCTTTAGCAAAATCAGTAAAGATTGTGTCAACTTGGTGCCGTGATTCCATGTTGCGAAGACAATAGTTAGCAAAAATGGTGAGATTTGTAGCCTATCATAAACAAAGCCATGCTGAACTAATATTATTTCGGACGATTGCATACATTTTATTTTTAACAATAGCTTCAAAAATTGTTGGTATCAGATGCGATAGGTCTATAATTAATTATTTGGTTTTTACAACCAGCTTTATGTATTGGAGTTATGAAAGAAGTTTTCCAACAATCTAAAAATAGTTAAAACGTCATTGAGCTACACCCCGAAGGAATTTGAAAGATACTAGCACGCCGGACCGACGTCGTCCTGCCTTTCTTTAAATTCTTTTGATTTTATATGCAAACTTCTTTAAATGCGCAAAAATCTTTTCACAATTAAAGTTGCATCACACAAAATTCCATAAAAAAAATTCAATTTTCGATTTTTTTCCAATTCCCGGACTTTTCCGGAGGGTTTTCCAAAAATGTTCGTGCATAAAAACCTTCTCCTGGCAATTAGTAACAACTCACAAAAAATTTGAGCCAAAAAGGGCCAGCCGTTCTCAATTGATGAATTCCTATATATTTTTCACACCGTTTTTATATATGTACTAGCGGGCCCGGCAGACGTCGTCCTGCCTTTCTTTAAATTGTTTTGATTTAATGCCCATTCGATGGGTTTTTTTTGGGTTCTATACATATAATGTGTCGTTTCCAAGCACACATTTTATAATGATTGAAGTTGTTGGATATGATAGTAATGGAGGCAAATTCAATTCAGTCATTGTTCGCAAAACATCTTTTCACAATTATTGGGAAAATCGTAAACAAAATTCCTTGCAAAAAAATTATTATGGATTATCCCAATTTTCCGACTTTTCTTTCTTAAAAACCTTCTAATTGAAATTAAGAACTGAAAAAAAAATTGAGCGAAATTGGCCCAGTCGTTCTCTATTGATGAACTACTGTACATTTTTCATAGCATTTTATATAATAGAAGATAAGTTGTAAATTACAAATTTAATACAAGTTGACCTTTTCGTTATGAAACTATAAACTGCATATACAAATAATTTCTGTAGTTGCAAACTGAACTGTAGCTGAAATATTTGCCTTGAACGAAAATTGACATGTCAGAAATGCGACCATAGATTGTATTTTAGATATTAGTGAGACAAATATCTAATTTCATCTCAGTTCTACTTTCCGATGCAGAAACACAGTTATCAGAATCAAGTAAAAAAAAGAAGATATTTTTCTAAAAGAATTATTTGAATCATTGTCGCCCGGATCAAGATGCTACTACTCGGTTTACTTTCTCTTCATCAAGCTCTTTCCTTGCCGATAAGAGTAGCTGACTCTTAACTGAACAGCCTTTCTGACTTAGACCTTTATCAAGTACGGGCCCTTGCTGATACGATAATTAAATATTTATATTCAAATTAAGCGCTTATGTTCTACTTTTTCTTCTGCATCAAATGTCACATAGGCACTTAAGTTGAACATAAATATTTAGGTATCGTATCAGCAACGAGCCTCAGTGGTATAAAAAAAAATTGTTAGGGCGTCAACTTAACTACTCTTCTCTTCTGAAATTGATAAAGCTGCTGTCTCATCTAGTGAGCATCTGCTTTCTAAACTGGACGCCTACAATCATGCCTGTATTGATCCGAAAGATCAATATAAAAACTATAAGTTTAGCTATGAGCTTCGATCATTGAGAAACAAATGGAACACATTATGGTTATGGCGTAAATATCAAAAATCGGCCTTCGATGAAGATTTCATTAATTATCAAATTTCGTCTTACATCTCTCTCTCCTAATATTTTGTTCGGATGCAATCAATCATATTATTAGTATTTTTTTTTTCATTTTATCAATGCCAACAAAAATCTGATAATTTTCCTTCATATCGTCTTACCAAAACTTGAGATCAAATAGCCCAAGCATAGTTACAAATTTATTTGCAAATTTCTTTAGCCAATAATTTTCTTCGAACAGGCTCTTATCCTGATCCGGGTTATTTCTTTTATTTAAATTTCGATTCCGAAACTTCTTTGTCGTTAATTCCAAATCACTCCAGTTCCTGTTGGTGATAAATAAAATAATTTAAAGTATGACTGCTCTTCTGGCCCTAATTTTGTTTAACCACTGACGACTTTATTCCAAAAAGTCTAAATATAAATTTCTCATGGTGTTTTCCCTTCACTCTAAAAATAATTATTTATCTTCTATACGGGCAAAAAAGACCAAAAAGACATTTCAAACCATCTCTTGCTTTAAAAAAAACTCTTTGAAACAACACGGTTTTTTCCTGAGAAGATCTACCACAACTAACTTGGTTGAATTCGTCTCAGAGACCTTATATTGATTCTAAATTCTAGAAATTGGTAATGAAAGTGACGTTGTAGCGAATGGCATAGGCAAAGCAATTTATATCATGGATTGAGTCTTACTTGAAAGATCGTTCATACACTTTTAGATCATGCAACATCTGGAGTCCCGCAGGGAAGTCGCGTTGGTTCACTAATATGTATTCTTACTATCAATGATGTCGAATGTGTCATTAAAGACTCATCACTCTCAAATATGAATTTGTTTCGGTTGCTTTTCCGTAAGAAGGCTTATTTGGAACGATCAGTTCCAAAGTTTATGGCCGCAATTACTTGGGACTTTATATTGACTGTAGCATGACTTTCTTATGAGATATAATGGAACTCACGATTGTCCCATATGTTAATTTATGTGATTGTGATGTGATGTCTTAGAATATGTAACCATAATTCATGTAAAATCCGTTATTCTTCTTCTCAACACGATCAACGTTATTTTATATATTTTTTTTTACCACTCTCCATCATTCTTACTTATTTGTAAAGTAAAAAAAAAAACTAAAGAACCTACTTTCAAACTATTTTTTTCGAGTTCCATTTTTTGACGATATTTTATCGATGTTGCCTGTAGATACGAACCAATTCAAACTTTCTGATTCAATTTGCTGCAACCCACATCGTCGTCGTATTATCCTATCAAGTGCCGACACCGTTTTATAGCGTATGCAATGCATGCCTGTCGTATTATAGTCAATTTCCTTATTAAACTTTGTAAAAACCTACTCAAAACTCCATGCAACGTCTCAACGATTATCGAAGGCTGATGGCTTAACTCGGTCTACAAAATCGGATCGCTCTTTATCCACCACTATTGTCCATTATATCTTTCGACTGCACTCCTTCCGATTAAGTTGTTAGTGGTGCAGGAGAAGAATTCCGAAGAATTATTGTGAAACTCTCCAAATTGCCAATTTCCTCAAAATACACATACATACGTATACGCATACATATGCATTCACTCTGAAATATCCAAGTTTTGTGGAGCACCTACTCAGCAAATCGAGTACTATATGCTTGCATAATCATATATACATGCAAATCCTATCCCATCCCCTCACAGTACATCCGGTTCCTTCCAATGCATTCTGCGTAGCCTGCAACGAACTCTTTTGCGTTGTCATCCTTGTCGTCGACGGAAGGACCGTGTCGCGCCATTTGAATGCGAAAACTCAATAAACTTTTATGATCCGTTGTAAAATCGTTGTTGTAGGGCCTGAGACAACGATGGGGGCCACGGCAATGACGACGACGACGTTGGATTTCCACTATTATATGCCAACTTAGAGGGGGGGAGTGTAATAAATTGGTTTGGATGAACTGTTGGGCCCTTTTGTGTAAGCGAAGGATATAATGTCCTGTGCAGCCGTGCAATTTCCCTCCACAAATCGGTTTATTGGCAGAGCACTACTACTGCCATAGGAATCGAATTATCTCGCCGACGCCGACTACGACGTCCAGCGTATTGGCAGTTATAAATAATTTAAAAATAGGAAGCCGCATTCTCCCTATCTCAACCTACCTACGCACATACAACACACACTGAATTCTCTTCAGAAAACTGACTGCTTCCGTATCCTCTTTTCAGATGAGTTCCGCAGCAAAATGGCGTGCGAGAATGACAACATGCCATTGGTGTGTAATCCTTATTCGCGAATAGCCATATACAGTGCGAGCTTCGGACGCACAGAACGAGAAAGTGTCCAATGCAGCAATGGATCTGACCATCCCGTCGAGGATGCCACCAGCAAACAGAGTAAGTTGGCAATTAACGGCCGCACAAATTTTCCTTGGATTTTCATTTTCATGGTGGCTTTATCGTGTTTTTTTTATAATTTTCTTTTAAATTTTCTCTAGCCTGTCTGGTGTCATACGCGACAGAGACAGTGATGCAGATCTGCCACGGCCGGAGACGATGCTCCATCACTGCCGACGCCGGAACATTCGGTCGACCGTGCAAAGGCGAAGCGAAAATGTATTTGAAAGTCGTATACACCTGCAGTAAGTTGTATATAGACGAATAACGAATGTTTCGGGAATTGCGAATTAACAAAGTTTTTTTTTTTTGTTTGTTACTTTTACATTTCAGTCCCACGCAAAGTCCTGAAAGATAGATATGAGACAGCGCCTGAGACTGATGAACCACAACAGACAGAACTCGATCTGGACCAGGACGAACTGTACGACGAGGACCAATTTTACAAGGAGTCCGAAGCAATACCGCCAGCACCGAAACTTCAGGGAGCGATACCAAATCCAGCATTTCCATTCGATTTTACGGGTGACATGATGCCGACTAGTACGTTGATGCCACCCTTGTTGTCCAGGAACGATAATAGTCTAGAAGGTGAGTAATTGTTTCATTTTTATTGTTGGTTCTACTACCATGGAAATATCTGAATCTTTTTATTTAAAACATTTGAAGATATGGAAACCCCATATAACCAATCGTAATACTAATGATTTTGTGTCACTAACGCTTAATAATTGATTTCCCTTTAACTTCCCTAGCTTGATGTATATAAATGTTAAGACTACCGAATCGTCATTTGTTTTCTGTTATTTATACTATAGACTTCGTACTTCGTATTAAGACTACTACAGAGATTTAGGCACTAAGCAGTTTTGTTAAAGATCAGACAATGTTCCTTTTACATAGAGATCATCCGAGTCAGTAAAATGTGAATAATGCGCAATTAAGGATAATTAACCTTGAATTAAAACATTTTTTAGGATCTTTAGCAATGTAAATATATTTTTCGTTAAGACTATAATCATACAACTCGCTCTCACAAAACGCCATTTTGAAAATAAAAATACACACAAACCCTATCTAAATCCAATAACAAAAAAAATTCCCTAAGGTTTTTATACTTTATAATTTGATTTTTTAACTAGTGTAGGGTTTTTTTTGTTCATAAATCAGAAAAACTAAGTGCATAACTAAAAAATTTTATAGTGGTTAACGTATTTAAAATAGGTTGTCTATAATTTTGCGTCACTTTGTGAAACATCGGAAAAATGGATAAAAATCCGACAGTCACATTCTTTATTCGGTACAAAATACTAGGAAAAATCTCCAGACCGTGCATCACCCGAGAACGACAAAACGAAATTGAACAAATAATTTTTTAGTTAATAGATATTTTACTCGAGAAACATATGGGACACATTTTTTTTTAAATAAATTGGCCAAAGAAAAAATTTGCTTACCACATCACGTAAAATGACAGAAGGCATGTAAGATCTACGATGTACTTATATATGTTTTTACTTGCGATTATAGGGGCTATAAGTCAAGTCTAGGATTCGTGAATATTATAAAAATTGAGATAACAATCAAACATGACATGACATTACATTGAGAAAAAATGTCTGTTTGTCTGTCTGTCAGTATGTATAACGAGCTGCAGCCTAAACGACTTAAGCGATTATCTTCAAGTTTGGTGTGTGTGATTCTTTTGGCATTCCCCAGAGGGGAAATTAAAATTTGATTTTTAGGCCTAAACATAACGGTACCTGCCATATGACCGTTTAAAAAAAGCTTATTTTTGTCTCGCAAACGGGTCCAACTTTTTTGATGAAAAGTTTTGATGATTTTGTTTGTTGATATTGGCTATCATTTGATTATAACCAAATTTACGGGAAAAGTCTATTAACGGTACATTTCATTAAACGGTTTTTTCAATTTTTGACTTTCACGGTAGCAGCTCTTTGGATTTCTGTGAAATTTTATATTTGAGAAGATCTATGTAGCCAAATTAATTCTGCATATCAAAATTATGAATAACTTTTTTCTCATTAAAACAATTTTTTTTTTGAAAAATCAATACTTCGAAAACTACTCAAAAAAAAATTTAATTTTATAATCACATGTATGTGTATTAATAAATTCAAAAAAAAACTGCATAACAAAATTTAATTTTTTTTTTCAAAAAACTAAAAATAAAAAACAGGATTTTATCAAAACCGGTCCTAAAATTTTCGAAATAAATTTTTCATAAATTCTTTTTTATTTAAGACGTGAAATGGCGTACTTCATTTTTACTAAAAATCGTTAAGTGTTGTGGTTTTTAATACTTTTTATAAGTTTAAACTGTGTTATATTCGACGCAAATGTTACTTGTTTCTGTAAAAATCTTGCTTTCCGATGTAATTATGCACATAAGAGCAAGTACGTGCGACCTAGTCGTACCCATTTTTTTTTTACAATTCCGCCATACATTGGGTTGTTGCGTACCTACTTCTAATCTTAAACAGATGACGTCTGTATTGAAACTTTTTATTTTAAGCTGCGTTAACACCAGGTCTCCAACAGCTGTATTTTATAGAGAAATATAATGATACACAGGTATGCTGGTATGATGCATAAAAACATTTCCTGACGTCACTATCATCTTTTATTATTATTTTATTTCTTAAGTGCAGACTTGGTCTTAAATTTGAAGATTAATTAAAAAGTTCCTATGTTACCTTTGTTTAAAAAAATTAAAATACGACTTTTGTTTCCGAGGTTAACACAGGCAAAGCCGCGGGCGCGGCTAGTAAAGCATATATTCGCCCAAAACTTGAGTATAATTCCCATTTTTGGGCAGGGGCTCTGATTATCCACTTGAGTTTCCTAGAAAGAATTCAAAAAACAGTTTTAAAAATGATAGACGAACTTGAGCACCGTCCTAGTGTTTCGTGCCTTTCGTTATTTTATCACTATTTCTATAAAGCTCTAGCGAAATGGTCAGCTGCATTCCTCCCCTGAAACGATCAACCGTAATACTCGCACTGCTATGAATGCCCATAAATGTACCCTTGAACCCAACTTCGAACGTACAGTCAAATACAGGGAATTTTTTTGTAGTCGTAAAACGCGAATTCGGAAAGCATCGCCGGACTATGTTTTTCCCTCCCATTTTGACTTGCAGAACTTTAAAACAAAATGTGCATTGATATCTCCTTTAACTCTCTTCCCTATGCGATGTTTTCGTTGCAGTATGGGTATTGTATGTACCTACATTCATATGAATTTGGCCATTAAACGCTAGATAATTCGTGAAAAGAACAGCGAACATGAAGAACAGATTTTACAAGATTTTACAATACATTAAATTTTTATATTCTTATAAAATTAAACCTTGTTCTTCCGAGTCGGGGTTCAAGGTCTGTCTCTTCTTATATTGCAATGGTCTTGTAAAGGGTGAAGTCCATGGATCATTAACCATTGTTTTGTTAAAATTAAGGTGTTTACCTGTAGCTTGGTTTGGTAGAACCCCAAGGTTTTATTCCGTGTGCCCATCCAGGTGTTTACTAGTATTTCTTTTTTCTGTTCTGTATGTTTTTCTGACTTGAAAACTCGTAAATTATTAATATTAATAAAAGTTCTCTCTACCAACTGTAGAAAAATTAGCTTTTAAAGCACTGAACGTCTTAAGCCGTTTGCTGGCAAATTAATGGTTTTCTTTACAAAGGTAGTTTTAGACCAGGAAAACTAAGACACCCCAAATTTTCACATTACGCCAGATCCTGTGGAAACCCCAAAAGTTTCACATCAAGACCCAACACCTGTTCATCGATTATAAGCAGCCTACGACAACTTAGACGGGGATGAAATGTAACGTGCCATGTTCAGCTTTGCAAATCCTACTATTATTCGGATGACGTAGGAGAATGATTGATGCTTTGTTAGAATTGATAGGGATTCTACAGCAGCCCTTGACACCACCAAAGGCTAAAAACAAAGAAACGTGCTGTCATGCAATGCTTTAACTTTTCCTTGATAATGTAGAACACAACACCAGGACTATTACATTCAGGCACTTTTTTAATCAATCAACTACTACATTGATCATTGATGTCATAGGTAGAACTAAGCGAGCGGTGCTTTAACTTCCATGAAGTCAGCGGCAAGCAGAATGGGACTAATAATAAACAACGACAAGAAAAATGTCGGTTTTTTTTATTAACAAAAGTCCAATCCTATCACCCACTTGGTCAGAAAGTGGCAATTGATACATTCAAATAACTACGTAGTAATCAGGGAATTTGTCAACCGGAGCACTACTGTAAGCACGGAAAAACACCAGCGTGGATATGACAAGAATCAACAGAGAATATTATTTCGAAAGCCAAACCTATAGTTTAACTTCACAAAATTTGATCATTATCAATCCTCAAATTAAAGTAATAATTGTGATTCGTTTAAATACTATTGGTAAGTTTAAGATTAGAATAATTATAAATAAAAAATCGGCACGAATGTCGCGAACATAGTTGCTCATATATTCCTAATCACATTGGAGGGCTTAACTTTGAAAGAAACAAGGACCATTTACAGAAAACGGTCTGAACTTTTAAAAAGTGTCAAAACCACAACACTTAATGGTTTTTAGTAAAAAATTGAGAACGCAATCACACGTCTTATATAATATCGAATTTACGAAAAAAGTATTTTGAAAAGTTTTTTAGAGTTTATTAATATACATCTGAGATGCACTTTTTGGAGACAAATTTTACTCTTGGAGGTTTTGTCAGTTCTTCGCAAGAAGCAGTACCCCGGAAAGGAAGGTGGCTATGAGCTAGACTCGGACCCAAGTTCATTCGCTTAGCATTCCGACACACTAACCATTAAGCCACGGGCAGATTAACAACACTCACACAGGAATTGTTGAGAATATAAGCCACTAGGGCGCCAATAAATTTAATATTTAATATATACCTGAATATTAAATTTTAAATTATGTAAATTTATTGATTAGTTTTAAAAAATATTGATCATTCAAAAAAAAATCAAAAAAGGAATTATAAATAAAAAAAAAAGATTTTGGTATGCAGAATTATATTTGTCATGCTAGATATTTTCAAATATAGAAATGCCGTTACCGAGAACTTTAATTTAAAATTTTGTTAATACATCCAGTAAGGTAATGTTAATATTTATGGAAACTTACACGAAAATGTTGAATTTTACATTAAATGTTGAATTTAAGTTTTACTTTTATTTTACATGAAGGCCTTAATCAATCAACTTAGAGATAAATAAAAAAAATTGGTCACATAAAAACAAATTCACGACTGAAATATAATAAACTGTTATCTCAATTTTTTGGCGGTGCGAAATAAGGCCCCAGACAAAACAGCCCCAAGAACAAAAATGAAATATGGCCTCAAAAAATGAAAACCTAACACACTTAGGCTAAACTAATTTTATCTAGGCAAAAATAGGATGAACATGGCCATAAAATCAGGTAAATAGTAAAAAGGTCGATTCAATCTTATTTCCCAAAATAAAGCGAAATAAAAGCGAACTTCGGTTTTATTTCAAGTCGACTCTATTTCTAACAAAAATGGTAATAATGTGTATCAAAATTTCGGCGTTATTACCGAATCAGTGTGCAAAGAAATTTCTTAAGATTTTATCTCCCAATCAGTATGAGGTAGGTATGGAGGGCATGCTGTCCCTCTGCAACCCCCCTGCTTGGGCTCACTATAGGATTGTGTGTATGCATAAGTTCTTTAAATCAAAAAGAAACGTTGCACATACCCAACCTTGCATCTTCTCCAAATCAGCAGCATGCCCCTTATACCTACTTCATACTAACATTTAACAAAGTGGGACATATCTTTAAATTTGTTGTTTTTGCTTATACTGGCCTAAATGGCTTTTATTGTCAATTTTTGTATTCGACATAATATTTTTGTGAGGTCTTCTTATTTCATTCTTTGATATTACGGGCTTTTTTCATAATGAAATATAACCCCAAATCTAAAAATGATATTAGGCCCTAAAAAGTGAAATTACACCCCAAAATAAAGATTTTTTTTATTGTTGTATTCTTAATATACTTTTGGGACCTTATTTCCTTTTTATTTTTGGAGCCGTTTGTCTGGGGCCTTATTTCGCACCCCCAATTTTTTTAATATTCACGGATCTTAAACTTGCCTTACAGTACCTACATATAATCGCAAGTAAAGAGAGTATAACCTTATATGTTGGTACATATATAACAGTCCGCATCTTAACAACTATTTTGCACAAAACTCAATTCAATATTTTCAAGAAATCCAAAAATAAAAAGTCGTTGAAAGTCAAATATTCAAAGTTATTTATTGTAGTGTTATTTTGAACAGATATTCTTGAGAAAACGTTAGATATAAGATTACACAATTACTTTAAAAAAATAAACTGCATGACTGGATCGCACGTACCTGCTCATATGTGCGATTACAATGTAGAATAAAATTTATGAAAATTAAAGTGAATATCAAAGCATTACTTCGATTTTTGTGATTTTTGATTGTTCGAATAAAGTACGTTAACTTTAATTGAGTGAAATAAACGGTTTTTTAACAACATTTTTTGAAAAAATAGAAAAAATAATTAAAAAATACAAACTTAAGCACAGAAATAACATACACTTAAAAACAAAATTAAAAAAAAATTCACCACCCCGTTTTCAAAATATTGATTTAAAGAAAAATTGTTTTAAATTATTAAGAAAAAAAAATATTGCTACCTTCATCTTCTTGAATATCAATTTTTTATAGTAATCGGATCACCAGTTTTCGAGAAAGTCGAAGAAAAAAACCGGTCCTATGGTAGGTACCGTTTTAGTCCACCATATAATTTTTTTTCACCAAAATATAATGCTTACCTAGTGGGATTTTTTTTCATACAAATTTTTAGAGCCTTTTCCGAGAAAAATAAGCTTTTACTAAAGGGTCGTATGAAAGGTACCGTTAATATTTAAACTAAAAAAAAAAATAAAAATTCCTCTGAAGACGATTTGCCAAACCGTTTAGGCTACAGTCCAAAATACATCCATACAGACAGACAGACGGATAAAAGTTTGCCCTTAACTCAAATATGTTTCACTATCATCGTAATGTCATGTTTGATTGTTATCTCAATTTTTTTCTGCACGAATGCATAACTTATAAATATATATGCTCACGACAAGCTCTAAGAATAAGAAAGCTTTAATTCTGAAAGTTCCCTAGCAAAAACCAAAGAAAAAGGTATTATAATTTCCATCAAACGATGAATGGTTGTTTTTATCGATACAATAAGCGAATTAATATACATAATTGCTGGCCTGGTTAGTCTCCTCTCCTCACAGCCGTAGAGCAGACAGGTCATTTTGGAATGTACATGGGTGTATAGAATATTACAAAAACAATTTCAATGCAACTCAGGGGTTCTGTTTTTGTTTCAGTGGAAATTTCTTTAGTTCAGTGCGATTCAAACATCAGCAGCAGCAGGTACCAGTGTGCTTGAAAGCTCTCTTTCAAAAGGCCTGCACTGAAAATATAAATTGAATATAGTATAGGAAATACAAAAATTGTAAGAAATCGGTTTAGACATTTAGACCAAAAGGCTACACATAAATGCCCATACTATATCTATATACATCAGACAGAAATGCTACACATATTTTTCGTCTTCTCTGTCATCTAAGTTTGACACTTACTTATTATCACAATGCGAGTGCCAATTATGATTAGAATACAAATTTTCAGAAACAATCAAAGATGACATTACGATGATAGAAAAACATATTTTCATATTTGCTGGCAAAATTCTGCCCGTCTGTCTTTCTGTCTGTATTTTGGACTGTAGCCTAAACGGTTGAGCAAATCGCCTTAAAATTTAGAACTTAAGGTTATTTTGACATTCTACAGAGGACTGTCATATAACCGTTAAGTAAAAGCTTATTTTTGTCGAAAATGGTTCCAGGATTTTTTATGAAAAAAATTAGTGCTCTTTTGTTGGTTTGGCATCTATGTACTCGTGAAAAAAATGTAACTTAGTGGGCTAAAAATTTGTTTTCAATTTTTAAAAAAAAATTGTCAAATAAAAACCGTTTTATTTAAAAATCGTTCTTACGATAAAAAAAAACTTACTTTTTCACATTTTATAAGGAAATAAAATGGCGTTTAAATTTTTCCGCTGAAAACTATTTTACGTACTTTTTTCAAACAATCAAAACTCAAAAAATCGAATAAAAACTGTAAATGTCCTTTAATATTTTAAGAGCAGTACGTACGATCCAGTCGTCGAATTTATTTATAATTCTCATTGTTCACATTCATTTAAAATCACTTCATTGTCAAAAAGCCTTCCTGTTTTCTTTTTTTTTCTTTTTTTTCTTTCTATTCATTTAAATTTCTTAGATTCCCTCCAGTTAATAATTTTTCCAACATTAATTAATACATATTTCAGAGCACGTATACTCTTCAACTTTGTTAAACTCAAGTCAACAACCTTTCCTCGTATAAACTAGCCTTAATTTGCATGTATTAAAGTTGGTAGTGGGCGAGTATGTTTTTTGTGTCCCCTCATCTGTCATTCCTGATGAAAAATCACCTATTATCGCCTTAGTTCATGACCTTTTTCTGATGAACACCCTCTTGGCAACACCATTACCGTCACCACTGCCATCTATACTAAGATCATTTTAACATGCCAAAAGAATTCAATTTGAATAAAGTCTCCTTGAACGCAGTCACCCTAGCGAGGTTTTGTCGTCTGGGACAAATATTATCCCCACCCGTTGCGGGATAACATTGCAATACATGGGCCTCCATCAAACATGTTCCCATTTGCATATCAAAAAATGTATGTGTCTACTAACGTTGGCGCCCGAGCAGAGGAGCAAAGCTCCTTCATCATCCATCTGACTTTGTTATTCTACGTCTAAGCATCCTCCTTACTGTTAATAAGATTGTTTCGGCCTTTGCTACATCTGTCGATGCAGTTGATGTCTTTCCACATTATTCGGGCAGGACTTAACAAAGTCAATGCTCGACAGGGTATCTTTTTAATGATGTGTCTCGGTTTTCTTTTTTCTTTTTTTTTTTTTGTTGAATACATTAACACACTGTATGTCCTTGTTAGTTTTTCATACTCACTCACAAGTTTGGTTTGTTTTGCAATGTCCCAACCCCAGTTGTCCTTGCATCCCTTTGGGGCATATCCATTCAAAAGCTTATCCTTATTCTAGAAACAACAAGTGATCCAGGATACGATGAGGATTTTCTTATTCCTCAAGCACCGGATGTAGATATATTCGGACGAATGGTAGATGAAACTGCTATTCCCACCGAGGTGGTGTCGAAAAACTTTTTCAAAAGGCGTAAGTGTAACGCTCCGGAAACAGCAGCGGTGGCGGAGGACGAAGAACTTGGTCAAGAAGTCATGGCGAACTGTTCGGACGTAGAACGCGTGGAAGTAATTGGATTCTTGGTTAATTGGATGCAGGCGTACAGTTTCATTAAACGTGAGTTGCGGTTGTGGTGGTTAACTTGCTCGCTCAGCCCCCCATTTTCCATTGAAGATTAACCCAACATCAAAAATGTTATCCCCCTCCTCAGGCATAGGGCTTTCAAGTGTTCCAGCCTTTTATCCTCACGTTATATTGAGGCCAAAATACAAAAAAAAGGATCATAGGCTTGGGAATGTTAATAATAATTACAACACAGGGCTGTTGCGCTGACTAAATTAGAATTCTCCCTGAAGTGGCAATCAGTTGTTGTGAGTAGTTGTGAGCACAGAAGCCAAAGCAATATGCTTTGCTTAAAGTCCATGTTCCTGGCCTCGGGTGTGGTGAGAGTGCCAGCAAATCCTTGTTTAATTGTTAATTTGTAAAGTTGTATAGCTGGAGCGCAAAGAAGCTGAAATTAACCTCCCTCTCGTCCTGACTTAATGGCGCTGCTGATTAGAATGGCGATGATCATGATGATGACAAGGGGTTAGCAGCAGAATATGGCATTTCCTTGAAGTGGTTTTGGATGGTGCCGGGGTGGATGCCTTTCAAATGCATGATTTCGGAGCTTTTGTTTTGTGTATGTGTGCAAAAATTAAATGAGAAAAAAAAGGAACGAAAAGGAGTATCCGCGCTAATTTTCTTCTTTTTTGCTGTGCTTGTAACCATACTCAATCAGGTTAATCCGCAAAAAAAAAAAACGAAATGAAACCCTAGTGAAATATACAGATGAAGTGTTTCAGTTTCAGGTTGATTGCAGGATTCAAAATTGCGATGAGTTCTTTTTTTTATTTAATTTTATTTTGTATCCTTGTTTCTATGCATATGTTTATAGTGTTTTTGGCCTGGAGCTACAGACATCCCCGATTTGTGTTGAATAATTTGTATCTCACTAGTTTTGTAGCTGTGAGGTTCTTTTTGTGAAAAGTTTCGGTCGCCGAGTGTGTTATGTGTATTTCCCGTGAGTTCTGATTAGGGTAATTTTTTTTTTATTGTACTGTTGCCAGATTGTCTAAAGTTATTTTCATTATCAGTTTTTTGAATGTGGTAGATAAGTTAAAACAAAAAACTAAATTGGCTAATGAAAACTATTTAAATAATGCCAGAGGATTGGAGCCTTTAGAAGCGCATATGATGTTTTGTTGGGTTAAATGTGTATTTAAATTAAATCGCGATAGGAAAAAAAAGTAGAAACACTTAATTCAGATGATTGTGTGCAGAAAAAAGTAGTTGGTTTGTTGACAAAGCTTTTAAATTATAGTAGGGTAAAACTATACAATACGCCCCAGTTCGCAAAACGCCCCACCTCCATAGCACCTATACCAATTGAAATTAACAAGTGGAATTGATGCGAGAATAATTATAATCCAGTAGCCTCCCTCTGTTTTGAATGTTCGCCACCTGTCACTTTTGTCTACGTAAAGATATTAGTTTTTGTTTATTTTTCAGTGAAAAAGATATTGAGGTGAGTACTAAGAAAAATTTTTATTTTGTTAAATTTTCGTGAAGTAGCTTTTAATGTTTATTAACATAATGAAATAATTGTAACACTCTACTAGAATATGTAATTATCATAGCTCCAGCTTTTTAGCGGTATGCCCATGGGGCGTTTTGTATCGACGAATTTACAAAACGCCCCGGACAGGCTAGGGCAATTCGCCTCACGAAAAAAATCATTCCGAATCATTTTTTTCACTGTCAGATTATTTGCTGGGTGAGAATGAAGAAAATGAACTTCAAGAAAAAACGGATTTGGATTTGCACTCTTCTCAAATGACTCTAACACCAGGTGATTGTATACCACACTCTGAAGCTGCACCTCCTGACGTTTCAAACATTGCAGGAACATCTGGACTAGGATTCCAGTCTCCACCTGATCCATCGCCAACAAAACTACTTAACGTCATCCATCCAGTGCCAAGACAAGACTACCTACTTTCACAGCAAAAAATGCAAGTAGCTTCTGTTTTGAACTCACCGGAGTATATTAAAAAACAAAGGATGAAAGGAGAAAGAAAAATATTTCAAAGCAAAAATCATGTAAGAAGGACCACTTAAATGTGTGCGAAATGCTGGAAACAAGAAGAAAAGGATTCGGAAAACTGAATCTTCTTCATCTGAAAGCGATTTTGACGAAGCCCTATTCACAAGACCTGACGCCGAGGAAGAATTTTTGGATGAGGAAAACAAGTGCATTGAGTGCACCGAAAATTATGCATTGCTTGCTCAGGAAGGTTACATGAGACTTGTACGATGTACATGCCCAAATGCAACACTTGTGGTCGTAAAGCTATAAGAGATATAACGAACAAAAAATAAATTTTGTACTTTCTGTTTCTGGGGCGTTTTGTCTCTAAGGTGGGGCAATTTACCCATAAGCGTGGTTATAAAACGCTCCAGTAGAGACTTTTTTTTATTATTATTATTATTTATTATATTATTATTTTATTATTATTATATTCAATTTGAATATGATGAAATGAATTCGACGACAGTCATATAGAAATCCTGTATATTAGATTTAATTGAATAAAAGCTTTTTATCTTATCAAAAAATAACTTTTTTCGGTATTGTTTGAAATTGGGGCGTATGATATAGTTTTACCCTAATAAATAAGGTGATTTGTAGGTGGTCAGATCTATTTTGTAAATACAATGTTTTTTATTTTTATTTTTGACGTGACAACGTCTTATAAATCGATGACAGGCTACACATACGAAATAATATGACTCATGCTGATAAAACTCATAATTCATGCTAACCACGATACTGTGGTTCTTTCAACCAAAATCGGTCGCAAGCACCAGGCAAACATGAAGAAGAACAGGCGCAAATTCCCAAAATAATTTCACTCAAATTCAAAAAGATCAAGAAGAGAAAAAAATACAAAAATAGACGAAATTTTGTTAAAGTAGAAAGTAGATGTAGATATTGGGGTAGGAATGTGTGGATTTAACGAGAAAGTTTGTGGGTGTGAGTAACCGGGTTGCATGTTGCTGCCATCAGCGTTTTCTTAGGAAGTTATCACGTAAAATTATCGTCCGTAAACCGAATTTAAAGACAACCATTTATCAGTTTAAGATTCATTGTTTCGAATGGCCCATGGAGCATCAACGATCGTTCTGAGAGCTTGCTTTGATATGATTGCAATGTTTTTCTATAGCTTGATTTGGTATAACCCCAAAGTTGTATTCTTTATGTTCATATAAGTTGATTCTCTTGCTTGTAGACAAGCAATTTGTTATAATTTGGTACTTAGATTGGCGCATAAGCGGATAAGCCAATTTTATTCTCGCAATATAATACCGAGTTTTTCTTGTTGCCTTAAGTTTATTCAAGTTAAGCTCATTTCTGGTAAATACTAACATAGTAAGTTTAAGTATGTCATAAATGCAATAATTGATAAATTGCACGACTGGATTGCACGTGCACAGCTTGGAATAATATTTGAAAAAATATTAAGGGAACTTCAAAGTTGTTATTCGATTTTTCTGACTTTTGATTGTTTGGAAAAAAGTACGTAAAATAGTTTTCAGCGGAAAAAATTAAACACCATTTCATTTCTTTAACAAAAATGTGAAAAAGTGTGTTTTTCAAAATCGTAGGGGCGGTTTTTAAATAAAATGGTTTTATTTAAATAACTTTTTTCAAAAATTAAAAAAAAAAAATTTAAGAATGCAAACTAAAGCAAGAAATAAAAATCTACAATTAAAAAATATTAAAAAAGAATCCATCTACCCGTGTTCAAAATATTGATTTAAAAAAAAATTAAGAAAATTATTAAAAAATACAAAAAAAAAAGTTTTAGAAAGTATTTTAAAATAAAATTATTCAGGCTAACAACAACATCTTTCTGAATATCAATTTTGATTGAAATCGGATGGCCAGTTTTCGAGATAGTCGAAGAAAAAAACCGGTTCTATGGGAGGTACCATGTTAGCCCTACATCTTGAATTTTTTTTTGAGTGCCTTAGTCTGCACTCGGATGAGAATATTATTATTTGCTGGCTGGAGATTTGAATGCCAAACATGAAGATTGGGGAAATCAAAATGAAAATCCAAGGGGATGCCATCTTTTTAATTGGATGGGTCGTCACCATGTTGAGTATAAAATCGACCTTCTTGCTACAGATAGACCATCATTCCCAGGGAGCGGTGCTTTTCTAGATCTAAGACTGTTAGACTCAAGACTGACAGTAACTGACTTTCCGCCGTCATACAGCTACCAAATGAGCTCATGGTGTTGGATGAATTTGTACCTGCGCGCTCTTACAATTTTAGTAAAGCACGCTGGCCACGTTTCTCCAACAACGCAATGGTGATCTGAGAGTCTTGGTTTTACCGGGTTCAATGATAAGATAATCTGGCAAACGCCTATATCTCGAAGGTCGAACTACAAATGATCTTTGCATCAGTAAAGAAAAAAGAAGTCAGCAGGAGTCGATGGTATACCCAATATTGTACTACGACATCTGCCTCAGGAAGCAATAGACATATATACAACACTGTTCAACAACGCGCTGAATAATGCATACTATCCAGTGAGTTGGAAGACAGCTGTTGTACATCCTCTCCCGAAAAAGGAAAAGGACAATTCCAATCCGGCATATCTTCGGCCGATAAGTTTTTTTCCGAGTATCAGCAAGGTATTCGAAAAAGTTCTCAATAGAGCTCTGTCCAAGTGGGCCGAGGACAAAAATATAATTCCAGGCACTCAGTTCGGCTTTAAGGCGGGACATGACACAATTCATGCCGCGTCCAAGCTAGTATCTGCTGTCCAATGGAACAATGCTAGGAATCAAGGCACGGGTGCCTGTCTGGTTGATTTGGAGAAGGCTTTCGACACCGTATGGTTAGAAGGTCTTTATCTGAAGCTAACCAGATGGGGCATAAGTAAATCACTGCTATATATGCTTTACGACATGCTTAATGGTAGAAAGTTTGTTGTCAAGAGTGGCAATGTGACTTCTACCACAACATTTGATATTAAAAATGGTCTGCAATAGGGAGCGGTGAACTCGCCGATTCTCTTTAGCATTAACACCAGCGATCGCAATGGAAGCTGCCTCATGCAATTGCGTATGCCGACGATTTAGTTGCGTACAGAACAGGTCAACAAGTTGAAGTCATCAGAATTCTCTTGCAACGTGATTTCGATAAAATTCAACAATATTGTAGTGATTGGAAGCTAAAAATTAACTTCCAAAAATGTGAAACTATCCTGTTTAGAACCCCTGTATCTAGGGCTTCTAGGAATACGAGAAAGAACTGGCGCAAGCTAGTGATCGCTGGGCCACATGGACATCCACTGGCGAGTAAAAGTGTGGTAAGGTATCTTGGTATCTGGCTGGATCAGTTTCTATATTTCAATCGACATGTGGAGGCTGCTCTGGCCAGGGCTAGGGGAGCTTTTGCCCTGACAAGACGGTTGTTTTATAGCAACCGCCTTGATAGCAGGGTGAAAGTGATTTGCTACATGGCCCTAATCAGGCCGATGATTGCCTATGGATGCCCTGTGTGGTTCAACGTTGCACCATCTCTAGTGGAAAAGATTCGGGTGTTCGAGAGACAGTGCCTTCGCACTTGTCTCGGTCTTTATAGAACACCAGAGTCGGAGTACAAACACTATTATTCCAACGAGGTCCTATACAACGGGGCCAATACAAACAGGATAGATAACTTTTTAATTAAGCTCATTCGCGGACACATTGCAAGGGCGATGACCTCAACTAATGGACAAATCTTCGGGGCTTACTACCCCCAAGATGAATATTTTGAAAGCACACGTTCGAGTGGTTTTATCCCGCCCGAGGCTTTCCTATACCTTGATAGTCGACGGCTGATTCAGGATAGATCGGCGGATCCGTTGATCTACCACCTCGGCCGCAGAACAGTCGATAGGCGGCTTCTCTACGACCGGGACATAGTCGCTGAGAGCGAAGCAGAGCGCCTCCGTTTCAGTAGGGCCGTGCCCGACCGGGATCGGAAGGAAGCCTCTGATCAGGTTCACCAATTCTGGTGGCTCTGATAGTGGCAATATTGCCTCTGGCCGACCTACATTTATCTTTAAGTATTTTTAAGCTAGGTAGGGCAGTTGCGGCGGCACAAAAAAAATATAAAATTTCAAAAATACAAAAAAAAATAAAAAACAAAAATGCAACAAAAAAAATATATAAATACAAAAAATGTTTGCTGTGCCTGTTCTAATTTTAAGTATTTTAGGTTAATTTTAAATTATTTTAAGTTAATCTTTAGTTTATTTTTAAGTTAGTTTTAAGTAGTTTAAGATAATCCCCGATAGAGGAAAGTAATTTTTTTTATTTCATTTTCTGGGTGAAAAGTAAAACCCCAATATATAAGATAAAATTAAGTTATTTTAAAGCCGAAAGGCAGTTAAAATTAAGTTAGAGATTAATTTAGAGCGCTCGCATAGGGCGATAGTTTTAGGTAGTTTTAAGATTTTTGTCTGGCATTTAAGTAGATATAAGTCAAAGTTCAATAAAAAATCATTTAAAAAAAAAAAAAAATCTTGAATTTTTTTTCACCAAATTATAACTATAATTACACCTATTACAAACACTGTTTTTTTTTCATAAAAATTCTTGGAGCCTTTTCCGAGTAAAATAAGCTTTTACTTAACGGTTATATGAAAGGTACCGTTAATATTTGAGCTTAAAAAAATAATCCTCTGTAGAATATCAATGTAACCTTGTGTTCCAAATTAGAAGACGATTGGCCAAACCGTTTAGGCTGTAGTTCAATATACATCCGTATAGACGGACAGACAAACAGACAGACAGAATTTCGTCAGCAACTCATCGTAATGTAATGTCTGATTGTTAGATATTTTTTTTACGATTATATAACTTGCCTAACAGTCCCTATAATCGCAAGTAAAATAAAAGGCCCGGCTGGGTCGTACGTACTTGCTCCTAGTGCTAATCCTTTTTAAGTGCAGGCGTTTTTTTGACAAGGATTTTATTTTAATGTTTTTTTTTGACGTGCAACTTCTTTAAAATCGTTGTGGTTTGAAGCTCGAACGAACATGCGTAACAACAAAGGGATAAACACATAATATATAAGATTGTTAGCTTTTGCAGTTTTTTAGTGTATTATCTTTCCACCGGCTGCTTATTGTTTGTAATATAATTTGCTAATAGAAAGATATAAAGGACTTTTTTCAGTTTAATTTTCATTTTGGTATGGAAAAATTTGAACAACTGGCATAAAGATTCGTGGGAATCAGCAGTATGGCAATAATGCTAGGTATATGGACCTATTTAGGTCCCAATAACAATAATTTACTTTTTGAAATCAAATTAATTAAAATAGCTTAATTAGTTTGATGGATCGATAAACGTATGGTGTGGGTAGGTATTAATGGAATTTATTAAGGATATTAGGTACCTATAATAAGGTTGGAAGGAAGGTAGGTACTAAAATTAAGATACACATTCCAACTACTGTTAAGCGAGTGGGTATAGACAATATTAAAAGTTAACACAGTGGTTTTGTTTATTTATAGACAACTGTTAGCTTTTGTTTTCTTGATTGAAATTTTTTGCATTCAGTAGTAATCGAATAGTTTTTTATTTGTTAGTTGTTTTAGTAGGCCACATACGTAGGTATGTATGTAGGTTGTCACCTATTTTTATTTGACTAATGGCTAGGGCTCAGCCGAGCAATATGAAATAAAATTTTGCGGACAATATTAAACAAATAAAATTTTTATGAAATCAAAGAAACACTATTCATAACGTTTTTTAGAAAAAATGTGGTAAGCCATCTTATTTCTGTGGCTGTTTTCTATGTTATGAATTTTTCATTTCAAAATCGTTCGACCAGTTTTTTTCAAAAAAATGTTTTTTTTTTTAACTTTTCGAAAACATATTTAAAATTATTTTGAGTATGTCAATTTTTTGAAATCTATAGTCTATACTAGGAGAAAAATTTAAAAAAAATCTATAGAGCCGTTTTCAAAATATTCAAAAAACAAAATAAGTTTTTTATGAAATTATTAACAATAAAAAAAAAATTGTTTTTGAAAATATATAAGCAAAATTATTTAAATCATAAAACACTAGATATTTTGAAAATTTCATCAAAATCCGTCGATTAGTTAACGAGAAAGTCCGTTATAAAACCCTTTCTGAAAAATACATTAAAACTAAAACATAGATTTTGCATAGAAAACACCATTCAGAAAGTTTTATCAAAATCGTAGTAGCCGTTTTCGAGAAAAATAAGTTTTTTATTAAATTATATAGCAGGTACCCTTAGGGTTGGAGCTAATATGCCAATTCGAAAAACAGTCGGGTAGAGTACTTTAAAAATACTATATACCAAGTTTGAATCAAATCGGCCAACCGTTAAGGCTGTAGAAATTGATACGGACAGACAGACAAACAGGCAGACAGACAGGCAGAATTGTCTGACCTAATTTTTCCGACTTCCCTACTATCGTAATGTCATGTTTGATTCTTACATTTTTTTTTACGAATGCATAACTTGCCTTATACGCCCTTTAAATCGTAAGTAAAATGGAAAGAGATGAAAAGGGAGAATTTGATAAAGAAAATATAAAATATAAATAATATAGGAAATTTAAGTATTATAAAGATAAGAAAGAAAATAAAATATGAAAAAATGCAAGTTGTTTTGACAATGAACTGGTGATCTTGACTCTTCTTCTTGATTCACGAAAATATTTTGGGAGTGAATTCCAAAGACGGATTGTAGCTTTGTAGCAATAAATAAAATAAAATTTCAATAAATTGTCTCCCATGATGTGTGACAAGAGAATCGAGGCAAGTATTAAATTATATGATCTATTTGATGCTGAAAACCGGAGTGCTTCGTATAAATACGCTAGCTGTCTTGGCTTTAAGATAGTAATAAGCATGTTATAAGTTAGAAACTTAGTACAATTTTCAAATATCATATTAAAAAGGTTAATAGACAAATGTGAAACGTGATCTCGTATTTTCTAAGGCCAAAAATATAACATATCGTACTATTAAACGCAACTTTCAACTTTTTCCTGCCAGCAGAATCACAATTGTTGTATATTTCACATCCCTACGTAAAAAACTGGGCAAGTCAATTCTGCTTAACGTGTATTTTTAACGCGTCTTAAAATTTTAGCTTAGCATTAAAATTCATGACAAGATAATTTGCTTCGTTAGGATACAGTATTCGTAACCAATTAATAAAGATTGACAGATTGTTGACATTCTTGTAAGTGAAGTAAACGTGTGTTGATTAGGACTCCTTTAGAGCAGTAAGTCATTTCTTGTCCAGCTTGTTATTTTATTAAGCTTCCTGTTGCTTTCTTTCTCTTTAAGAATTCATGTATTTATCAAGTCATAAGTAGGACTTGTTTATTTTATTTTATTTTGCTGTGTTATGTGTTGGAAAGTTCGGAAAGTGTGACATTTCATTTCATATTTGGATATTCAGAATTCCATTGAATATTTTTGGGTTCAATCAACAACTCCTCACCATCAAAAAGGGTGTGAACGTTTTCTTATACCCTAAGCTGCTTTCCACAGGGTTATTTATTTATACTTTTTTCTGTGGAAGACCTACAAGATAAGTAGAAATCCCCAAATTTTTTGAATCTCTGAGTTTACCGCAGAGATGATTTAAAATAGTTTTGTGTTGAGGAGTTCGGGGTAGCTGCTTTTTCTTGTGTGCTTTTCTTTTTTCAAGTAGAGGTTCTTTAATTTCCAATGATACATTTTCCTAGTTAGGAATTGAATTTCTTCTGTTTTGCGGTGAGTTTTTCCAGGCAGCGCCTTGGACGACTTTAAAAAATCTTACGACTTCTTCATATTCCAACAGATTTTACACATAGACTTTAAGAGAAATAGTTTGCACAAAATATAGAAGCCTTATATTTCACTCGAATGACCGGAGTTTATTTGGAAGTTTTGTTGTTAAAAGATGGTCCTATTATAAAAAAACAGGACACTCGTTTCTGTGATTTAATGTCAATGTCAGCATGATTGGTGAGTGATCAGTAGGGAGATCAAAGTTGTCCTCGATCTTGGTATACTTTTTATTTTATATATAATAAAAATGTTATAATATTTATGTATTGAGATTTTATGATCTCCGACTTCTCTGCTTCGCCTTAAGGCTCCACCTGTGAGGTCTGCGGATGACCTCACGAAACTTCGGCAGGCTTCCCAACTTTCAATTGTTCCCTGTATGAGAAGTTGTCGATTCATTTGTTTGATCCATGAGTCTTTGCACCAGCCTATCTCTCGGGATAATTTTTTGTTGGGATATGGATGGTCCATTTTCTTGTTTGATCTTTCTTTAACGACACCGGTGATATTCAGTCGTATCAACCCAGGGATTTGCATGCACATTTGTGGGAACGTTTTTAGGCATTTAAGTATCGCTTAGCCTCACCCACATGTTCATTGCGCATATAGATGTGGGGTCCTTGCACTGCACGGGGTAATAAATATTATTAAAGGTGTTCAAAATTTATTGAAAAATTGTGCACAGAAGAGTTATTTGGATGCAGAGAAAAGAAAGCTATTCCCTCTAAATCAGACTCTAAGCTAACTAATCGTTCGTTGATAAAATCTGCAGAATATTATTTTTCATCAATTTCATTCGTCTTGTGAGCTGGAGCGTATCTTGTTGGAATGTCAATTGCTTCCCGGTGAACATTGTTCTGTTAAGGTGCTTAAAGACGTTCTCTAAAACATTGTTTAATACACTTCCGCTGGAGGTTTGACTCCTCCCTCATAAAAGTAATGAAAGTAAATAACACCATAACAACATACTCCCCCCATACCATTACTTTTACCAAATGGTGCCCTTTTTAAACCTATAGAATTAGTTCAGAGGCTTTTCTTGACGTCCGAAAATAAGCTTGATTCTTCTGTTCATTAAAAGCTTCCTCGACGTTTAAGGTTGTCTCGTCAGTAAACAGAATTCGTCTGTAAGAATTTTTTGGCGTATCAGCGAACAGAGATTTGGATTTTTACTTTCACGTAAGCTTCAATGAAACTGTAAACAGGTGTCGAATGTATCTTTTTTTCTGATGCGAGTCATGGATTTTTGAGTAATTTTCATTCCCCGAAAAGGATTTTCTGTTTTTTTAGTGGCTTTCATCGGATTCGAGCTTTCACAGCTTTGATGGCATGTGGAATCCTTATATAGTAGTGCGACGGCCAGATCTTTGGCAGTCACGTACTACACCAATATGAAAAATGAAATGTCAGGCTTGTCATAATTATGTTACTATTTAAAATGTTCTTCTCTACTAAAAATCCCACTTAATCTACCAAAATAAACACTTATTTCAACTTAAGTCAAGCATTCAACTTTTATTTTCTTATTTTTCGCAGAGAATCAAGAGCAATTTTACCTGTACCTCATCATTTCGGTCGCAGCTGGTGTTCTTTTGTGCTTAACTCTGGTCATTGGACGATTGGCAATGCAAAAGCGACGTCACAGTAGAAAAAATAGTAACTCCAGCGGCAGCAATAGCGGCAAAAACTGTGATGGTAAATTCCAACAATCAACAACCGGAGAGACGCAAATTCCTAACTCCTTTGGAGATGACATCTCTGACATCGACGGTGATATCGATCTGACAAGTGCTTTACCAGTACCGAACTTATCATCCCGAAGCGAGGTATGGAATGGACATATTTTTTCTTTGTTATTAAACAAAAAAAATATCCTTGCAAGGATACGTACATGTATATATATTTTATATTTCCTTTTTTTTTGTTTTTCTCTTTTCTTCTTGGTTGATGTTCATGTTAATCATTTTTTTGCTGTTCCACGTTCCGGCTGGATTTTGCACATGAAGACCTACATAGCATATGCCCCGACAGGATATGGCGGTGGTATGCCTCCACCGCCAACATCAACTGCAACCACGATGCTTATGCCGCAAAGTCATCACAGTGGGATGCTGGGAGGAGTTGGACCCACTGGTCACGGACCAACAGGACAAGTGGGCAACAGACAATCCACGCCACCACCAAACATGTATAGTGGGCTAGTGACAGGTCCAACACCGGTTAGCGGGTCAATGTCCATGGGTAAGTTTCAAAAGCTCATGCAAAAGATGAAAGAACGAACAGTATTGTACATGGGAGGAGGGTTGAAATTTGTGGCTTGTTCCAAGTATTGCTTGGGTTTCCTTGCCGTACAGTTAACAACAGTCAAAGTACAAGGTGATTTATACGGTTCCTACATTGACATGTACGAACATGTTGAAATAAAACACAAAAACGCATTGCTCAAATCCCAAAAATCAAGGGAGGGACGCAAGCTCAATATTTTGTTTAAGTTTATTAAAAAATAAAAATGAGTTTTTATCCAGTTTCGTTTAAGTTAAATTACTCATGTTTTGCTTGGGCTTTAAAAGAAACCTGATCGTTGATCTTTGCAAACGTTTATGTTCAGAACCAACCCCGGTTAATGGAGACTATAGTTTTGCTCACATATTGGCCTAATGGATGTGCCAGTGCGTGACCACCTTTTCAATTATCTCTCAGGTAATGGCAGGACAATTAAATCAATTTCGTCCAACGATAGTAGAATAACATCACTCATTTGTATACAAGTGTGTGTGTGTGTAGCAAACCAGGCCTATAGCTTTCCAGAGTTGTTGCTGCACAAACAATCGTAAAACATCATCGTCGTCGTGCGTTATCCTTCCCCAGAGAGATGTCCGTCGAAGTGTAAACATTGCTGGCAGAGTGTGGATACGGTAAAGACAAATTGGCTGGAATCTCGACTCTCCCTTAACATCAAACCACACATTTAGTCTTGTTATTTGTGCGTGTGTGGGTGTTTTTTGTGTGAATA
This sequence comes from Platycheirus rosarum, assembly GCA_963971375.1. Taxonomy (NCBI): domain Eukaryota; kingdom Metazoa; phylum Arthropoda; class Insecta; order Diptera; family Syrphidae; genus Platycheirus; species Platycheirus rosarum. Next base: position 50,363,701 of record OZ020509.1, on the reverse strand, counting down.
TCTTCTCATATCCCTGATTGTGGTTCTATATATCTTTCGGCTACCAGAGAAAAGTCGATAAAAACAGAGAAAAAGAGGGAAAAAAATGGAAAGGTCACTTCCAAAGGAAATTCATTTTGGGGAAAAATTAATTTTCCCTTTTAGTTTTGGTGTTTTCAATTTTCTGCCATCACCTCCTCCAACGTTCTTTATAAATGAATCTGTTTGCCTGGCAGCCCTATTGCTATTCACCAACTGACCGTGATCCATTCCAATCAATCAAAAAGTTGAAGTCAAAGGTATTCAGATTCGATTTAGCATTTCCAAGTGGTTATTTCCCATTTTGCCCCTCGAATTCTGGACTGAGGATAGAATTACAAAAGGCCAGGTTGAGTAGGTATAGTTGAAAGTCGAATTCAGCATTGTGGGACCTTCATGAATAAATGAACATTCAATCGTCGTCGAAGGGTTTGTTAAATGCGGTCCAGAAATGTTCGGGCAATTAAAAAGATCTCCATTGCAGAGTTGTGAACATGACCTAAAATATTTATATTCTGAGTGGAGCAATTTTCCTGCATTCGTTTGCTGAGTTGTTTAACTTATAAAAGTCTCTGATAAGCAGAATTGGTAGATAGATACAAAAAAAATATCTACCCTTCAGATACAGATACACATGTTGAATTTTGTTACGTGGGTGGAGGGGGGAAATCAGGGCTTAGGATAGATACAAAATTTGACAATTTTGTTGGACAAGTAACTTTTACTTTTCTTCAACGTCAATTCTTTTGGATAATGGTAAAAGTTTTTCCCTATAAAGCCAAATATGACTCAGAAAATATTGAGTTTTGGGGGAAAAAGTTTGGCGTTTGCTCAAGATAATTAGGCACATAAAGATGTTGATGATTTCTGAGATTTTGAGATTATAGTTGTTGTTTGAATTGAGGATTTCAAATAAAAACTTAAGTCCAAAGAGATAAGTAGCATTACAATAAATGTGATAATAAAATGATATCAATAATGAAGCATTTAAGTTCTTCAGAATGGTGACTTTGATTTGGGTTTTCTCTTTTAAAGTTAAGATTAAATTTAAGAAAAAAAAAATCATTTTCTTTGCTAAAATGCGAAAAAAATGCAACGTGACGGCTTCAAGATTAAACTTTTATTTGTAATTCTATTTCATCATGAATATCTGGTCGTGTCCTATCCCTACTTCCAATAAACTCCCTAACAACCTAAAAGTAGGGGTAAGGGGTTCAAAATGATTGTACTCTACATATACATGTATATGCTCATGACCTTGCATATCTGTACCATGGAAGCATCAATATAACTTTTCCCAACCGCTCTAAGCAAATCCCAATGTCTTCCAGTCACGTTATTATCTGTTATAAAACCATGTTGTCATCTGCGAGAATCACAATATTGTTTTCAATTGATATTTTGATATATTTTTCATATTTTGTATCTCCAACTTCTTGACTATTGACAACCAGGATTGCAGACGATACCTGATACTTACCTGTAATTTCCAAATATGTAACAGGAGCCCAGAATAATTGACAGAATAATTCATATCGCGATTTTTTTATATAGAAATCTGGATATATTCTTTTGATTTCAAATAAGTACCTGTAGCCCAGAATAATAGGCTGAACCTTTTCTCCGACCGAAGTTTTTTTTTATGTCGAGATCTTTTAATACTTTTGCCTTCCAGAATAGAAGAAGATCATTTCCATATATGTACTAGCTCAGAATAATTGACGGAATATTTCATATAGGGATTTTTCATAACGAGATCTTTTATTAACTTTACTCTTGGCTACCAGGATAGAAAAAGATACTTAATCCTTTCATACTTTTGACTACCAATGTAGCAGAAGATATTTGATTCTTATCATTTCCAAATTTGTATTAGGAGCCCAGAATAATAGGGGGAATATTTTCCCTAAAAGTAGATTTTTCATATCCAGGTCTTTTATTTAAGATGACTGCCAGGATTGCAGACGATGCCTTATAACGGGTGATTTTTTAAGAGCTTGAGAACTTTTTAAAAAAAAAAAACGCATAAAATCTCATCGGTTCTTTATTTGAAACGTTAGATTGGTCCATGACATTTACTTTTTGAAGATAATTTCATTTAAATGTTGACCGCGGCTGCGTCTTAGGTGGTCCATTCGGAAAGTCCAATTTTGGGCAACTTTTTCGAGCATTTCGGCCGGAATAGCCCGAATTTCTTCGGAAATGTTGTCTTCCAAAGCTGGAATAGTTGTTAGAATAGTTGCTGGCTTATTTCTGTAGACTTTAGACTTGACGTAGCCCCACAAAAAATAATCTAAAGGCGTCAAATCGCATGATCTTGGTGGCCAACTTACCGGTCCATTTCTTGAGATGAATTGTTCTCCGAAGTTTTCCCTCAAAATGGCCACAGAATCGCGAGCTGTGTGGCATGTAGCGCCATCTTGTTGAAACCACATGTCAACCAAGTTTAGTTCTTCCATTTTTGGCAACAAAAAGTTTGTTAGCATCGAACGATAGCGATCGCCATTCACCGTAACGTTGCGTCCAACAGCATCTTTGAAAAAATACGGTCCAATGATTCCACCAGCGTACAAACCACACCAAACAGTGCATTTTTCGGGATGCATGGGCAGTTCTTGAACGGCTTCTGGTTGCTCTTCACTCCAAATGCGGCAATTTTGCTTATTTACGTAGCCATTCAACCAGAAATGAGCCTCATCGCTGAACAAAATTTGTCGATAAAAAAGCAGATTTTCTGCCAACTCTTCTAGGGCCCATTCACTGAAAATTCGACGTTGTGGCAGATCGTTCGGCTTCAGTTCTTGCACGAGCTGTATTTTATACGGTTTTACACCAAGATCTTTGCGTAAAATCTTCCATGTGGTCGAATAACACAAACCCAATTGCTGCGAACGGCGACGAATCGACATTTCACGGTCTTCAGCAACACTCTCAGAAACAGACGCAATATTCTCTTCTGTACGCACTGTACGCATTCGTGTGGTTGGTTTAATGTCCAATAAAGTAAACTGAGTGCGAACCTTGGTCACAATCGCATTAATTGTTTGCTCACTTGGTCGATTATGTAGACCATAAATCGGACGTAAAGCGCGAAACACATTTCGAACCGAACACTGATTTTGGTAATAAAATTCAATGATTTGCAAGCGTTGCTCGTTAGTAAGTCTATTCATGATGAAATGTCAAAGCATACTGAGCATCTTTCTCTTTGACACCATGTCTGAAATCCTGCGTGATCTGTCAAATACTAATGCATGAAAATCCTAACCTCAAAAAAATCACCCGTTACTTACTTATTATTTCCAAATATGAATCAGAAGCCCAGAATAATAGGCTGATTTTTTTCTCTAATAGGGGATTTCTTATATCAAGTTATTTTAATACCCTTAAATACCAGGAAAGCAGAATATAATTGATACTTATCGATCGATTCGAAATATATATCAGGAGTCCAGAGGGAGGACTATTTTCCCGAACATAGTATTTTTTATACCGAGGCCATCAAATACTTCTTTTTTCTTCTTTTCTCATCTCCTGTTAACATGCATGCTTTCAAAATAACTTTATATTTATTGCATTTACAAAACAATAAATGGATTTATTTTCTTAAGTTTTATTTTTTTATTTGAACAATTCATAAAAAATAGTTACTAAGCCATAGACAAAAAACATTTTCTTAGTCAGCGTACTTAATACTTTGCCCTATAAACTACTCGAAAATTAAAATTTTTGAAAATACTTTTGCTCTTATATGCACTTTTGCCCAATTGTTTGCCACTATCTTTCTTGCTTAAATTTAATTTATATGTACATATATATATATTTTGTAAACCCACTATTTTTTTTTCAATAATATATTATGTTTTATTTTCAAGGAACCACCAAAGTCACTAGGTTTTAATATGACCATATACATTTCAAACCCCCAAAAACTTGACGTCGACATCTTTTAAACTCGTAGCTTAAGCATTTAAGTTTTTATCCAAATCACTAAAAAAATAAAACAGCTGGTAAGTTTCCCAAAAAGTGCATATCACCTGCTTTATATATTGTCTCGTGTCGTCTGACTTCGCCAAAAAGGACTATTGAATATTTAACTAACACTCTTTCTCATCCATCGAGATAACAAAGCTTTTCATTTAGAATTTCATGTTTTTAATATCCATTTCACCGGCGCGCTGAGGTGTCATCCACATAAATGAGTCATCACTGTATTTTGCGCTCACTTCGAATAAATGTGGCATAATTTTTTTTAATTATTTTTACAATAAAAAAAAAATATTTCAAATGTATTGTTTTCTTATTTCTAGGAGGACCACACATGATGCCCTCAGCCATAAGTTCTGTCTCACATCATACCTCGGCGGGCCAAACTTACATTCCTGGTTCAATGATTATGTCTGGTCCCCATCCCCATGGCACTCTGCGACGCACTATGATACCCACTAGCATGGGTATGATGAGCACTCCTTCGCCACCGCCTGGAATGGGAGGTGGCACCATTTATTATGACAGTACAATGCCTCGAAATCTAGGTCGCGGTATGTCTCCCGAAAATCAATATTTCTATGGATGACACTCACTAAATCGTAAAGCTTCACTGCCCATGGCCATTGCAGTGCGTCCACCTGGTGGCATAAGTCTTTTGCCAATGCCACCGCCTGGTACCATTGGCGGCTACAATCCCAATGGCAGTCGAGCAGGGACACCAACCGGATCTACCTGCAATCAGATGTCAGACATACCTGCGATAACAGTGACCTCATCGTCATCATCGTCGAGTTCACCTTCACCTTTAGCCTTAGTAAATCAACAGCACGCGTTAAAGATTCCCCGAAGCCAGGCGCAGGAGCAAACTACCTTAAGTCAACAACAGCAGCAACAGCAGCAGCAGACACAGCCGGGACAACAACCATCTTCGGTAAATAGTGCAGTGCAAATGTGTGCGACGGGAAGGACTTACTGTTTCTAGAACAGGATCTTATACATTGATTCGAAATTATCGATTGTCGGTAGCCCCTTGCAAGTGTTGTCGGGCGACGACGACCTTGTTTTCCTGTAAATACATAGATTAAGAGCGATTAATTAAAAATGAAAAAAAAAAACAAAGATCATTACCAACACCCCCGAGTGATAGTGAACCAATTTTCCAAATCGGTAATTTTTTGTAATCAGTGTGTATGTGAGAGTGAGAGATGAAAACTTGCCTTACCAAGGATAAAAAAAAAAAACAAACATAAACTAAAAAAATACACAAACCTAAGATTAATTTATGTGTATTTCGCCAAAGCGTTAGAAAGCTTATCGCGCGGCTAAAATAGACTTTGCACTCGAATTTAGGATGAATTAGGTTTTTTTTTATAAATACATAATAAATAGAGAATAATATATTAGATTATAAATACTGTTATTTAAAATAGGTAAAGACTTATGATCTTAGTCTTTCCGATATATATGTAAAGGCGAGCTCTAAGTTGTGTGATCAAAGGGTTTCAGGATATTCAAATTTATGTTTTTCCCGTTTTCGATATTTTAAATAATATGTATGGGCATAAATAATTTGTTTCCCTTTTTTTATGAAAAAATGATCTAGTTGTTTCCTATTTTTTTTTTTTTTTTTTTTTTAACCCTTTTATACAACTTAATTTTTCTTTGGTATTCGGAAATCTCATCACTTTGGATTTGGCAGGGAGCTCTCTATCGAGGGGACTTGAAATACCGCATTATCACACGGTTGTTATGTCTTTCTATACTCTAGGTTAAACGGTGACGTTCTCGGAAGTCAGCGCACAAGGTTTGTCTCTTCAAGACCCGCTCTGTATGCTTCTATTACAATGGGCTTGTAAACGTCTTTTAAACTTGATGGCACATTTTTAAATTTCTTTGATTACAGTTTTCATACACAGGTGTCTGTGTAAACCGCTGTTTCATATGTACCATTGAGCATCAACAATTGCTCTGATTGCTTTGTTTTGGAATGTTTGCAGTTTTGTATTTGTCAAAAAAAAAGTTTCAAAAATTAATATAAATAGACAAAAATAGATATACTATATAAGAAAAAAATACAGAATTAATTTGGCTTTCTAGATTTTTTTTAAATATAAGATTTGATAGAAATCCAATGAGCCGTTACCGAGAAAGTCGATAATTAAAAAAACCGTTGCAAGAAACAATAAAATTTTCCTTCTACTGTGTAATAGCCAAAACCTACAAAAAAAACTGAAAAAATTCATTTTTTGTTGGAGGCGTTTTCTAAAAATATAGGCTTTTCCTCAATGGTTATAGGGAAGGTACCGTTATTTCTAGTCCTAAATATAAAATTTAAATTTCCCCTCTGAGGAATGTCAAAAGAATACATACACAAATTTAAAGTTAAGCGCTTGAGCCGATCAGGCTGCAGGCGGGCAAACAGACAGACATTGTTAAATTAATTTTTTTTTTTGAAAGTTAAATATTTGAAGTTTAATCCAAAAACAATATTTTTAGCTTTATAATCATCTTTATATTAATAAACTCTATAAAACTAATAAACTCTTGAAAAAAAATGTTTTTCAAAAAACTAAAAAAAAAAAAACAGAATTTTGTCAAAATTGGTCCTATAATGTTCGAAATCGAAATATTTTGTTTATACATTGGATATTTAACAGGGTGTCCCCTTATTTGTTTTCGGGGTTTAAGGGCATGATTCATGGGTTTATTCTAAGAAAAAACTTGTTCTACAGTATAAGGCCTTTCCTCCAATTTTGATATCATTTATTGGGTATTTAAAAAAGGCTTACTTTGGTGTACCTTGACCCATGTTAATAATAATTTCGTTGTTATTACTACTGATGGAAATTTCGTATGAACTTTATATTTAGAAGAAATACTAGTCTTTGTAAATGCGTTTAAATAAATTTGATATCTTACCCTAGTTTTAAGAAATCTAATTTTTAGCCTGCTCCTATTTTTTTAACTTTGGGTTTAATTTTCTCCTGAAAACATGAACATTACGGTTTAATATTTTTTCTCAATGAACGTAACAATAATACAAATAAAAATCAATAAAAGGTATGCAGAAAAACGCACAGATTTTATTATTCCTGGGAAAACCTGCTGCAGGCAAAAAAGGGTTTTCTGATTTGTACCTACGTTTCTAACAACAGTTGACTGTTAGAGTGATTTTCCAATAGTTTATTCAATCACCTGTGAAAACTTACAAAAATGGTATAAAATATTTGAAAACGGAATTTTTGCTTTCTAGATTATTGCTTTTTAGATATCGTGGTAAACCGTACGAAGACGCATTTCGATAATAAAATTTTAGAAGTGCTGTTCATTGCTGTGCGCCCTCAATATTTTGCATTAGCAAACTATATAATATATATATATATATATGTATGTTTACTTGATGAATCGAACCCATAAAGAATCTGACCCGATAAAAGTTGTCCATCAAAAAACTTTTCCTTTAGACTTTCAATAATCAAAGAATTTTTACTTGGGATTAGGTACTATAAGGCAAGTTTAGGATTCGTAAATATAAAAATATTAGAGTTAACAATCAAAGATGACATTTCGATCATAGAAAATCATAAAATAGATATTGAACAAAATTGTCTGTTTGTATATTGATCTACAGCTTAAAAGGCTAAAGTGATTAACTTCTTAACATAACGGTACCTGCCATATAACCGATAAGGAAAAGCTTTTTTCAAAAACGGCTCCAACTATTTTGATGAATATTTCTCTTAAAAACTGCATACCTACCAAAATCTTAAAAAAAAAATTCTTCACAAAACTAAAAATAAAAAGCAGCGTTTTATAAAAATCCGGTTTACAATATTCGAAATATTTTTTTCATAAATTCAATAATATTTAAGGCGTCCTCCATTTTGCGACCCAGTCGTGCTCATTTTTTTCTTATTTCGGTACCTAGCACCTAGGTACTTCATGATTTACACATTTCGAAAAGCTAAAAATTAAAAATTGATTTAATCAAATTCGGTCCTATTGTATCCGAGATATGTTGTTCGTGCTTAATTGTTTAAGCCATTGGATGGCATATTTTATTTATACGAAGTTCACTGAATATCAAGTTCTTGTCATGTTGCTTTACTTTATAATCACTTGTGACTTGATTCTGTTTAATTTCTTTGTTCGCGTGCTACCCGAACTAAAAAAAACTTTCCCATTTTGTAAATATTAACTTTATTAAGAATTAAGATGTTAAGTTTTAGAATATATTCAAATTCGTAAATTTCCCATAAAGTTCGATAAATATCATTGCCCCTAGTACCCCATATTTAAGTGGTTAGTGTGTCAGCCTGTTATGTTAAAGGGTCGGATTTCAGTTCCCTGTCAAGGAAATGACAAATTCTTTAACAGCAAAATTTGTCTCGAAAAGTGCATCATATGTTCCCGTCCAGACTCGGCGATATATTGTATGTCCCAGTCTGCAGACCCACAACACATATACAGAAATGGCAGAAATGGCTAAAGCTTGAAGGTACAAGTCACTAGGCCTTGGCTCCTTAAAGACCTGTCGCGCCAATATAATTAATTTATTTATTCAATTTTTAATAGGAATTTCACAAACTTTTTGCATTTAAATTAAATAATTACTAAAGCTTATCCTCATTTTTAACTTCAAATAACGTTTCTTATAATTTTTACATAATTTTTTCAAATTCATATCTTTATATTTATCATTATTTATTAAATTAAATTCTTTTAATTTAGGTTTATGATCATATTTCGAGAAGAACAAGATGCATCTACTTGAAACTTGAATGCATTCTTGGTTAAAAAATAAATTCCTAAACCTTTTGCTCCACAACTTAGAAATTAAATTGTTAAAAAAAAGAATGTTAATAGATAAATTTAATATTTATTAAAAAATAATAAAAAAAATATATTTAGTCTCATCAAATAAATCAAAAAACAAATTGTACATATAAATTTAAAATCAAACTGAAATGTATAAAGTATCTCTAGATTAGATAATCTAATATATTGATTAATTAAAAAAAATTATTTATAAATATATAAAATATTGTATTTAAAAACTAATGTTATCAATTATCGAAATTAAGAACAAAATATTTATATTCAAAATAAATTATTTGAAAATAAAAATAAATAAGTTTAACCCGAAGCACATTTGTATGACAAAAGAAAAAAAGAAACAACAAAAAAATTAACTCGATTTATTGTATATAAAAATAAAGTTAGTAAATTATTTTCCATTTTCTATTTTTCTTCTTTTTGAATTCTAACAAAAAGGGGTTTGTATATACATTATATAGAAAAAAAACATGGATTGGGTAGTTCTCATTTAAATTCGGGTGGGAATATAACTCTTCAGTTGTGTTTATTTTTTATTTTATTTTTTAATCACAGGGTATGCAATAAAATCCCCGAATTCAGTTGAAAAAAAAAATATATCTAAAAATTGCGCATTTTTATTTATTTCTGTTTGCAGCAGCTACGTTGGTGAATTTAGTGAATTATTTTCAAGATACATCTTTCCGCATAAGGGATTCAAAGCAGAGGCAGAATTGAGGTACTTGAATGTTTAAACAATCCCCTTTTTTTTTGTTTACGAGAGGGCATAGGGCTCGATTCGTTCTCGCCTCGCATGTGCTTTCTAAATGATTTGTGGGCTTTTTCGATAGCAAGGCGGCAATACTATTGGAGTATTGTGTGGCACGCAATTTATAAAATATATATATATATATATATATATATATATTTTAATAGGACTTTGGAAAGAATATGGGAATCAAAAACGTGCTCGCAATTTACATAAAATATCCTGGCACAAGCCGTTACATTTGGGATTTTCGTTTCACAGAAAGATACAGAGTTCATATGAAACATTTATAAGAATAGAGACCGAATGAAACATAGATACAGCTTATCGATATTAAATTTGAAACAAAAAAAAAAGATTTGCTTTATTTTCATAATATAAGAATATTCCGAATGATGATGATTCTTCTGGAGTGTGTAGTAAGTAGGATCTAGGGAAACGTGAGATGTTTTGCATTTGCTGAATGTATTCTAATGGCACCTACTTAAGTTTTCATGAGTCAAATTTTGAATACAGTATATGAATGATGTTTTGGTTTAATGTGTGTTTACGCGACGATGCGATGCTTTAATACCTACTACATGAATATAATCCGAAAATCAAGAAGTTGTATTTTACCAAAAGATCTTCAAATTGAACAAATAAACGTAAATTCACAAACGTCTAATGCCTGCAGCGACACGACAACACTTTTTTTTTAAATGCTGGTGCTAATGCAAATTTTTTAGGTTTTTCATATTTGAGACTTTCATTGAAAGAGCTTTTCCCCATAAAACGAAGAAAATTTCGAATTGGCACAGATAAATAAAATCGAAGGGTCTGTTTCTAATATCAAAATCACAGCTTTTTACAAGAAGCATATTAAATTATAACTATATGATACGGTACTTATAACAAAATAACAATTTTAAAAAAAAAATCAGTCTGTACCTGTACTCGAGCATACAAAAAAATTGGGAATATATCGCGAAGGTTGTATAAAAGTCTTACATACGAAAACAATATGTTTGATACTTATTGATCACTGAGCACCGTAATGTAAGATCTGATCTTTTGTTGGAAACTGTTTGGAAAAACAGTTTGAAGTCCATTTTTGGTCGAACTAATTCTTTCATTAGAACAAATTCCCAAATTCTCTATAAAATAAATTAAACTAATTAACGATTAACGTGACGTCATGTTCAAATTCAAAAATTATTTTCAAAAGGCTAAAAAATGGTAGAATTTACGTAGTCGGAAAATATACCGAATTGATAAGATTGATAATTGATAAGATACGAATTATTACTTTTAAGGTGCGTCCACACCAAAGAAACATTTTTTAAACATTGCTGAATCATTTCGGAAACATTTAAAAAACATTTAAGAATTTTGTGATTTTTTTCTTAAATGTTTCTGAAATGTTTATTTAGAACTGGAAGTTTCGTGGCTACGCGGCTTCGCGAAACATTTCTTTGTTTTCCCTTCCGAACGGAAAACTTTCTTTATTTTTCAAACATTTTAGTCTAGTTGACAAATTTTTTGGTTAATTTGTTTGTATTTTGTTCATGATGACAAATCGCGACGCTATGATCGCTATTTTTTACAATCCATCTTGAAGTACAAAACTGCATACATAAGATAGGAAACAGATAAACATTTTAGAAATGTTTCTTAAAGCGTCCACACCAAAAAATAAATTGCACGACTGGATCGCAATTTATTACTGGATGTGCAGTGAAAGCTTGGAATAAAATTTGAAAAATATTTCGGGAACTTCAAAGTTTTTATTCGATTTCTCTGACTTTGATAGTTTGAAAAAAATACGTAAAATAGTTTCCAGTGAAAAAAATTAAACGCCATTTTAATTCTTTAAAAAATGTGAAAAAGTGTCGATTTTTTTATAAATCGTATGAGCGGTTTCTAAATAAAACGATTTTATTTTAATAAAAAAAAGTAATTTAATAATGGAAACTTAAGCAAAAAAATAATCTACATTAATAAAAGAATAAAAAAAAATTTCCATCCACCGGTTTTCAAAATATTGATTTTTACAAAGAAAAACTAAGACAATTATTAAAAATTCAAAAAAAAAGTTTTGTAAAATATTTTAAAATAAAATAACTAAGGCTACCCACATATGTTCCTGCATATTATTTTGATTGAAATCGGATGACCAGTTTTTCAAGATAGTCGAAAAAAAACGGTTCTATGGGAGGTACCCTTTTTATCCCACCATCTTGATTTTTTTTTCACCAAAACATAAATAGTACAGTGATTTTTTTTTTTATAAAAATTCTTGGAGCCGTTTGCGAAAAAATAAGCTTTAACTTAACGGTTATATGACAGGTACCGTTAATTTGAGCTAAGAATACTTTAATGAATTGTTGAACGGTCAACTCACGGAAGAAATGGAGACTCCAACATTTCAAGAAGAACCCTTATGCTGCAGCCATCAAGCCATCAACATACAAAAGGCGATTAATCGACTCAAAAATAAAAATGCCCAGGGAGCCGACGGCTGATCAAACATGGAAAGCCAACACTACATCAATCAATTCACGAAAAAATGCCAGACGACTGCCGATGGCATCATATGTCCCATACATAAGAAGGGAGGTATCACAAAGTGCAGCAATTATAGGGGTATAACATTGTTGAGTACATCCAATAAGATTTTCGGTGCATATATGAAAACCATAATCGGCATCTATCAATGAGCCTTCATACCAGGCAATCATATCTTTACCCTTAGGTTATAGACTTTAAAGCTACGATAACATAGCCAGGCCTTGAGAGAATTCGGCATCCCAAATAAAGCTCGGTAGACCCCGGTGGGCTTGATACCTAGCTTTTTTTTCTTTGTAATTAACGCGCGGACAAAGGACTGTTTGTTTCTCTTTTAACACTGGGTTGGCATTAGAAGGATAAGGAGTGGAAGATCAGATCAATGGCAGATAAAAATGGCAAGGGAAAATCTCGCCGTGTAAACTATTGTTGGGCTAAAAAAAGAATCCCTCTATTTCACTGTACGTCCGAAGTTGGGCTCAAGTATGAAAAGGATCAGCATTCCTTGCGAGACGAGTATTACGGGAGAAATGCAGCTGGCTACTTCGAGTAAACGTTTTTTTATAAAAGAAACGATAAATTAAGAATACATGAAACATTGCCACGGTGTTCTAGAGGGGCAATTGTTTCAGCGGCAGTTCTATTTCCTATCAATCTTAATGCTCGATTTTGTATTCTATCAAGTAGGTGAAGCGATGTTTGCGAAGCAACTGCCCAGAGGTGGGAGTTATACTCGAGCTTAAGGCTTATACACGCTTTATCAATTGTAGCCAGATCAGAAGGAGAAAAATACTTTTTACACCGATACAGACAACCTAAACACTTAGCAGCATTTTTAGCGATCTCAAATATACGGTCATTCCAACGGAGGTTGTCGTTGACACTGAGTACTGAGTTGAGTACTGAGAACTTTTTGGTTTCTTTGATGTAATTGCTATTCATAGACAATGGCATGGGGAGTATGTTTAGCTTTAAGGACAGAAGACAGCATTGAGTTTTCAAAGCATTAAACTCCACACGATACCTATTACCCCATTTGACAATGCTGTATAAATCGGAGTTTAATGAGTTTTACTTACGGTACCGTTGCAATTGCACGTCCGAAAGCGAAGGACGTGAAGCATTGAAGGAATATGAAAATCTGAGGGTAGAGTCGTCAGCAAAACAGTTAAGTGGATTAGAAGTAACAGACAGAAGATCATTTATAAAAATGAGAAAAAGATTCGGAGACAGACCAGAGCCCTGGAGAACACCAGCATTTATTTTGTGGGAAACAGATTTGAATCCATCCAATACAACTTGTATTGAACGGTCCAGAAGATAGCTTCTAATCCAACGACCAAGAGTATCATCGATCCCAAAAGCACGCATTTTCGATAAGAGAGCTTCATGCTAAACTCTATCAGATGCCTTGGAGATATCAAAAGCAATAATCTTATTTTCACCAAAGCGATGTAACGATTTGTTCCACTGTTCGGTGAGATATGCCATCAGCTCGCAGAGGAACCAACTGGGAAAGTCTTTTACAGTCCTTTTTTGGTGGAAGACAACGTGCTAGACCTTGCTTGCGTTGGAAGGATGGCGTACACCAGGGCTTCCGATTCCTTAGGGTAGGCAATTGGACGACATCGGCCAGCAATTGTATGGGAGAACTTGTTAAAGGAGGCCTGCACCGGATCCGGGTGGTTGCGCCAATGGTGATGATGATAATGATGAACTTTGTCTAGTTCCCATTGAATGAGATAGATACTTTAAGGTTAAAATTATACAAATTAAGAGATACTTGCAAAGAATGGCTTCTGAAGCCACCGGCTCGAAATTGAATATATAAGTAATGTATAGTAAAAGGTTTCGAAGAGTCACACAGTTTGAACATATAAAAAGTATTAAAAACAACAACAACAACAACACTTAACGGATTTTAGTACGCCATCACACGTCTTAAGTCACAAAGAATTTATGAACATGTATTTTGAAAATTGTAGGACCGGTTTTGATAAAATCCTGTTTTTTATTTTTATTTTTTTTTTATTTTTTTAAAATGTTGGTATGCAGTTTCTTAGAATATATTAATATACATTTGAATTAAAAATTTAAAATATTTTTTTTTGCTTAGTTTTAAAAATATTGATTTTCCAAAAAAAAAATTCAAAAATTAATTTTAATTAGAAAAAAAAAATTACTCAAAATTTTGATATGCAGAATTAATTTGCCTATCTAAATCTTTTCAAATATAAAATTTGACAGAAATCCATAGAGCCGTTAACGAGAATGCCAAAAATTAAAAAAAACCGTTATATGAAAGGTCCCGTTAATAGACTTTTCCCGTATATGTGGCTCTAATCAAATGATAACCAATAGCAACAAAAAAATTTTCAAATTTTTTTATCAAAATCGTTGGAGCCGTTTTCGAGAAAAATTAGCTTTTCCTAAACGGTCGTATAGCAAGTACCGTTATTTTTAGCCCTAAAAATAAAATTTCAATTTCCCCTTTGAGGAATTCTAAGAGATACACACATACCAAATTTGAACACCCGTTTAGGCTGCAGATCAATATACACCCGGACGGACAGACAGACAGGCAGACAGACGGACATTTTTTGTCAATGACTTTTTTAGACTTCTCCATGATCGTAATGTCATGTTTCATTGTTATCTCAATTTTTTTTTATATTCAGGAATCCTAAACTTGCCTTATAGTCTCTATAATCGCAAGTAAAAAAATATTAAAAATTTTCTTGTAAGCATTAGCCGTCAACAATATAATCGGCAAACATCTTAAAAGTATTTTAGGTTTTTATTTTCGCGGAAGATATTCATATTAGATGAAGTTTTGTATTTTCGGAACTTACCGCGTTATAATAAATATTTATATGAAATATATAAATTATATTTCTTTCTAGAAATAAGAAAATATTTATTATAACGCGGTAAGTTCCGAAAATACAAAACTTTATCTAATCTTAAAAGTAATCAATGAATTTGCTTACATAACCATCATATACAGTGTGATGACCTTTAATGATTTCTTTTCCGTTTCTAAAAATACAAAATTTTTTTCCAGATTTCCTCCTAAATGTGTCCTTTCGGGATCTCAATATATGTAATACAACTCCTCAACGTTGACCCTCATCCAATCTGTTCTGTAGACACATACATACATATGTACATATTCATTTTCGGCAAAACAAATCCCCTTTTGTCTGTAATTACCTCGTCTTGATGATTTAGCCTTGCCAAATTGTCCGGCTGGACACATAAACATAATAAAACAACGTTCAGCCGAACTACCCTTTGCTAGAAGTGTACACACAAAAAGGCTCCTTCCCCTAAAAACAAACACATTTTTCTGCCAAGGGGGTAAATCAAAACCACTTAGGAAAAAGAAACCCATCAGCACGCCATCATTATCATCATCATCATCTCCATCCAGGAACACTAAAATTACAAGAGTGAAACCCGAAGCCACCACCTTCTTGTAGGAAACAAGCAGAGCGCTGTTGTCGTCGCATGGCTTAGGACTCTCACCACCCCCGTAAAGTATCCCGAAAAGGTATTTGTTTGGGATCTAAGCGCGGCAATGCGGGCGTAAACAATTTTCTACTTACATCTGAAAGGATATTGTATCTTTTTGCAAGAAGAGCCATGCGGTTTAACCGAGTATTTGATTAACCCTGCGGGAAGAGTACATACTACGCACATTCAATGTTCCAAATTTATGTGAACATGTACTAAATCATTTCCATCACGATGACAATGCTGATGAATATGATAAAGTGCACACAAGCCAGACGAAAAAGTCTAAGCAAAATGATAGGATTTTTATAGTTTGTTGACTCTAGCTCCTGCACCTTATATACTCCCCCACAACCTTAACGTTCGTCTTCGAAGAAGAGTACATTAGGCCCGTAGCAATGTTTTAGGTTCAATTTATGATTTGCCTCTGGAAGTGATGGTGGTTGTTGAAAGTAAAGGATCACTTTACATGTGGATTTACAACTCTGGTAATTAAGATTAAGGTATAGCCTTAGGATATGATTTAGCGAGGTTAAGGCTTTTTGCTGAACTACAATTTAATCGAAAAATAATCTATCGTTTAATCAATTGGCTTGGGAGAAATACGGAGAGAGATGCAGAAATATACCGATATATATTCACTATCTAAATAAAAATAAATTAATATGTATATTATATAATTTGACGAAAAATCTAATTTAAATTAGAGCAAAATGCTTAATATTTCGATTAAAGGTGGTAGTTAAATGGATAATTTGTATTTATGAAACATTTTATCCAGGAAAAACATGGTTCCTGGTGGGAGAGACTTAAATATGAAATACTGCACTGCTGGAGTTTAGCTTGA
Source organism: Platycheirus rosarum (assembly GCA_963971375.1). Classification (NCBI taxonomy): domain Eukaryota; kingdom Metazoa; phylum Arthropoda; class Insecta; order Diptera; family Syrphidae; genus Platycheirus; species Platycheirus rosarum. The sequence continues at coordinate 50,347,199 of OZ020509.1, read as the reverse complement.
TGTGCTTCCATGCATTAACGACTGCAAGAGTTCGTGAAGTTTGGTAGACGGAAGAGTTGCAGGATTCACTTTACTACGCAGGATTTTCTTATTCCGAAAAAAATGCACCGTTTCTGCGGGAGAAGTCCGAGTAATTTTCTTTGTGGAGTTTGGATATATCGGGTTTTCCAATAAGGACTAACAACTTTGAATTTAATTTGTGAACGCATCCTTTCACTAATCATCGAACCGTCATTGTCAATTTATTCAGTAAACTCAAAATTTTTATTATGGTACACGAGCGAGCAATGTCTGCAAATTATAAAAATTTTCTACCGAAATTGGAAGTAGGTGAACGGAACTTTAAGAGCGTTGAATTGTTGAATTTCATCGAAAAAACATCTTCAGTGACGAAGCTCATTTTTGGCTCAATGGGTTCGTCAATAAGCAAAATATGCCTTATTGGTCGGGTGAAAATCCACATTTGCTTCATGAATCACATCTTCATCCACAAAAAAATAACTATTTGGTCCGTTTTGCATACCGACGGCGTTTTTGAGCCATATTTTTTCGTCGACAATAACGATCGTCACGTTTTTGTGAATGGCCAGCGTTATCGCAGCATGATAACCGATGATTTTTGGCCCAAAATAGAAGACATGGACTTGGAAGACATGTGCTTCCAACAGCATGGAGCCACAAGCCACACAGCACACCTGATAATCGATTTATTGAAGAATAAGTTTGATAAGCGTGTTATCTCAAGAAATTGTCCAGTAGATTGGCACCACTTTCGTGCGATTTAAGGTCTCTAGACTATTTACTTTGGGGATACGTTAAGTCATTGGTTTATGCCAACAAGCCGACGACGTTGGAGGAGCTCCAAGCCAACATTGAACGCGAAATAGTGGCCGAGCCTTCGAAAATTAGGTCCAACGAATCGACCGCTGCAAACGTGCCCGCGGTGCCCATATGAACAAAGTCCAGTTCCATTCATAAATTTTATGATTGTTCTTTAAACCGATATTAAAGTTTTTGAAATATCTCAAATGGTTTGCGTTTTATTTAAAAAAAAATTCACAAGTCCTTATTGGAAAACCGATTTTGATAAAATTTTATATTTAAGTTTGTTATGAATGTTTTTAGAGTTTCTCAAGATATATTATGGACAAAATCACATCCTCACCTCCACGTGGTATCCGGTGAATAATTAAAAGATGAACTAACGACGAGCTTTAGATCCATCGGATCCATGAGTTATAAATATCTGAGTGAATACCCTGCTTAGAAACTAAGAAACCGAATATAAGATATGCTTTGAAGATCCATCCCTAACACGATTTATACACAGACCTCACTAGCCGTTCATGCAATAAAGTACTGTGATGAAAAACAATAGGTTTGTTTCAGATTAACAAACCAATAATGTTGACGACACCTCCTCTCCCCAAACGGAAAAGCGTAAAACAATTTACGTGTAACGTAAGAGCTGAAAACTGGGATTTCAATTGATGGTAGCTTAATGGGAATTTGGATACGGTTTCGCTGACAAATGAAGAACTCGACGAAAGATTTTAGACGACGAAGTTAGCAAGACCATCCATTTTAAGGCCAAATTCCATCATTTAAGACTAAGCCCCAAGCCCATACAGAGAAGAAAAAAGAAGCTAAAAAAAAAAAACAGTTTCTACGAGTTCTTTGCCAAAACGTTCGAGCAGGGACCGACCATGCACGATGACGTTAAAATCATATTGGGTGATTTAAACGCAAAAAGCGCAAATGAAGAGAGACAATTTTACGTACAATCGAAAAGCACAGCTTACTTGAGGTTTCCGGAAATGGACTCAGGCTCATCGTTTTTGCATCGGGAAAAAATATGGTATTAAACAGCAAGAGATATTATCGTCTTGAGATTCACAAAGGCACATAAAAGTCACCAGATGGTTGAACCTGCAAACAAATCTAGTATTCTGAACGTCTGTTAATTCTGAGACGCAGACGCACACATCCACGGATCATACTATATGTATAGGTGGTCCCAAATTTCCTATACGGATATCCATGGAAGCTATTAGCCGATTTACGATTGAACGAGCGGAGGATGAAAACGCTTATTCAGGAGAAAAAAAAAAGATCACAGGTAACATAAAATCAAGAAGATACAGAGGTGTTTTAACAGGAACGAGGTGCGAAACTTTTACATTCAACATCAGGTTTCATTATCTGCCTTAGCCCATCAAAGATGGAGATGGAAAAACTGCAGTCGATATTATCTATGTATGTATCTAGAAAGACTAGTTCAAACAGGAGTTGAATGACGATAACGGGCAAAATCTCTCACCGACCTGGACCAGTAAATCAAGATGGCCAACAAGAACTGCATCCGCCCGAAATGAGTTACAAATAGCCATTGTCATTTGTCAGACTAAAAACAAATAAAAGTCCTGATATCGAAGGGCTACAAACTTTTTTTTTATAACCGACAGTAGTGATTGTAGTCTTGGCTATCATTTGATTAGAACCGCATATACTGGAAAAGTCTATTAACTAAAAATAAAAAAACAGGATTTTATCAAAACCAACAATTTTCGAAATACATTTTTCATAAATTCCTTGTTATTTAAAACGTGTGTTGGCATACTTCGTTTTTACTAAAAACCATTAAGTATTGTGGTTTTCAATACTTTTTATAAGTTCAAACTGTGTTATTTTCAACGCAAATGTTATTTGTTTCTGTCAAATATCTTGCTTTTCAATGTCAATTCATTTTTATAAATGATCTTCTGTCTTCTACTTCTAATCCACTCAACTGTTTTGCTGACGACTCTACTCTCAGTTTTTCACAATCGTTCAGTGATTCACGTCCTTTACTTTCGGACGTGCAGTTGCAACGGTACCGTATTTTATTCTCATTGAACTCCGATTTACACAGCATTTTTAAATGGCGTAATAGGAGTTGTGTGCTTCGAAAACTCAACGCTGCCTTCTGTCGTTAAAACTAAACATACCCCCATGTCATTGTCTATGAATGGCACTTGCATCGAAGAAATCGAAAAGCTTTCAGTACTCGGTACAATGGCAGATTGCTAAAAATGCTGCTAAGGGTTTTCTGCGTAGGTTTTCTGTATCGATGTAAGAAGTTTTTTTCCACTTCTGATCTGGCTGCAATTTACAAAGCGTTTATACGCCAAAACTTGAATACAACTCACACCTTTGCGCAGGTACTTCTCAGCCATCACTACATCTGCTCGATAGAATACAAAACAGAGCGTTAAAATTGATAGGAAATAGAACTGCTTCTGAAACAATTGCCCCTCTCGAACATAAACGCAACGTTTCATATCTTTTCTTATTTTATATTTTCTTTCATACAAAATGTTCACTCGAGGTAGCCAGTTCCTCTCCATAAAAGTTTCATCCGTAATATTCATCACGAAAGGAATGCTCATCATTGAATTGAACCCAATTTCGGACGTACGATGAAATACTGTGATTCTTTTTTTAGCCGAACAACACGATTTTAGAATGGTTTACTTGGCGAAAGGTGCTCCCTTGCCATTTCAATTTTATAGGAATCAAAACCAATGTTAATTGACAACTTCTATCCCTCCCTCCCTATCCATCCTACGCTCGCGCAGTGACTTTTAACACTAAAAGGGCAACACGAAAACCCCTTTTGCGCGCGCCATACTTTTTCACAGGTCCAGTTGACCTGTTCATGTGCGTACGCCAACTCATCTGCAAAATACTGTTATATCGCCTTTAAGCACATCTGACCATTATGTCATTTGTTCATATTAAAAAAAATCAAAACTCGCGCTGCTAGGTATATGCCCATCGGTTTCCCTTGAGCCTAACTTCAAACATACGTTTAAGTACAAATATTCTTTCTTTAGTCGCACCACACGAATATGGAACAATTTGCATGGTTCGGTTATTCCCACCCAGTTTGATATGCAGATTTACAGAACTAATGTACATCAACATCTCCTTTTACATCAGTCCCTATTTCTATAAAGCTCGCGCGGTATTTAACAATTTAAGGTAAGTAAAATTCATGCAGCCATTTTGGCATGGAAGCTAGCAAACGAACCTCCAGCCAAATATTAGTTCACATATAAGCCTCTTCCACAGAGAGCGTTCATTTTTCCGAAGTTAAAAGTTGCCTATTTTCTTAATCCAGAACCTCAACCATCAACATATCAAATTTCATCCAAATGCGTTAAGCATTCGCGTGATTGAGGAACATACTGGAAAAATCTATTAACGGTACCTTTTATGTAACGGTTTTCTTAATTTTGGGATTTCTCAGTAACGGCTGTTTGGATTTCTGTCAAATCTTATATTTGAGAAGATCTAAGTAGTTTAATTAATTCTGCATATTAACATTTTTAATAACTTTTTTTTTAATTAAAATTAATTTTTTAAATTTTTATTTTGAAAAATCAATATTTTTTAAAACTAATCAAAAAAAATTATTTTAAATCTTATAATTTCATGTATGTTAATAAACTCTACAAAACTGCATACCAAAATTTCCCAAAAAAAATTTTTTCAAAAAACTAAAAATAAAAAACAGGATTTTATCGAAACCGGTCCTACAATTTTCGAAATACATTTTTCATAAATTCTTCAAGACGTGTGATGGCGTACTTTATTTTTACTAAAAACCGTTTAGTATTGTCCTTTTGATACTTTTTATAAGTTCAAACTCTGTTATTTTCAACGTAAATGTTACTTGTTTCTGCCAAGGATCCTGCTTTCCAATGCAATTAGGCACTTAAGAGTAAGTACGTTCGACCCAGTCGTGCCTATTTTTTCTTATATATACATTTTAGTAGAAATCGATTAGCTAGTTCCCCAAAATATCCCATTCCATGCCACAAATAATCTACTGTTTTTTTTCATTTAAAAATTCTTGTAGCATTTTATGATCGTCATTTAGCGTATATAGTTTAGAAAACACAAAATAACATTTCCAAAATTTTAAATTCAGCAATGATGTTTCCTATCACATTTTTTAGTGCAGGCGTCTTTTTGTAAAAGATTTAATTTAAATTTTTTTTGACGTGCAACTTTTTTTTGGAATCGTTGTGATTTGAAGCTCAATGAAATCGAAAATGCGTTAAGGCTAGGTAAAAGGTACATTTAACAATAATTTACTTTTTGAAAATTGCTTAGTTTTGTTTGATAGATCGATAAACGTATGGTGTGAGTTAATGGAATTTATTTACCTACAAGGTGGGCCAAAAGAGATCACCCTATTGGAAGATGCCCTTATTTTTGCAAATGGTTGCCAATGTCAAATCTGTTTTGACATCTGTGGACTAGACAGATGTAGAATACAAATGAACAAGCCATGGAGCGATACACTCCCTAAGAACGCGAAATAATCGTGTCAAATTTTTTGCGTAACAATTCCTCTGTATTGTTGGTGGAGGGCGAATTCCGTCGCCGATTCAACGGCCGTCCGATACCGACTGCGTAAACACCGCGCCGTTTGGCCACTAACCTTGAAGAGTATGAGACCTCACAAGACGTGAGAGTGGCCGGCCCCGGAGCGCCCGTTGTGCGAAAATATCGTTGCTGTTGACGAGGATGTCGAGCTGTCGCCGGAAACATCGACCAGACGCCGTGCCTTGCAATTAGCCATCAGCCGGTCGTCCCTAAGGCGAATTTTGGTCAAGGACTTGTGCATGTTCTCGTACAAAGTCTAGTCCTTGCATCAGCTGCTGCCTGTCGACCGCCAAACGCACAAGCCATCCTCAATCTCGAGGACGAAGTGGATGAGGCTCATTTCCACCTCAGCGGGTACGTGAATAAGCAAAACTATCGCTTCTGGGGCACCGAAAATCCACGAGTAATGCACAAGGAGCCAAAGCACCCGCTCAGAGTTACTGCATGGTGCGTTGCTCAAGCTGAAGGAGTCATCGGGCCATTGTCAAATGACAACAGTGGACGGTGCGCGCTATAGGGCCATGTTAACCGAGTTTTTTCTGCCGCAATTAGACGAATTAGGACTGGAGGACATGTGGTTCCAACTGGGCGGAGCTACGGCACATATTGCGCGAGCCACAACCGATATTCTGAAGGCGGCGTTCCCGGGTTGCCTCATCTGTCGTTTTGCGATTTGCACTGGCCCGCAAGATCGCCCGATTTAACCGTTCCACACTTTTTTGTGCGGTTTTTTGAAGTCCCGTGTTTACGTTAACAAGCCCGAGACCCTAGAAGCCCTCAACAACAACACCACGAGTGTGAGAATCTGTCGCCCGAAGTTCTCGCTGAAGTGATGAAAAATGCCATAAAACGAGCCCGTAAGACTTTATGACGGCGCCCTTTTGGCCGATAATGTTTCTCTATCATCGTCATGTCATGTTTGATTGTTATCTCAAATTTTTTAATCTGCACGAATGTAAAGTTGCATTATAGTACCTATAATCGCAAGTAAAAAACGACTTTCTGCCTAGGCAAAACTAGTTCACTGACACACTTCGGCTTCAATCTAACTCGCTAATTTAATAGTTAATAGTTTTGACAGTAACATATAAATATCAAAATAAAAAAAATAATTTTTTTTTTCGGAAATTCTTTAAGTTTTTTAATTAGTTAAAGAGTTTTCTCGAAAAATTAAGTATGCAATAAAATTTGAAAACCAAATTTCTATCGAGGAAAAAAGTCGTTTAAAAAAAAAAAAAAAAACGTTTCGAAAATCTTGGAAAATTATTTTAAAAAAATTCAATGAACCCGTTTTGAAAATGTTCGAAAACCAATTTTTTTAGAAAATTAAAAAAAAATCGAAAAAAGAGTTTTTGAAAATTTTGAAATACAATATTAATTTATTGAAATCGGGATAATGGTTTACGATAAAACCACATTTGAAAAAATGGTTCTATGAGAATTACCGTTATAGAACAAATTTCGAAAAATTCATTCTAACTGTAAAAAAATAGCACCCTGAATGTTTTATGAAAATCGTTAGAGCTGTTTTTGAGAAAATCAAACAGTCATTTTTCGACCTAGAACAAAAATGAAAAACACCCCCCAAATAAATACCAAAAAACAAGTTTGAAGCGAATCGGCCCATCCGTTTAGGCTGCAGAAGTGCGAACAGACAGACAGACAGACGGACGGAATTTCCAGACGCACTTTTTTCGACTTCTCTATCATCGTTATTACATGTTTGATTGTTAAAATTTTGTTTGCACGAATCCATAACTTGCCTTACCTATAGTACCTATAATCGCAAGTAAAAATTGGTACTAGAAATAAATACCAAAAAACAAGTTTGAAGCGAATCGGCCCATTCGTTTAGGCTGCAGAAGTGCGAACAGACAGACAGACAGACGGACGGAATTTCCGGACGCACTTTTTTCGACTTCTCTATCATCGTTATGACATGTTTGATTGTTAAAATTTTGTTTGCACGAATCCATAACTTGCCTTACCTATAGTACCTATAATCGCAAGTAAAAATTGGTACTAGAAGGCAAGATAATTACTTTTTCAAAACATAATTTTCCAAGAACACCAGAATGTTCGCGGAATGTTTGTTACTTTAAATTAAAGGTTAGTAAATAAACATAAAGCACAAAACATTGTTGTTTTTATTTTAATATGCAAGGTACGTCCTTCGAATCCAATTTGACATTTTATTGTATCACTATTCTGTTCTGGCTTTTTAATCAATTTTTAATATTATTTCAACAGAAAAGCTAAAATAAACTTTAAAATATTCGCCGTTGGTATTCATTCCCAAGAAACTCAACAAACCACCAAAATGGCCAGCAGCGAGTCTTCGTCAGAGGTACGCAGTGCTCCTTACCTCGGCGCAAATTATATTTACTTCAAATCATGAAGTTTTTATGTGTTATTTTTAGTCAAGTTTCCGAATTGTTTTTGAGAGAACCACCCTCAGGACAGAACTGAAAGTAGTTTGTTTACCATCCACGACAAAAACCACAATCGAGTTTTTTAAGCCAAAGGTACTCTTTGTGGTAAACATTGTCAAAAATTGGTTTGCCATTGTCTTGGAATAATGGCTTACAAAATAAACATAAATCTATGCTTGTATACCACCTTGTAAACTACTTCAAAACTTTTTCAAAACCTCATCCACCTTTAAAATGCTAAATTTTAAAGATGTAAGCCATTGAACAAAGCTAGTATGAGCGAAGGAAAGTCTTAATCAAGGTAAAGCAGGGTAAACCTAATACCTGTAACGAGATTCAATTTAATTCTCATTAATATTCTTTATTGACATCCTCAAGTAGAAGCCTACGGGATGCCAAAGGTTGGATTAGGATACAAACTATGTAAAGTTTAATTGAAAAAAAATCGTCACCTGGACCCGAAGAATTTTGAGGCAATGTCAATGTTTTTTGATGCTTCGGTCTAGGGTTACGGAGATACGTAATAGCAGTTCTGCTTGTAAACATGTCCGTTATAGTGAAAATGAGCCTCTTGGCCCGAAAAATGCAATTCACAGTAAGAAAATGTTGCAACGCATTGTTTCACAAATTTTTTGCTTAAAACAAAATCATTTTCTCGCAGTTAATGAACGATTTGAATTTTTAAAACATGTAATTAGAGCTTAAAGTTAAGCATTTTTACTCTGTGCAAACGGTTTAATATTTTCGGGAGTTCTTTCATATTGATTAGACCCTTAACTAGGCATGTTAATAGGTGTAGCAGTTGCCCGGAACCTAATATGAACTCAAAAAAAATGGTTTCTTTTGAAGAGGTGTCCTTACTCACTGGCAAAGCTCCTACTCTTCTGGAATCTTTCCTAGAAGATGGAAAACAGCATTTGTCCAGCCTGTCCCTAAGAAAGGTGACCCATTCTCCCCTTCCCTTCCTCTTGCCCACGCATAGCGTGACCTTTCTATGATCATGGAAACGCTGATTATCTCGTAGACCGAAAGCTTCTCCATGATCGTCAATAAGGCTTTCGCAGTAATGGTTCCACTGGTGATCTGATGGCATATTCCACCGAACAGTGGAACAAATCGTTACAATCTGATTCGCACTAAATAAATGCTGGTGTGCCCCAGGGCTCCGTTTTGCATCCGACTCTTTTTCTCATTTTATAAATGATCTTCTGTCTGTTACTTCTTATCAACTTAACTATTTTGCTGACGACTCTACCCTCAGCTTTTCATATTCGTCTGATGTTTCACGTTCTTTACCTGCGGACATGCAATTGCAACGGTACCGTATGTTAAACTCATTAAACTCCGATCTATACAGCAGTGTCAATTGGGGTAATATAATCGTGTGGAGTTTAATGCTTCGAAAACTCAATGCTGTCTTCTGTCCTTAAAGCTAAACATACTCCCCGAAAAAACAAAAGCTTTCAGTACTCGGTATGTATATCAACGATGATATCCGTTTAAAGACTATTTTTGAGACTACCTAAAATGCTGCTAAGTGGCGTGCTTAGGATTTCTTTATCGATGCAAGAAGTTTTTTCCCCTTCTAAACTGGCTTCAATTTACAAAGCGTTTATAAGCCCAAAACTCGAGTATAACTCACACATCTGGGCAGTACAAATTGAAACTTTGGACGTTTCTTCAACTAAAAACTCATTTAATTTTCAGTCGTATTTTGAAAATTTGCAGAGTTAAACAATATGTTTTCAACTTCTTTTCGTCGTTATGGCGAAATAAAAAAATAAAAAAAAATGTTTGACCATGCAGGCCATCACTGGAACTTCTCGCTATTCCCAAGCTTGACGCTCTTTTAAATTAAATTAGATTTATTCATTGCAAAATAAAAGTATACTTTTATGTATTTTACCTTTTAAATTATAGAAAAGAGTGTTAAGAAATTTTGATATTGTACTTGGCGAAATGGGTGTACTGTACTAAAGGGTCCGCCATCTAACGTTTTTTTCAACTAGTGCTTATTTCGTGAATGGTAACACTTAGCTCATGTCTGATTTGACAGATAATTCGTTAGCGTTGAAGCCAACTGACCATCGAATGCGTTTTCGCTTCGCGATCGACCTAGAGAAGATGCCGATTTGGACAAAAAAAATCATCTTTTCAGATGAAGCTCATTTTGATCTTGGCGGGTATGTAAACAAGCAAAATTGTCGCATTTGGGGCACAGAAAACCCGCACGCATACATGGAAAAGCCGATACACCCAAAACGAGTCACTGTTTGGTGCGGATTTTGGTCCAGGGGCATAATTGGACCATTTTTTTCAATGGCGATCGTTATCGGGCCATGTTGAAGGAATTTTTGTTCACAAAAATTGAAGAGGAGGATATTGGCAACATTTGGTTTCAACAGGACGGCGCTACGTGCCACACACCCGAAGCTACACTCGATGTTTTGCGCCCTGTTTTTGAAGATCGCATTATCAGCCGGAGAGCTGATGTCGTTTGGCCACCTCGGAGCTGCGATTTGACACCGTTGGACTATTATTTGTGGGGTGCCGCAAAAGATAAGTGTTACGCCGACAAGCCAGATACAATTGACGCTTTAAAGGACAATATTCGTGAAGCTATTGATGAAATACAGCTGCACACAATCGATAATGTGCTTAAAAGTTGGACCGATCGTGTAGGCTACTGCATGGCCAGCCGAGGCAGCCATTTGAATGAAATTATTTTCCATTATTAACCGGAAGGATTGCACTTTCAAATAAAAAAGAAATTTGAGAAAATATTCAGTAGTTTTTTTTATAGCATTTTCAAAAAAAAAAGTTATTTGGCGGACCCGTTACTTTGTGGACTAAAGCTATGCTTATTTAATGAGCTCCATTTTCGAAAGAATCCATTCCAATTTATTATTTTATATACTCGAACTTAACACGACGAATGGTTAATGACAAATGAAATGTTTTCTTTGCAAAAAAAAAAACTTTGCAGCTTTTGCACAGAAATGCAAAGTTCGTTTCCTTGGGAAACGAAATGAAATAATTCTTTGCAAACTGGGAATACCTTGTACTTTTCAGAAAATTAATTTTGCAGATTTTTCAGATTTGTTATTCTTGAAACAAAATTTGTAAGGAAGTACATTTTTTTTTCAATTTTTCAAAGTTTCTTCTTTGCCAATTGGTGTTTGGTGAAATGAAATTTGCAAAGTCAAAGTGAAAAGTTGCAAATTGCAATAAGGTCAAAGTAGTTGGTGAAATAGGCCCAAGAAACCCGAAGCATTGAAGTTCGCAATTGGATTGCATCGGTCAGATATCGGCAGGTATGAAAAAAATTGTTCAACGAGGCCTGGACCGGATCGCGGATTATGTGTCGATGATAATTATGATAACAATTGTGGAGCACTGTCCAAGAAGGTAAGCTTACACTGTTCTTTGTCCAAGAACATCTTAATTGAAAAGAAATAAGGTCTGATGATGCCACAATGCCAAATCAGCGTAAACTGTTATAATCGCGATAACAAAAAAAAAACATGACAGCACGAAAAAGTAAAAGTGTATCGCTTTTGAACTGCATCTCTCTTAATTGCAAGCTCTTAAGGAGGAGTCTTTAATTTAAAGTTCGTTGGAGGACTTCCGTTTATTTAGGTTTTCCCTACATATCAAAATGCTTTTCAATTTGGGCTCATTTTAAGTGCTTGACCTTTACTTGGAATTGGAATCAGAATTCTATATAGAAAACCATGCAGCATGCATATAGAGGGAAAACTTCATACAAGTGAACATCGCCAGATGTTAAATGAAACTATTTTTGTTTGGATAGAAAATATTTCCTTGAGAAATATATTTTTCTTTCAAAAGTCTGTTTTTATTTTTCATCTTAAGTACCCAACGAAAGGTTACTTTTCTTAGATTTCGTAAAAGTTATTTCTTCTTCTCCAAGGATTACTCTTTCAAGTTTAATTTCTCAAATTAATGTTGAATTAAAAACGAATTCCCTTCACTTTTTTTCGAAGAATTTATTTTTCAAAACATTAAGTACTTTTCCATTTCACTTTGCGTTATGTGCTCGGTACATTATATTTCATTTTTTATCCGTTGAAATAAAAAAAAAGATTTTAGATATTTTTTAATGTTTTGTTTTCTTTGTCACGTAGATTTATGTTGAAGATTCTTCGGAGAAATGCTTAATTTTCTGTGTGTAACGTTGGATTTATTTTTTGTTGAGATCTTTTTTTCTTTATTTTTGTGTCCATGAATAGCGCAAAGATAGATTATAATTTTAATATTAGCTACAGCTCTCAGGATATACATACATCATTCATTTTTATTAAGCGAGAGTTATGTTGTTTAAGGTTTTCCTGTTTTCCTGTTTTTTTTTTTTTTTTTTTTTTGGATAAGCGACTGTTTGTCTGTTGTTGAATGTGTTTCGATTGTAATTTTATAATAAATTAATGATATCTTGTGTACTAAGGTTTATAAAACATAAAAACTGCATACACAGATTGTGCCTTTTCTAAAATTGCCAGAAAAAATTGGAGATCAAATGCAGTTACTCTTTACTTTTAGTTTAACTTAGGTGAAAGTTATAGAAAATTGCAAACCACACTTAAAACAGATAAGATAACAACTCCACAAAATCGCTTGATTTCATACAAGGAACAAATGAACAAATATCAAATTGACTCGCCTGTTTCTTACAGACTCGTTAGATAAATTTTTTAAGCCAACCTAAATTCTTTATGAAAAAACATTTAAGAATCCACCTTAAGATGCAGCCCATATGACAACAAAACTGAGTCTCGCTTAAAATCATACTAGCTGGACCGGGAAGTGGAGAAAAGTTCTCCGTAGTATTGAAACGAAATTTAATATAAAACTCTCACTCTGAAGTCTAAACCCGACAGGTCTCGGAAATAATCTGATTATACGACGACGAAGCGAGCAACGACAACGGGTAAATTATTTACGAATTTTCCAATGGAACGTTAGATTAAGTTTACCTTCATCGGCTTTAATGCACTACACAAAAGGCTTCGCTACCTTCGCAAGCGAGGCAAATTTAATAAGATCAGCTTTATAAACGTTCACGCAGCTACTGAGAATTACGAAGAAGACGAAAAAGATTCCTACTATGAACTTGTAGTGAGGACCATCAATGCCTGTCCAAGGTATGACCGTATGATCGTCACCATTACTCGAGTCTTATGACGATAAGAAATTACCGAGGTGCCAACATTGACTTTGACCACTATCTATACAGTTTGGCAATACGCTGCCGGGCGTAGAGGAAAAATGGTCAAGCCGTAAGAACAAAGTCAAGCTACTGCTGATTGATACCATCTTAGGCAGTAGTCACAGAGATTGTTAGCGACTGGTTTGATGATAAATGCAAAGTATCGGCTGAACGTAATAATGCTAAATACCGAGCAATGCAGCAGTCTTATAGAACGCAGGCACACGAAGATGAATATAAAGAAGAAGAAAGAATTTCTTTGAAAGGGAAAAAATCAGATGGCAAATTGAGCACCAGGCGCTGAAGTTCTATCAATCAGTTGGAAACATTTCGCAATTTACACCCTCTACTATGTAGGCTGACCATAATCAACACTACAATACAAGTCAAAGTAGCCGGTTTGCTGTCCAGACCAATCAATATGTGTACTAGACTCCGACAAAGAGATGGTCTGGCTTGCATCTTCTTCAACCTGGGTCGTAGCCCCCTCATATGGAAGAATAAATACGCGGGCGATTGCTAAAATCCAACAGAACCTACTGTATTCTGCCAAAGCTCTTTAAATCCAGAAACCTTATACAATAAAAACAAAGCTGCTGCTGTAGAAGGTCTTACCAGTTCTTACATACGGATCCGAGACTTGGGTGCTTTCAAGAAGACACACTTAAATCTATCTTGTGGGAAGTCTTTTGCAGTTCTTTTTACCTTTTATGGTAAAAGACAACGTGGCAGATGTTGCTTGCATAGAAAGCACTGCTTTTTTGCTTTTGATCAACAAAAATATGAATCGATATCTTAAATATGACAAAGTTTCTGATTTATAAAATAAAATTTTAAAAATCTTATAGAACAAAGTTGAATTATGATTCAATTTAATTTTAAATTAGCTTTAAATTTATCCATTAAAAACGATGGTTAAGTTTCATTACTATAAGGAAGACATCGATTTTGTTTTGCTAAGCTGTGAAAAAATTGGCCATTATATTTATATGTATTTCAATATCATTTGAATATCATAGATAAACAGACATACATTTTTTAGGTTCCTCTATGATCGTAATTTCACGTTATACTGTTATCTCAATTTGTTTATAGTCACAAATCCTAAACTTGCCTTATAGTTCTAATAATTCGCAACTAAAAAGAACATAGAAGTTAAGATAAAATGAAGTTTTGTAGAAAAGTCTATTAAATGCGTTACCTTTCGTAACTAAAATTCCTTCTTTTTTACTACCTCGTAAAAATGTTGTCCTTATTTCGGTGAGTTTTACCTTATGACCACCATTGTCAGTAAGCCGCCATTTTGTGTTCATTTCTGTTTTTACTCGTACCACTCGTAATTTGTATCCTAGATAAAAAAGTTACATCACAAACTTGTAGGAAATTAAATTTTATACAAAATATGGCAAATGACTTTTTTGGCTACATGCTTTTGTTTAAAAGTTGTAGATCTGAGCAGTTTTCTTATTAAAATAACCGTTCTCGTTCTGCAGCGCATATACGATCGAGAAAACCGTTCTTTAGCAGTACGGTGCATTTTTGTTTTTTATTATTAATATATATGGTGTTCTGGGAAAAATTCGCAGACGAAATTTGATTTAAGTATTTAAAAGAATACTAGTAACGAGTCAAAAAACACATTTTGCACACATGCACCTCTTGTCAGTAAGCCGCCATTTTGTTTTTAGTGTTCATTTCTATTTTTACTCGTAACTCTCGTAATTTGTATCTTAGATAAAAAAAGTTATATCACAAACTTATAGCAAATTAAATTTTCTACAAAATATATATAATGACTTTTTCCGCTAAATGTTTTTGTTTAAAAGTTAAAGCATGTTTTGTTTAAAAAAAACTAGCTAACTGATTGATAGTATAACTCTTTTTCACACCACAAATGAGGTAGAGGTTTTTCGCTGCAAGAATCAGTAACTGACTTTTGCAGGGTATTAGGCATTTTTTTTGTGGTTTCCCCTCTAGGCCTAATCCACAAGTCCTTATTCTTCGAGTTACACCTTCCTCATCTTTTTGGAAGGCCCTAGAGCGGATATTAGATTTTCTTTTAGGTAAACCCTATTACTATCTTCAGAAAAGATATGAAGACAGTTTTCTAAATCTTCTTGTTGATTGTTGTCAGCTTCTACATCTTCATCATCGAAATCATCAACAAATTCAGTAACATTTTCACAGAGCTCTCCTTCACAATAATTACAAACAGCTGAGCAATGCAGCCCAGCCTTTCGACAGCCACAAGTTCCTCCACATCCCGTCTTACATGTACAAGTGACTAGTTTCATAAGTGATGCAGGATCCATGGTTGTATGAATTTGAACCAAACCAAGCAAAATACCTTTTTTCCATCCCCATTCCTCAGCATCAAGTCTTATATTCAGCCAAAATTGAACTTGATGGTAACATCGGAGAAGATGTTGCTTGGCTGCAGCTTGAGTTGGAGGAAAAGTAGCAAAATTTGGTGTCGTTTTGGTTGCAGATTTGAGAAAGCATTTGTGTCGAAACGAATCCAATGACTTTTCGGTAGCAGGGTTGCCTCCATACACAGCTATGAGAAACTGTCCGCCGATATGTGGAAAAGTGGAATATGTGGTGTGGAAAAGAGTTATACTGGTAATCAGTTAGCTAGTTTTTTTTTTAAACAAAACATGCTTTAACTTTGAAACAAAAACATTTAGCGGAAAAAGTCATTATATATATTTTGTAGAAAATTTAATTTGCTATAAGTTTGTGATATAACTTTTTTATCTGAGATACAAATTACGAGAGTTACCACTAAAAATAGAAATGAACACTAAAAACAAAATGGCGGCTTACTGACAACAGGTGCATGTGTGCAAAATGTGTTTTTTGGTTCCTGTACTAGTACTCTTTCGAATACCGAAGTCAAATGTCGTCTGTAAATTATTTCCCAGAGCTCCATATAATAAAATCTAAATGCACTGTACTATATTTCCAGTGAGATAAAAATTCAGCGGTGAATATAACCAACAAAAAAAAATATTAATGTGTTTATATGTGCTTTTCACACGAGCAACTAAGTTGCTGTCTATACTTGTACACAGTAGAAGCTTTTGAATGAAGAACAAAATCTTATGTGTACTACCACCAAGCTCATAGGCTGGAGTTATAGCTATTCCACAGGGGCCAACCCGATCATCAGGCACCTTCAGTGGTGCTTTATCGCTTTTTATGTTCAATTAATTACGAAAAACCTTTTGGCCCCGAGCTGGGTTTGAACCTTGAATAAGTGATCTAGCTTTTGCGAAAGCCGATGTACTACACATCGCACTATTGCAGCCACATGATAAGCATGTTCTCAGAACAGGTTTTGCTGGTTTATTAAATTGCATTGAACCGACTAGCATTTTTATGAGTTCACAAGTTGTTTATTCGATTTTTTTTTTTCCCCGCTTTGGTTATAAGCCAAAAATTCGTATGGATTCACATAATGAGGGAGAAGTGGTGAATGAAGTTCACTTATCACGAAATTTCTAGCCAAGTTTATTACATCACAGGATTAAAATTAAAAATCCGTTTATGCTCTTGTGCGTCATTGATAGTTTCTTTTTCCTGATTTTCAAACAAGCAACAATTTAATATCGACAGCCATTTCAGAAGGACCAATTGCACTGTTGAAATTGGCTCTTGGCTGTACAAAATTGGGTACGCCCGGACGCCCCCGTCCATAATCACACTGAATGGAATCCGATTTACGTTGGTCATTTACGGGCTAATGAACTGGCAAATGGGAATCATTAAGCCATCAATCATGTTAGTATATTACCGCAGTTAATATGGGTATTTTTTCGTATCTTTAATTTGTATGTGGTATCCGGTTGTGTATTATGGTGGTTTTATTGTCATGCAATTGAAAAGGATAATGTAATCAGAAATAAATTTAATGTTTGCCGAATAAATAATTTTATTTTTTTTTAAATGACAAATAAATTATAAAGGTGGCAGGAATGTGTAATCCGTCGATATGACCTGCATATATGTAGATATTTATATACCTTGTTCCCATGTTGCTTATTTATTCATGTTTATTTATCCAGTCATTTGACTGTTTGGATATGCAACTGTATCTTTGGCATTAAATCGATTAGGTATCATCAGAATGCCCATTAATTAACCATTATAATGAATAAAGCCATAAATTAAACAAACATGAAGGAATAAAAGCAGTGGTTTGGTTAAAAAGATGCATATATTTTGATTACACCGGAGACTTGTAATGTTTGGATTTGTGCCAAAATTGGGAAATAGTAGGTGTTCGGTTATAACCTACAATTTTAAGAAGGATTGTTTGAAAACGGAAGTAGATGGAAACAGATGATACTATCATAACACAACTGCTATACAGGGTGATTGGTTTAAGGTGCACCAAAAAGCTTGAGCGTGTAGGTAGGGTTAAGACAAGAACAAAAATCATATGCGAGGGGGGTCTGTTTCTCCCCGTTTAGGCGGGAGGGGCAATTTTCTAAAAAATTGACTTAAATCAGAAAAAAAATATTTAAAAACAACGGTGAATGATACAAAGCCTTGTGATATCTTTTTGGAAAGCCAGACAACTACTCTTTTATTTTATTTTTAAATGAAGTTGTTTAAGTGAACAGTTTTAAAAAATTATTTTCAAACTCAAAATTTCGAAAAAAAAAATTAAAAAAAAAATGAAACTATTTTTTTTTTTATTTTATGTAATTAACTATTATTTTTATTTTCAAAATTCAATGCTCTTATTAAATTTTAGTCAAAAACAGAAAACCGGATGTCAAAATGTATCTTATAGTTTTTGAGAAATTAAAAAAAACCTAAAAGTACTTTTTTCCAAGAAAAAAATTTTTCCATTGGTTTTCCCAGGTTTGACCTGCTCAGGTATTATTAATTAGGGGATTATCCCTTTTTAATTTTTTATTACATACCATCCGGTTTTAAACAAATAATAAAAAAAAAATTAACTGGATTAACCATATTTCACCTTTTTAATTGAGGCACGTGGCAAAATGACCTGCATGCCTACCCAAATTAAAGGTATTTATACTAATTACCTAATTTAAAAAAAAATATGTTTTACTTCACAACAAATAAATATGGAAGGATATTCTGGATTAAACTTATTCCCAAATTGCGCAACAAATCGCCAACACAAAACAATGGCAAACTTAAACTACTCCCGGAAAGAATTGGCTGATATGCACTTCTGCTATGGATTAGCGGATGGTTCCAGTCAGCAAGCACAAAGATTGTACGCTGAAAGGTTCCCCAATAGGGATGTCCCCACTATTCAATGTTTGCAAGACTTCACAATCATCTTCGGGAGCATGGAGTGCTCGAGTATCGAAGGAGGGAAAGGTCATCTGCTGGATCGGCAAACATAGTAGAGGACGGAATTTTGGATTTGGTAGGACGTAATCCCACCCTTAGCACCAGAAAGATAACAACTATGATTGGATTGCCCCAGTGTAAAGTTTGGACAGTGATTCATTCCGAAAACCTTCACCCATATCACTTTACCCCAGTGCAAGAGTTGAAATTAAATGATAAGGTATTGAGGACAGAATTTTGTAGAAGGCTATTGCTGAGGGAAGAAACAGAATACAACTACTTCAAAAGGATAGTCTGGACAGATGAAGCGCAGTTTACCAAAGATGGAGTTACCAATTTTCACAACTTACATTACTGGAGTCCAAACAATCCACACGTAAAAAAACAAAATAAATCACAGCACCGCTTCAGCTGCAATGTGTGGCTTGGTATTATTGGACCACGTTTTTTGAATCCGGTCTGCAATTCCTAAGAACCCTTTTGCCAGACTTATTAGAAAGTGTCCCTTTGGCAATAGCAGACAATTTGATATTTCAACAAGATGGAGCTTCAGCACACTATAGCCTGGCTGTGAGAAACTGGCTGGATAATCAATTCAACGATTGATGGATAGGAAGGGGAGGTCCCACTGAATGGCCACCAAGATCAGCGGATTTAACTCCTTTGGACTTTTACGCCTGGGGATTCATGAAGAACTACGAGTATGAAGTTGAAATTACATCTTTGGAGCAACTTAAACAACGGATTGAGGTAGCTGGAGTGAAATTGCAGGAGAATTTGGCAGAGTTAGATTTATCTGCAGCCATACAAAGAAGATACAACATTTGCCTTCTAAAAAGTGGGGATAATATCGAAAATTTATTGTAACATTATTGATTTTCATTTGAATAAGCTTCAGTGTTACAAATATTATAAAATTACTGGTTAAATTATTTATTTATTTAAGTTTTTGCTAATTAAACTAAAAACAAACAAAAAAACAATTTTTCAAACTAAGATACATTTTGGTATCTGGTTTTCTGTTTTTGACTAAAAATTAATAAGAACATTGAATTTTGAAAATAAAAATAATAGTTAATTACATAAAATTTTGAAAAAAATTGGTTTAATTTTTTTTAAATTTTGTTTTCAAAATTTTGAGTTTGAATATTAATTTTTTTAAAACTGTTCACTTAAACAACTTAGTTTAAAAATAAAATAAAAGAGGGGTTTTCTGGCTTTTGAAAAAGATATAACAAGGCTTTGTATCATTCACCGTTGTTTTTAAATATTTTTTTTTCTGATTTGAGTCAATTTTTTTAGAAAATTGCCCCTCCCGCCTAAACGGGGAGAAATAGACCCCCTCGTGTACGATTTTTTTCTTGTTTTAACCCCACCTACACGCTCAAGCTTTTTGGTGCACCTTAAACCAATCACCCTGTATAAAAAATTGCAATAAAAAAATAACTTTATGTCTTCTTTTTTATTAAGCTGAATTCACTCTTTGTAAATATGAGTAAGCGGAAGGTTGTTGAAGAGTTGCATAAGGCTGCACATAGAAATTTTAAACGTCCGTCGTCATGTTCATCAAGGGCTATGATGATTTATGGCAAAGTGAATTGGTTAGAATGATAATAGTGACCAAAACATAGGATTCAGTTATTTAATGACATTCATTAATGGCTTTTCCAAATTCACGTGCGTCACACCAATGAAAAACAAATAACGCATACTATTTCAATGGAGGAAATATTTATTCATTCTTCTAGGATACCTATTACCTAACAAAATTACAAACGGATGATGGAAAAGAATTTTTCAATTGAAACTTCAAAAGCTTGATGGCAAAATATAAAATCAACCAATACTCTACTTTTAGGTTATTAAAGGCTTCAATTGTTGAGAGATTTAGTAGAAATTTCAAAGATAAAATGTGGAAAGAATTTAGTTTCATTGGCAGTTATAAGTGGATATATATTTACAAAAAAAATACTGCATGGGTACAATCACTCTATCCATCGAACCATTAAATGCTACAATCCGATCGCCTCGCCGTGTTTTTACTTTTTGCAATGAAAAAAATGTTGTATAATTGTTCATTTGCAAGTCACGCAGTTTTTTCTTTGGTTTAAAATCGATGTTCTCGCTAATTGAGCTTGCCTCTCTCACAGCCAAATTATCCAGAGTAATATAGAATATTGAGCTTCCTCGAAATGCATGATGATGATGATGAAGAATAATGTTTTCTCGTTATCACTTCTTGAAACCAACTGTGCTCATCATACACGCTTAATTTCCTTTTTATAGAAGTATTCCCTCTCAATCTTTGTATGCAAATTTAGAACGTTTATTTTCAGGAAAAAAATTGAAATGAACATGATAACAATTGTTACCTCATTATTATTTAAGCTAATGGGTTATAATCGTAAATAATCGAAAAAGGCTGTAAACTTAAATGATGTTAAAAACGTAATTTACGTTTTAACGTTTTAACGTTTTGGATTAAGAACGTAAAACGTAATTTAGGTTTTGGGTTAAAACGTAACCGTAATTTACGCTTTGGGTTTAGAACGTAAACGTAATTTACGTTTTTGGTTAATAACGTAAAACGTAATTTAAGTTTCGGGTTAAGAACGTAAAACTTAATTTAAGTTTCGGGTTAAGAACGTAAAACGTAATTTACGTTTTGGGTTAAAAACGTTCAAAATAAATAGTTTTAAATTTTTAAAAGAATGCCCCCTGTACACATTTGTACCTTTTTCTATTCCATTTCCCAAAGCAGTGCAATCAATTCACATAACGATACTCACTAGGCACAAACCCAATCCAAACAAATAAACAAAAAACCACCACCACTTTTACTTTTCGGAAAAAATTTGCCGTAACATTGTTTAAATTTTCAAATCCATTCATACGTTCAACCTACACTCTATCTCACACTCGACAATTGCTGTCTCTGTCTTGTTCCGAATTCCCTGTCACAACTGCCCTTATTCCTCCTCACTTAAGCACTCTGGCGGCGGCTGGTTAAACGCAGTTTTCAATAAAACAAATACTTAAAGTCTCCATACTTGCTAAGTATATCTGAGAAGATGAAACTTTTCTCGATGACAAAACTATGCATTTTTAGAAAGATGGTTCTAAAATAATAGATGGCATTTATGGGGGAGTGTACTCATTGCTGTGTATTCATAGCGGAAATGGTAATGATAAATGAAGTACTGCCCTGACTTCAGTTACGTAACTTCAGTTAATTTTACAAAGCAGGACACTATCTAACTGAAGGACACCACACAGGATTGGGTTGGGCTTGGGCATTTTCTCTGACGACTTCTGGGAGAGTTGCATGAAGGCAGGGTTGTCAGGTTTAAAAAAGCAGAATAGCCAAAAAATCGCCAATTTTTTTTTAAATTTGTGACGTGCTCTTGTATGAGCGCTCTTTCATGCGCCTTTCTTGGGGTAAGAAATCGGAGCTGTCAAAATTCAAATCAGCTGGTAGCAGAAGCTCAATTTCAGAGAAAGACGATATTTATTTTTCAAAGTTGGTGTGCTTTAAGTATCTATTAGGAAATATAAAATATTCCATAGAATATTTTGTAATTGTTAAGGTATTTATGTAAGTGTTTATAGACGAAATGTTACTTTCATTGGTGATTTTATTGACATCTATTTATTTGTCACTGCTTAAAAAAAATAAATTCATACGAAAGAAAAGTCTAAAAAGTTAGAGATGTTGCACGGAGCTGCTCGATGTTAAAACCAAAGTCAAGCAGATGTGCAGGGAACTTTGTCTTTTATTTTAGGGAGGAGAAAGAAATCAAGCACTTCCAATGCGTACGCTGACTTAGTCAACTTCTGGTCGTCCAGAAGATTCCAGAAGCATTCTGAATGCAAAGAATGACAGTTCTTGTTCTGAAAAGAAAAGAAAATCGATTCTATTTTCGTAGTCAGAATCAAAACCAGAATCACGCACACATGCGACATTTTTTTATTTAACGTATGAAATTGTAATCATTGGTATGAGGGAGACAATAACAAAATAAACACAAGTTCTAAGAAAGAGAGCAAAAAAATTAATTAAAATAGAAATAGTTATATTATAATTTCTTCTTTTTCATTGCAAATACCATGCAATTTGGAAATTTTTATCCACCATGTTTACCAATAAATGAAATAAAAAAAAATATATGAAACCCAAAATTCAGAATTAGATCTGTTTTTTGACAATTTGTTCGTTTGGCATTTCGGATCGGGGTGATGCTATTACTGATACCGGATTACCAAAAAAAAAAAATAATGGTCAAAGTGAATCCATAGAACGACAAACTGAGAACTGACACCTTTACATTGTAAAGGGGAAACGGGTGCGGGTCGAAATTCTGGTTTTCAAAATTCTGTTTGGTCAAAATTCTGTTTTTTTTTTATAAAAATTCTGTATGGTCAAAATTTTGTTTGCCCAAAATTCTGTATTACAAAATTCTGTAATTCTGCTTCTGAACACTGAAGTTCTGTCTAAGAAAAATTACGGGAGCGGGTCAAAATTCTAGCTTCAAAATACTGCTTTTCAAAACTCTGCTTTTTATCATTTTTGCTGCTTTTCAAAATTCTGCTTCTCAAAAATTCTGCTTAATTTTTTTTTTTAATTTTTAATTCACCTTTATTGTATTACCAATAGCAACGGGAAACAAAAATAGAACAATTGCCTTATGAAGTTGAGCGACTAAACACATACATATTTACATATATATATAAGAAACAAAAAAAAAACTATTTTTTTTATTAACTTCTTAAGAAAGTAAGAGCATGGCTCTGCAGAGTTTTTATAAGCAGAATTTTGAAAGCAGAATTTTGTTAAAAGAATTTTGACCCCCGCAGAATTTTGACCTCAACCCAAAAATTGGGAGCGGGTCAAAATTCTGGCTTCAAAATGTTAATATAATTGAATGGAAACAAGGTTTATTTTAATCAGGAACAATATTTTAATCTGCTCCGGTTGAACGTTTTAATACAAGTAATGAAAATAATTTTTATATTCTAGAAAATTATTTTAGGTTTTGAAAATATTAAATAAGCTTCCTATATTAATAAAAACTAAGTTAAGAACAAATTAGTATTCTTTCACCCCCTCTTAATTTGATCTCTTAACAAACAAAATATTAATAAATAACTATAAATTACCTTACAATTAAACATTTAAATTTACAAAATGTAAATAGGACTCTAGTTCGGAATTTCAATAAGATTTAAATTTTTGCAATGTTTTTTAAATAAAATTCTTCCAAGAACCTTCGTCAAAATATCTGCAATTTGATCAGTTGTTGATATGTATTTTGTTTTTTTTGCAACTGCTTCTCGAATAAAGTTATATTTGACATCAATATGTTTCATTCTTTTGTAAAAACGATACTCTTCTGCCATCTTGACACATGATAGATTATCTTCAAAAATTGTTGTTGATGAGTTGCAAAAATGACCAAGTTCTTTCAACAAACAGCGCATGCATTTGGCCAAAGCCAAATACTCTGCCTCAGTGGATTTTTTTTTTTTTTTTTATAATTAACGCGCGCACAAGGGACTATTTGTTTCCCTTTCCCACTGCGCGGGCATTAGGAAGATAGAGAGGGGAGAGATAGGAGGAGTCGATTAACATTGATTTTGAATGTTTGCAAATTGAAATGGCAAGGGAAAATCTCGCCGGGTAAACCATTCCAAAGTCGTGTTGTACGGCTAAAAAAAGAATCTCTGTATTTCACGGTACGTCCGAAATTGGGCTCAAGGGTGAACTGATGAGCATTCCTTGCAAGACGAGTATAACGGGCGAAACTTTTAAGGGGAGGAATGCAGCTGGCTACTTCGAGTGAACATTTTTTATAAAAGAAACGATAAAATAAGGAACGACATGAAACGTCGGTGTTCGAGAGGGGCAACTGTTTCAGGGGCAGTTCTATTTTCTATCAATCTTAACGCTCGATTTTGTATTCTATCAAGCAGGTGAAGCCATGTTTGTTGAAGCACCTGCCCACAGGTGGGAGTTATACTCGAGTTTAGGGCGTATAGACGCTTTATAAATTGTAGCCAGATCAGATGGGGAAAAATACTTCTTACACCGATACAGAAAACCTAAGCACTTAGCAGCATTCTTAGCGATTTCAAATATATGGTCGTTCCAACGGAGGTCGTCGTTGACACACATACCTAGTACTGAGAGCTTTTCGGTTTCTTCGATGTAAGTGCCATTCATGGACAATGGCATTAGGGGTATGTTAAGTTTAAACGACAGAAGACAGCATTGAGTTTTCGAAGCATTAAACTCCACGCGATTCCTATTACCCCATTTGACAATGCTGTATAAATCGGAGTTTAATGAGTTTTACTTACGGCACCGTTGCAATTGCACGTCCGAAAGCGAAGGACATGAAACATCGAAGGAATATGAAAAGCTGAGGGTAGAGTCGCCAGCAAAACAGTTAAGTGGATTAGAAGTAACAGACAGAAGATCATTTATAAAAATGAGGAAAAGAGTCGGAGACAGAACAGAGCCCTGGGGCACACCAGCATTTATTTTATGGGAATCAGACTTGAATCCGTCCAATACAACTTGTATTGAACGGTCTAGAAGATAGCTTCTAATCTAACGAACACGAGTATTATCGATCCTAAAAGCATGCATTTTCGATAAGAGAGCTTCATGCCAAACTCTATCAAATGCCTTGGTGATATCAAGAGCAATAATGTTTACTTTCACCAAAGCGATGTAAAGATTTATTCCACTGTTCGGTGAGATATGCCATCAGATCACCAGTGGAACGGTTGCTGCGGAAGCCATACTTACGGTCATGGAGAAGCTTACGATCTTCGAGATATTCCTTAAGCTGACGGTTAATCAGTGTTTCCATGACCTTAGAAAGAAGGGATGTCAGTGCTATGGGTCGGTAGGAGGAGGGGGAGGATGGGTCACCTTTCTAAGGACAGGCTGGACAAATGCTGTTTTCCATCTTCTAGAAAAGATTCCAGAAGAGTAGGAGCGATGGAAAAGCTTACGCAGTGGCTTTGCCAGTGTGGAAGAACACCTCTTCAGAAGAATCGGGGGTATACCATCCGGGCCAGCGGATTTGTGTATATCGAGATCTTTGAGAACTCTTGCTACTGTACGAGTGCGGAAAAAAATCTGTCTCATGGAAAAATTTACATTCTCTAGTACAGGAGGGGCAACGTTGCTATGCGGCAGCGTGGAGCTAGCAGTGATAAGCAAATTACTGTATTGCCAAATACCTTGAAAACATATCCCGATGTTGATTTACGATCGTTCGGAATCCGCATATCCAATCAAAATATCTGCTGTTGTATTGCGGTGGAAAACCATTTTTGTTTCAATCGTTCCCTTGATATACCGCAAAATACGTTTGGTATATTTAAAATGTTAATCGGTACAAGAACTTTGAAATCAACTGAAATAATTTGTATATAAATAATATAATTTTGCACATAAATCTGGCCGAGTTGTTTGAGTAGCGTATATGTCAAACACCCAATTAGTTATCTATATGGTTGATGAGTTGTTACCATCACCAGTTTTTAAGCTCAAACCATTTTCAATGGGTGTTGTACTTGGCTTGCAGTCATTCATGTAGAATTTCTTTAATACATTTGTCAAATAATGGGTTTGACTTAGAAAAATAGAATTGCCTTTTGAATTAATTTCAACATGAATTCCAAGAAAAGAATAAATTTTGCCGACATCCGTCATTTCAAATTCTTTTGACAGTTTATCCTTTAAATCAATGATCATTTGAGTATTGTTACAAATAATTGCCAAATCATCATATAACATATTATACCATTTAACGTACAAACATTGATCCGATTTTAAACGGTGTGTAAAACCAATTTTAATCATAAATCAATCTTTTCACATACGTGACGCTTGTTTCAATCCATACAATGATTTATTTAATTTGCAAACTATTTTTTATTATTCACAAATCCTTCTGGTTGCGTCATGTAAATATTTTCTTTTAAAAATCCATTCAGAAATGCAGATCTAACGTCAATTTGATGTATTTCATATCCGAAATGATTAGCAACGGACAACAAAACGCGAAAGGTAATCAACTTGGCTGTGGGTGAATATGTTTCATTGTAGTCGAAACCTTTTTTTTGGGAAAACCCTCGAGCAACAAGTCTAGCTTTATATTTATCGACATCACCGTTTGCTTTATGCTTCTACTTGAAGACCCATTTGCATGTGACAGCTTTACGATTTTCTGGTAGCTTACACAAAGTCCAAGTGCCATTTTTCATTAAGGATGAGTATTCATTATTAATAGCCTTTTCCTATTCCGGCCTATCGACACACTTCTTTGCATCCTTCAAAGAAATTGGATCATTCTGCACAAATTCCTCAGCTGACAGTGCAAATGATGCTTTGACTTAATTCCTTATGGACATTGTTATCGACGTTTTCAATGTCATCCGAACTAACACTATCTTTTATGTTGTCACTAATACTTTGTCAGTTGGTATCAATATCATTCAAATTGATATCATAAGGATCATCTTCTTCGATTTCAACAACGCTTTCCTAATTATTGTCAACGACTCTTTGTTCATTTTCATTTTCGATGTCATCTTTTGTTATCTCGGTACGAAAAATGTTGATACAATTTAAAACATCGAAGATTGACTTTTCGTTGAAAATCACATTGCGACCCATGATAAGTTTGTCACTTTCAATGACCCAAAGCCGATATGTATGTGAAGAAGAACCATATCCAAGCATATAACATTTAGATGATTTCGCATCTAACTTGACTCGATTTTCTTTGGGTACGTAGTTTTAACATATTGATCCAAAAATACGAAGATGTGATAAATCTGGCTTTTTGTAATACCAAATTTTAGCAGGAGTTTTATTGACAAATTGTTTACCAACAGCACTGGTGGGTGATCGATTCTTGATATAATTTGCACACATAACAGCTTCGTTCCAAAATCGACGATTCAATCCACTCGATAAAAGCAATGTTCTAGCCTTTTCAACAATGTTACGGTTAAAGCGCAGATATTGCATTCATTTTCGGATTGTATGGCACGGTTAAAATCAACTGAATTCCTTTACTGCTGCAAAATGACTTAAATTCTTTTGAACAATACTCACCGCCATTATCTAACTGCAGTTTTAGAATTTTATGACCACGTTGTGTTTCTGCCATAGCAACATATTGTTGAAATTTATCGAAGACTTCACTTTTCTGTTTGATGCAGTATACCATCGATGCACGTGAAAAATCATCAGTAAAAGCAACGAAATATCGAGATCCATCAGGCACAGGTTCACTCATTGGACCATTAACATCTGGGTGAATTAAATTCAAGACTCGCTTAGAACGAATATCCTTTCGAGGTGGGTACGGTTAACGAGTTTGTTTACCAATCACGCAAGATTCACAAAATTTGTCATCAGTGTTCACATTTAATTTGTCCAATCCAGTCACCATGTTCTGATTCAACATCTTTTTCATATCATTGACATTCAAACGAGCTAAGCGAAAATGCCATAAACTTTGAGATGCTTTGCTTAATTTGTCCATAATAACGATTCCAGCAAACACACTTCTTTCAACATGAAAAGTTGTTTGTTTCGATGAGCAGCAAAAACATTTCTTCCATTTTTCGAAATAAAAGCATCATCACCATCAAAACATATTTTGCAGCCTTTGTCTGTCAGTTGATGAATTGACAATAAATTGCATTTCAGATTTTCAACAAACAAAACATTTTGAATAGTTTTTGTTGAGTTGTCTCCATTAAAAAATGTCTTTATTGATATGTCACCTCGATGCTTTGCCACTAATAATGCTCCCGCCTTCGCAGTTAAAATGGTAATCGGTGCAATTCTACGCATGCAATTGAAAAACCCTTTATTGTTCACAATATGGTGAGTTGCGCCTGAATCAAGAACAAAAGTTATCTGCTCAAAACCGTCATTATTTTGTCGTTTTGACATTATGCATGAAGAAGAACCATCATTATAAGCAATCGAATTTCTGTTCAAATTCTGTTCTTCACAAATCAGAAACTCTGGAACGTCATCTTTATCAGCACAATTTGTACCAGCATATTTCTTAATGTATGAATCTTTTTTCTTTGATAAATTTACTCTAGATTTGGATTTAACGTTTACAAGCTTTTTGCATCTATGACAAATGATTCTTGAACGATCTGCTTGCATATCCATTGTATCACAAGTTCTACCGTTCCGCATAATATTACCAGCAGCACGCTTTCCACATTCGTCCAAAATTCTGGCTTCAAAATACTGCTTTTCAAAATTCTGCTTCTCAAAAATTCTGCTTATTTTATTTTAATTTTTAATTCACTTTTTTCGAATTACCAAAAGCAAATTCTTAAGAAAGTAAGAGCATGGCTTTACAGAGTTTTTATAAGCAGAATTTTGAAAAGCAGAATTTCAAAAGCAGAATTTTAAAAGCAGAATTTTGTTAAAAGAATTTTGACCCCAACCCAAAATTTTGAAAAGCAGAATTTCAAAAGCAGAATTTTGAAAGCAGAATTTTGTTAAAAGAATTTTGACCCCGGCAGAACTTTGACCCCAACATAAAAATTACTATATCCGAAAAAATGTGTTGGGAGATTAGACCTTATCTTCTCTTCGGACCCATATAACTCAATTGTCTCTGAAAGCCCTCATCTTCTATCCACTCTCGACCTTTATCATCCCCATCTCTCTCTTATCTTCTTTCATAATCAACGTATTCCTATGATTGATTCTGAAAACTCTTCCTATTTCAACTTTCGTAAGGCCGATTTTAATCAACTCAATTTACTTTTAAGCAATATCAATTTCAGTCTCTTCATTAACTTTAAAACCCCCATTGATGTAGCTCTTTCTTTCTTTTACACCTCTATCTTTGAATGTTTCATCCAGTGTGTTCCTTACTTAGTTCAAAAAAGCTGTATTTCATCTCCTCCCTGGTATACTAAAGAGTTACGAACTCTCTGCAATGTAAGGAATAAGCTATGGAAAACTTACCTGAAGTTCCAGACGCCCTTAAGCTTTTTCTACTATAAACAAGCTTCTACCCACTTTTCTACCCTATGTGATTCACTCTATCGTGATTATCTTGAAAAAATGCAGTCTAGCCTTATCACTCAGCCGAAGAAGTTCTATCAATTTATAAATGTTAAAAGGAAATCTGACGGCCTTCTTCCCACCCTTGATTTTCTCAGCTTTTATTCATTCGACCCTCAGGTAATTGCCAACCTCTTTGCGACATTCTTCAATCAATCCTTCACCGATGACCCCAAAGAACCCGACCATGAATATCATAGTTTTCTATTAAATAGTCCACATACCTCACTCGTTTCTCTTGACATAAGTCCTCTAATGGTTAGCGATAAGATCAAGACAATTAAAGAAGACTTTTCGTCTGGTCCTGATGGCATACCATCAATTTTTCTAAAAAAATGTGTTATTTCCTATCTCTTTAAACTGTCACTTTCCCAAGCCGTTTTCACTTCCCTATGGAAAAGCTCTTTTATTTTCCCAATCCACAAAAAAGGTAGTAGAAATCTTATAATAAATTATCATCCGATAGCTAAACTCTCGTCTATCCCTAAGCTCGACGAACTTGATCCAATTTGTATCCATGATACTTTGCGCTTTGGAAAAGGGCCATGATGTTGATGTTGTTACCACTGACTTTAGTAAGGCATTTGATAAGATAAGTCACCAAATTATTATTGTTAGACTCGTATGGTTTTCCACCTCTATTTATCAAATGGGTTATTTCCTACCTTTTAAACCGTACTTATATAGTCGTGTTCAGATGCGCAGTCTCCAATCCAATATTAGCAACTTCTGGTGTTCCTCAGGGCAGTCACCTTGGGCCGCTCTTATTTGTGCTAGCTTTAAACGATGTTGGTAGCATTATAAACTTCTCTGACCTATCCCTTTATGCCGATGACATAAAAATTATGAAAGTTATCTCTTCCACTTTTGATCCATCCCAACTTCAACAAGACTTGAATTCCTTCCATACTTGGTGTAATAAAATTTTTTTGGAACTAAATGTTAGTAAATGCCAATCAATGACTTTTTCCCGTACACGCCAGCGCTCACTCCCTCGATCTTATCACTTTAGCAATTTACCTGTTCCTGTTGTCTCATCTATTCGCGGTCTTGGGATTATTTGTGATCGTGAACTCAATTTTCGCGCCCACTATGATCAAATGATTGCTAAAGCGAACTCTTCCATTGGATTCATCAAGCCCTGGTCTAAAGAATTTTCCAATCCCTATGTCACTAAATCCCTCTACACTACATACGTCTCGAGTATGACAATCAAGTTTGGTCTCCCTATCAATCCACCCACTCTCTTAGAATTGAAGCTGTGCAGCGAAGGTTTCTATGATTTGCTTTACGTAGCTTTCCTTGGTCAAATACACTTATTTTACCCCCCTACGAAGATCGTTTGCAACTAATTGACCTACACACCCTTGAAAAGCGTCGCGCTGTCGCCGATATACTTTTTGTTCATCAACTTCTCACTGGTTCCATTGATTCTCCAGCGCTCCTCGAATCGATCCACCTTAACACCAATCCGCGTAACCTTAGGTCCATTCCTTTCTTCCACCTCCCTTCCCACCGCACCAACTATGGCCACTTCAACCCCGTCACGAGAATGTTACGCCTAGCTACTAGTGCTCAGCATATCCTCGACTTCTCCTCCAGTTTCTTATCCCTCAGAAGAAACCTTTACTACCGTTTCCACTAATCCCTTAACCTACCGCATAGCTTAAGGTTAGAATAAGTATTCTAGATTGTAAGATTTATGTGTTAATATTGTAATAATTTTCAAATTTTGCTTGAACTAAGCCAATTAAATAAAAATAAAATAAAATATTAAAAATTTATTGAATGATAACGAAAAACAGGATTTATACAATTAATTAAACAGAACAAATTAATATCTAGAAGAAAAGCAGTTAATATTTCATTTCAACAACGGACTTTAACATTACCAATTATTCAAACGTATAACTTAAAATTCTGCAGGGGTGAAAATTCTTTAACCAAAATTCTGCTTTTCAAAATTCTTCTTATACAAAT
The DNA here is from genome assembly GCA_963971375.1 of Platycheirus rosarum. Classification (NCBI taxonomy): domain Eukaryota; kingdom Metazoa; phylum Arthropoda; class Insecta; order Diptera; family Syrphidae; genus Platycheirus; species Platycheirus rosarum. The sequence continues at coordinate 50,315,659 of OZ020509.1, read as the reverse complement.
TCTGTTTTTTGTTTCCTATCTACATATCGGGTTTTTCAATAAAAGCGCTACAAAAGTTTTTTTAAATAAAACCAAAACGGTTTTGGATATCAATGAAATTCTTTATTCCTGTGAAAGTACCCTTGATGCCATTATGTATGGAACTCGATTTCTTTTGCATTACCACCACGGGCACGCTTGCAGAAGTCCAGACGCTGAACCCAATTTTCGACGGTTTTCAAGCATAAATCGGCCGATACTGCTGCAATTTCACTTTCGATATTCGTACGAAGTTCATCAATCGTCGCTGGCTTGTTGGCATAGACCATAGACTTGACGTAGCCCCACAGGAAATAGTCTAACGGCGTCAAATCGCACGACCGAGGCGGCCAAGCGACTGGACCATTTCGTGAGATAACACGTTCTCTAAACTTGGTTTCCAATAAATTGATTGTGACATTCGCTGTGTGGCTTGTGGCGCCGTCCTGTTGGAACCACATGTCCTCCAAGTCCATATCATCCAATTGGGACCAAAAATATTCGCTTATCATTGAACGGTAGCGATCCCCGTTCACAGTAACATGCCGATCTTGATCATCACGGAAGAAGTACGGTCCAATGACGCCGCCGGCCCATAAACCACAACAAACCGTATTTTTTTCGGGATGCAATGATGTACTCATGGAGTACGTGTGGATTGCTGCCTGACCAATACCGCATATTTTGTTTATTGACGAAGCCATTCAGCCAGAAATGAGCCTCGTCGCTGAAGATGATTTTTCGATGAAAATTTTTTTTTTTTTTTTTTTTTTTTTTATAATTAACGCGCGCACAAGGGACTATTTATTTCCCTTTTAATGTAACACACTGCGCGGGCATTAGGAAGATAGGGAGGGGAGAGATAGGAGGTGTCGATTAACATTGGTTTTGAATGTTTGCAAATTGAAATGGCAAGGGAAAATCTCGCCGGGTAAACCATTCCAAAGTCGTGTTGTACGGCTAAAAAAAGAATCATTTTCAAGTTGTTGCTCAGCCCAATTCACGAACATTCGACGCGGTGTTCAAGCGGCTTCAGTTCTTGCGTCAATTTAATCCTGTAAGGATGTAGGCCAAGATCTTTTCGCAAAATCCGCCACAACGACGTCACAGAGATGCCCAACGCTTGAGAACGACGTGTGTTGGGCTTTCTGCAACTGAAGCCTCAGCGGCAGCAATGTTCCCGACACTACGGGCACTTCTTTGTCTCACTGCACGGAAACATTTTGTACTGTGCCTGTGGATTCAAATTTGTCCACTAGACGCTCAATTGTTTATCTGCTAGGACGATTATGACGACCATAAATTGGTCGTAGCGCTTTTAACGTTGAGGCCACTGACTCCTAATTTCGGTAGTAAATATTAATAATTTCGACTCGTTGTTGGCTCGTATATCTTTCTATCATGAAATGGCAAACCTTACTGAAGAGAAATGTCAAAAGAGCGACAAGAAATATGGCGTCGTTTGCTGTCCCTGGCGCTCTACTTTTGTAGCGTCCCTGTTGAAAAACCCTTTATATATATATTTGCTCTACTTCTACTTATTAAGCTAAAGTATTCTAAGTATTTGAAAATAAATGTTTTAATAGTTAAATCAAATAAGGGATAAGATAAATTGTGTGTTGATAGATATATGTTTTACTTTGAAAAGTTACAAAAGTTAAATAAATGTAAACATAATTGGGCATATGCATAAAAAACTGAATCAAATGTTATTTAAAAAGAAGCAGATTTTTTTTCTTTCTTAACAGACAGAATTTTGAGAAGCAGAGTTATGAAAAGCAGAACAAATTTAAAAAAGCAGAGTTTTGAAAAACAGAATTTTCGTTTTAAAAGAAGTATTTTGAAGCCAGAATTTCGACCCGCTCCCGTTACTTAATCATTCTACCGTTAAAATTGAAATCGTTTCAAGTGTATACAATATACATATATGTATGTTAATGTTTAAATTATATGTTTTCCATTACAAATATTTTCTTTTTTTTTCAAAATTTTGTTTTTAAAAATTCTGTAAATATGTTGTATTTGTGATTTCTCTTTTACAACATATTTACAGAATTTTAAAATGCAGAATTTTGGTCTTCCAAAATTTTGTACAGCCAGAATTATAAAAAAAGTGAATTTTGGGAAGCAGAATTTTAAAAACAAAATTATGATCACCCGAATTTCGACCCCAACCCTGGGGAAACTGTCAGCTGAAAGTTAGTCAAAAAATCTTAACAAACCTTTTTACTTAACGTCAACTATCTTTAAGAATCAATTTACCAATCAAAAACACGTGGAATGATTTTAGTTAACGCAATGAACGCCAGATTTTCAAAGGGTAGATATGTGTGTGGGTACAAGCACCCGCAAAGCACCCTTGTCATTCAACCCCTACTCTCACCTCCACGTGGTGAACGTCGTGTGCCTAGTACCTCAACTGGAGATTGGGTTCCAACCCCTTTGGAAGGTTGTTGGTGGCAGAAAACGAGAGAGCGGCGCAAGAATTCTCTAGATGGAATCAACGGTGGCGTCTACAGTTCCAGTCAGGCTGAACTACTTAGTGAACACCTTATATGGGCTAATACGACGTTTACGGAGCTCAGACCTATAAGGAGCGGTTTAACCGGCTCGTCGTCCTTAGAGTCACAATAAGGACCTGGTCCTCCAGGTTGGGGGTTGTGCCGTCGGGGTAACTTCCCGGCCACACCAAAAAAATATTATCGGATATGTACGTGGAATGTTAGGTCCCTTAACAGACCACATGCAGCCGAACAACAAGCGGAGGCCCTTGACTGCTGTAAGGCAGACATAACCGCCATATATTAGCCTTATATGCGCGCATGCCCCCACAGAGGAAAAAGATGATGACACCAAAGAAATGGTTTTTGAGCCTCCTGGACAAAACATATGAGCAATACCCTAGCTATTACATTAAAATTGTCCTAGGCGACTAGGGAGAGAAAATGTTTTTGGTGGTACAATCGGAAAACACAGCTTGCACGACACCACCTCCGATAACGGATTCAGGCTAATTGACTTTGCTGCGGGGTGAAATTTTGTAATAGCTAGTACCTAGTTCCCACACCTCAACATTCACAAAGGGACATGGAGATCCCCTGATCAATCCACTGTAAATTAAATTGACCACATTGCGATTGATGCAAGGCACTACTCCAGTATGATGGATGTCTGAACTTTCCGAGGGGCAAACATTGACTCGGACCACTACCTCGTTGTAGCCGGTACGACTAAGGATATCACGACCCACGCCAAGAAGAGGTAATACTGTGAGGAAGTTTAACGTCGGACGGCTGCAATCGCAAGAAATCTCCAGATCCTTTTCCGATCGAGTCTCAAATAACCTCCAAAAAAGTCCTTTACCGCCAGCATCAAGTATTGAGAACCAGTGGCAACATTGCCAAAATGCCATTAGGGAAGCAGCGACTGAGGTGCTGGGTCTTACACGGCCACCACAACGAAACCCCTGGTTTGATGATGAGTGTCGGCAAGCACACGCAGCTAAACAAGAAGCATACAATGCGGCGCTGCTAAGAAGGACCAGAACTACCCGTGCACTCTAGGAGCAGAAGAGGAAAGAGGAACACCGCCTTTTAAGAAAGAAAAAAGGGAACATGAGAAGCGCGCGATCGAGGAAATGGAGAGCTGTTATTGTAGGAATGAAGTTTGAAAGTTTTACCAAAAGGTACAAGGAAACTGTCAAAAGTACAGAGCTCGAACTGAAGCTTGCAAAGACGATCAAAGAAACATCGTAGTGGAAACGTTGTCGATGCTGAGAATATGGAAAAACCATTTCTGCAGACTGTATAACGTCGATGACGAAACGAATTCCGCTGTCAGGCAGAATGGTTCCCTTTATCTGGGCGGAGTAGACCAACAGTTCCGACCACCACAACTGGATGAAATAAAGCTAGCTATATCTAAACCTAAGAGTAACAAAGCCGCCGTAGCCGATGGCCCAGCTGCCGAGCTCTTCGAACCTGCAGGCGATGACTTGGCTATAAGTATGCACCAACTCATAAGCAAGATATGGTTAGAAGAAAGAAAGCATGCCCGATGAATGGAATCTCAGCATAATTTGCCCGATCCTTAAAAAAGGAGATCCTCTGAGCTGCACCAACTATAGGGGTATCAGTCTCCTCAACATCGCCTACAAGGTCTTTTCTGCTGTATTGTGTGAACGCCTAAAGCCATTCGTCAACAACCTGATAGGTCCATATCAGTGCGGTTTTAGGCCAGGAAAGTCCACTATCGATCAAATATTCACATTACGGCAGATCTTAGAAAAAACTCAAGAACTTCAAATCGATACCCACCACCTTTTCATCAATTTCAAAGCCGCGTACGACAGCATTTATAGAGACGAGTTATATAGAGCAATGTGTAGTTTTAGCATCCCTTCCAAACTCGTCCGCCTGTGTAAAATGACGATGGAAAACGCATGCTGTTCCGTCAAGGTCGGTAAAGACCTCACCGACACCTTTGAAGTCAAAAAAGGATTTAGACAAGGCGATGCGCTGTCATGCGACTTTTTCAACATCATACTTGAAAGAATAGTGCAAAACTCTCACACCAACACCAGAGGCACGATCTTTCAAAATTCCGTCAAATTACTCGCATACGCCGACGATATTGACATAATCGGAAGAACGCAGCGTGATGTTAGTAGCGCTTTTGTGAGTATTGAGACGGAAGCGGCAAAGATGGGTTAAGCAGTCAATGAGGTCAAAACCAAGTATATGCTGTCATCAAGAAGAGACACCCAACATCGACGTCTTGGACAAAACATCATCATAGATAGTTATAAGTTTGAGGTAGTTACGGACTTTTTCTACCTGGGCTCCGCTGGTAACTCAGACAACAACACCAGCGCTGAAATCAAACAAAGAATAACTCTTGCCAATAGCTGCTTCTTCGGGCTTAGAAGGCAATTGAGTAGCAAAGCCCTCGCTCGGGTAACTAAACTGTCCCTTTATCAGAACCTCATCATCCCAGTCCTGCTCTATGGTGCAGACGCATGGACGCTCTCAAAAGCGGATGAGGACACTTTAGGCTGTTTCTAGAGAAAGATTCTCCGAGTGATTTTTGGTCCCGTATGCATAAACGGAGAGTGGAGAAGAAGATACAATGAAGAACTTTACCGGCTGTGCAGCGACACAGATCTAGCCAAAAGAGTAAAAATAGAGAGCGGATGGACATCAATGCTCCGGCCCGGAAAATCTTCGAATCCACCCCAGAGGGACGACGCAGTAGAGGAAGACCGAGACTCAGGTGGCGCACACAAGTGGAAGAGGACCTCAACCGACTCCACGTGCGAAACTGGAGACAGCTAGCTAGGGACAGAGCTGGCTGGATCGGTTTGTTGGTTGAGGCCCAGGTCCACCCCGGACTGTAGCGCCACCTAAGAAGAAGAAGAATGTACGCCAGGATCGATTTTTAGCGTCTGCGTTCAGAATTACTATTTAGATGACTCCATTCAGAATGCAACAATTATCTTTTCCATTGCTGCATGCTGAAAATTAGAAGGGAAAACTAGAAAAAATTAAAAAAAGTATCAGGATTTCGATCGAAAAAATTTAAGATATCCAAAATCTAAAAATATCGCCTCTTTAGGGTACATCGCCAAACCAATTTTAGTGTCACCAAAATAAATTTCAAATCGCCCGTTTCACAATAAATCGCTATATCTGACAAGCCTCCATGGAGGAAACAATTCACATCTTCTTTGCGCAGCCCTGTTCTTTCTATCAAAAGAAAACTTTTTATTTAAGAGAAGAACATTCCTATAATGATCCAAATAACGATCTCATGTAGGTACATTGGAATAAATAGACTACCAAGCTTCAAGAAGCTTTGAATCGTTTAATTTATAAAAAATTACCGCTAAAAAAGTTGTCAGGTCCTTATTGGAAGACTCCATAGGAAAAATATCGCATTTTTTAGGCTTGCAGAATTTTCCCTCCAATACCTAAACCTAATCTGACACTAAGATTCCTCTTTCAAGTTCTAGACATTACCTTTATCTGGATTTTTAATTATGTTTCTCAGCCAGAATCCTCCTTGACTGACACATGATGCAAAGTGTCATTTGATGCTCACCTCGTTGTTTTATAGCTCCTCCGACTTAGTGCATGGAGCATCTGCTCTTCATTAATATGCCACGTATATCAATCTATCTGTGTTCCTTTTCGTTTTGCTTTAAACCGTGGCGATGTTGCAAGTGTGTGTGTTTATTTTTAATTTGAGTTTACGCTATGCATTAATTACAAGCGTACACAATCCACAACAGCCATGACTGCCATCGACTAACGGAACACCTCAGGGTTATGACACACCTAGAGGTGATATAATTAAATTGATTAATCCTTTCCTGTGAAGTACAAGATACACCAAGTTATGAAACGTGTTATGGTGCGGTAGTGGTGGCCGTTCTTGTCGTACAACAGGTGCAGAAGAAAACCGTGTTCTCTTGCTTTATGAAAGTGTCTTAAGACTTTGTACTGATTCCCTTGCTCCTTAACCCTTTGGTCCTTATGTCTTTCCAAGCTTTTCACATGCCATCCTGCAACAACACAGTGCTAAAGTGAGTCTAAGCAAGGCCTGTTCCCAAAAGATGCCGATTGCCTCGTTCCATTGCTGGTATCGCAGGTGTCTTATGATGTAGACTGTAGGCATAAAACATTCTCCTTAATTACAGAACTTTATTAAATGAAAACCTTTGAAAACAAATGGAACGGGAAAAGCATTGTGCCGTCATTTGTGGTTTTGTGTTATCCTATTTCATTTTACTTGGCATGGTAATAATCAGCTAGGGCGGAGGGCTTCATATGGATCTTGAGGTTTGCGTGTGTTGGTCGGGCGATTTAGGACGGATGTCATCGGTATATGGTAATTGGTTTTCGTAGTTTGGTGATGTGTGATTGTTTTAGTAATTTAAATAATTTTTCGCATGTAGTATGTATGTCGTTAAAACTTTCAAATTGAAATGAAGAACTACTGTCAGTTACAGATTTCCTTAGATGATTGCTTACATAGGTATGCTTGTCTTTGTTTTGTTAATTTATGATTTTAATTAAGCAGGAGTTTTATTGATTTTAAGGGATTGTATCTGTTTTTTGTGTATAGTTTTTAAACTGAATTTTGGATACAAGTAATACGAAAAATTCTGAGAAATCTTTTATGGTTTATAATTGCTTGGTAAAAGAAAAGATAGGTCAATTAATTTTGACGGGAAAATTGAATGGGTTTACATTTCACTATTAATTAAATTTCCGCGAAGATGTGCATACATATGTAGGTTAACAGGAAAGTACATTCCCAAATTGACTGTTTTTTTCAAATTTCTTGGATCGGAAAACTCGAAATTTATGCAATTAAAAAGGTATAGGAATAACTATATTTTCTCATTGTATTTGTATCCATATCCATTCCAAACAACTGGTTCTGTCAGACATGTTTTTTGTTTTAGTTGCTGAATTGTGTTCGTGCTGGATTAGGGATAAAGAATCCTCTCTCCCTATAAGTAAATAGCATTGGGAGCGTACGATAACTTTGGCCCCGCAAATTAAATACGGATTCTTGTAGAGGAACTAAATACAAAAAAATTTTACTATTTTTTACAAGGTACAGCACATTATTTTAAGTGTTGCCGTTGATTTTAAATATATTTTAAAGTGCTATTTAGAAAATTGCTGCACCCGCCCCGGGGGAGATAGGCCCTCTTATAGTAAATAATTTGCACGATTGCACGTACTTGCTCATATGTGCGGTCACATTGAAAAATACAATTTAAGAAAATTAAAGTGAACATCAAAGCATTTATTCGATTTTTGTGACTTTTGATTGTTCGAATAAAGTCCGTTAAATTGTATTGAGTGAAATAATTTAAACGCCATTTAATTTCACTGATTTTTTTCATAAAAATTCTTGGAGCCGTTTTCGAGAAAAATAAGCTTTTTTATAATGGTTATATGACAGGTACCGTTAATTTTTTAACTAAAAAAAATTAAAAAAAACTGCTCTGTAGAATGTCAAAATAACTTTAAGTTCTAAATTTGAAGACGTTTAGACTGTTGGTCAAAATACATCCGCACAGACAGATAGACAAAAAGAACAAACAGATAGACAGACAGACGGACGGACAGAATTTTGCCAGTAACTTCAATATGTTTCTCTATCATCATAATGTCATGTTTCATTGTTATCTCAAAAATTTTAATCTGCACGAATGCATTACTTGCATACCTATAATCGCAAGTAAAATTTTTTGTATTTAGTCCTTCTATTACAATCCGTTATTATTTTTCGGAACCAAAGTTATCGTAGTCTTGCCAATAGCATGTTTCAATAAAATAAATTTCGGCAAAAAAAATTATGTTAAGCTTTCACTCTAGCTCAAATAACTGAAACCTGACCGATTATTGTACACTTATGTGTTTAAGGTTTGAATATATTAAATAGATTTTCAGGAAAATGAATTATTCACTATGAACTATTCACTATGACCATCATTTGGAACTTTTGAAAAAGCTGTACTGATTGATGACATCTTCATCATCATAAAATAAGAATAGGCATATAAGTGTAATTTAAGCATTTTGGAGCGCAAAGAAGGTGCGAAATGGTTAGCTCCTTCTTATTGTTCATGTAACTTCTGCCTAATCCTTTGAGAAGACACCGAGTGTCGTTGCGTGTTTATCTATTTTTGAGACAATGTTCAATCTACTAGAAACTAGAGTCAACAAATAATGAGATTTGGCTTTAACGAGATACTTGGTCGTAAGTAAATATACTTGTCCATCTATTGTTTGCTTAGTCAGTGGTATTTTGTCAAAGCATTTGTTTACATGAAGCGATTTTTACCATTTTAATTTAAATTTGACGATTTAGTTCCTTTCCTTTTAATTTCATTTCCTATGATATTTATATATTCTGAAGACCATAAGAAATGGATGTTGAACTGTTCTGCCCTATGCATGAGAGATATGACAAATTAGTAACCTAATTTACCTTAACAAAATCCGTATACCAGATGTTGATGGGCAAGCCGCCCATCTCTTGAATTGTTTTTTACTTCTCACCCTGATAAGTATACCATTAGTGTCATTCGGACACTAATGTTCCTTAACTTTAAGTGATCACTATGCTTCCTCGATAGTGACATTGATGACAGTGCCGAAATGATCACAAATGTGATTCTTCTAGGGATGCGTGCTTTTATTTCAAACAGAGTAAAGAGTATCAAGCCTAAAGACAAGTCATGATGGTTTAACTCTGAGGGTAAAGAACCTATCAGGCTTAAAGAAGTAAGTTTTCGATCCTACATAGCCAAGTTAGAAGCTCATGCAACTCTGCTATTAATAGAACCAAATTTTCGCATGACCATAAATCACGGCCAAAAATGTCCCAAAGGCAGTACAAAATTGTTGGCCATTGGTAAAAAAATATTAAAAACTCCTTCGGTTTCAACGCTCATCGCTAATGAAAAACCTATTGTCTGCTCTTCAGAGAAATCAAACTTGCTCGCAGCCCATTTCGGCTCTACGCTGCCTCACAACAACGTTGCCCCTCCTGTACTTCGGATGTACATTTTTCCATGGAACAGATTATTTTCCGTCTCTACCCTCAGCTTTTCATATTCGTTTGATAATTCACGTCCTTCGCCTTCGGACGTACAATTGCAACGGTATCGTATGTTAAGCTCATTGAACTCAGATTTACACAGCATTGTTAAATGGGGTCATAGGAATCGTGTAGAGTTTAAATCTTCGAAAAGTCAACGCTGTCTTCTGTCGTTAAAGATAAACATACCCCGATGCTATTTTCTATGAATGGCACTTGCATCTGAGAAACCGAAAAGCTTTCAGTATTTGGTATGTGTATCAACGATGGCTACCGTTTAAAGGCCATATATTTGAGACCGCCAAATATGGGTGGTGCTTAGGGTTTCTGTATCGATTCAGGAAGTTTTTTTTTCCTTCTGATCTGGCTACAATTTATAAAGCGTTTATACGCTCAATCCTCAAGTATTATTCACTCTTCCGAACTTGTGCTTCGCAAACATCGAACGTACCGTGAAATGAAGGAATTCTTTTTAAGCCGAACAACACGATTTTTGAATTGTTTACCCGGCGAGATTTTCCCCTGCCATTTCGGTCTACAAGCATTCAAATTTTAATCGACACCTAGTGTTTTGTGTTCCCTCCCTACATCTTCTTTATGCCCACGAAGTGTGCTTTCATTAAAAGGGAAATAAATACTCCTTTGTGCGGGCGCTAATTCTAAAAGAAAAAAATCAAGAAAATAGATAACATCACAATATGCAAATCCTTGAAGTAGTTTGTTAGGGTTTTGGATCGACATGGCTCCATTATTAATTCAGAGAACAATTCAAGTGCTGAGATCAAACAAGTAATAACACTTGTCAATCGCTTTTTCTTCAGCCGAAAGAAGAAAATTGAGTAGAAAAGCCCTGGCCCAGCTAAAGTGTGCCTCCGCTAGATGTTTTTTTTTTTTTTTTTATAATTAACTCGCGCACAAGGGATTATGTGTTTCCCTTTTAATGTAGAACACACTGCGCGGGCATTACGAAGAAAGGGAGGGGAGAGATAGGAGGTGCCGATTAACATTGGTTTTGAATGTTTGCAGATCAAAATGGCAAGGGAAAATCCCGCCGGGTAAACTATTCCAAATTCGTGTCGTTCGGCTAAAAAAAGAATCCCTATATTTCACGGTACGTCCGAAATTGGGCTCAAGGGGAGGTGGGAGTTATACTCGAGTTTAGGGCGTATAAACGCTTTATAAATTGTAGCCAGATCAGATGGGGAAAAATACTTCTTACACCGATACAGAAAACCTAAGCACTTTGCAGCATTCTTAGCGATCTCAAATATATGGTCGTTCCAACGGAGATCGTCGTTGACACACATACCGAGTACTGAGAGCTTTTCGGTTTCTTCGATGTAAGTGCCATTCATGGACAATGGCATTGGGGGAATGTTTAGCTTTAACGACAGAAGACAGCATTGAGTTTTCGAAGCATTAAACTCCACACGATTTCTATTACCCCATTTGACAATGCTGTATAAATCGGAGTTTAATGAGCTTCACATACGGCACCGTTGCAATTGTACGTCCGAAGGCGAAGGACGTGAATTATCGAACGAATATGAAAAGCTGAGGGTAGAGTCGTCAGCAAAACATTTAAGTGGATTAGAAGTAACAGACAGAAGATCATTTATAAAAATGAGGAAAAGAGTCGGAGACAGAACAGAGCCCTGGGGCACACCAGCATTTATTTTATGGGAATCAGACTTGAATCCGTCCAATACAACTTGTGTTGAACGGTCCAGGAGATAGCTTCTAATCCAACGAACAAGAGTATTATCGATCCCAAAAGCACGCATTTTCGATAAGAGAGCTTCATGCCAAACTCTATCAAATGCCTTGGAGATATCAAGAGCAATAATCTTACTTTCACCAAAGCGATGTAAGGATTTGTTCCACTGTTCGGTGAGATATGCCATCAGATCACCAGTGGAACGGTTGCTGCGGAAGCCATACTGACGGTCATGGAGAAGCTTACGATCTTCGAGATATTCCTTAAGCTGACGGTTAATCAGTGTTTCCATGACCTTAGAAAGAAGGGATGTCAGTGCTATGGGTCGGTAGGAGGAGGGGGAGGATGGGTCACCTTTCTTAGGGACAGGCTGGACAAATGCTGTTTTCCATCTTCTAGGAAAGATTCCAGAAGAATAGGAGCGATGGAAAAGCTTACGCAGTGGCTTTGCCAGTGTGGAAGAACACCTCTTCAGAAGAATCGGGGGTATACCATCCGGGCCAGCGGATTTGTGTATATCGAGATCTTTGAGAACTCTTGCTACTGTACGAGTGCGGAAAAAAATGTGTCCCATGGAAAAATTTACATTCTCAAGTACAGGAGGGGCAACGTTGCTTTGAGGCAGCGTGGAGCTGGCAGCGAAATGGGCGGCGAGCAAGTTTGCCTTCTCTGAAGAGTAAACAATTGGTTTGTTATTGTCGATGAGCGTTGGAACCGAAGATGTCGAGGAGTTTTTTATATTTTTTACAAATGACCAAAAATTTTTACTGCCTTTGGGACACTGCAGAATTTTTTGCCGTAATTTTTGGTCATGCAAAAATTTGGTTCTTTCTATAACGGAGTTGCATGAGTTCCTTGCTTGTTTGTGCTTTTTCCGATTTTCCTCTGTAGGGTTGGCTTTGTAAGATCGGAAACTTACTTCTTTGAGCCTGATAGCTTCTTTACACTCAGAATTAAACCAAGACTTTTCTTTAGGTTTGATGCTTTTTACTTTATTAGGAATAAAAGCACGCATCCCTAGAAGAATCACATTTGTGATCATTTGAGCACTGGCATCAATGTCACTATCGAGGAAGCATAGTGACCAGTTAAAGTTTCGGAAAAAGAAATTCAGGCCGTCCCAGTTGGCTTTCTCGTATTGCCAAACGGTCCTGGTGGGAAGTTTTTCTTTAACTGGATGGGTGGGGGATGAGAAATTAGCTGAAATGATACAATGGTCTGAAGTGCCAAATGGAGAAGTTACACTAATGGTATATTTATCAGGGTGAGAAGTAAGAAACAAGTCAAGAGATGTTATAAATGATAGGATATAAAATGTTGGTTTCTATCAAGACAAGATAAATCCTTAACTATTATAGCAGTATAATATAAATTAAAAATATAAATAAATAAATACATACATGAACACAAAAAGTCCCACGTTTCTACGCCAATTTTATTATATTCCTTTACAAAACGCTTAGCGTCGCGTACTACAACAATTTTTGCCGTTTTTTTTTTATATTAAAGTTTTAAACTGTTTCCATTGATTTGAACAAATGGAAAGTTTATTTTTGTTTGCAAACTAAAACTGAGCTCATATTGTACGGGTATCACAACTTTCCTTCCAACCTAATTTCGGTATCTGTTTGAGTACACACAGAGAATCCTTTCGGGCACTTACGGTGAAATGGCGCGAGAAATTGCCAACACCACACACATACGAGACACACCACCGACAAGATGCAATATTTCCTGTTTATAAGCCCCGTATTGCACGTTGCGCCCCTCACAGCACTAGCTGTATATACTAGATGCATGTCCTGAGGCGGGCCATGCAAATTATTTCTAATTAAAAAAGTGTTTTTGCATTCAGCGCTTGTTTAATTGGAAAAGTTCTGCGAAATTAATTTTTTCCTACGTTTACTCCTGCGAACAGCCAACTATGTGCAGTGACAGTGTTGAAAGGGATAATGGTTGTTTGGAGACGCCCTATCGCCACCGCATTTTAGGGTGGCAGTCCTTTTTTTCCCAGTTTACTATCTCTGCTATTCTCTAAGTTGGCCATAAAAAAGGGATCTGTTATCGTGCTGCAGAAACCGTTGTTCGCGGAACATTAAAAATATGTAAGTATGTATTGTTTTTGAAGTTGCACTCTTGATTTACATAGTAGATGCGTTTTTTTTAGTGGACCGTCACTTTGGAATGAATGGTATAACGTGCGGCTGTGATTCGCGTTCTAATTTGCAATTCATTGTAACATAATAAGGACTAATTGACAACTGGGCGCGTTGTTTCTGTGCAACTATGGTTTCGAGAGGAGTGTGGATTGTACGAAACAAACGGTACTGCCTACTTATACAATTTCAAACAACACGCAACGCACAATTTTAATTAATTAGCTGCAATTAAATGACAAATTTGCTTCGTCGGTTAATTAGCCAAATCCTGAAGTGCTGACGAGGACATGAAAATGGTGTGGTTTATGTGAAGATATTAAAGTGGAAAACATCTGAAATACTGCAAGGCATCATTTTTGGCGTAATACTTATGAACATACGTAGTCAATTCATCTGACTTGAAAGCAATCAAACGTTTAATTCTTGTTAATTAATAATTTACCTATTCTATTTAAGCCTTAAAATGAAGCCCGGTCAATATAAGGTGAAATTAAAATAGCTCCATCGGGTTAATCCAAACTTACAAAATTTTGTTTTCCTTAGATATGCTAGTTTTTGATAACATCTAAATAAGTCCTTTAATACATCATCATTGAAAACCAGTTACAACATTGTCAAAATACGACCGTATGAAAAGAACAAGGTGTTGGAAATGGTATGGTATTTAGTGTATATTTGGCTGGGGGTGCCTTTTAAAGCATCTTATTTAAGCCCTTTAGGCTGCTTTCCTGGGCTAGGCTGAGGCACTCTGGCCATATGGATTCCAATATTCGTTTTGTCCCGTAAGGATACTAACTAAAAGGGACTACAATTGTGTCCCGCTTAGCATTCGAATACATTCTGGGGGTTTTTCACCCCCACGAATTTTACGAGTCGGCAAATTAATTATATATAAGTATATTATAAATTATAGAGTTTAAAGATTAATCGACTAGTATGAATAAAACCCGACATTTTCAAAGATTAGTTAAGAACAAAACGTTAAAAAAATAAATGAAAATGGGTAGATATATTTTTTTGCTTTTCAACGTGAAAGTGTACAAGTCGGAATTTTTAAAGATCTATAACTTTCTAAATTTCCGATCAAATAATAGCTAATTGATTAAAAATAACAGAAGAAAATCCCTTACTCGTTGAAATATGAGGAGATAAATCGTCAAATCCAATTATTAAATGGAATTTGAAAAATAATTGGGTTATGAAAAATTAAAAACTTGATTGTTAGTCCAAAGCATATCAGTGTCATTTCAGCAAATGAGAGTCGGTGAAAATCAAATCATTGCTTTAATAGAAAGTTCCTCTTCATTAGTTGTGATTATAGGTACTATAAGGCAAGTTTAGGCTTGGTGAATATAAAAATAAAATGCGCGAATAGATCGCACGTACTTCCTTATGTGATGTCACAGCGACGAATAAATTTTGAAAAATGTAAATGGAACTTTAAAATGTTTATTCGATTTTTTGTGACTTTTAATTGTTCAAAAAAAGTACGTAAAATTGTTTTCAGCGAAAAATTTAAACGCCATTTTATTTTTCTAAGAAATGTGAACATTTGAATTTTTTTCACAATCGTAGGAACGGTTTTATTCAAATGATTTTATTTAACCACTTTTTTAAATATTAAAAATAATATTCAAAAATGCAAACCTAAGCAAAAAAAGTAACATACATTTAATAACAAAATTTAAAAAAAAAATCTACTTAACGGTTCTATGAGGGGTACCGTTTTTAGCCCACCAACTGAATTTTGTTTTCACCAAAACATACACCATGCCTACAATAGTACCTATACTGATTTTTGTTCATAAAAATTCTTTCAGCCGTTTTAGAAAAAAATAAGCTTTTACTAAACGGTTATATGGCAGGTACCGTTATTATTTGAGCTAAAAAAAATATGAAAAAAGTCCTCTGTAAAATGTCAAAATAACCTTAAGTTCTAATTTTAAAGACGATTGGCCTAATCGTTTAGGCTGTAATCCCTAATACATCCGTACAGACAGACAGACAGAATTTTGCCAGTAACTCAAATACGTTTCTCTATCATCGCAAGTATAAATTGGGAAAACAATGAAACATGATATTACGATCATAGAGAAGCGGGCAGTGCCCCGTGGCTTAGTGGTTAGTGTGTCGGACTGCTAAGCGAAAGAACCTGGGTTCAAATCCAGCCACCTTTTTTTCTGGGGTACTGCCTCTTGCGAGGAACTGACAAAACCTCCAAGAGTAAAATTTGTCTTGAAAAAGTGCATCTCATGTAGCCGTTTGGACTCGGCGGTAAACTGTAGGTGCCTTCCATTCTTGCAGATTAACAACACACACACAGGAATGGTTGAGAGTATAAGTCACTAGGCCTTGGCTCCTTAAGGAGCTGTCGCGCCAATACATTTATTTATTTATTTAGAGAAGCGGGTTAAGCGATTGCGTTCAAATTTGCATTCCTCAGTTGGAAAATTGAAATTTTATTTTTAGGGCTAAAATTAACACCTGCGATATGTATTTATAACCAAAAGAAAAATCTTAATTTTCAGGAAAACTGCCCTAAAAAATTTAATGAACATTTTTGAGATCTTTTTGTTGGTATTGGCTATCCTATAATAGAAACCAGATTTACCGGAAAAGACTATTACGGAAAATTTCATACACCTAACAGTTTTTTTTTAATTTTCGACTCTCTCGGTAACGGCCCTTTGGATTTGTATAAAATGAAATATTTAAAAACCTTTATGCAGCAAAATTAATTCTGCATACCATTATGAACATTATGAATGTTTTTTTGTCCATTTAAAATTAATTTTTGAACTTTTTTTTTTGAAAACACAATATTTTCAAAACTAGTCAAGAAAATATTTTAAATTTTATAATCAGCTGTATATTAATAAACTCTAAAAAAACTGCAGAACAAAATCGAAAAAACTTTCCAAAAAACTGGATTTTATCAAAATCTGTCCTACAATTTTCGAAATACTTTATTTCATAAATTCTTTGTTATTTAAGACGTGTGATGGCTTACTTAATTTTTCCAAAAAACCGTTATGTGGTTGTAAGCTTTATTGATCTACTTATTGAAGGGTTTACTTAGAAAAGTTGATTGGGGCTGGTGAGAGGAATGTTTCTAGGGCTGCGTTTGGTGAAGTCCTTATGGCAATTTTCGTACCAATACAAGGTAGACTTTGAATCATATTCATGGATTTAAAGAATGCACAAACCCATAAGCAAGATACGTTTAGAAAAAGTAAAGCAAGATAATGAATTCTATCTCATTATAGATAGCCCCATCGTAAAAAAGGGGGACCCTCTAAACTGTTTGAATACTAAAGAGAAACCCTAGATCGACATCTTGGACAAAACATCAACACAGAGAACAATACCAGCGCTAAGACGGAACTAAGAACATCTCTTGCCAACTGCTGCTTCTTGAAGCTGAAAAGGCAATTGAGTAGCATCAGACCCCCTTGCGCAACTAAAGTGTCTCTTTTTAAGACCCTCATCAGCCCATCCGTGCTATACCTAAGGAAGGCAGGGATTTGATTGCTTAGAAATAGATATAAAACGAGAAACTATACATACCGTTGAGCGACACAGACCTTGCCAAAAAAGAGTAAAAGTCGAACCTTCAACGTTTAAGATGACTGGTCATACCAACATTCCGGCTCGGAAATTCTTCGAATGTACTCCGGAGCGACGGTTCATCAGTGGAAAATCGATCAACTTCACCTGCACTAGCTAGAGACCGAGTTTCATTATTGATGCTTGTTGTTTGAGTGGCACATAAGGTAAGAGAGGTAGACTGAGTTGTCAAAAACAAAATGAGTGTGTAAATATCATAGAGCATGCTTTTGTATTTTGAACTTTGTTCTCAGGGCATTTTCTTTTTACAGCAAAGTTGGTCATGTTTTATTTTTTCCACTTAGTCTGGGTTCTTGATCGGATTTTTTTTTTGCTTCTTATTCGGTTATGCGTTGCCTCTTCTGCTGTCATGGGAAGCATCTTCTTTTCTACGTTCGCCAATTTGCTGTCATACGAATATCTCCCGCGTACAGCCTTTCGTTCATGTAAAGCGACATTTCGCCATCACAGAAGATGACTGTTTTCCAACCAATTTGTTTACCTTTTACTTATGCTATGGTTGAAAAATGTTATCTTTTCACTCTTGGAAGAACTATTTAGTTCAAATAAATTTTCGGAATAGACATATGTTTTGTCAGAAAATGGGCCGGCATAAAAATGTATTTTTGGTATTATCCATTTCATTCCAGTATATCTACTCATGTGTCAAGTTCTCGTTGCAAGGATGAACGATAATAACTTATGATGATTCCATCGTCAGCAAGAATAATTGATTCACTTTTGGGTTAGTCATCTCATCGTCAAGGACTTTAATAAAGCTTAAATATTCGTATTAACCAACTATACACATAATGTCAAAGATAGTATTATGCTAATGTTAAGTAAATACTTATACATACAGCAGTTAGAATACCTATAGACTGCCCAATTGATACACATTTTTATTCGCCTATAGCTTTCTTAACTCTTATTTCTAACTTATCCCGCCTTACCTTATAGTCATCTAGTATTTAATAACTTTACTGCTTCGTAAGCCCTTTTTATTTCAACTTTTTCAATATTAAAATACTTTTTCTTATCGAACCCAGTTTAATCATTCCACTACAAAAAAGGAAAAGTCTCTTCCAACTTAATTCCTTTTACCCCATTTTTTCCAAGAAATGTTGCAATCGCAGCACAAAAAGGAATAACATTTACATATACAAAAGATAAGTCTGATCGCCAATAACTTTTGACAGTTAATTGGGTAAAATCGAGGAATAACATTCTCTCCTCCCTTCAGATGCATAATTCGAATTGACTTTCCGAATGCATTCACCTAGAAAAAAGTATCTACGAAGTGAGTTCTTTTGCATCCATTCAGTTCCCGATGGTTCGATGAAGAGAAGGAATACCTTTATTTGCCTTTTGCCAGATACAATCGGATGTTTTTTGTTTTCTTTGCTTTTGGATTTGTTTCCGGATCCTTTTTAACTTTGTCAATGGAAAATAAGGGAACAAAAAAAAACGAGAAAATAGAGATACTTACTTACTTAGGTGGCGCTACAGTTCGGGACGAACCTGGGCCTCAACCAACATGCCTCTCCAGCCAACTCGGTCTTTGGCTAGCTGCCTCCAGTTTTGCACTCCAAGTTGGTTGAGGTCGTCCTCCACTTGAGCGCGCCACCTAAGGCGAGGTCTTCCTTGACTGCGTCTACCCTCTGGGATGGAATCGAAGATCCTGCGAGCCGGAGCATTGTTGTCCATTCGCTCTACATGACCTAGCCATCTTAAACGTGATATGCGTATTTTTTTGACCAGGTCAATGTCGCTGTACAGCTCGTATAGTTCTTGGTTGAACCTTCTCCTCCAAAGCCCGTTAACGCAGATAGGGCCAAAAATCTTCCGAAGAATCTTACGCTCGAAACGACTAAGGATATCTTCATCCGCTTTAGATAGAGTCCATGCCTCGGCGCCATAGAGCAGGACTGGGATGATTAGGGTCTTATACAGAGTCTCCTTTGTCTTTCGAGAGAGGGCTTTGCTACTCAATTGCCTTCCTAGCCCATAGAAACAGCGATTGGCAAGAGTAATTCTTCGCTTTATTTCTGACGAGATGTTGTTGTCAGATGTTATAGCGGATCCGAGGTACACAAAGTCACTAACTACCTCAAAGTTGTACCTGTCTATTGTGATGTTTTGTCCAATCCGCCGGTGTTGTGTGTCCCTTTTTGTGGACAGCAGGTACTTCGTTTTGGCCTCATTGACTGCTAGTCCCATCTTAGCCGCTTCAGATTCAATGCTAGCAAACGTTCCACTGACAGCTCGCCGAGTTCTGCCAATGATGTCTATGTCGTCAGCGTATGCTAGCAATTGCACAGACTTGAAAAAAATTGTCCCACTACAATTGACTTGCGAGTTTCTTATAATTTTTTCAAGTATTAAGTTGAAGAAATCGCACGATAGCGCATCACCTTGTCGGAATCCTTTTTTGACGTCAAAAGCTTCTGTGAGGTCAGAACCAACCTTGACGGAGCAGCGAGAGTTCTCCATCGTCATCCTGCACAGTCGGACGAGTTTTGTGGGAATGCCAAAACCTGACATGGCTCTGTATAGCTCGTCTCTATAAATGCTATCGTACGCGGCCTTAAAATCGATAAAGAGGTTGTGAGTATCGATTTGGAATTCTTGGGTGGTTTCCAGGATCTGCCGTAGCGTGAACATTTGATCGATTGTGGACTTTCCAGGTCTGAAACCACACTGATAGGGGCCAATCAGGTTGCTGACGAAAGGTTTCAGGCGTTCACATAGTACGGCAGAGAGGATCTTGTAGGCGATATTCAGGAGACTTATTCCTCTATAGTTGGCGCAGTTTAGAGGGTCTCCTTTCTTGTGGATCGGGCAAACGATGCTGAGGTTCCATTCATCAGGCATACTTTCTTCTGACCAAACTTTAGAGATGAGTTGGTGTATGCACTCCACCAGGTCATCTCCGGCGGCTTTAAAAAGTTCGGCGGGTAATCCGTCGGGTCCAGCAGCTTTGTTGTTTTTGAGTTTAGATATTGCTATCCTTACTTCATGTTGGTCAGGTGGACGGAAGTTTTGTCTGTCACCATCCATGTTGAATGGTTCATTCTGCCTGACAGCGGGATTTTGGCCTTCATCGCCGTTTAACAGTCTGCAGAAATGGTCCTTCCATGTACTCAGCACCGACTGTGACTCTACTACGAGGTTTCCATTCCTATCTCTACAGGCTTCTGTGCGGGATTTTTTTCCTTGGCATGTTCTTTTTACCTGTTGGTAAAACTTCCGCACGTTGTTCCTGGAGTAGCATCTCTCAATATCTTCGATCGCGCGCTTCTCATGCTCTCTCTTTTTCTTTTGGAGAAGCCGGTGTTCTTCCCGTCTTTTCTGCTAGTAGAGCTCGCGAGCAGCTCTCGTCTTTCTTTGCAGCGCCGCTTTGTATGCCTCTTATTTGGCTGCATGGGCCTGCCTGCATTCGTCATCGAACCAGAGGTTTCGTGGTGGTGGTCTGGTGAAACCTAGCACATCAGTTGCGGCATCTCTGATGGCTTGTTGGCAGTGTTGCGACGGGTCTTCGGCACTTGATGCTGGCGGTACTGGATTTCTTGAGAGGTTACGGGATATTCGATCGGCATAGGTACTGGCGGTTTCTTGCGATTGCATCTTTCCGACGTCATACTTCCTCACAATATTACTCCGTTGTTGCGGAGTTCGGGTTATTCGCATTCTTACCTTTTCTGCAACAAGGTAGTGATCCGAGTCGATGTTAGCTGCTCGGAAGGTGCGAACATCCAAGATACTGGAGGCGTGTCTTGCATCGATTGCAACGTGATCAATCTGATTGACGGTTCTTTGATCTGGGTGTCGCCAAGTCCCTTTGTGTATATCGAGATGAGGAAACCGTGTGCTTGCAATGGTGACGTTATGTGCCGCTGCGAAGTCAATTAGCCTTCAGACGTTGTGTCGTGTAGGCTATGTTTTCCGACAGTCCTACCAAAGATTTCCTCTACATATTTTGTCATTAAAATCGCCTAGTACGTACTTAACGTCTTATTTAGGGCATTGCTCATAGGTTTCGTCGAGGAGCTCGTAGAAGTCATCCTTGGTGGCGTCATCTTTGTCGTCTGTGGGGGCATGAGTGCATATTAGGCTAATGTTGGCGAATTTAGCCTTGATACGGATTGTCACAAGTCGCTCACTTACGTGTCGAAAGCCCAAGACTTCTTGCCTAAGTCTACCGGTTATGACGAATCCGCACCCAAATAAACGCTGTGGTCTTCTTGCGCAATCACCGTAGTACACGTCACAGTTTTTCATCCTCCTTTTGCCCGGCCCATTCCATCGCACTTCCTGGATGGCAGTAATTCCTGCTCTGTAGCAGTCTAGGGCCTCCGCTAGTTGTTTGGATGCACGTGGTCTGTTAAGAGTTCTAACATTCCACGTGCAGATCCGAAGGTCGTTGTCCTTGATTCGTTTTTCCGGGTCGTCAACAGTAAATCCGTCCTTTTCCGAGGCTATTGGTCGCTTCGTAACTTTTTCTTTTTTCCGTGGCAGGGTTGTTAACCCCACGCACAACCCCCAACCTGGAGGGCCAGGTCCTTTGTTGGATTCCTTGGACAAAAGGAACCGGAGAATCCGGAGTCAGTAACCCACTTCGGGGATGTGAGCGCTGCCGTTGGCCCATTAAGGGTTCATCCGCCACCATCTCTATTTCAATGCCCTGACTTGCATTGAATTGTCCTAATGACCTTATCTCCAAATACGTCGAAGTAGCTCATTAGGGCGTCTGCTTCGTTGACTGTTGACGCCACCGTTGGTCCAGTTGGTTGGGCTCATCCGCCGTACGTCCTCTTTCTGAGGGGCTCGTGCAAGACTTCTGCGAATCGATCAGAACAGTCATTAAAGCAGAGCATTATAGTGTTGCTATTTTTTTCTGTGTTCAACACTCGCGCTTATAAGTTTAGCAGGAATGTCCGGATGGACAGACCAGTACCCGGTGGTTACCGCGGGGAGGTAAAATAAGCACAATTGATGTGTACGATATAGTTGCAGCGACTGTGCATCACCAGTTTGATGCCTTTCAGTGCCTACCCTATTCATACAGCACCCAATAGAGATAAGCTATCTTAAAGCAATATTTCTAAAGGCAAAGGGTTGTGAGAAAAGGTAATCAAGGGATAGGTGATATCGAGTAGACGGGAACGAACCATAATCACATAAGGATTTAAACTAAAAAAAAAATCCTTTTATCCATTCCTTTTAAACTGTAAAGAAATAAGTGAAATTGGAAGCATTTTCTTGTGGAACTTAATATTGCTTTGTTTCTTACAAAAATGTTCTTCTCGATTTCCTAGTATGATTCTATGATAACGGGGAAAACTGCAAATATTCCTATATTGACTTTTTAAAATGATAAAATATAGTTAGTTGTGTTTAATAGCTTCCAATTCGACTGAACTTTTCTTCAAATACATTCTGTAGTGCCCCGTGGCTTAGTGGTTAGTGTGTCGGACTGCTAAGCGAAAGAACCTGGGTTCAAATCCAGCTCATAACCACCTTTTTTTCTGGGGTACTGCCTCTTGCGAGGAACTGAGAAAACCTTCAAGAGTAAAATTTGTCTCGAAAAAGTGCATCTCATGTAGCCGTTCGGACTCGGCGGTAAACTGTAGGTCCCTTCCATTCTTGCAGAGTAACAACACACACACAGGAATGGTTGAGAGTATAAGTCACTAGGTCTTGGCTCCTTAAGGAGCTGTCGCGCCAATAAATTTATTTATTTACATTCTGAAAAAAACAACTGCAACTTTTAGATTAATAAGAGGTTTTTCAATTGGTGGCTGTCAAATGGAATATTTTGTATACAGTTACTGATGATGACAAATCACGGTGACAAGTAACACAATTAAATAGCAAGTCCAAATTTATAATCAAAATTATTGCTCATTTCGTCAAAGAAAAAATGATAGGCCGAAAACTCGAGACAGTCAATTGCACGCCGTGGACAAGAAATCTGACTTTCGCAGATTTCAACTTGGCGAATTTTTGGGAATTGGTCATACTCTCCTAAAAGATCCAACTGGCTCAGGAGTTCAAAGTTCATGACTAAAGCAAACGTTATTTTGTTTCCTAACTGGGCCTCGGAGCCTTTGGAAGAGTACCATAATTTTGGCCCAGTAATCATTATTAGCGACGATGCGAATTTTTTGGTGGAATGGCTGTGTTATCAAGCGAAATTGCATCTCCTACCGTTTGGTGTGGATTTTAGGCCGGCGCAGTCATTAGTTCGTTCTTTTATAAAAGATATTTGTGGGGAGTTCACCGTCAATGGGGAGCGCTACAGAACAATGATAACCAATTTCAAATCAATTTCCAAGTGAACTATGTGGGCCTACACGAAATATGGATCCAGTCACTCTGTATGAACGATTCTAGGATAAATTTAAGTCTTGCAGAGGTTAAATAAGCTTGCCACAAAAGTCATATGATTTGACCCCGCTACAAATGAACATGGGCCATCGCTCAAATTAAGTCGGGTTAAAAAAGCAGGATCTGAACACTTATAAGTTTCACTGTCACCCTACAAAACAAGCTCTGGTAAAAATGAAGTATGTCTCACGTAGCAAATAGTTTACGAAACAAATATATCGAAAAGAATCGATTTTGATAAAATCGTGTCTTTTATTGTTAGTTTTTTAAGAAATCGCACTATCGTACTATTGGACGTTTTTTATGATTTTTATAAGTAAATATGTCGTTTTTCGTTGTTGTTAGTTTCCAATTAAAATAGTATTAAGAATTCAGATCTAACGGTTAACTGAAAATGGATATTATCATAAGAACGGAATTTTAAAGTGTTACACTAGAGATTAATTTAAATCCATAATACTATCGGAAATGTGCTACCCTCTCTGTTGCTCACGTCGCGTAGAAGATTGTGTATTTTATATTAGGTAAGCTCTAAATAATGCTGCATATAATACCTCGATTGTTAGAGGTAAGTATTCAATAAGGTAGTGGACAGTCAGTGAATTAATGTTTAATGTGTATTTGTTATCCATTTTTTTGTTCAACGAAATGTTGGCTGGATATCTGAGTCCATTCTTGTTTGTGATATTGAGGAAAACATAGAAATGCTTATTTTTTGCATAAGAGAATTATTATCGTCGTCGGATGCTTCTTCCGTAATTTTTTTAGTTTAAGTTATTTTTTCTTTTGAAAATACTTAAACAAACAATAATGCTTGAATTTTTATTTTTCGCGATTGCTAACAAAAAATATTTTTTTCCCGCTTTGAATGCTGGCAGTCAAAAGTTTGTTGATATTGTTCGTGCGCAAATAGCGAATAAAGCTGCGAAAGTTATCAGTTCAGTTATAATAGCGGCGAAAAAAAACCAAATCTGTTATTCCACATTTTTTTGTAAAGAATAATTAAATACTATTTTGCTATACAAACAAATCGGTAGGACTTGTCAAATAAAAAGTTGGTTGTCTGTGAAGTCGGTTTACGAACAATAATTTTGCTTGATAACCATAAGAAAACTTTGATGACACCAAAACAAATATACAGCCCGTTAACTCACACCATTTATACAATTGAACTTACTCCACTTCATAAACACGTCATTATACGTTTTAAAATTACATCACATTTCATTTTGACGATGACTAACCAAACCACTACGAAAACAACCTCAAATAAAATGCTAGATTTACAAAGAGGTTGTTGCATTGAATACGAAATACAGTGCCATCTGTTGGAATACGTACAAAGTCTCGTGTACATAAAACAAATAAATCATCAAGTACTAAATCTACTACTAAGTACTACATATATTATCAATTCTAGTACTAAGTACCAAACAACTAGTAACAAAACGGAACTTGCAGGTACTTCAAATTGTCTTATTTCGCAACTCATACGGTGCTAACTTGTTATCACAACCACTCACTGCGTGGTTAGTAAGTAGAGAACATTGTCAGATAGATTTTCTTTGTTGACATACCTAATGCTGTCAACTGAATAATCATGCTCAAATCTTCATCATAAAAGATGACGCTGTCGAATTTGCTTGCTTTGGATATGGCGGTGTTGGCGATCATCACCTCGGCATCCTCATACGTATGATTAACGTCGAGTTTAGTCTAGTCTAGCCGACATTCTTGTCGTAAATATCGAAAAAATAAGGAGATCATGAATATTGATTGTAATACAGATACAGGTGAGCTCGTCCTGCGGTTTTCGTGCTTCCATAGCGGGCGTTTGGTATTTGGCTCTAATCACAAAATTTATCAATTTTGATTCTTCATATTTATTACATAACTGAAATGTCTTTTGTTCGTTCTTTAGTGTGTGTGTATCGTTACATCGTCAGTGCTGTCAGTCGAGTACGTCTTAATTTCATCATCGTATGCTTCTCATTCCCACATACATCAATCACATTGCTCCCAAAGTGTCTCCGCATGTAATTGATATATGTAAAGCACAGCTTCTTGAAGGTGGTTGTCTTTGCTAAGGTTAACTTCCTCTAAGAATTATTCCAAAAGTGCTCATCTCTATTACCAGGAAATGGCCACATTATAGGACAGGATGTATCCTGAAGAATACAACCAAAACGAAAAATAGTTGGTCTATTCATTAATAAAAACATTAATCCTTTATCCGTACTTAAATTAACTGGCAGTAAGCTGTTGTTTATTTGAAAGTAGCCTATAACAACAATTTTTGTTCCATCGCAATTAACGATAGGAGTTGGCCTACTCTCTTTTTTTAGTTGTTGTTGTTGTTGTTTTTTAGTTACTATTTAAAAATAGTTTCAGTTAAACGAAATTCAAAAATTACATACACTGGTTTTGTTCCTGATTAATCTATGTATGCTTTTATGCAAGCAACAGTTTCATATCATCCATTGTGCGTGACGTTGAATTATAACGAGCCCTAAGGGAAACAATAACTAAGGCATTTGAAACGGGATTGACTAAAAAACCGCTACAAATATCTGCACTATAACTGTATCTACATTGTGTTGTTACAATGCTGCCAAGCACCTGGACATTTTGCAACAGGAGCTGCATCCATCAATATACCTCGTCTTCAATGCAGTCATAGAGAATATATTTTTAAATTGGTGCTTGTTTACTCTTTTATTAGAATGGCCTTCCAGTTTGGCATAAAATGAAAAAAATTGTTTAAAGAACCAGGTCGAACTCTTTAAGAATAAATAGCCAAATAAGCAAATATTTGGGAATGTTTTGTTGCTAAATGATGTCAAATATTAGTTGACAATTTGTCGATCTCACATGAAAACTTACTCGACTCGTAATTCAGGAATAGGCCCCCTGATCAAGGCCCAAGGTGAGGTAACTCAGTGGTCTAGAACATATTTTAAACTTATTATCCCTATACCAACATTTTTGTGTTTGGAAGTGTGTATGAGGTACACAGGTTGCACAGGGTCTTTGAGGCCCAAAACTTGTGAAAATGTTAATAAAACATCCCTGAACAACATTCCGAAATTGAATTCTTTTTCATTTGTACTTGCGATTTATAGAGGCTATAAGGCAACTTATGCATTCGTAAAAAAAAATTAAGAATCAAACATGACATTACGATAATAGGGAAGTCGAAAAAGTGGGTCAGAAAATTATGTCCGTCTGTCTGTCTGTCTGCCCGTATCGATTCCTACAGCCTAAACGGTTGGGCCGATTTGATTCAAAACTTTGTATATAGTGTTTTTAGAGTACTCTACCCGACTATTTTTCGAATTGAAATTCTAGCTCCAAACCTAACGGTACCTGCCATAAAACTTTTAATGAACAACTTATTTTTCTCGAAAACTACTCCTACCATATGACCGGATTTTTAAATCGGACTTTCTCGTTAACTAATTCACGGATTTCGATGAAATTTTCAAAATATGTAGTGTCTTATAATTTAAATAATATTGCTTATTAAATTTTTCAAAAACTCTTTTTTTATAATTTTTAATATTTTTTTTTTAAACTTACTTTTTGTTTTGAATATTTTAAAAACGAATCTTTAGATTTTTTTTTAATTTTTCTTCTAGTATAAACTATAGATTTCTTTTAATTGAAATACTCAAAACAATTTTAAAATATGTTTTTGAAAAGTTTTTTCAAAAAAAAAACATTTTTTGGAAAAAACTGGTCGAACGATTTTGAAATGAAAAATTCATAAAATAGAAAACAGCATTTTTTTTTTCAAAAAACGTTATGAGTAGTGTTTTTTATATATTATTTATTATTTTATATTTTCCCTTTAATTTTGTTATATTGCTTGGTTAAGCCACTAGTCTAATGAAAGCAAACTTCATTATTTTTACTTGCGATTATAGGGACTATAAGGCAAGTTTAGGGTTCGTGAATATTTAAAAAAATTGAGATAACAATCAAACATGACATTACGATCAAAGAGAAGTCTAAATGAGTGACCGAGAAAAAATGTCTGTCTGTCTTTCTGTCTGTCTGTCAGTCAGTATGTATAACGAGCTGCAGCCTAAACGGCTTAAGCGATTATCTTCAAACTTGGTGTGTGCGTTCTTTTGGCATTCCCCAGAGGAGAAATTGAAATTTTATTTTTAGTATAACGGTACCTGCCATATGACCCTTTAGGAAAATTTTATTTTTCTCGAAAACGGCTCCAACGATTTTCATGAACATTTTTGAGAATTTTTTGTTGGTATTGGCTTTCATTTGATTAGAACCACATATACGGGAAAAAGTCTATTAACGGGACCTTTCATATAACTGTTTTTTTTTTTTAATTTTTGGCTTTCTCGGTTAAGGCTTTTTGAATTTCTGTCAAATTTTATATTTAAGAAGATCTAGGTAGCCAAATTAATTCTACATATCAAAATTTTAAACCTTTTTTTTTCTAATAAAAAATTAATTTTAGAATTTT
This sequence comes from Platycheirus rosarum, assembly GCA_963971375.1. Classification (NCBI taxonomy): domain Eukaryota; kingdom Metazoa; phylum Arthropoda; class Insecta; order Diptera; family Syrphidae; genus Platycheirus; species Platycheirus rosarum. The sequence goes on along the minus strand of OZ020509.1, from coordinate 50,287,656 downwards.
TTTTTTTTGAAAAATCAATATTTTGAAAACTAATCAAAAAAAAATTATTTTTAATTTTATAATCACATGTATTTTAATAAATTCTAAAAAACTGCATACCAAAATTTAAAAAATATTTTTTTTTTCAAAAAACTAAAACTAAAAAACAGGATTTTATCAAAACCTGTCCTACAATTTTCGAAATACATTTTTCATAAATTCCTTGTTATTTAAGACATGTTATGGCTTACTTCATTTTTAATAAAAACCGTTAATTATTGTGGTTTTTAATACATTTTATAAGTTCAAACTGTGTTATTTTCAACGCAAATATTACTTGTTTCTGTCAAAGATCTTGCTTTCCAATGTAAATAGGCACATAAGAGCAAGTACGTGCAACCCAGTCGTGCCCATTTTTATTATTAGTTATTTATCGTTGTTTATTTTAAAGCATTACATGATCATAACAGCATACAGCATACAGAATAAATATAAACACATAAACACGCAAAAACAACTAACAAATAAAAAATATACTCGATTACCTACTGAATGCAAAAATTTCAATCAAGAAAACAAAATTGTACACCTGCATACAAACAACCAGTGTGTTAAGTTTTAATATTGTCTATTACCCACTCGCTTCAAAGTGGTTAGAATAGGTATCTTAATTTTATTACCTACCTTCCTTCCAAGCTTGTTATAGGTAAGTACATAATATTCTAAATAAATTCTATGGATACCCCTAACATGAGTTTATCGATCCACCAAATATAATTAAGCTATTTTAATTAATTTTATTTCAAAAAGTAAATTATTGTTAAATGTACATTATAGCTTATATCTAGATTTACCTATACCTAACCTTCTTTCCTTATTGCTGATTTCTAAGAATGTTTATGGTAGCTGTTCAAATTTTTTAAATTTTTTTGGACGATGTGACCCTACTTTATCAGACCTGTCGACTGCACTTAGATTGATCGGACTACCTTTCATGATATAGAATTTTTTGACCTCGAAGTCAAATGTCGAAAAGCAGAAAGTTGATTCAAAGTTTTAAGAAAAACTAAAAAAAAAAACAATCCTCTCTCAGACACACGATATCTTACATAAATTTATATAAAACTAGCATCTACCAGCGACTTCGTCTGCGTTGGCTTTAGATTTTTTGTTATTTAAATAAAAAAAAACAGTTTCAATTCAGAACCTCATCAATCTACTAACCAAATTTCATCCAAATCCATTAAGCCGATCAGGCGTGTTTGCGGAACATCCAAACATCCCATCTTCTGAACATACAAAAATTCATATTCATAATATAAGTTGGAAGTAGGTTTATTCAAAGCTTTTAAACCAAGTGTGGTGTCTCTGGCAACAACCTTACTCAGTTTATTTTTTTAACACATATAGGAATATAATATATGTTGTAACAAACAAATACGAAGCAATAGCATCCTTCCAGTTCCAATCATTACACCGCAAAAGACCTACCCGTATGCCACCCATTTTCCTTTGAGATTATTTTTCCACAACTTTTTTCATTCGAAACATAATATTATCAATAAATGATTATTACCGGAACATGAACGACTTTCCTGTAACGTTGAATAATTGAATGTCATCACATATGTATGAACAATGATTTTGTGAAGTAGTGTGTGTGAGTCGAACCAAAGAACATGCTGTATGTGCCAATGCCAATTGCCAACTTATGCAAAAGGATTTAAGTATCACGTTTACGGCGAATACGTATGATTTAAAAGTAATGATCGTGAATTTGCTTTTTTACGAATTACACTATGTGGAAGCAATCTTTACGCGTCATGCAACATAGCTTCATGTTCCTTCTGCAACTATACTTATTCGTTCTTGGAGCGTCGTCGTCGTCAGGCAGTTAGGAGATCAGGCTAAGTGGTTCTGCTTCTATAGCGAATCCGCATACCACATATCTCTTACCCCTGCAGTGATTGATGGTTATTGAAGTCCTTCGTGTGATGCTCTGGAGCATGCGACACGTGTGTTTTGAAATTGCTTGGTGGGTGAGTGTTAAGACAATGTTCTGCATACAAACTAAAACATTTAGAACGAAGAAATATTGCAGACAGAATTTTGTTTATGGCGGGAGTATGTCTTGTCTGTGGTGAACAATGGGTAATATTGAAACGAAAAGGGAATTCTCGCTGTCTTTTGGTTGAAACTGGAAGTTTTGTGATTGCGTATAAAATGTGAGTCCTGGTGAATGGTCATGGGAATGATGAAGAAATTACATTAATTTGTTGAGAATTTTGGGTCAGCCTCCAATGTGACATTTGGGAGCTCATGAAAAATCTTTGGCCCCGCCCACAATGCGATGTTTTTTTTTTGCATAGACTTAGTGCATATTGTCAATGAACGGTAAAGCCTAGATGTTGGAGCTTGAAAATGAGACGACGCCGAGGATGCTGAAGATCGATAAGCTGATGGCAAGCAAATCCGTAATGGGTCAACGATCTCTAACTAGAGAAACGGAGACATCAGCTGTTGGATCTATCCGAAACGATAAATAGACGATGATGATGCTGTGTTGGGGCATTCCCAATTTGTAAAGAGAGTAAAATAAAAGATTTAAAATCAAATCCTTATAAATGAAACAACAAAAGCTTTTCTTTTATTCGTTAGCAAGAGGTTCATGAAGTTGTTTTTAAATAAGGATTTTTTTGGTTTTGTTTTTTTGTAAAGGGCCCCGACGGCACCTTTAAATATTATCTTCGCTACAGTTTTTGGTTGACCGTGGAGGAAACTGTTTTCATTTCTTTGTTTTGCTATTGTCCTTGTGACAAACACAGAGCTTGCATCGAATCCTGTTCGTCTTTTTCTCAGCCGGAAAATCAACGTTCTGCCCTACCGACCAGTCCGAAACGAATGATCCTATTGACTATTTTAATCGCAAATAAATTAAATAAACTTATAAAAACATAATAGCAAATCTTTGATCTTCCTACTTATGTAGACGGTAAGCGGAAGCCTACTTAACAAGCAAAGTGCTCTATATTAAACGAACTTCAAAACAATTTCTGAACAGAAAAATATATCTCTAGTTACAAGGACCAGAAAGTTTTTTCAGTCTGCAACTTAACTTGTGCCATTATTATTTTTTGTAAACCAATATTCGATTACAACCCGGATTTTTCTAGATCTAGCCCAAAACAAGTGCGGATAATGCAGCTTTAGGCATTAAATCATACCACATGTGTGCATATGATTAGATGAAAAAAATGAAAAATTATGTTCACTGTGGCGTATGCTTACTATTCTGCCTGCCTCTTTACTTGTGGTTTTAAGTACTATTAGACAAGCTATGCATTTGTTCAGATAAGAATACATTACACATCTGGATCACACGTACCTGCTCCTCTTTGCGCTCACATCGACGAGCAAACTTTGAAATGCGTTGGGTCATTTCAAAGTTCTTCTTCGATTTTTGTGAATTTTGATTGTTTGAGAAAAATAGCGCAAAAACTTAAATGCCATTTTATTTCTTAAAGAAATTTGAAAAAAAGTGATTTTTTTCAAAATTGTAGGAGCGGTTTTTAAATAAAACGATTTTATTTTAATAACTTTCTTCAAAAATAAAAAAAAATAATAATTAACGAATGCAAACTTAAGCAAAATAATTTACATTTAAAAAGAAAATTAAAAAAAAAATTCATCTACCCGTTTCAAAATATTGATTTTTTGAAAAAAAAAATTAAATAAAATTTAAAAAATACAAAAAAGAGTTTTCGAAAATATTTTCAAATAAAATTACTTTGGCTACCAACATCTTCCTGAATATCAATTATGATTGAAATCAGATGACCAGTTTTCAAGAAAGTCGAAGAAAAAAAAACGGTTCTTTGGGAGATACCTTTTTAGCCAACCATCTTGAATTTTTTTCACGGAAACATAACATACACTGATTTTTGTACATACAAATTCTTGAAGCCGTTTCCGAGAAAATAAGCTTTTACTTAACGGTTATAAATGACAGGTACCATTAATATTTGAGCTTAAAAAAATTTAAGAAAATCCTCTGTAGAATGTAGATCAAAATAACCTTATATTCCAAATTTGAAGACGATTGGCCAAACCGTTTAGGCTGTGGTGCAATATATTTCCGTACATACGGACAGACAGACAAACAGACAGAATTTTACCAATAACCCAAATATGTTTCTCTATCATCGTAAAGTCACGTCTGCTTGTTATTTTTTTTTACGAATGCTTAACTTGCCTTATAGTCCCTATAAATGGTGTGTGTGTGTGTGTGTTTAATGTTTTCTTTTATTTTAAAAATATCAAACCTTTCTGATGAGTCTTCAGAAAATACTAAAGTTCAAAAACTAACGAAAATGCAGCACCAAAACAGTATATCGAATATAGAAATAAATTGCAGGACTGCATCGCACGTACTTGCTCATATGTGCGGTCACTTTGTAAAATAAAATTTAAGAAAATCAAAGCATTTATTCGATTTTCGTAACTTTTGATTGTTCGAATAAATTAAGTTTAATTGAATTGAGTGAAATAATTTAAACGCTATTTTATTTTTTCAAGAAATGTTAAAAGGTTTGAATTTTTTTTCAAAATTGTAGGAGTGGTTTTAAAATAAAACGATTTTTTTAAAAAAATAAAAAAAAATAATTCAAGAATACAAACTTAAGCACAAAAATAACATACATTTAAAAACAAAATAAAAAAAATCACTTACCCGTTTTCAAAATATTGATTTTTCAAAAAAAAATTTTTTTTTTAAATATTAAAAATACAAAAAGAAGTTTTAGAAAAACAATCAACGCGAAATTACTTAGGCTACCTACATTTACATTTTCTTAATTATAATGTTGAAAGTAATCGGATCACTAGTTTTCGAGAAAGTCGAAGAAAAAAAGCGGGTACTATGGGAGGTACCGTTTTAAGGACACCATATTAATTTTTTTGTTTCACTAAAATATAATGCTTACCTACAGTAGTACACTGATTTTTGTTCATAAAAATTCTTGGAACCGTTTTCGAGAAAAATAAGATTTTACATACCGGTTATACGTCAGGTACCGTTAATTTTTGAGCTAAAAAAAACAAAAAACTCCTCTGTAGAATGTCAAAATAACCTTAAGTTCTAAATTTGAGGATGATTGGCCTAACCGTTTAGGCTACAGTCAAAAATACATCCGTACAGACAGACAAACAGACGGAAAGAATTTCGCCAGTAACTCAAAAATGTTTCTCTATCATCGTAATGTCACGTTTGATTGTTATCTCAAAATTTTTAATCTGCACGAATGCATAACTTGCATTAAAGTACCTATAATTGCAAATAAAACCTATAAGTAAACGTGGTTCGACGAAGAATGCAGAGAGGCAAGATGAATATCTTTTGATTTTCTAAGACTTTTCCGTAACCACAACAATAGCGAATTACAAGTAAACTATGCGGTTGCCAACAGTATATGTAAATCCAATCGTTACGAAAAGAAAAAAACGTTTGATCAAAAAAAAAAAAACATTGACTACGTTAATAATGTCAGGTTTCCAGCTGAGTTTTGGAAAGCAGTTAAGATCGTAAAAGTGAAAATAAATAATATTACAATATTCCTGCAGATCAGCTGATGGACCACTTCTCAATTTGAACCAGACTTTACCATCTTTATATGCAGCGCCTTTTAACGTGGATGAATATTTGGACTCGCCTATCACATTGCTTGAGTTAGAGGAGGTTATTTACAATTCCAAAAAAAAAGCACCAGTTGAAGATGGTATTCCGTTTGAACTTTACAAAAACTTCACGGCAAGATTTAAAATCTTTCTCACGTCAACATTCAACAAAATATTTGAAACTGCTGAAGTTCCTGAAGCTTTTCATAAATCAATTATAGGCCTCTTCACAAAAAAGAAGAACTCAAGAACCCGGCTAATTGTTTTCAACCATTTTATACAAAAGACTTACCCAGTGGGTGGAAAGCATTTGTTAACTTTAGCAGATACAGATACATAAAGGCATTGTACAATAACAATGTAGCAAGTGTTTTGGATGGAAAGTGTTTTTTCCGATGAATTTAAAACGACCATGGGAGTGAAGCAAGGGTGTGTCCTTAGTACACTTCATCTTATACTTTTCATCTTATTTATTAATGATATAACTGATGCTGTGTTAGGGGTGGAATTGAGCTTCGTCGAATAAGGAATCCTGTTTTACCATTTGCTGATGATGTAGTCTTCTTTGCGAAGACAGTGGAAGGCATGCAGCTTATGATTAACAGATTGGAAATTTACTGTAAGAATTGAACCTTTTCTGTTAACATGTATATATCTAAAATAATGATTTTAAAGGAATGGTGGAGGCAGGTATTGAAAGATGGAAAAACGGAAGTTTCTGGGAGATGAAGAAAGATGTCGTAAAAGAATACAAATATTTTGTAGTGTTGATTCCATGGAACCTAAACATGAAAAAACATTTAAAGCCAAACGTTTGGGAAAGTTGTACAAATAGGAAAGCTTTTTCGCACACTTCAAAGCAAATCATTTTTCGTCCAACCGCACCTGCCATTCTACTATATGGAGCGCAAGCTTGGGATACAAATCATTTGGAGATGTAAAGAAGTTCTTTCGTTTTTTCATCAAGAGGTTTTTTTGATTACATTCACCAAACTAGTTATATATTGCACTTAGAGACTGGAATAGCTCCTATGTTTTTAGATACTCTTAAGATTTATTTTATCTACATGAAAAGAATATTGGAGATGAATGAAAAACGAATCCCAAAAATAGTATTGATGCATTTGCTGTCGACAAAAAAAATCCTCCTCTTGTCAAAATGCATCGTAGAATGGAAAAAAAACTGGCAGTAGACAGTAAAGTTGACTTTCAGATTCCAATTGAAGAACAGCTGGAGTACCTAAACCGAAAACTTGATGAGTTGCTCATGACAACGGGAGGCAGAATGTATGAGTGAGATCTCGTATCCGTAGTCTTGTATACAAGCAGCTGGACCCCGAGGGATCAAATTATTATGTTCTCTTAGATTTTACCAACCACATGCATATTCTTTCTTCATATTGTTATTCGCAGCTTCTTTTGATTCAAATTATAGTTTAAAGATTGCACTACTACAAATTTTTGCTCCCATTGCCGTGATTTTTGGACCAACAAGCTGTACTTTATACATTCTACAAAACTGCTTAATATGTTGCAAATATAGCTGGTAGCAGATATTTCTATAATTTTCTCTTCTTGAAATTTATGAACATTATGAATATGCATTGAATTCATACCCTTCCAAAGCACTTTACCTAAGGCAATTTAGCGGTGAATATTCTATGTATGTTCGTTAATCGTTAGTGATGTGGCAGCATAATAATATCATTTGGAAAGGATTCCTTATCCTTAAATATGTCATTTTCTGAAAGCATTTAGCAGGCTTATACGACCAGACGTCGTAGTGCATGTGCTATAATCGCTTTTTACTTGCAATTAGTACTATAGGTTCTATAATGCAAGTTATGCATTCGTGCAGATTAAAAATGTTGAGATAACAATCAAACGTGACATTACGATGATAGAGAAACATTTTTGAGTTACAGGCGAAATTCTGTCCGTCTGTCTGTCTGTCTGTACGGATGTATTTTTGACTGTAGCCTAAACGGTTTGGCCAATCGTCTTCAAATTTAGAACTTGAGATTATTTTGACATTCTACAGAGGAGTTTATTCAATTTTTTTTTAGCTCAAAAATTAACGGCATCTGTCATATAACGCATAGAAGCTTATTTTTCTCGAAAACAGCGCCAAGAATTTTTATGAAAAAAATCAGTGTACTACTGTAGGGAAGCATTATATTTTGGTGAAAACAACAATTTAATATTATGGGCTAAGAACTATACCCCCCATTGGACCGTTTTTTTTCTTCGAATTTCTCAAAAACTGGCGATCCGATTACTATCAAAATTGATATTCAGGAAGTTGTAGGTAGCCTAAGTAATTTTACATTAATTTTTTTCGAAAACTTTTTTTGTTGTACTTTTAATATTTTTTTTTTTTGAAAAATCAATATTTTGAAAACGGTTAAGTGATTTTTTTTTAATTTTGTTCTTAAATGTATGTTAATTTTGTGCTTAAGTTTGTATTCTTGAATTATTTTTTTTAATTTTTTTAAGAAAGTTGTTAAAAAACCGTTTTATTTAAAAACCGCTCCTATGATTTAAAAAAAAAAATTCACACTTTTTTACATTTCTTAAAGAAATAAAATGGAGTTTTAATTATTTCACCCAATACAATTTAATGTACTTTATTCAAACAATCAAAAATCACAAAAATCGAATAAATCCTTTGATGTTCACTTAATTTTTTTTTAAATTTTATTCTACAAGGTGATCGCACATATGAGCAAGTACATCCGATCCAGTCATTCAATTTATTTATATTTTATTACTTAAAATTAAAAAGACATTATTGAGAAGTCGGAAACAAGAAATAAGCAAAAGTTTAAATAAACTGATTATATTGCTGGAGATTCTTTGGCATGTGTGCCTTACAACTTCATTATGCTAATAAATGAGAAATAGTCTGCCATTGTTGCAAATAAATGGAATGCTGCTTTCTTTCTTTCTTTCTTTATAAAATAGGACACTAGTTAGAAGAATTAGAAAGATAGGAAAGATTTTTGTTCTTTTTTTCGGCCCAGATCGAGAATTATGTGACTATTTTCTCACTTAAAACTCACGGACGAGAATAGCTTGCACTAGTAGTTAGAAAATTTTTTTCTCAACCTGAGTATCGAACTGACGACCTCCGGGTCAGAAGCAAACATCTTATTTTTTTTTGCTTTTTTTTTTTTTTTTATTAATACATTTAAAACTATCAACTTAATTAACTTACTGGCCCTATGTGTGCGCTCTAAATTAAAAAAAGAAAAAAAATTGGGTTTACTTTATCGGTTTCTTAATCTACTTAAAAACTAACTTAAAATAAATTAAAAAAATAAACTTAAAATAAATCTAAAATACTTAAATCTAGAACAGCCACATCAAACTTTTTTAAATTTTCTATTTTTTGTTGTATTTTTTTCAATTTTTTTTTTGGATTTTTATATATTTTGTGATTTTATAATTTTTTTTTGTGCCGCCGCATCTGTTCTACCTAGTTTTAAAATATATCAATGATAAATGTAGGTCGGCCATAGGCGATATTTCGTCTATGTCGACTGAAAATATCGGGTTTTACCTGAGCCACCAAAATTGGTGGACCTGATCAAGGGCTTCTTTCCGATCCCGATCCCCTAAAACAGAGTTGCTCTGCTTCGCTCCCAGCGACTATGTCTTGGTCGTAGATGAGCCGCCTATCGACTGTTCTGCGGCCGACGTGGTAGATCAACGGAGTCACCGATCTGTCCTGAATCAATCAAGTTATAGGAAAGCCTCGGGCGGGATAAAACCACTCGAACGTGTACTTTTATAATATTTATTTTAGGGGTAGTAAACCCCGAAGATTTGTTCATTAGCTGAGGTCATCGCCCTTAAAATATGTCCGCGAATGAGCTTAATTAAAAAATTATCATCAATCCTGTTTGTATTGGCCCGTTTTCAATAATAGTGTTTGTACTCCCAATCTGGTGTTTTATACAGTCCGAGACAAGAGCGGAGACACTGTCTCTCGAATACTGGAATCTTTTCCATTAGAGATGGTGTAACGTTGAACCCCACAGGGCATCCGTAGGCAATCATCGGCCTGATGAGGGTCATGTAGCAAATCACTTTCACCCTGCTATCAAAGTGGCTGCTATAAAACAACCGTCTTGCCAGAGCAGCCTCTCTAGTCGATATGAAATATAGATAGTGATCCAATCAGATACCAAGTTATTTTACTACATCTTTAATCGCCAGTGGATGTCCATGTGGCCCAGGGATCACTAGCTTGCGCCAGTTCTTTCTCGTATCCCTTGAGTCCCCAGCCAAAGGGGTTCTAAACAGGATAGTTTCACATTTTTGGAAGTTAATTTTCAGCTTCCAATCGTTACAGTGTTGTTGAATTTAATCGAAATCACGTAACAAGAGAATTCTGATGACTTCAACTTTTGGACCTGTTCTATACATAACGAAATCGTCGGCATACGCAATTGCATGAGGTAGACTCCCAATGAGATCGCTGGTGTAAATACTAAAGAGAATCGGCGAGTTCACTGCTTCCTGTTGAAGGCCGTTTTAAATTTTAAACGTTGTGGTAGATGTTACATTGCCACTCTTGACAACAAACTTTCTACCATTAAGCATGTTATAAAGATTTATGTATGTATATAGCAGTGGTTTATTTATATGGTATGGTTAGCTTCAGAAAAGCACCCTTTAACCATATGGTGTCGAAAACCTTCATTGCATTAATTCTTAGCATTGTTCCATTGGATAGCAGATACTAGCTTGGAGCGACATGAATTGTGTCATGTCCCGCCTTAAAACCGAATGGGGTGTCTGGAATTATATTTTTGTCCTCGGCCCACTTGGAAAGAGCTCTACTGAGAACTTTTTCGAATACCTTGCTGATACTCGGAAGAAGACTGGAGATGTGACGAATTGGAATTGAATTCTCCTTTCCCTTTTTTTTTTTTTTTTTTTTTTAATTGATTTTTATTTTAACTTTTACTTATATCTACTTAAATGCTAAACAAAAATCTTAAAACTAGCTAAACATATCATCTTAATTAACTTACTGGCCCTATGCGGGCGCTCTAAATTATTCTCTAACTTAATTTTAATTGCCTTTCGGCCTAAAAATAGCTTAAGTTTATCTTATATATATTGGGGTTTTATTTTTCACCCAGAAAATGAAAAAAACTAGGTATCTTAACAATTTCTTAATCTACTACTTAAAAACTAACTTAAAATAAACTAAAAAAAAAAACTTAAAATAACTTAAAATAAACCTAAAATACTTAAATCTAGAACAGCCACAGCAAGCTTTTTTGATTTTTTTATAATTTTTTTTTTTTTTTTTTTTTTTTTTTTTGGTGCCGCCGCAACTGCCCTACCTAGCTTAAAGTCTCCTTTCCCTTTTTCGGGAGAGGATGAACAACAGCTGTCTTCCAACTAGATAATATGCATTATTCAGCACATATGTCTACTGGTTCCTGAGTGAGATGTCGTTGTACAACATTGGGTATAACATCGACTCCTGTTGATTTCTTTTTCTTTAATGTTGCGAAGATCATTTGGAGTTCGACCTTCGAGATGAGCAAGGAACCTTGCCCTTTTTCCTCGGCGAGTAGAAAGAAATCATCTTCCAAGACTGCATCACCCAGATCTATTCCTGCAGTCAGGAGTATATTTTGTTTTCATTCTCTGTCGTTCTCGGAAGCTTAAGACACGGAAGATCCATCCATCGATCTCTACGTTTGATAGATTTGTGGCGCGCAGCCACAAATTCATTCAACACCACAAGTGATTTGGTAGCTATATGAAGGCGGAATGTCTGCAGTGGTCACTGTCGTATTCTACGGCAAACATCTTGTACTGCACCAATGCCGCCGGCAACTTAAGCCAAAAAATCAACAAAAATTAGATTGAAATTCCTTTGGCCTTGAACTTGTAACAATAAAAAGATTTGGAAAGCAAAGTTCTAAAATAAAGCGGTTAATGAGATAAATGCTTCCAGAGTTGATAACCAATAACAATCAATGGTATACAAAACACAACAAATTTGTTCAATCAATTTTTTTCAGTGTATACTCATAAGACGTTTTTCTTTAACAACTTTAAAAATCCATATAATATTTAATGAAAAGACTGCTTTCCCAAAATGTAGTATCCATCCATTTAACCAACAAAGAGAAAAATATGAACACCAGTGGGAAAAGAATAATACCAGCACATCTGGGAATTAAAAGGAACAAACTTTACATGAACTTAATCAGCAAGGCAAACCAACATTAATCCCTCATTATGGATGTACCAATGTAGGCCTACTTATGCCAGAGTGGGTGTTATCTCACTGCAGGCAATGTGAGAACCGAAAGTTCAGTTCGATGGTGCATGTCGCACACGCAACCGAATAATTTATTGCGCATTATGTCGGTTAATTAGGCGTCGCGCCCGACAAGGACGAGGACGTCCTTCGTCGTCGTCGCCGTGAGATGTTTCCGTATTCAATCCGGATGTGAGTCTGAGTCAGAAGCAAAAGCAAAAAGCACTTGAAGCACACTGCTAGTATATTTAAATTACCATTAATTGCTTCGTCATACGTTCCCTAAGGTATATGTGTTCGGTCTCCTTCTATAGATATATCTTTGGCTCTTTCTCTTTCCGGGTGTGTAGAATGTAGATGATAGTAAGTCTAAGTAGGTAGTTGATGTTAATGCAATGCAGTTGCTTTGCTTGTCTGTACTTACGAGGTAAGAATTTAATTTTAATGCTATTCCATTAGCAAGAACGCTTCAGTTAAGGCTAAGGAAAGGGCGGTGGCGGGTAATGTTTTCGCATTATGTCCTCTTTTAAGGTAAGTATTTAAAAGCCCCAATTTAATTGTGATAAGGAAAAGATTCAAGTAATTGTAGATGATTGTGAGGCTTTTGGATGAACTTCTTGTGGTACATGATGATGCGGGCTTATTGGACTCTCAAAACAACTTAAAATTCGCTCTGAGAAAAAGGCAATTCAAGCCATTTAAAGAACCAAAAAAGTTTAAACTTAATCTTAAAAACTGTATTTGGAATATAAATGTAGGCACTGCTTCTCCTAAAACCGATATTTGTCTTTTTAATACTGGACTAAAAATATTTTCCTTCAAGTCCCAGGCTTTCATTTCAAGCTTTTGCAGAGTAAAACAAAAGTACCAGTATTAATGGTCCTTATGAGCACATGTTGAGTTTCCTTTACTTCGATTATCTGGATCCGTTGATGTAATTGAAGATGCCAGCAAATGACATCTCTGCTAACTTCGTTTACAAGAAAAGCTAAACACATGGTGTACTTCTCTTAGCTTTGTCTGTCCATCAAAGCTTCAACGTCACGTGCATGCGTTAAACAAAAAAAAGGTACTTCATTCCCAGTTTATGTTCATGTACTAGATATCCACTGGCAAAGCTGCGTGACCACTGACCTTCAGTGTTTGTGAAGGAATCACTTATTCCTTTTATATTAGGGTATCGCATTTTATGGTTCTATTACATTGTTGAACTTTGGACAGGTTTTTTTCGATTCGATTATTAGATTAACCTTCGAGGTCGGTTATGAATAAAACAATGTGTTCTAGGATTACTTTATATGATATATATATAAAACAGAGATTAATTCTTTGAACCTATTTATATTTAAACAACAAAAATACCGTCGTATGGTAGGTGTTGGAAATTAGCTTTTTTAGCAGATGTATTAATTATAATTTTTTTCTGATTAATGTATTTAATCTCAATGTCTCCCACTGAGGAGATACAATTTTTCTCATCCATTTAGAAATAAGGTACTAAAAGTCTTAGACTCTGAAATTAATTTTTGGAAGCGGTTATCATGACACGGCTAAACTCAAGATAACCATTATGCAATATGCTTTTACATAATCTATTTTAATGGAAACTGTACTTGCATCTGTTTCCAGGCAGCCACAGCCACGATCTAGTAGATCGATCTAGTAGATCGTGGATATACCGAGGAACCTGGGGCAAACAGCGATTATATCATTACTCGATCTTTCTCGCTTGCGGAAAAATGTTCTTCATCAAAACAGACCAAGAACTCAGGCTTTTGTCAGAGCACATGCCTATTAGTAGTGCCCCGTGGCTTAGTGGTTAGTGTGTCGGACTGCTAAGCGAAAGAACCTGGGTTCAAATCCAGCTCATAGCCACCTTTTTTTCTGGGGTACTGCCTCTTGCGAGGGACTGACAAAACCTCCAAGAGTAAAAATTGTCTCGAAAAAGTGCATCTCATGTAGCCGTTCGGACTCGGCGGTAAACTGTAGGTCCCTTCCATTCCTGCAGAGTAACAACACACACACAGGAATGGTTGAGAGTATAAGTCACTAGGCCTTGGCTCCTTAAGGAGCTGTCGCGCCAATAAATTTATTTTTTACATGCCTATTAGCAGAAAACTGTACTCAAAAGCAAATCTTGATTTCAAACAACTTTGTTTGGCAAAAAAATCAGCTTCAAAGTGAGAAACAGTATTGGCAATCAATGGCATATATTTCTGCCAAGTCCTGCAATCCTGTTCAAATTTTAAATAAGTCTAAGGGATCACTTTAGGAAACTCCTCAATCCAAAGCATAGCTGACGTTTGGTGCAATAAACAGCCTCCTTAATCATTAAAGACTTTTCAGATGCGTGAAGTTTAAGACATTATTTAAAAAGCTTGAGTAATTTAGCACCTGGAGCTGACCACCTTACTTTTAAACATTAAATCGCGCAACTGATGAATTGTTATTGATGATTCCTAAAGAGATCAATAATGTCTTTGAAATCATTAACTGGTCACTATGCTTCCTCTATCTTGACGTAGATTTCAGCCCTAATGTAATTAATAATCTCTATATAAATAAAAATCGATGTGTTTTAATTATAATTTTTTATTTTACTTTAACTTATATCTACTTAAATGCCAGACAAAAATCTTAAAACTAGCTAAAACTATCATCTTAACTAACCTACTTACCTATGCGGGCGTTCTAAATTAATTTCTAACTTAATTTTAATTGCCTTTCGGCTATAAAATAAGGTAAATGTATCTTGTCATATCGGGCTTTATTTTTCCCCAGAAAATGGGTTTATTTTATCTTACTTAAAAACTACCTTAAAATAAACTAAAAATAAACTTAAAATTACTTAAAATAAACCTAAAATACTTAAATCTAGAACAGCCACAGGAAGATTTTTTATATATTTTTTGTATTTTTATATCTTTTTTTTTTGTTATTTTGTTATTTTATATTTTTTTTTTGATGTGATATTATGATGATAGAGAAACATATTTGAGTTACTGGCAAAATTCTGTTCTGTATCATCATTCATTTTAATTCATTTCTTTTTTCCGTTTTTTTTAATCTTAACTTAACTTATATTAACTTAACTAACTTACTGGCCCTATGCGGGCGTTCTAAATTATTCAGTATCTTATTTTACTGACTTTCGACGTTAGCCTAACTTATATTTAAAGATTCAACTTTATTGTATTTAGATGTATCTACCCAGAAAAGTGTAAAAAAAACTGGGTTGCGGATCAATTCTGTCTGGAATGGAATGGAAATTCTGTCTGTTTGTATGTCTGTCTGTCTTACTGTCTGTAAGGATGTATTTTGGACTACAGCCTAAACGGTTAAGCCAATCGTCTTCAAATTTTGAACTTAAAGTTATTTTGACATTCTACAGAGGAGTTTTTTTCATTGTTTTTTTAGCTCAAAAAATAACGGTACCTCTCATATAACTGTTATGAAAAGCTTATTTTTCTCGAAAACGGCTGAAAGAATTTCAATTAAAAAAAATCACTGTACTACTGTATGTAAGCCGTATATTTTGGGGGAAACAAATTAATATGGTGGGCTAAAACGGTACCTCCTATAGGACCGTTTTTTTTCTTCGACTTTCTCGAAAACTGGTAATCGGATTACTATTAAAATTGATATTCAGGAAGATATAGGTAGCCTAAGTAATTTCGCATTAATTTTTTTCGAAAACTTTTTTTTTGTATTTTTAATAATTTTTTAAAAGTTTTTTTTTGAAAAATCAATATTTTAAAAACGGGTAAGTGAATTTTTTTTATTTTGTTTTTAAATTCATGTTATTTTTGTCCTTAAGTTTATATTCTTGAATTATTTTTTTAATTTTATTGTTAAAAAACCCGTTTTATTTAAAAAACCGCTCCTACGATTAAAAAAATAAATTGCACGACTGGATCGCACGTACTTGCTCATATGTGCGGTCACATTGTAGAATAAAATTAAAAAAAATAAGTGAACATCAAAGCATTTATTCGATTTTTGTGACTTTTGATTGTTCGAATAAAGTTCGTTAAAATATATTGGGTATTATATATATATTAAACGCCATTATTAAACGCCATATTAAACGCCATTTTATTTCTTTAGGAAATGTAAAAAAGTGTGATTTTTTTTTTCAAAATTGTAGGAGCCATTTTTAAATAAAACGGGTTTTTTTAACAACTTTTTTTAAAAAATTAAAAAAAATAATTCAAGAATACAAACTGAAGCACAAAAATAACGCACAAAGACATCAAATTAAAACTAAATGAACAAAAATCAGTTAAACAAGGCCCACATGGCTTACGAAGCAAAACACATTGACAAAACAGAAGCAAAAAAATCGAAATTGATTAAAGCGTTTGCCTTTGACCTCCAGCAGTGCCTACCGACGCCGTTTTTAAGAAACTCCATTAGTTTCTATAAAAGACAATTTTGGACGTTCAATTTAACTGTTCATGACTTAGAGTCCAATGCAGCAAAATGTTTTATTTGGCATGAAGGAATAACGCGCGTGGTGCTAATGAAGTGTCATATTGCCTTTACAAGCTTTTAAGGGCGATTCCAGAAGAAACTAAGGAAATAATATTTTACAGTAATTCTTGCTCTGGACAGAAAAAGAATTCCTTCCTAGCTACATATAATGTTTATTTTATTTCTATTGGACTCAGAAAATTTTTATCAAATTGATCGTAAGTTCCTCGAACCAGGACATACCCATATGGAGTGCGGCAGCGATCATGCTCTTATCGAGCGGAAAAAAAACAAATGTGAAAATAGAAACACTAAGATACTGGTATCAGTCCATCGGTTCGGTTGCGAAAAAGATGGAAGCCATAGAATTGAAAGGAAAGATTTTTATGATTTTGTTAAATTGTCCAAGTCTTAGTTTTCCTGAAAAAGAATAGGTGAATATGGTAGTAAATTCAAGATTTAAAAAATAGGGAAAAAAGCATTGACGATGCCAAACTGACATCCCGATTTGATGGAATCTGATCTGGAGGAAGATTAGATTAACTAATTTTTTTTTACATTTTTATGATTTTATGAAATCATTTGTTTCGTTTTTATTTTTATTAAGTATCTGTATTTTCTAAAAAAAATTTGCTGGATGTAAGTTCGCATGAATACTTTAAAAAAGATAATTAAAACAACAAGCTTAACATCAAAAATGAAAATATTTCAAATATTTGGTTTTTTATTTTCTTATATGATGATGACGTGTATTTGATAAAACAATGGCTTTTTACTAAACAAATTAGAACAACGTCAACTGGGACAGCTACTTTATTTAAAATCCATTTACCATATAATTATCTTAAAAAATTATAGTTTTGAGTGTTCAAAACTTTAGTTAACAAAAAACTTAACTTATCAAAAACAACTCTATCGGGACATTTCATTGAAGGCAACACGACCTAAGTCCATATAGGGAAATTAATTATCTTACTTTAACACACCATAACAGCCTTACTTGATTTAAGAATTTTTTTTTTAAATAAATAAAGCAAAACAACCTGACTGGAGATACGCTATTTATTTTTTTAATTCGTAATAAGCCATAAAAGCTTAAGTGTTTATTCGTTGAATCCCTCCTTAGCAAAAAGTTTTACATTTATTTTCTCTTGACACATGATAAAATAGTAGTTTTTCTTTATTTTTACATTTAAAAATCTTAAAAATAACAATTTTCCTATTCCCAGTGAATTTTTGAAACTTTAAACTGCTCTCCTGAAAAGTATGAAAAATCGACTTAAGCTGTTACGGCTTGTGGCCACTCATTGAAGCCGCGTATTAAGCCGCGTAACACAATCGGAGAATAAATCGGATTAAGAAAACATATTTTGAAAGAAAAAGGGGTTGGTAAATATATCTTGTGATGATTAAAGCACAAAACACAGTTAAGTGTAATTGCGCTTTAACCACATTTCTCTCAATCGATTGTGTTCTTTTGGCACTTAAATGATATTCGTCAGAGTCAAATGCGTGAATTGTTTTTTTTTTTCATTTTAAATCGATTGCGAGCGTTCCTTCTACAATCAACATTTCTTCCATAATCACCAAATAAATAAAGATTCAATATGTCTTGAGTTTTTAACAATGCCAACAAAAAAAGCGTCGTTTGGAAGAAAATCATCAGAAGCAAGGAATAAAAGAGACAAAAAAGCCGCTGAAACTGAAGACTAATGCGGATATCGCCTTCAGCAAATGCGCGACAGAACTATCACTTCCACAACCGCTGAAACTGAAGAGCAACATAAATACAATTTTTTTTTCTTGGGCGTAGCAACGTGCGCCGGGTACCGCTAGTATGGTATAATATTAGAAATGAAAATCTTCTTGAATAGGGCTAAGAGTATCAGACCCAAAGAAAAGTCATGGTTTAACTCAAGCTGTATACATAAATCCGTTGGACCGGTTGATATCCTCGCTACTACTTTCAAGACGGGTTCTTACACGCTGGAGTAACCTAAGCTTTTTTTAATTTATTTTATTCTTCTGGACAACATTCAAAAAACGCGACTCTTCTTAACCTTCAAATTACCGACAGAGTACACTAACTGCTCTAGTTTTTTAAGTCCAAGGAGGAGTTGATAAATTATAAGCTAACGAAACATCTTTTGTATTGCTTTGGAGAAAGTGAGATTATTTAAAGGGCATTTGACAAAGTTTGGCATTTAAAATGCAAACACTCAGTATCGAAGAATTCTTTCGAACCATCCTATACAAATAGTTTTACAACTCTCAATATAAATGCTGGTGTGCAGCATGGCTCTGCTTTGCCCGAGCCTCTTTCTCATTTTATAAATGATCTTCTTCCTCCTCCAAATTTTGATCCAATATATTCTTTGTCTGAAAACCGTACCCTTTTTGTTTCAATATTCACATCAATGCTCTTCGGATGGGGAACTACAATTCTTCCTCGATTGTGATACTTCTAGTGTTGCGTGTTTTTATTCCTAACAGAGTCAAAAGTATAAAACTCAAAGAAAAGTCTTGGCTTAACTCTGATTGTAAAGAAATTATCAGGTTAAAAGAAGTAAGTTTCCGATTCTACAAAGCTAACAATACGCTTATCGGCTTAAGTGAAAGTAAGATTATTGCTCTTGATATTTCCAAGGCATTTGACAGAGTTTGGCATGAAGTTCTCTTATCAAAAATGCGTGCTTTTGGGGTCGATGATGCTCTTGTTCGTTGAATTAGAACCTATCTTCTGGACCGTTCAATACAAGTTGAATTAGACGGATTCAAGTCTGATTCAAACAAATTAAATGCTGGTTTGCCTATCGGCTTCGTTCTGTCTCCGACTCGTCATTTTTATAAATGATCTTATGTCTGTAACTTCTAATCCACTTAACTGTTCTGCTAACGACTCACCCTCAGCTTTTTATATTCGTTTGATAATTCACGTCCTTTGCCTTTGGACTTACAATTGCAACGGTACCGTATGTCAAGCTCATTAAACTCCGATTTATACAGCATTGTCAAATGGGGTAATAGGAATCGTGTGGAGTTTAATGCTTCGAAAACTCAATGCTGCCTTCTGTCGTTAAAGCTAAACATACCCCCAATGCCATTGTCCATGAATGGCACTTGCATCGAAGAAACCGAAAAGCTTTCAGTAGGTGCTCAGTATGTGTTTCCCCTTCTGATCTGGCTAAAATTTACAAAGCATTTATACGCCCAAGACTCGATTATAACTCACACCTCTGTTTAGATTGATAGGGAATAGAAATGCCTTTGAAGGAATTGCCCTCTAGAATAACGACGCAATGTTTTATGCCTTTCCTTGTCATTTTATCGTTTCTTTTATAAAAAAAATTTACTCGAAGTAGCCAGCTGCAGCCCTTTAAAGGTTTTTCCCACAATACTCGTCTCGCAAGGAATGCTCATCAGTTCAGCTTTGACCACAAATGTGAAATACAGGAATTCTTTTTTTGGCCGAACAACATGAATTTGGAATAGTTTACACGGCGATATTTTCCCTTGACATTTTTCCTTGGCATTTAAAACCAATGTTATTTGAGACCTCCTATCCTTCCCCTCCCTAGCATCCGAATGCCTGCACAGTGTACTTACATACATACATTAAAGGGAAACAAATAGTCCCTTGCTCGCGCGTTAATTATAAAAAAAAAATATATATTCGTTTTTAGGTTCACATCCATGTTCTTCGGATGTATATAACTGCAACGACAGCGTATGATAAGTTCATTAAATTCTAATCTTGACAGCAATGTACAATGGGGAATAAGTAATCGTGTAGAATTAAATGCATCAAGAACTCAATGTTGCCTTTTGTTGTTAAAGCGGAAAACCCCACAATGCCAATATCCAAAAGTGGCATTTGCATCGAAGAAACTTATCAATCCTCAGTTTTCGGTATGTGCATTACAGATCACCTTCTGTGGAATGACCTTGACGTCGCAAAAGAATTCTGCGAAGAGTTTAAGTTCCTCCCCTGAAACGATTTAACGGTAATACTCGCACTGCTAGGAAAGCCCATCAGTAAACCCTTCAGCCCAACTTTGGACCTTATGTTAAGTACAGAAATTCTTTATTTAGCCGCACGACTGTGGAATGCTTTGCCTGGCTCGGTTTTTCCGTCCCATTTTGATATGCAAAATTTACAAACTATTGCGCATCGACATTTTCTTTGACATATTTTCTTATTTACCTAATGCTCGCACGTAGTTTAAATATATTAAGCGTAGAAAAAACAATGCCTTTCGCGAGTGCTTATTATAAAAAAAAACTTTTTATCAATAGATTTAAATCGCCTGGACCTTCATTCATAGTAATTCAATAGATATTCATTATTTTAAGATTTAAACTCTACCATATTTGTCCTTAAAATTTTGACGGTAGTATTTTTTGCTAACCATAGTCCTAAAATTTCATAATTTTATTAATAAATATAAAACACCATCTCCACAACACGCTTCATTATCCTTTTTTACATTCCGCTAATCTTTTGTAAATGGAACATTATTTAAATAAAAAAAAACTCAAAAGAAAAACTAAGGTCAACAACAAAAACAATAAAAAAAACCCTCACCGTGAAAAACAAGAAAATTTCTTTTTGGTGGAAATTATTTTCACGAGAAACTTTCGCGGACTCTGCTCAGAACTTAATTAAGTGTTAAAATGCCTGCATTGTTTTGTACTATTTCAAGGAGAAGAATCGAAGGGGAATGAAAAGTTTGAAGTCACCCTTACCTTACCCCAATCCCACGTTAAAAGTGAACGAGTTTAAACTTTTCAAAACTTTATGTATGCCTTAATGATTTTCGGACTAAGTATTAGTCCAAAACCGTCCTACTTGCTTCACCAACTATATAAAGGCGAATTTTTGAATTCGAATTCCATTAGAAAGACATGTTAAGCTATGAAGAGAAAATCTAGAAAAGCTCTGAATACATATAGATATAGATGTGCACGTTTACCAGTAGCAACTAAGCGAAAACAACGTCAGACACGGGTTATAAAATTCGTCTTTAATAGCTGTTTGCTTGATGGTAGTGAGGGTGCTTTGAGTTTCACGGCCTTCTCGCTATATCCTCCTGAATCAGATGAAAGATGAACATGTCAAGGAGTAAGTTGTTTACAAAAGTTTTATTTTGGCAGTTGGGACATCCTTTTGTGGATAAACTTCGGGCAAAAACATTGACTAAAACAAAGACGATAAGACGAAAATGACGAACGCTGCTGAAGAGCTTACATTTTTATAACGGCTTTAGTTCTCAAAATGTGTTGCATGATACATATGATGATGATTGAGAGTAAAAAGGAAGGTGCATTAATGTGGCAGCAACTTACTTTCAAACACGTTTTCTTATAATTGATGAAAGTGATTTGGCCGAAAAGAAACTCCCAATGTTGAAGACGTGAAACACCATGTGGCATGGCACTTCATTCCATGTTGAAAAAGAAGAAAACAAGATGAAGAGTGGTCTAACCAAGAATCATTTGGTGGTGTAACGTCCTTTCACGCTAATGTCAAAGACCGCAGTTTCGTTTCTCCAGACACCTTACTCATGAACGATGTGACAATTCTTAAGCAGAAATTCCCTTCAAGGACGAACGAAGATGAAAAGAAAACCGTCTTGATATGCGGTCCACAGATGTTTTCAGGCAAAACATTTTAAAAGATACTGTGTTCTATAAGGATTCAGCATGACGACGACGACAATGGCTGGCAATTGGGTTGAGGAAGGTCGTTGCGGAATACATTTTTTTTTCGTTCTAGGTGGCGTTTTTTGTAACCTTCGTCTATAATTGATTATTATTTTGCTCCTTCCTTTGTTGGTAGTCTTTTGTTTTACATAATTAAGACCAGACGAGTAGATTGCAATAATTACAAAAGGACGATGCAAAATCTAAATGGCGTGTTTTCTTTATAAGTAAGTCGGAAAAAATCTACTACGGCAATTTGAGTGAAATAAATTGTTTAACATTATCAAGGCTTCTAAGTATTTGACTAATATGTCTTTCGATGGAAAAATGGTCTAAT
This sequence comes from Platycheirus rosarum, assembly GCA_963971375.1. Classification (NCBI taxonomy): domain Eukaryota; kingdom Metazoa; phylum Arthropoda; class Insecta; order Diptera; family Syrphidae; genus Platycheirus; species Platycheirus rosarum. The sequence goes on along the minus strand of OZ020509.1, from coordinate 50,265,199 downwards.
TAATAAGAAAAGAGTACAAAGTAAGCGAAAAATAAAGGTAATTATTTAAATTGAACTAAGAAGCTGAGAATAGTTAATTTAGATGGAGGCGAAATAAAGTGAATGAAATACCTTTGACGTTGAATGATAAACCTTAAGCAATTAATACGAAGTCATTGTTATTTAACCTTGACTATTGTAAATAAAACAGCCTTAAGAACTTGACAAGTTATTTATAGGGTTTTTTCAGAAAAAAAAAACAGATCCATGTTGTTGCGGAATAAAGTGAGTTTTTGGCACAGAACATCAGAAAGCACCACAACTAAAAGTTTAAAGAGTTCGAGCGTCGTATTATTTGATATCTATTGTTTGTTATTATGTAAATAATTATAATTATAATTTTTTTTCTTGAAAATTCGCAACAACTTCCACAAGCTCCGAAGATAACTTAGAAAACAAAGGCGATATTTTCGGCCATTAACGTTGATCTCATTGGCCAGTTGAATTTTGTACGTGTGCAGCCGAAGTCTAAGCATATAGTGAGCCGAATCGAAAACTTCAAGAGGTCTTGTTTTCTAACGCACAGCGGTAATGCTCCTGGCCGAACTTGTATCGTATAGATCAAGAGCCGACACCAGATTTTTGGTTTGAATTGAGATATAACCAAATTTTACGAACACCTATGTTGAGGTATTAGGGCCCTTATATCGAATTCGACCGTCTAGCAAGATTACTTTGTCGCCGGCGCGGCGCGTGGTGTGCGGGATTGATGGTGATTTTCTAGGTTTTTGTTTATATATATAATTACTTTTATTTTAATACAAACTTAGGCAAACTAAGCTTTGATTACAATTTTTTGGGTGCCAGACGTTTCAAGTGGCGCCAGACGCAAACAAAAAGAGGCGTACAAATTGTCAAAAGGAATCAATTACAGAAACATGCCTTGAACACAGGCCGAAATCATAAATAAGTTAAGATTTGAGCATATGTTCTTGAAGGGAATTAGATTTTCTACAACTTTTTTCATCACAAGCAGTGTTGCCACCATACTCCTTTAGCAGTAGATCTACTGCGCCTAATCCTATACGACAATCTACGGCGCAGCAAAACAAATCTACTCCTTTTTGAAAATGTCGGTTTCTTGTTACGCGAAGGTTTAGGGAAAAAAGTCGGAAAATTCTGCACAGGTGGAAATTTCGTTTTTCAGTTTAATTGAAAATTCGTATTTATAAACCGTTTTTAAAGGAATTTTCAAGCTAGATAGTTGATTTTTAAAGGAGTAACTTAGGTTATTTGTAATACCCTTTGGTGGCGCTAGGCGGTTTTTTTCGATTTTTTTTTTATTGGCCGAGTTGAATCAAATACATGACATGTTATAATATTTATATTTAAATGAATATATTAAAATAAGTTTTTGGCAAAATTTTGATCTGATAAGTGTCGCCCAGGTGGAAATATTACCGAAAATGTAGTTTTCCCTTTTTATTTTTACGTTTATTTACTGTTACGCTATTGTGGCGCTGTTGTCGGACTCGAACAACGAAGGGTGGGTCCGCTAGTATTTATAATAAGGTGTTTTTTTTTAGACGTGTGGTTTTCAATCTGGTAATACTTTTTTCGGATTTGGTCTTTTTGACAGCTGTCATTGATTTACTCATAACTGTGTACTAAAAAATGTTTGGCGAACAAACATTTTTTTTCGAAAAATTTCCCGTTTTCCGCAGAGGATATCTCAAAAACGGTTCTTTATTTTCAAATATAGTACACAAATTGATTATAGGAAATTTGATCAGCTTCATTTCTTGTTTTGCATCTTTATTTCTACGACGCACCTTCCTCGAGGCAACCCCAAATTTTGTGCCGCCTTCTCGATCTGGGTTAAGGAGTCTTGTACAGCTTGTTGGCTTCTGCCGATTATGTTGATGTCTTCTGCGTAAGCCGATATCTGGCTAGACTTGGTGACGATAGTTCCTCTTGTTGACGTGCCAGAGTAACAGATTGCGTTCTCAAATGTCAGAATGCAAGCCAGACGATTCTCTTGTCGAATCCATTAAATATGTTGATTGGTGTGGACAGCAAACCGGCTATACTTTTACTTGGCTTATAATATTTGTCATGGTCAGCTTACTAAGTCATGTCAATTTATTTGGGATGGCGAATTTTCTCATGACCTTACAAGGTTCTACGCTGGAAAGCATAGGCGGCTTTAAAGTATATTAAAAGATGGTATGTTAGAACATTAATTTCCAGACTTTTTTCCATCACCTGTCTAAGGGTAAAAATTTGGTAAATTGTTCATTTGCCTGATATGAAACCACATTTAGATTTGCCGAATATGGTTTTAGTGTATGGGGCTTTCCGTTCTTGCAAGATAGAGGAGAATATCTTAAACGGATTTACTCAACAATGTTTACCACCATAATTGCTGCATTTTGTGATATCTCCCTTCTAATGCTGCCTTTTCTCGCATACATGTCTTATTATTTCATGAATTGCTTAATGTAGTGTTTGCCTTTAATGTTTGAACATTATGCAGCATCCTTACGTTAAGACGCTAGTTTGCATTCATCATCAAAACATTCGCTCCGATCTCTGCGACTGCCAAAGATGTTACCAGCAGTAATTATGACTTTATTCTCAAGGTTTGACCATATTTTCTCGGCACTCTGTCGCCAGGACTTACTCTTCCCTCATCAAACTATCCACATTTAAAAAAATAAAAAAAATCCTTTTTGATAAAAAGATGGTTTGGGATAACAGCCCGTGTTATTCACTACTTCACTTTAAAGTCGTAAACTTAACGAACGTAAACAGACGATTGAATATTTAATTTTCTTTCTAGTAAAAGCAATTTTTTCGTATCATTAATATTGAAACATTTTCCGGTCCAGACAATTTGAATCCCACCAAAAACATTTTCATGTAAAATGTTGCCAATAGGAGACCATATGACTCGCACTGTCAAAAAGTTATCAGATCTCATGTAGAGCCAAGCTTCTAACTATACCCGTCCTAACTCTGCAATGCGTAACTTCAAACTCTACACCTTAGGCCACTCTAGACCTTATACAAAATAAACTGTTGCCTAGAAGACAAACGACAAAAACGAATTCCTTGCGGTAATATCGAAACAAGACAGATACTTTGTACCGACACTTGTAACACCGCTTTCGTATCGCTTCCGCACATACCGCACATACCTTAGGTGTTCATTGAAATGTATGTATTCAGTAAAATATCGGTACCGAATGTGTACCGAAGAAACGGGGAGAAACTATACCGCACCGACAAGTGAGGGAGTGGCCTTAGTCAAAATATTATGTGGCTAGGTTTCGTTACTACTAGAACTTGCGATTATAGGTACTGTACTATAAAACAAGTTATGCTTCTTGCAGATTAAAAAAAATTGAGATAACAATCAAACATGACATTACGATGGTAGAGAAACATATTCGAGTTACTGCAAAATTCTGTGTCTGTCTATCTGTACGTATGTATTTTGGACTACAGCCTGAACTAACGCCAATCGTCTTCAAATTTGGAACAAAGTCGATATTTTAAAAGCGCGTGAGTGATTTTTTTTAATTTTGTTTTTAAATGAAGGTTATTTGTGTGCTAAACTTTGCGTTCTTTAATTTCTTTTATTTAAAAAAAAAAGTTGTTAAGTTGTTAAATAAAATCTGTTTTATTTAAAAACCGTTCCTACGATTTTGAAAAGAAAATCACACTGTTTCACATTTTTTATAGAAATAAAATGGCGTTTACCTAGTTCCTCAGCAAGAATGATACCGATTTAATTTTAGCCTTTTTATTCTCGTCTATAGATTTTTCATCATTTTCTCTATTAACTGTGTTATAATTTATTATATTTATTATAATTAATCCTTTAAATTTTATTTTTTTTTTGTTTTCAGCACAGCACACAAAACTTCAACTAGCGCTTATACATATTCAAAATATAATACTTGCCCGTCGAAAAGGATAGCTAAAAAGAGAAAAAAAATATTAAAATATTTTCCATTAACATGTCAAATGTTCAGTAACCCTGAGCATTATTTGCTACAAAAAGGAGAACAACCGCAAAAAATTCAAGAGGCTACATAACATTCTAATACCATCCATCCTAACATAATTTATCTTCGAGCCTATGTGGTACGATGTTTGGCAACAAACTTTGCAATTCCGGTTAATTTTTTTTTCACATATGCCAAGTTCCATGAATATAAAATCTCACATCATCTGCATTTTCTAGCAAAGCAATAGCAACAATAAGTGGCGCCCAACATCAAGGAAAAAAATGGTTCACAGATATGCTTCAATAGTCCACCCACAGCTTCTCTAAATGGGTTTGAGAGTTTTCACAGTCCACATACGAAATTCCAGACCTTTTTCAGACTTTTTTTTCCAGAAAATAGTTTAAATGGCCGAGAGAAAATGTGAGTGTATCAATGTGCACTTGAACTAGTCCAGAAAGCGCTGTCCAAAATTTCAACCAATCATTAAGCTTAGTTCTGGAATTGCATTTAAAAATTAAACAAACTTTTGCTGAAAACAGCATCTTTTTATGGTTGTCGAAGAGTATATACATTGTGCCATTGTGGAAACTTTTAAATGCGTATTGCATTTCCGGTTGTGGGTAATCTTTAATTAAAATCATGGACCAGGACATTAAATGGACAATGTATAAAACCTGGACGAAACACTGCTAGTTTATTCTGTCTGTCTGTATATTCGTATGTATTTTAGACTACAGCCCAAACAGTTGATCCCATCGTTTTCAAATTTGTGCATAAGGTTATTTTGGCATTCTACAGAGGACTTTTTGATTTTGTTTAGCTCAAATATTAACGGTATTATAACCGTTAATTAAAATCTTATCTGTCTCTAAAACGACTCCAAGAATTTTTAAGAAAAAAAATCAGTGTACTATATTGTAGGTGCGGTTTATATTTTGTTAAAAATAGATGTTTGTTTAAAAACCGCTTCTACGATTTTCAAAAAAAAAAATTAACTTACATATTTTTTAAAGAAATAAAATGGCGTTTTAAATTTTCCGTTGAAAATTATTTTACGTACTTTTTTTCAAACAATCAGCAATAAAAAAACTCGAATAAAAACTTTGAAGTTCCCTTAGTATTTTTCAAATTTTATTCAACTGTTAAACTATTACAAACTTAAAAGCCTAACTGCTCTTTTCTAAGGAAGTTTTGTGGTGAGAATTCTCGTCATATCCAACTAGATAAAATTTGGAATAAAGGCGAAGATGATCACCAGTCTGAATCTCCAACATATTTCTCTTCTAATACACATCAGCTTTTTCCAACCCTTTTACAGATCCTTCTAATTCTGCTACATTCTAATTCCGCTCTAACTCCGCTTTAATTTCACTCTCACATAACTCCAACTTCGCCTATACACTCCTTTCTAACTCCTCCACTTCTAACACCATCCCTTCTGATTCCATCCCTTCAAAATCCACCATTACAATCCTGCCCCTTCTCACTCCGCCCCTTATGATGCCGACCCCTTCTGACACCACGTCTTTCTGACTCCACCCCCATCTGACTCCACCCCTTTATGATTCCGACCCATTCTGACACCACCCCTTTCTGACTCCACCCCCATCTGACTCCACACCCTTCTGACTCCGCCCCATTATGATCCCGACCCATTCTGACACCACCCCTTTCTGAATCCACCCCCATCTGACCCCACCCCCTTCTGACTCAACCCCCTTCTGGCACAGTCCTCTCCTGACTCCACCCCCTTCTGATTCCTCCCACTTCTGACTCCACCCCTTTTGACCCAAACATCTTCTGACTCCACCCCCCTTTGTATCCGCCCTTTCATGACACGCCCCTTTCCTGACTCCGCCCTGTCCTGACTCCTGAAAATATATACAGTACTTATAATAAAAACCCAATTTTTAAAATGTTTGTCTGTCTGTCTGTTTGTGGACAAATCGAATAAAAACTATGAAGTTCTTCTAACACTTATCAAATTTTTTCGACTTTGTGATCACACGAAAGATCGTAAAATTTATAATTTTCTAAGAAAGCGCCATTTAAAAAAAATCATAACAATATCTACAAATAAAAAAGAGTTAATTTTTTTGTTGCATTACATATCTTACGTACTGTGCCCAATGTCTGTTATTTCAAATCTTTTGTTGAGTCCTTTCTTAAGCCGAGGTATGCGTTGCAAGAGAAAGCTTCCAAGCATTTAATTAAATCGAAGGAAAAGACGTTGATATTCTGTGTAATCATTAAACTAGTCATACATGTAGGTTCCTTATTTTTTTATCGTTGATAGCTCAAGACAGCTATAAGGAAATTTTCTGAACTCTGCAGTAGAAAACCTTGTGAAGTACCTCCTTACTGCTCTATTAAGTTTTTTGGTTTATGATTTTCAATCTTTCCTTAACGGTCGACTTCATGACTTTGAACAAAAATAATAACAAACAAAATTGTAGCAGCTTGTACGGTTTCAACATTTGCATAAAACATTCATATGTGTTCTCCCAAGAACTTAATTCAACCTTGTTTTAAGCTCTATTCAAAGCTCCCACTCAGGTTTTTAAAGAAACTAAAGGCAATTTCGTTGTGACTGTGACTCAAAATTGTTCTTTTTTTCTGAAGTGCTTTTGTTTCAAAATCAATTCTACAACAACAAAATGATAAGAACTAACCATGTTGAAGAAACCGTTTTACTACGTTCCATCACCTTTAGAGAACAAATTGTACAACCGCTGTAACACTTACCTTCGGCAAATATCCCCAAAACCGTTTCAGCAAAAACTGAAATTGTGAACAACAATCTTCACAGAAAAAAAAAACTAACAAACCAAGGACACTGGTCTTATTTTTCCTTCAGATTTCTTGCCATCGGCTACAATTTGTGTTCCTGACGGCTCCGATATTGCACGTTTGCAAAAACTTACCAGGACAGCGACGAAAAAATTGCACAAAACAGCTCTTTTAATAAATCATTATGTATATAAAAATAGTCCTGCGATGGGACGACACGTAAAAATTTCAGGACGGGGGTTTTTTCTTCGTTTTTCCTGGCCTTCCTTCTGGTTGAAAAGGCATTTATGGAAAATGCCATTTATGTTGAGCTTTATTCATATGTGCTCTGATTTTTTGGAGAAAAGGCAGAATAGAGCAAAAAAAAAAAAAAAGAATTGTATTCTGGTCACATGTGCAGGCCAACACATAAACACGCTTACATAATGCGGAGGAGTGAGGTAAAGGACATGGGACCCTGAAGGCGGTAGCTATTTATCACCCTGGCAAATTTCTAAGGAATGCATAAGAAAATAGGTCCATCGGTATAAATTTTGGAATGGATACCCCTTCTTTTTTCCTGTGAGTGGAAGTGGTTTTCCCAAAGGATATTGTTTGTATTTCTGCAAAGGAGAGAAGTGCGTTTTATACAAAAAAAGGAACGTATAAATCTCAGCAAAGATGTGAATATTTTCAGAACAGTCCTTCCTCTTGCTTCCAATTTTTTGGAAGCACTATGGCAAATACCAACAATGGTCTGCGGAAGCAATCATTTGTTTGTAGTGTGAAGGAGTTTTGAGTTAGAGAAAACAAAATTTATTGCATTCAATATGATGCAGGATGCATTCATAACAATGTATATCAATGATTTTGGTTGTGTGTGTGGTTGTTGTTGGTTAGATTGTACTTCTGTTATAATTGTATTGAGAGGAAGTGTTTTTTGTATATGAGCGCAAACTTTTTGATTGAAAGATGAAAAACTTTCACTTGATTTTGAGAAAAACTAATGTATCTTAGTTGATCCTTTGTTAGATTCTTTCTGCGAAGAGATGTGTTGATTGAGATAATTTTTTTACAGTCAAATTGAGAGAGGTTTGCAGTCTGAATTAAACGAGATTCTCTAGTTGCTTTGATGAAATTAGTATAACATTAATTTAGTTTATTTTGCTTTACTTCAATAAGAAAGTTCTTACACTTATCTTTACCTTAAGGGACCTATTCAGAATGCTTATAAAAAACAGAGGTTATCGCCTTAAAAAAATTAGAAGCAGTGTTTGTTTTGCTGCATGTGCCTAAGCAGCAGAATAATTTTGTACGTTTTGATCATTTGGCTTTCCGTGCACACACGGATCTTAAGCTCGTAGAGGCCGGATGTCGAGGTGCGCGCACAAATAGTTAAAACAAGTCAAAAAAAAAAAAAAAAAAAATGGGGCATTGTTATCTCGAGTGTTAAAAAAAAAGTATACACTCGTTTAAAAAATTGGCAAAAAACCCCTCGCGTGTGTTGTAAAGAATATAATAATATCCACTCGCGTCGTTGGAGGAATCATAAAGATGCCCACTCGCGCTGTGGAAGAAAAAAAATAAATAAAAAGCACTAGCATAGCAAATTATCCTCTTATCTGTCCCAAGATCTTTGTGCTTAACTACCTCTTTATTATCTACTGAAGGCATCGTATGACCATCTAATGCTTGCGGTAAATGGATAAGGGCATCTGAGTTTGTCCTATTGTGCCGAATATTTAAATTGATTTTTTGTATGCAAGCTGTCTTATGGGCATAAATCCTAGGACAGTTTGTTTATTACAGAAATTAATTTGGATTTTCACTGCATGGTTCGACTTGTCAGAATTGTGTTTTGTATGTAAGTATTTTTAAATGGTAAGTGATTTTCGTGTCGTATATTCTAATGTTCGCGGCCTAAGAAAGAATTTCTTTCACGTGTACATCTACACTGTTTAATACAGGCCAGCTGTTTTGGCATTAGGTGAAACCCAGGTTGGAGTAAATACTGATTTATCAGAATTTGCTCTACATGGGTATAGCTTGGTGCCAATACTCTTTTTCCATAATGGTCTCGTGCTCTATATTATGAATGATATTGCTTGCCAGAGCCTTCCCCAATATGGGCAATGTTCCAAAACGGACTTTTACCGAAGGAAGGTATGTCGAGCTCTTTGCCGGGTTACATCACCTTACCCAACTGATCGATGTGCCAACGCGTATACCGGATGTTGCTGGGCAAGCCGGCAATACTCTTGACTTGTTTCTTACTTCTCACCTTATTTCTCATCCTCCACCCATCCAGTTAAAAAAAAAACTTCCCACCAGGACCGTTTGGCAATACAAGAAAGCCAACTGGAACGGCCTGAATATTTTTTTCCGAAGCTTTAACTGGTCACTATGCTTCATCGATAGTGGCATTGATGCCAGTGCTGAAATGGTCACTAGGGATCTTCTAGGGATACGTGCTTTTATTCCTAACAGAGAAAAAAGCATCAAGCCTGGTATAATTCTGAGTGCAAAGAAGCTATCAGGCTCAAAGAAGTAAGTTTCCGATCAAGCAAGGAACTCATGCAACTCCGCTATTGAAAGAACCAAATTTTTGCATGACTAAAAATTACGGCAAAAAATTCTGCAGTGTCCCAAAGGCAGTAAAAATGTTTGGTCATTTGTAAAAAATATTAAAAACTCCTCAACATCTTCGGTTCCAACGCTCATCGACAATAACAAACCAATTGTTTACTCTTCAGAGAAGGCAAACTTGCTCGCCGCCCATTTCGCTGCCAGCTCCACGCTGCTTCAAAGCAACGTTGCCCCTCCTGTACTTGAGAATGTAAACTTTTCCATGGGACAGATTTTTTTCCGCACTCGTACAGTAGCAAGAGTTCTCAAAGATCTCGATATTCACAAATCCGCTGACCCCTCATTCTTCTGGAGAGGTGTTCTTCCACACTGGCAAAGCCACTGCGTAAGCTTTTCCATCGCTCCTATACTCTTCTGGAATCTTTCCTAGAAAATGGAAAACAGCATTTGTCCAGCCGGTCCCTAAGAAAGGTGACCCATCCTCCCCTTCCTCCTACCGACCCATAGCACTGACATCCTTTCTCTCTAAGGTCATGGAAACACTGATTAACCGTCAGCTGAAGGAATATCTCGAAGATCGAAAGCTTCTCCATGACCGTCAGTATGGCTTCCGCAGCAACCGTTCCACTGGCATATCTCACCGAACAGTGGAATAAATCTTTACATCGCCTTGGTGAAAGTAAGATTATTGCTCTTAATATCTCCAAGGCATTTGATAGAGTTTGGCATGAAGCTCTCTTATCGAAAATGCGTGCTTTTGGGATCGATAATACTCTTGTTCGTTGGATTAGAAGCTATCTTCTGGACCGTTCAATACAAGTTGTTTTGAACGGATTCAAGGCTAATTCCCACAAAATAAATGCTGGTGTGCCCCAGGGCGCTGTTCTGTCTCCGACTCTTTTCCTCATTTTTTATAAATGATCTTCTGTCTGTTAGTTCTAATCCACTTAACAGTTTTGCTGAGTATAACTCCCACCTCTGGGCAGGTACTTCGCAAACATCGCTCCGTGAAATAAAGGAATTCTTTTTTAGCCGAACAACACGAATTTGGAATAGTTTACCCGACGAGATTTTCCCTTGCCATTTTGATCTGCTAACATTCAAAACCAATGTTAATCGACACCTTCTATTTCTCCCCTTCCTATCTTCATAATGCTCGCGCAGTGTGTTCTACATTAAAAGGGAAACAAATAGTCCCTTGTGCGCGCGTTAATTATAAAAAAAAACCTAGAACTGATATTTACTCCGTTTTTTCGGATAGTTGTATCGGCGTTATATTTAGCTCTTAGGTTTTTTTGTATTCCCAAATGGATGAATTATACGCTGTTTTGCAGTTCCACATGCGAAGACAATAGTTGAGATCTGGAAACAGTATAAAAAGCTGAGTATTTAATGGGATATTAGTTTCAAAGTACAGGCCCCTGAGTAAATTAAGTATCCGAAAAATAATTCGTAATTCAATAAAAAAATATCCAGTGCGATAATTTTAAATTCTCAGGAACGAATTCAGGACGGCTTCTTATTTTGGGAGATATACTATACCATACAATAACCAGTGAAACTTCAAGCTAATTCTCAAACTAGTTAAGTGTCGTTTTAATGATCTTGAAAGAAAACATACGTACACGAGTAAGTGCCATCGGTTAATAGATAAAGAGTGAAGAAGATTTGTCTTTTTTGGGGGACATGCTGGAAAAAGACAATTTTTTATCCACTATAAATAGACCAAAGGCCCAGGACAGAGAAAAAAAGAAATTATTACATTAAGACTCTATACACATCAAGGCGAGCAATGCTACACTTAACAAGCTAAAACCATTTTCAGAAGTTTGGATACAAGTCCCCAGGTTGACATGCCTGGAGGTAACCGGTAGTCTTACTGCGTGGTTTTAGAGCACAAGAAAGGCAAAAACAAAAATTCCTGGATGAAGCAACAATGCAACGGCACCTGCATTTTATTGTCCTCAAACATGGAAAAAAATTAAATCCCTGAGACCTGCCTGCGTTTTCTGAGATCAACCTCACGTGTTCAGGCAAACAAAGCTAAAACAAAAGCTCCGCGATAGAACTAGATAATATTATAATCTCTCCGTTGTGCAAAGGAAGAATGAGCACTACTGGATCGTTGGGTACAAATCAAAGCGCAAAAATAGCGCAATTTATAGGTTTCAACCAAATATGTTTCTATTTCATTGTAATGCCATGTTTGATTATTAGCTCATTCAATCTGAACGAATGCTGAATATGCATTATATACCTATAATTGCAAATTAAGATATCAACGGCAACGTGAAATGGGGGCGATGCAAAGACGTTTTAACAGCAAAGAGGTGCGACAATTCTACAGAAGATTGAAACAGTTAACATCTTAGTTCTAAAAACAATGAATGGCTTGAACTAAGCAAATCTATATGCAAACACCGTAATCATTTCAAAATTAATTCCTCTTCAGCTTAATTGCTATTGATCTATGGCACATACGAAACAGCCATTTACACAAAAACTTGTTTATAGAAACAGTCGAAGAATAAACAAAAGTTTTCTTTCAAGTTTACAAAACCCTTAGAAGGCAATTGCAATAATGTAATAATTAAACTACTTCAAAAGGCCTCTAGATGCGTTTTAGGAATAACTTCCATATTTTGAAGTCTACCATTCTTTTGTGCCGATAACGATTATATAGGTAGATAGTGATGTCTTTTCTTTAAATAATAAAAATCTCACTTCAAAGTTAGTTTTCCATTGCAAAATCGATATTCCGCTCAAGTTAATGGAATAGATACCAATACTTTGTCTTATCAAGCATTTTTGATTTCCCTTTGTAAATAAGTTGAAATAAAAAAAAACTAGGGAGGAAATCTTTACTCACTCATGGCACGTTTGAAAAGTTTTACCTACTATCAGGACTAGCTATTTACGTGGTCAAGTATATTATCTTAGGGAGATATAAAAAAACCTTCTAAATTCAACACACTTCTTTCAGTAAGTTGTGTCTTCAAACTGAAGAATAAGTTCCAAGTGGATTGGAAAAGTTTTTGCGTTTGCTTCCAAGTCGAGATAAAAAAAATAACTTTTATTTTGTTTGTTTTTTAATGTTGACATATTTAAATGTATTTAGTCTTGGAGATATTTTAATACGTATCTAAATTTTCGGACCTAATTTTTAAAAAGCATAATACATTTGTATGAAATTCTGCTAAGATTTCTTAAATAGTAGGGCATATTATTTAATACCTTAAAATATTTGAAAAATTAAATTTAACAGTTAATACCACGCATTTAAATTTAAAACAATGCTTTTTCACCGAATAATTTAATTTTTCGTTACAATATCTTTTACGCGTTGAGGTAATCGACGAACAAGGGAACAAAAATTAACAATGGGGTAATTTTGTTTTAAACTTTGATCCCATTTGCACCATTATTGGTCCATAAATCAACAGAATAAAAAAGTTGCAAAGCAGAATGTTACTAAAACCAAGTATACCTCATCATTAATTTCCCAGGTTTTATTCCATAACAAAGAACTTGTCATTTTAATAACAATATAATTACCAAAGTTTTCAATTCTTAAGCAACTCCGTCTGTCACATGTGGCTTTGTAAAGCGTTTAAGTAAAGTCCTTTTAACAGTTCCGGGTTGTATGTTTCAGGGGCCCTACTATGTATGTGAATTGTTCTTAAAAAATATCAACTGTGCACAAAAATGGAAGTTAAATATTGTGACTGTACATAAAATAAGACCGTGAATTACCACTCCATGCTAATGTCTTAATATTTTGATTCGACTTTATGTGCAGTTGTAGAAAATCTCGAAGTAGATTGCTGAAAATGTCATAATAATTTAAAACATGTTTTTGAAAGCAACATCAGGAAACATTATCTTTTTTTAGCGACAAGGTACATATTATATTTTATACGTTAGCGAGAAAATTTTAAATTTGTTACGTTACGCAAGTAGATAAGAGTTTTTTTTATTAATGATGGAGTTCAAGTTTCTTAACTTTGTTTTCACTTTTGTAAGAAAATATTTAAGACCTATATTTAAAATTGAAATATAAAATTTATTGGAAATCTTAGCAAGCTATTAAAGCGTTTTTGTTTTCAAAGCGTTTCTTGTAACATTATTGAAACTATTTGTGGACACAGTCAGGATCTTTGTATAAAACTTTGAACAAAACAAAGGCAGAAGCAGGGAGGTGCAAGGTCTGCCTTGACTCTTAGCCAGTCCAGCATTTTTCAATATATTCTATTAGAGATTAGACCAAGAGCCCGCAGTATGGTTTTGGGTGTTACAGGTAATCGATTAAAAGTAGGATCTGTTGAAAGGTGGTATATGGTTTAGGTCTTATAATAAAAACCAAAGTTTGGCAGCATGCAGGCGCCGTTGTAATCTGTTACACAACTACCTTGAAAACACAGTTTTATTTCCAAAAATATTATAACCACTCAAATCTAGCCAAGTTGCAAAGAGTATTTCTATTTGATCCGAATAATACTGGTTTAAGACATTCCAAGTGTGGCAATGCTGTTGCCAGACTTTTTTAAAATATATAAAATTTACTGGTTTAATTTTGAAAAAATATTGAAAAATAAGAAAAAACTTAAAAATTAAATATTAATGCAATTGAAATTTATTCAATATGTCGGTATGCACGATTTATTTGGCTACCTTGATCTTTTTAATTATAGAATTCGAATTTACCGTTACCGAAAAAGTCGATAATTAAGAAGTAATATAAGTATACCTAACTACCAACGAGGAACAAGAAGAGGTGGATAATGAGTCGTACGTCTTGCCCTCGAAAAGCTATTTGCTTTTTATGTTATCAAATTTGATTTCGTGTCCATGAATAATAATGGTAAAAACCAAAATCAAGACGAAAGTGAGCTTAAAATAAGATGAGAGGGTTTTATAAACATTATATTTGTGCCTAGCACCTTAAAATATTTTTGTACGAAAAACATTACAAATATAAGACAAGTTTCAAATTCGTGCAGAATACAAAATATGAGGAAACGATCAAACATAAGATTACGATGAAAGATAATAAGAAAAAAGTTAATATCGCAATTCCGTCTATGTCTGTGATTCCAGCTAGAACCTTAGCACTTAAGCTGTTTTCTTCTTACGCCGTGTTCAGCATACACACCGGCTTGATTGTTGGGGTAGTATGTTGACGGCACGCACCGCATTATTTGCGTGCATGCAAAAGTATTAAAGTTGTTAAAGGTTCCTAATATTAAACGAAACGAATTGCAACCATTTTTAAAAAGATCACAATCACAACAACCTAAAACAAATGGTTTTTAGATTAAAACAACAAAATTTATTTTTTTTTTCTTGAATATTGTATATTTGATAAAAATAACCAAATAAATTGGGTTTGATTTAAAATTTGATGTTAAGACTTTCAGATAATTTTCTTAAGCTTAGTTGAAAAAAAAAAAATTGATTAAAGAATGACGGGACTGGCGCGACAAGCAATGTATTAAAATTTATTTCTCTCGATTTTGATTTACGAATTTCTGAAATAGGTACTTTCTAAGAAATTTCAATCCTGCATTCTGCTGCACTTACTTGAATTGAATTTTTTTGAAGAATTAACTAATTAATTTACATTCGTGTGCTAGTAGTCAAATCGAGTATACTTAACAATTAAATCGCGTATTGTAGAAAAAAAAATGTTCATAAGCGAGTTCGTTTTGATTCTGGTGATAGCGGTAATCGCCCTCCCAGCAAACTTTTAACTTTAAATAAAAAAAAATCGAAATGGCTAATAACCAAAATTACTATCAACCGTTGACTCGAAAATCATTAAAGAAAGTGTTCCTCCTATCGTGATCTCGTCATGCAAACGACTTTGTACCATTCTTAATGAATTCAAAATTGAAATCATTAAATACATTTCACTTGGACAACAAATTATCTGCCCTTTAATTGAAGTTTATAGAAATATTACATCTAAGCTAACAAAACTAGCCCATAAATTCTTTACTTACTCACGTAAAAATACACGACCATTAAACGGAGTTTTATTGGGAATTGATCTCATGCTCGAAACTCAAATTAAAAATGAATTAATTTCATCTGAAATCAAGTGTATCAATAAAAAGATGATCAGCAACAACATGAAATCTAATATACCCAAATTAAAAACTATATCTATATCGTGTATATTGAACGTTCCGCTTAAATTAAGTGAACTGAAGAAAAATCACTCTACTTTATTTAAAACTTTAGTCCGAACAAAATCCAGTTAAAGTGACTCAGTGTTATAATTGTCAGCTATACGGTCATAGTTCCATGCATTTGATATTTTTTTGATATTTGATATTTATTGAATAAAAAACATCTGTACAACGAGCTTAACTTTAACTTTAAAGATGTACAGGATAGTTAAATACATACATAATCACAAATTATTAAAAATTACATAATTACAAAAATTAAAAAAAAAAAATAAGAAAACAGATATTATAAACTAAACAAATCAAAGCAAATAAAAGCTTATTAATTTGAACAAAAGATACAAATAAAAATTACTAATAAATTAAAGAAATTAAAAAATTTAAAAAAATTTAAAAAATTGAAACTTTAAAGTCTCAATACGAAACATAAAAAAAAAAAAAGTTATATAAAACAAAAATTAATATATTCAAGTATGTTCAATTCAAATTTGAGATATGCTCAAAGCAAAGTAAATGAAATTTTCGGTGTTCGATACTTGACCTCAGACGACTGGGAAGATTATTCCACAGTCTAACAGCATAAACGAAAAATTGCCTGCGTGATGTCAATGTAGTAAACATCGAGGAGCGTAGAAGAATGTTACGACGAGACGAACAAAAGTTAAGTTTATTAAAAAGATAGTGAGGAGTCTTGTTAACAATTAATTTAGAGAGAAAAGAACAACATCGATATTTGAAGAAGGCTTCCAAGTTACATCCTAAAAGTTGACCCAAGGACAAACTTGTGATCTTATGACTCGCGTCTTAATAGGTACATATTTATTAAAAAGATAGTCAATAGTAATGTTAAAAAGTTCAATTTGATTATTAACGTTAGATGTTGTATATATTGAGTGTAAGTTGATTATTGAAGAATCTCTAAATAAGCAATTGACATTTATATTACGAAAGTCACGAAACTGAAACGACTGTGGTGGCTTATTCTCAAGATGTACATCGAAGGTAGCGAAGACAAGATCATGATGAGAAAAAACAGGAACAGATAATTGACTTGAACATTTAACAGAATTAACATCACTAACAAGAAATACATCAAGCAGTGATGGTGCACAACCTGGCGAGAAATGAGTTGGTTCAGTATGATTTACAAAAGATAGTCCCAGAGAATTCATTGATGTTTTAAAAATATTATATGAACTTTGAAGAAGATTAATATTTAAATCACCATTGTAACATCAAAAGTTTCCTTTCCGTGCCAATTGCTCCGGCAGTCACAAGACAACTGGTTGTAAAATTAGACGTGGTTCGATGAGCCAATTGCAAAATTGCAATGGACCCAAACTTTTCATTGCTATATCCTCCCGATTTCCATTATATTCCAATGTGTACAGCTAAGAATCCTCCGACATTAGATAACTAACATAACTTCCAATTGTGATCGAGCTTATGCTTATAATAAACTGAGATTAGATCATCTTCCTGTTAATATAAATGCTAATATAACATTACAAATTCAACAGACTAGACTATATATAAGTATTATGCAGCTAATTGGAATCTGTTTAAGTCGTTCATAACTGCAAACTGTAGATTAAATAATCTTTCTCAAATAAGTAGCAAAACGGACATTGATTCGATGTGTGATGCTTTTAATAATTTACTGAATAAGGCTGTTAAATTTGCTACACCGAAATATCCTGCAAAGAATATGCTTTCAACTCGCTTGCCGGAAAATATTATACTATTAATACGTCTAACAAACGCTGAAAGACGAAAATGGCTTTGCTATTGCTATGGCTGCTTCTGACAAAATACGAAATATCTTAATGAAGCAATTACTAAAGAAATCACTGACTTCAAAAACTTCGTTGGAGAAACTTTTTATCCGTTCTGGAAAGTTTTCAAAATATTTAAGAAAAGAGGTACCTACAAGTATACCTCCTCTTAAAGTACAGAATGTTCTATACATTGCTGCAAAGGATAAAGCTAATCTTTTTGTTAAAAATTTTACAAAAAACTATGTAATCACTGATAATTTTAGTGATTATTTTACTTGTGCTAATGTTACTGATTTGCTGATTACCATTCTGCAATCAAACTCTTATCTGTTAGAAATTGGTGTTGCTCTTGATACAATAAAGAATTTAACTAAAAACCTGAACGGTACAAAATTTCCTGTATTGGTTACTATAAATAATAAGCTATTAGAAGCTTTTCCTCCATCATGACTACGTTATTTAATTTAATTTACTTCCCTGACTGCTGCAAAATAGTCAAGGTAATACCAATCCCAAAACCGGGTAAACTCAAGGATGAAATTAGTAGCTATCGGCCAATAATTTTACTAAGTTACATAGCAAAAATTCTCGAAAGAGTTATAAAAGAAAAACTCGAAAATCCTTTTAACATATTATAATATATTACCTGATTACCAGTTTCGTTGCAGATGTTTTCATAACACATACCATCAAGTATCTAGAATTAAAAAGCATGTCAGGAATAAGTTTCAATCTTAAGAATGAACTGCTTTAGTTTGGCTTGATATCGAAAAAGCATTTGACACAGCATGGCATGGCGCACTGCTACATAAGCTTTTAAAATATAATTTTCCAACTGAAATATTCAAATTATTCAAAGTTTCCGTAATAACGGAAAGTTCATAGTTAGCATCCAAAATGAAAATTCTTCCATGCAAAGTATTGAATATGGAATTCGCAAGGAACTGTACTTGGTCCCATTCTCTTTAATATATATGTTTCTGATCTGCCTGACCTTGGGGAGCGTGACGTTAAACTCACCATGTTTTCTGTCGATACCGCTATATTTGCATCAGGAATATATCTCTGTGTTAGAAAAATACTTTCTTAAATGGAACATTAAAGTTAACCCTACAAAAACACACGTAGACGTAGAGTGTTTCTTGCCAAATAATGTTCTACTACAAATGGGCGGATTTAGTATTCATTGGTCCGAACACTACAGATTTCTTGGCCTTATGATAGATAAAAAAAAGAAATTTTCAAAAACACACATCTACTTCTGTCGATAAAATTAACAAATATAATAATAAAAAGAATAAGAATTATAAATAAAAATTCTGAACTGTCTAACAAATTAATATTATACAAATCAATTTTTCAAGCCATACTGCTTTTCGGTGCTTCTGTTTGGTACGATTGTGCGAAACGAACAAAAATAAGCTTCAAATATGCGAAAACAATTTTTTTTAAATGGTGTTTGGTTTGCCATGGCATTTTTCTTATCACCGGCTTTATGAACTAGCTAATATCAACTTATTAGATATACTTATAGAAATCCTACACAAAAGTTCTATAATAAATGTAATTTGTCTGATAAAATGAATTAATAAAAGAATTATTATTATCAAATTGAGGCTTAGGTAAAATTATAATCTCATTGTATCATTGCTGAATCATAGTTGTAAAGGAAATTATTAATGCCATATCTCTAGCTGTACTTAAATTCAGAAAATGTAACCAGTTATTTTATGCCATACAATAACAATAATAATTAATTAATTTTAAAGAAAAACGCCTTAGTAAAATGGTTTGGCAATACGAGAAAGCCAACCGGGACGGTCTCAATAATTTCAATAGGACTTGTTAACATCTCACTAATATTTCCTCATTAGTGACGTTTACTGTAGCGCAGGTATTGTCCCAAATAGTATTCTTCAACGAATGAGAAAAAAGAAGTATAAAATCTAAAGAAATTATCAGATTGATAGATGTGGGTTTCCGTAGTTATGAAACCGATTTCACCGAGAAAAACAGGATACAATTCAGCAACCTACAGAAATCTGCAACGCAAAAAAAAATATTTCAATTTCCCAAGACAGACAATTGTCATTTGTAAAAATAACACGTAATACTCTGTTGTCATCGTTTCCTCCGATTGTCTTCAACGATGCTGCTTTTTTCAGTTTTAAGTTTTCAGTTGACCAATTTAGGGCAGACTCAATGCTGTCAGCAGGTTTTATCAATCCCCGTGCACTCGGGAGCATGTGAATATTCGTATGATATCAATTTTCCACCACTTGGTAAAAATTTTAATATACATATCCCCTTTTATTCAGTGGGTGGAAAACATTATTTGTCCAGCCTGTACCCAAAAAGGCGAATTTTGTTTACTTTCAAACTATCGACCATTCTTTCTAAGGCCATGCTGATTAATTTTCAGCTTAAGAAATACCTCGAATATCTAAAGCTTTAAATTAAGTTGAACCAATCTCTTCATCATTTTGGCGAAAGTATAAGATTATTGCAATTTATATTTCTAAGGCATTTGATAGAGTCTGGCATCAGCCGTCTTATCGAAAATGCGTGCATTTGTTATCGATAATAATTGTCTTCATTGAATTAGCAATCAGTTTTCAAACCGCTGAATACAAGTTATTTTACAAATATATTTAGGCCTGATACTCATTAAAAAAAACTGTTGTGCCTCAGGGTACACTTTTCATAATATTTATTAGCGACCTATTATCTGAAACAGGTAATCCAATAACTTATTTTGCACTCTCTGTGTTTCATATTCGTATACAGGCTTTCATCATTTGGTCTTGCAAAGGCAACGTGTGAAAAGATCATGAAACTATGACAGCATTGTCCAATAAGGAATAACAAATCGCGTCTAATTTAAAGCTTTAAAAAATATTTTTTTTTTTTTTTTGCCAATATCCATGAGTAGTAGTGGTGAAATCGAACATCTCTCAGTTCTCGGAATGTGTATTACAGACCGCACATATTGTAAAATGTTCACATATTAACTAGAATGCTGACAGATTTTAAGGTTTTCTGCGAAGATGCATAGCCTTTTATTAAAAAAATTGGGCACGTGCTCATTTGAGTTTTTTGGAAAAAGTTCAAACAAATGAAACACTAAGAAGTGATCCATATTCATAGAAAATATAAAGAACTTGTGTTAAGATGACCTTAGACACGAATCAAACAGTCTAACTTGGGCTTTTAGGTTTTGTGGTATCAGAAAGTTAAAATCCACATCAAGCCATATCCTCAAAACCAGGTCATTAGACGTTATAAGCTAAATGTTGCGAAATTTAAAATTACCCTTAAACATGGTGTCCAGCAACAGGTTCATTAGTTTAATTGATTCATTGATAAATGAATTATCTTATCGTGACAAACCCTACTAGAATTAGCTTAAGTCCTTCAAAATTATTTAACTGCCCTTCCATTAAGTAAACAGAAAATAATATTTACATCTTTACATTTCATAAGCATCGCTGTTTATCCTCAGTTCTTAAAAAAAAATTCCAATAAACCAAACCCTCTGATAAACATCCTAAAATAAATGAGTTCCCCATCACTCTAGTAAAACCTATACTTTGCCTCAAACTTTAAGACTAAACACACTACAAGATGGTCAATGATTAATGAGTTCCTGTCATTACCAGGAATCCGTTTATCTCTATGCTGCAAAGCCGAACTAAGAATCTTTCTTCGCGAAACAAACACCAAGCAACAAAAGTTAAGATTGCTTCTGCCTGGTTATCGGATCGGCCATCTATCAACTTCTTTATCATGGTCAAGTTGAATATTTTCTTTATTTTCAGGACACACCATCAACTCCCACTTGAAATAATAAAAAAAATACTCAAAAATCATGTCAGTGAACTCGAACTCCTGCTCCTCGGAGATACAAATAACATAGAAATTCGCAGGAGAAAAAACATCGAACTGTCATGGTCATGGGCTCTCTCTGGGTTTGTGGATGGTATCTTGTACGGCGCATGACGAAGTTTTGGTCCAGAAGTCCTTTGACATCGGGTGCCAATAATCCTAGAGACACACGAGGTACGAGGACAACAGTCACACGTGGAGAATGTGGCGTTCTCAGCAAGGACTCCGTTCAAAATGCCAATTCAAACGCGTGTCTCAGGATGTGGGATGCTCTTGCAGTGTACTTCACCCAGCTAGGATAATGACAGTGAGAGCAAGTGCGTTAATGTTGTTTGCTTTAATTGAACTTTGTTTGTTCATCCGACCATTTGCCAAATCATGTGTTGGTGTTTGTATGGAGCAAGGACTCCAGGACCCTTTGCGCTCTCCATGTGAATGGGTTTTTGCTTAACAAACAAAAATTCCGCACAATTGAAGGATTGTCTCAATGGACGTTTGATACTTTATGCAGCGTTCCATTGTCAGTTAATTTATGTAATGAGGGTGTTGTTGTTTTTGTTGTGTTGTTGTTGATGTTAGAGTTCTGCAATGTCTTTGAGTTAAAAATTGACAAACAATGTCCAAGAGAGAATGGATGCAGTGTGTTTTAGAAACATTTCGTTTTTTTTCCTTGAACCTGGGGCGGCTTTTTGTTGTGTACAAAGCTTATGAAGCTAAAATTTAAGAGCCTAGGCTTGGCAGCCTGAGGGGTAGATCTTTAGAATCAAATGTCAAGTTCATTGAAGTTTAAAGAATTCTGTTTCTCTAAGTTTTTTTTTATTCTTCGACATTGGTACTTTCTGTATTGCCTGAGGACATAACTTACGGAAAGTTTTGAAAGTAGGTCAACAGAGTCCATCATCAGGAACTTAATTGGCAGACACAAATTTTATTGTTTCACTTTCATAGTTCGTTTTTTATTTATTTTTTATTTTGTTTTTGTTATATTTTGTACGCAAAGTACAGCCTCTGCGGCAAAGTTCACAAAATATCTTTGTTTCTCAGTTTTTTTAAAAGGAGAAAGTTTATTTTGTTGTATGAAATATGAAAGACTTGTTGGTGAGGCTCAGGGGCTGGCAATTTAATAGCTTCGGAGAGAAAGATTTCGAGAAGGGGACAAAGAAAATTATATGCCTAGTTGGGTGCGGTGAGGGAAAGTTTTTGAAAATAGACTTACCGAAGTTTGTGTTATGTAGTGAAGTTTTGTTTTTTTTTCTGATGAAATAAGAAGTTTTTTTTTGTTTGAAACAATCTGTTTTTGTTTAAGAAATATTATTATTCGATGGAATCTTAAAGTAAGTGAATTTTGGAGAGAATTATTACCTTAAAAACCTTGTGGGTGGTGTGAGTGCAGATTGTTAAAGGCTGTAAAATGAGTAAAACATTGTTCTTTTTGATTTCGAAGTTGGGCAAAACTTGTACTTTATTTATACTGTTCTAAAATTCTGTGATTTTTTTTTAAAAATATGTAAAACCTTTTTTTCGAAAGAGAAAATTTTCGAAGTTTTGCGCTAAATATTTGCTTAGCAAAATTCTAAAGAGCCATTTAGTTTATGTGGAAAGCTAAACGCCAGAGAAACATTTTCACACAAGAAAAATATCCACATGTTATAGAAATTTACAATGGAGTAATAATTAATGCACTTGTGAGTTTCTTGCAGGCCATCACAATGTTCTCCAGCAAAAAGTACTTTTGACTTCAAGCGAGTGAGGTTTAGTTTTGATTTTTTCTGCCTAGCAGTTTATATACAATGCCGAAATGTATATAAATGGCACAACTGGATCGCACGTACTTGCCTTTATGTGCAGTCACAGCGTCGAATAAAATTTTAAAAATATTAAGAGAACTTTAGAGTTTATTTGATTTTCGTGATTTTTTAATTCGTCAAAAAAGGGCGTAAAATAGTTTTCAGCGGAATTATTTGATGGAAAAGTCTGGAATTTAATATTCCACCATACCATCTTTTTTTTGACTTTAAAGCCGCCTACCACGGAAGCATAGCCAACTTTGAAAATTTTAAGGTCATGAGAGAATTCGCCATCCCAAATAAATTGACACGACTATGTAGGCTGGCAATGGCCAATATTACAATCCAAATACAAATAGCCGGTTTTCTGTCCATACAAATCAACATTTTTAATGGACTCCGACAAGAGGATGTTCTGGCTTGCATCCTCATCAACCTGGCATTAGAGAGAGCAATCCGTGACTCTGGCACGTCAACAAGATAGACTATTGTCACCAATTCCAGCCAGATATTGGCTTAGGCAGACGACATTGACATCATCCGCAGAAGCCAACAAGCTGTACAAAACTCTTTACCCAGATTGAACAGGCGCAGGCGGCACAAAACCTGGGGCTTCATATTAATGAAGGAAAGAATAAGTACATGGTGGCTACGTCTGCGAGAAGTGTGGGCCAAACTATCAGGGTAGCGGAGCATGAATGTGAAGTAGTGCAGTCCTTTAACTACCTTCTATCAAAAGTAGCAGTCGATAATAATATGAAGGAAGGAATATGCGGGCGGCTGCTAAAATCCAACAGAACTTACTATAGTGTGTCAATGTTCCTTAAATCCAAAAACTTTACCATAAAAACCAAACTGTTGCTGTACCAGACTATGGCCTAACCAGTACAAAGACACCCTGATCTCTTAACCGCGTTTGAGAAGAAAGTCTTATGGAGAATTGTTGGCCCCGTATCCGAGGGAAGGCGATTCCGGAGAAGATACAATCATGAAATGTATGAAATCTACCTCGAAGCAGATGTGGAAAAAAAACCTCGGTAGACTCCGGTCGGCTGGGCACCTAGCTCGCATGAAGAGGAACCAGCTCGGAAAGTATTTTGCAGTCCTTTTTATGGTATCAGACAACGTGGAAGACCTTGCTTCGGGTGCGCAATTGGATGCCGTCGGCCAGCAATCGGGATGTATGGAAGACCTTGTTGAAAGAGACCCGAACTGGATCCTCGTTGTTGCGCCGATGATAATGATGATAACAATAGATAGTACACTGATTTTATTCATAAAAATTCTTGGAGCCGTTTTCGAGAAAATAAGTAATATTTGAGCTAAAAATAATATAAAAAGCCCTCTATATAGTTTCAAAACAACCCGTGTACTTAATTTGAAGACGACCAATCGTTTAAGCTGTAGTCCAAAATACATACGTACAAACAGACAGACAGGCAGAATTTTTCCACAGTAACTCAAAAATATCATGTTTGATTGTTATCTCAAATCCTATTTATTAAGTGCCTATAATCGCAAGTAAAAAAGTATTAGAGTTAGTTGTAAGTTTGATTGATGTTGTCTAAGTTGTAAGTTAAACAACACGAAGTATGAAACTTGTTCGAAATGTCGGATAAAAAGAAATTAGAAAATATTTCTAACATTCAACGCAGTAAATTCCGAAAAATCAAACTTTACCTAATATGAATATCGCCCGCGAAAATAAAAACCTAAAAATTTCATATCAGACATTGTCCTTGCATTTCTGCATCCGAAGGGAATATTCGGATTTTTTTTAACTTAAAAAAAATATGAATAAATTGTTTAACACGCTGAACACTATTGTAGAATAAAGGCCGACCCAAAAACTGTTGGATCATACAAATGCAACGACATCTACATTCAGGTGGCCTCAGACATGGTACGCGTAAAAGCGAAGTGGTAGTAGTTAAAGATCATAAATTCACACATAAATCACATCATTGTGTCACGTCATTCTTTGTCATTTGCATAAAAAAAAAACTAAAAATGGTGGCGCCATCTTGGAGCAAATGCTTAGAACAATTTCCCAATTTAGTAATAATTTACTCCCCTTTTTCGGGATTTCTCTGAACTAAGAACTGAACTATTTAATTATTAATCGTAAAGAAAAAAAATTAATTTCCTTATTGCTTCACGTATCTTTCAACATACAATTGCAAAAAGTCCACAAAACGTACTTTCCAATTAAACTATTTCAAACTACGGAACCCAAAAAATCAACAACTCTAATAAATTTAGATATACATTTCTATCGAACTATCGTCTCTCCAATCCGATGTTTTGCTGATATCTAACCCCTAAAGAAGAAACAAGGTTCATATAGCCTTAATGTCCTTAACATTAAATTTCAGCAAACTGAGACTCTGTTTCTTATCACTTCATGTCGCCACAAAGCATTTAAGGACACACTGCTCCCATAGTTTGGTTCTGCTGCAAGTTATTTACAATTGATTTACTAACAAACTTAACTTCTTCTTCTCTTGTTGTATCTTCGAAATAAGATGAGGACAAAATCAACCCCATTCCTACCGACGCATCCCGTGTGGATTCCCATTCTGTTTATCCAACAACTCACGATGACAAACTTTACAACCGATTGCTACGGATTATAAGTCACAGAACGAACATTGGGGACATTTTAGTTTGTCTGCACTCCATGATTTCCCCCTCGCCGTTCCTCACCATACAATCAATTGCAGTCCATTACGCTTTTGAAATTTCATCCGCTTTAGGGAGAATTTATATAACTATAAGCAGAGATATGCTAGCGCTAGGATGTATTTTGTCGAAACCGAGGGTAGGTACTGAAAATTCCCAAATGGCCATCATTTAGATTGAAACTTTCCTCGCGACCGAGATCCGTAAAACAAGGACCAAAAAGCCGGGGATACGCTAGCTTTTTCTTCTTTTGCTTCGTCCTTCTTTTGTTTGATTTTATTATCAAGAAAATATTATTCAATTACGTGATATATGGTTGCCTCTCCACCTCTTTTCTGTAGACGAAGCTGCTGCCCACTAAAGAGCCTCGAGTTAAGGAAAAAGCTGCAGCAGCAGGAGAAGATAAAGAAGAGCTCGAGTTATCTCTGCTGCAGGCGACCAAATAGAATCAGATACCAAAGTAAACACCAAGCAGAGAGAAACTATGCAGCAGCAGCATTGATGACTGTGTATTTGGCCGAGTGTCTGTTGGATCGGTTGGATGCGTTTTGGGTAAACAGAAAATCATTTATTTGTCTCCCGCTCCATCCCTCATATCATCCATACTCGCATCGAGTTTCCTTCTTTGTCGATTGGAATTTCAATTTGATGCTTGGATGGGACAACGACAGAGACCAGGACGAAAGGACACAATGAAACCTCAACCCTTCTCTTTGTCCCTTTTACACGTTAAAAAAACTCCTTTTTCTTCTCCACATGTTTTTCCAACGAACGGAGGCTCTGCCATTCATCATCGTAGGTAATCCTTACGTTTCTCGTCATCATCATCATTATCATGGAGCATATTCAAAGTCAATATTGGTTCGCCGAGCTAGCGCGATTCCTCCTTCATCACTCTACTTCGCTGTCGCCTTCGTTCTTTATCGTCCTGTCATGTCGTCTTCGTTGGCGCGGTGTGTTTGTGCAAATACTCACTCCTCAGCTCTCTCACCACTTCCATATAACCCAAGACTCAAACCCAATCCCAAGCCTGCCATCCCTAACTCATTCGTTGGTAATGGTGGTGGCCCATTAGAACGATGATATATGAGTGAAAGACAGGACCTTATCTCATTATGATAATTTCTCTTCTGTTTAAGTTTGATTTGCTTTCCGGATCTTGTTCTTGAATCTTGAGCTACGTAGACGCTAGTGACACCAACTGGAGCTGCGATGACGTTGCCATAATGATGATAGTGACGACCATTAAACAAGCGCGATATATCTGTCTTTGAATCCCTTCATTTTGTTAACCCTCATCGCTCACTGTTTGCCGTCGGTGTTTTGCTTTTGATGCTCTGTTCGGATTGCCTGTGTGCGCTTATGATGCTTTATAGGATAAGCGGTGTGCGCGCCGCTGGTGAATTAATTTCGAAACTTTGACACTTGCTCTTGTTCACGCGAAACGTGCGAGGGTGTTCCTTCATATTGAACGGAGTGTGAGGCTGGTAGTAGCAAAGTGGTGCTCAAAACCTCACACACTGTATCCGCATAACCCCTTGCGGAGATTTATTGAAATTGGAAAATGTTTTCAAGGATTTAAATGTTGAATGCGCACGAATTATTGAGGGTTAATTAAGCGAGAATTCGAAAACGGAAAATGTTATGAGAGTAAATTGGAAAATTAATCTTGCCAAAGTTTTGGGCAGATACCTGGTTCATAGGGATACGCACGAATTAATAGGAGGGGGCTTTGCTTTGTACAGGTATAGATGTGGATGAAGGTCAAAGCGGAAAATCGATAAAAACTAGCGACTGTTGGGGTATCCTTGTGGTAGTTTTAGTGGAAAAGGATATGATAAAACAAAGAGAGAATGGTTTTGGGGCGCATTTGAAAACACAACTTCAATTTATGAAGCCTTTGGCTCTAGTTTCTATGGAATTTCAACATTGGGCAACGAAGTGGACCGCAGAACGTGTATATATCTGGGTTTTTGATGAGATTCAAAAAGTTCACCAAAGGAAGGGTAAACGTGTACTTAAATTCGTGATAATATTTTTGCGAACAAAAAAAGAAGACATTTCAACATACGAACCACTCTTCATCTAGAAGTTCTTTACTATGGTATTCTTTTATCTTTTTGGGCTCTTTCGTGAATGTTTTTTCGACATAAGTCTATTTGAACGTTTGGCCAAAAAATCCAGATGTGGAAACTTATGTGTGGCTATAGAGACTTTAGGAGAATTAATAGATTTGAATGAAATGCAATCATGGCGCATGGATTAGAAATAGAACTTTTCAAATCGTATGTATATCTATGTATATCTTTAAATCTTTGTAGTTCATCATGCAATTTGACCGATTACCAGCGGAACTGTTTACAAAATAGTGGTAAAACGATGAACGAATACAAATTTTACGGAGTTGCACTAAAGGATGTAAATGTGAAATATGAAAGTGTTTTCGTCAGTATTTAGTTAATTTAAAGGTCTTTTAAGACTTTACTTTCAATTTATTTAGAGGAACTAACCTTAACTGTCCAAATATCGGGATTATAATATTGAATGCTTTTGGCGGAATATTCGCTACATAGATTGTTTGGCAATACTCTAATTTATAGTGGTTATTTAATAGCACCAAAGCGGACCCATGCTTTCACGTTCAGCCATCGATATGCATATAAATGGATCCGACGAGCTAAGTCAATTTTCTAATTAAAGGTCCAGTCGGTACACCAATAGCTCAGAAATTCACACTTGGCTGGATACTCATGGGTAAAATTGCTGATTTGACTTCTTTACATACATACACTGCTTCTGCTGCGATGTGCTAAATGACCATGCTGATTTGCTAAAAGCAGTCTCCAGATTCTGGGAAATTGAGACTTTGTCCGAGGTAAAACATCTCTCAATCGAGGAAATTATGGTTGAGCAGTTCTATGAAGACACACGTTATCGTCAGAAGGATGGCCGGTTTGTCGTCCATCTTCCTTTTAAGCGTGACTGCATCCTCTAGGAAGTTCCCATTATTCTTCTAATCACGCATTGCACCGTATGGAAATACAGTTCGTCAATGACAAAGATCGTTAATAAGCTATACAAACTTTATCCATGAGTATATCCGTCTGCGACATTTGGAATAGGTCGAAAATCAACCACTTGCTGGGCGCTACATTTATCTATTTTTACTTGCGATTATAAGGACTATACGGCAAGTTTAGGATTCGTGAATATTAAAAAAATTGAGGTAACAATCAAACATGACATTATGATCATAGAGAAGTCTAAAAAAGCCATTTGCAAAAAATGTCCGTCTGTCCGTCTGTCTGTCTGTCTATCTGTGTGTCTGTCTGTCTGTCTCTCTGTCTGTCTGTCTGTCCGGGTGTATATCGATCTGCAGCCTAAACGGGTTAAGCGATTGCCTTCAACTTTGGTATGTGTTTATCTTTTGGCATTCCTCAGAGGGGAAATTGAAATTTTATTTTTAGGGCTAAAAGTAACGGTACTTGCCATACGGCCGATTAGGAAAGCTTATTTTACTCGAAAACGCCTCGAACGACTTTAACGAACATTTTTTGAGAATTTTTTTTTGTTGGTATTGGCTATCATTTGATTAGAACCACATATACGGGAAAAGTCTATTAACGGGACCTTTCATATAACGGTTTTTTAATTTTTGGCTTGCTCGGTAACGGCTGTATGTATTTCTGTCAAATTTTATATTAAAGAAGATATTCCTCAAGCTGACGGTTAACAACGTTTCCATGATCTAAGAAAGATGGGAAGCAAGTGCTATGGGTCGGTAGGAGGAGGGAGTATAGTCCACCTTTCTTAAGGACAGGCTGGAAAAATGGTGGTTTCCATATTCAAGGGAAGATTCCAGAAGAGTAGGAGCGATGGAAAAACTTACGCAATGGCTTTGCCAGTGTGGAAGAGAACCTGTTTAAGAGAATTGGGGTATACCATCTGGACCAGCGCATTTGTGTATATCGCGATCTTTGAGAACTCCTGCTACTTTACACGTGCGGAAAAATATCTGTCTCATGGAAAAATTTACATTCTCAAGTACAAGAGGGGCAACGTTGCTATGCGGTAGCGTATAGCTGGCAGCAAAATGAGCTGCAAGCATGTTTGCATTTTCAGAAGAGTAGATAATAGGTTTGTCACTATCGATGAGCGTTGGAACCAAAGATATTGAAGAGTTTTTAATATTTTTTTTTTACAAATTATCAAAAATTTGTACTGCCTTTGGGACATTTCAGAATTTGTTGCCGTAATTGTTGGTCATGCAAAAATTTGGTTCTAACGGAGTTGCATGAGGTTCTAACTTGTTTGTGCTTTTCCGATTGTCCTCTGTAGGATTGACTTTGTAAGGTCGGAAACTTACTTCTTTAAACCTGATAGCTTCTTTACACTCAGAGTTGCACCAGGAATTTTCTTTGGGTTTAATACTTTTTACTCTATTTGGAATAAAATACCCATCCCAAGAAGAATCACATTTGCGATCATTTTAGCATTGTCATTGAGGAAGCATAGTGACCAGTTAAAGTTACGTAACAAAATATTCAGGCCGTCCCAGTTGGCTTTCTCGTATTGCCAAACGGACCTGGTGGGAAGTTTTTCTTTAACTGGATGAGTGTCGCTAAGCCAACACAGTGGTCCGAAGTGCCAAATGGAAAAATTACACTAATGGTATACTTATCAGGGTGAGAAGTAAGGAACAAGTCAAGAGTATGGGCCGCTTGCCCAGCAACATCCGGCAAAGATCTCGACATACCTTCCTTCGGGTGTTGTCTGATCATAATAGCAGAGCCAAACTTGCTTACCATGTAAATTTCATTAAAATCCGTTGGGCGGTTTAGGGCAGTATAGGAGTACATATTCGACATACATACATTTGAAGTTCGCCTGTGGCTCGTCAGAATTTGTTTGCGATCGATTTTGGTTCTAAAAACCACAGTATTGCGGTTAGCGTAACGCGTTACACTTCTTGTCTTTTTCAAATGTCGAGTTTGAAATAAGTTTTTCGAAAATATATTAAATAAAATATATTAATGAATTTAAAAACAAACAACACGAGGATAGAGGAGTGTATAGACTTCTAACTTAAAAAAATCGCGCAATACTTAATTGTTGGTATTAACGTTAATCAATCAACCACTATAACCCCGTCCAAAAGAATCAGTGTTCCAAATATGAAAATACAAAACCAATATTTTGTATTAACATACATTTCTAGACATAACTTGTTGAAGCTAGTCAACAAGAGTCAATGTCAAATCCAACTTTTCAATTAAGATTATCTATAATAAAGTGAACCTCTTTGGAGCTACAATTTGTCCCTTTGCCAGGTATACTAAACCAAATTTGAATGATATCTTAATAGATGCAAAAGTATCTCAAAATCAGTGCTGACTTCACACGACCAACTTAAAATAAATACTCAAACAAGAAATGTTCCCAATGTCGTCAGTTCAATCAGAAAAAAGCTATAAATCGTAAGATACAATTCTACCCAAGTTCAGAATGAATAATTCATCAAAAACAAAATATTTGATTAACACCCGAAAAACATCGAACAATGGT
The DNA here is from genome assembly GCA_963971375.1 of Platycheirus rosarum. NCBI lineage: Eukaryota > Metazoa > Arthropoda > Insecta > Diptera > Syrphidae > Platycheirus > Platycheirus rosarum. The sequence goes on along the minus strand of OZ020509.1, from coordinate 50,233,961 downwards.
GTTTTCGAAAAGTTTCTTTCAAATGATAGAACACCTTAACTGTCCTCAGATGAGTAAAAGAAGTGGAATAAGAAGCAAACTGCTTTTCAAGAACTGTCCATCTTACTAGAAAATTTATTGAGGAATCAACTTCACATGCGAGTCCAAATTGCACATCAGCACACAGATATAGTGGTACAGATAGACAGTCTTAGTCCTTCACATTCCAACACATGAAGCATCTTGGGCTAAAATGTTTCAAATCGAATCACCATTTACCCAGCATCACCCCCAGGGAATTCCAATTCGAAAAGGGCCTTGAAGAGTATCTAGATAGCTGTACCTCGAATAGTATTGACTATTCCCTGCTGCTGCTACTGCTATACTCAGAGGATAAGGTGAATAAACTGAATAAGAATAAATGCAACTTCAATGATCCTTATTTAAGTCAATAAAATTTCCATCAAGACATGCTGACAGGTTGTGCTGGGCTGGACATGGACAAGGACACGGACAGGACTAGGATAGGAGCAGAGCGTACTTTTTATTCAATCTTCATCTGAACAAATGCCCCGTCTGCATCTATGCATACATATATGTACATAGGTGTTTGCATGTGTAGCTGGGTGTCTTTTTATTTGTTTTCGTGAATGAAATCCTGCCAGGAGGCATCCCAGATCCATCCATCTAAAGTGGAGAGTGCGAACAAAAGAAACTCAACATTTAAGTTGAGCTCTGAAAATATATGTGTTTTATTAGCCCGAGCAAAAGTGATGGTTACCATGGCTAGTGTGAGCTCGGAAGAGGACGTTTTATCTGGGTTTTGTCCAAAGATGTTTATTGTTACGTTCAGGTCAACAGAACCGTACCAGCACTCGTAGGTACAAGGTGCCAGCGGCAATTTTAAAGGTAGTCCTCATTGCATTCGTATGACAATTGAATGAACATTTGAAGGTTGGTTGGTTCCCTCAATTTAATTTCAAAATAAAATAGAAAATTTACTTAAGAGAATGAGATGTGACATGTGAGGTTTGTATTACTTGAAAGTATTATAAGCTTGATTTTAAAGTTCTTAAAAATAAATGTATGCGATTGTAGGAAAATTTTCGAATCTATGGAGGTAAATTGAGTACCTCTTTTGTTTATGAGTGCTGAAAACAAAGAGAGTTTGTCTTGGCGTCTGATGGAATAAGTTAATTCAAATTTAAACATTGATACTGGTGCTTGATATAAGTACATGTATGCAACTAAGCTAAAAGGTTCTGTAACCACAAGCACAAAGGTAAAGTAAATGTTTTAATAGTTACATCCTATTTCTGCTAACAGCTTATAAGAAAATGGATAGAGAAATATTTATTAAGAGTCTTTAACTAAGCGCTTTTTATCTTTACACTAGCAGACCCATGCTCGCGTTGCTTCGCAAAGTTTAAAGACACATTTGTGTTTACTAGAAATATTATTACCTATATATTTATATGAAAACATTGCTCAATGGGCCGTACCCTAGTTTCAACCATAAAATGATGTTTGATTTTTATGTTTGTACATATTTTTATTATTTTTTTTTTATTTCAAAGCCTCAGGATCGACAATGTTGGCAGTCCTATTATTTTCAGGAAGAAGATACTGATTTTTTGAGCCCACTTTTGAATGGGCAACGCAAAACTGGCCATAGGAAAAGACACTTCCTTAAGATCGAATGTAAATGGTTAGCCCGCAGCCTTGTTAACTGTCCTAATTCATAGCTTTAGTAATTAAAAAAAATTGTTTCGTCCACTGCAATAGAAACAGAACATTACAAAGAATTGAACGTAAAGCATTCCCCATTTTCTATGGAGTGATGACCAGCTATTCCACAAAATAATTGAGTTTTTTTATAACTTAAAGCAGACCTACCTATGAAATTTAATTTCTGGATAAAAATTTAAAAAAAAATTATATTTTGTAAATGTGTTTTTATTTATTTCTCAGCTTGTATAGACAATCAAAAAAATATTGTATAGTTTAAAATTTGCGCGTATGGATTTTATCAAACAGTTTTCATCTTTGCAAAATATTAAACAAGTGAAAAGATATAAGTGATAGTGTAAGACAACATATACAAAAATGGGCAATTTTTTTTAATACTTAAATTCATATTTTAAAAACAAATTATAAATATTACAAAATTTGTTTCGAATAAATCAGTCAAGTACTTTCCGAGATCCTGCGTGACAAACAGCATAATTGTTACGTCTTTTATAATAAGTAAAGATTTTAATAAATCAAAGTGTCTGTAAGATATCAGCGAAAGGGCTATGGCAACTGCAATACACAACAAAAACAGCGCTTATTTGGGTGTGGATTCGTCGTAAGAGGCAGGCTCAGGCAAGAGGTTTTGAGCTACAAATGTGTCAACGAACGCCTAGTGACAATCCGCATCAAGGCTGAATTCGCTAATTTAAGTTTTATCTGCGCGAAAGCCTCCACAAGAGAAAAAGATGATGACACTAAAGAAATGTTTTTTGAGCTCCTGGACATTAAAATTGTCCTAGATGATATTAAGGCCAAAGCTAGGTAGAGAAGATATCTTTGGTGGTACAGTCGAAAAACAAAGCTCGCAAGACACCACCTCGGGGGGAAATATTGTAATAGCTAGTACCAATTTCCCACAACTCAATATTCACACAGGGACATGGAGATCCAGATTGACCACATTGCAAGAAATCTTCAGGTCCTTTTACCGATCGAGCCTCAAATAAACTCCAAAGGAAACTTTTAAAGCCAGCTTCAAGTATTGAGAACCAGTGGCAACATTGCCAATATGCCATCAAGAAAGCCGCCCCTGACGAGCTGAGTTTTACACGGCGGAGACGTTTTCGGCAGATTTAGCTTTTCGTCGACATACGGGTATAAGTTGATGGCTTACTGATTACGGAAGTATATTAGACTCAAATTTATCCAACACACTAAGAAATTGTCCTCTAGGTCGGACAATTATGGCAACCGTAAAATAGCGAAGAGCGCGGAACGTTGCCTTAAGAGAACACTTATTTTGGTATAAAAAAAATGGACTGAATGCATAACAACCAATTTGGTAGATGTAGCTTTAAGAATATAACAATATTCTTACAAAAGTTTTTGTTCAATACAGAATGCTCAAGATATTTTTAAATTACATATGTGAAATTTAAGGAATTTTGTCTTTTCCAAAATTGTATATAACTAACAACGTTATTATAATCTTGCTATCAAAAAATTTTTAATTCTAGTGAGTAAGTAAAAACAAGCTAAAATAGAGCCAAGCTAAGTTTTGTCATCAGGACCAAGTGACAAAGGCCTTTGCTCCTTAAGGAGCTGTCGCGCCAATAAATTTATTTTTTTATTTATATACATACTTATCTTTAAGTCGTTTGTTAAAAGTGTATGTTCAATATTAATTGATTTTAAATGAATCAATAAAATGAAATTAATGAAAAAAAATTTAACGACTGGGTCGCACGATTTGCTTTTAGGTGCCTATTGCCTAATCAAATTAAAATTCAAAATCTTTAACAGAAACAAGAAGTAACATTTACATACAAAAATGACACGGTCTGAACTTATAAAAAGTGCCAAAACAAGAAAAAAAATAACGGTTTTTAGTAAAGTGGAACACGCCATCACACGCCTTAAATATTATTGAATTTATGAAAACAATATTTCGAAAATTGTAAGACCGGTTTTGATAAAATCCTGTTTTTTTTTATTTTAAGTTTTTTCGAAAAAAATTTTTTATATTAAATATTTAAAAATTTTTTTTTTTGAAAAATGGATATTTTCAAAATATTTTAAATTTTGTTTTAAAATGAAAGTTATTTTTGTGCTAAGGTTTGCATTACTTTTTTTTTATTTTTTAACAAATGTTAAAACCGTTTTATTTAAAAATCGTTCCTACGATTTTGAAAAAAATCAGACTGTTTCAAATTTTTTATTTAGAATGTTTAATTTTTTCCGCTGAAAACTCTTTACGTTCTTTTTTCGAACAATCAAAAGTCACTAAATTCGAATAAAAACTTTGAAGTTCTTCTTATATTTATCAAATTTTTTACAACGCGTTGAGCGCACATAAGGGCCAGTACGTGCGATCCAGTCGTTCAATTTATTTTTGTTCAGCTGGAAAAAATGAAGATCTACACCAAAATTCAGCTATGTCGGAATTATTTCCAAATGAATGTTTTATTCTCCTGGACTATTACTTAATTGTCAATATAAAAAAAACTGTGTTATAGTCATAGGTGTTCATAAACTCAAACAGTGATTATTATTAAATTATTATTTAATCCGAAAAAAATATTAAAAGTCCTTTTATGTAGAAATATTTTTCTTATGGTTTAAATAATAACTTAAGTCATAATCTTTACTATTGCATAAACATAATCACTGATTTGAGGTTTTGAACGCCTAAGAATCAAAAATTAAAATTTTCAATGACGATGAGTTTCAATGAATTTTAACATAGCCCTTAACAATGTAATACAATTATTGTTAAAAAAAATAAGGAAATTCAAAAAGAACTCACCACAAACTTTAAACGAAACATTTTAATACTTTCTTCATAGTTTTTCACTTACCTTAAAATTAAAAAAAGAAATTATTAAAACTGTGTATTTTAATTGAAGAGGATCATGTATGGCCTTTTTTATTTTATAGGAAAACAGAACATGCATGCAGAAAATGAATAAATGTTATAATTTACCTCAAATAAACCGTTTTGCTTTATTTTTTGTATAACCAGCACTACAGATGTTGCACAGTCCCGAACGACCAATCCTCGTTGTTCTTGTTTACAAAATTTTTCAAACAACTAAAATAATATATTAGAAATCACGAGAATCCGGTGCACTGCTCTACCGACAAACACGCCACTGCAACACTGCATTAACATTATATTATGTATGTACACACATATCTTTGTATGTACATATGTAACTACATATTTATTTCGGTACTGATGAAATTTTTTCTAAGGAAAATACATTTCTAAACAATATTTTTTTAAATTTTTGACAGCGCTCTTAAAAAAACACAAATAATGAAACGATCACTTAAGTAAACCGAATATTGTTCAGGTGGTGTTGTGTACAGTAAGAGCTTCTTAATTTGATTGACATGTTGGCTGGCTGGGCAGTTGGCAGGAAAGATTCTGTAAGTCTGCCTGTCTGTTCGCAATTCTACAGTCTAAACGGATAGACCGATTTGCTTCAAACTTGGTATTTAGTATTTATTTGGTAGTATCTCAAGGGGATGTCTTTTTATTTTTGCTCTAGGTCGAAAAATAACGGTACCTGCCATACAATTTTTAACAAAAAGTTAGATTTTCTCGAAAACGTCTCTAACGATTTTGATAAAACTTTCAGGGTGCTATTTTTTACAACATTACATCTTGCAGTTGAATGAATTTTTCGAATTTTTTTCTATAACAGTACCTCTCATAGAACCAGTTTTTTCCAAATGCGGTTATATCGTAAACCATTATTTCTATTTCAATAACACACAGGAAGTTATTTATAATTCAATTATTTTGCATTTCAAAATTTTCAAAAACTTTTTTTCGATTTTTTTAAATTTTCTGAAAAAAAATTGGTTTTCAAAATATTTTTAAAACGGATTGATTGAATTTTTTTAAAATAATTTTCCGAGATGAAATATACAGATTTCCTTATAATGATGTCATTATACTAAAAAAAGTTTAAATATTTTTTTGAAAAGTCGAACGTCGAACGTCGAACGATTTTCAATATTTTTTTTCCTCGATAGGCATTTAGTTTTCAAATTTTATTGTAAAGCTAGCTTTTCCGAGAAAATTATTAAAAAAATGGGCACGACTGGGTCACACGTCTTGCTCTTATGTGACTAATTACATTGGACGGCAAGATCTTTGACAAAAACAAATAACATACGTTGAAAATAACGCAGTTTGAACTTATAAAAAACTTGAAAACCACAATATTTAACGGTTTTTAGTTAAAATGAAGTATGCCATCACACCTCCTAAATAACAAAGAATTTATGAAAAGAGTATTTCAATTCATAATAACCATTCTATTGATCGCAATTAAAAATCTAAAAATACACATTGTAAGTTTGGTAAAAAAAAAAAATAAATTGCACAACTGGATCGCACGTTCTTGGTCATATGTGCGGTCACATTGTAGAATAAAATTCAAGAAAATTAAAGTGAACATCAAAGCATTTATTCGATTCCTATGACTTTTGCTTGTTCGAATAAAGTACGTTAAATTGTATTGGGTGAAATAATTTAAACGCCATTTTATTTCTTTAGGGAATGTAAAAAAGTGTGATTTTTTCTTCAAAATCGTAGGGTTTTTAAATAAAACGTTTTCTTATAACAACTTGTTTTAAAGAATTAAAAAAAATAATTTAAGAATACAAACTTAAGCACAAAAATAACGTACATTTAAAAACAAAATTAAAAAAAATCCCTTACCAGTTCTTAAAATATTTATTTTTCAAAAAAAAATTATTAAAAATACAAATCAAAAGTTTTCGAAAAAAATTAATGGAAAATTACTAAGGCTACCTACATCTTCTCGAATGTCAATGTTGATAGTAGACGGACCACTAGTTTTCGAGAAAGTCGAAGAAAAAAAAACTGTCCTATCGTAGGTTCCGTTTTTAGCCCACCATATTACATTTTTTTTTCACCAAAATATAATGCATACCTACAGTAGTACACTGTTTTTTTTTTTTTTATAAAAAATTTCTTGGAGCCGTTTTCGTGAGAAATAAGCTTTTTTTAACGGTACCGTTATTTTTTCAGCTACAAAAAAAAATTGAAAAAATTCCTCTGTAGAATGGCAATATTACCTTAAGTTCAAAATTTGAAGACGATTGGCCCAAGCGTTTAGGCTGCAAAAACCGTTTAGGCTGCAAAATACATTCGTACACACAGATAGACAGGCAGACAGACAGACAGTATTTTGCCAGTAACTCAAATATGTTTCTCTATCACCGTAATGCAATGTTTGACTGTTATCGCAAAATTTTTAATCTGCACGAATGCATAACTTCCATTTTAGTACCTATATCGCAAGTAAAAATTTTCGCTGAGGTAAATTTCAAAAAAATTCTGCAAGATAACTTTGAAACTTCATATTTAAAAAAAAATTTACCGCACTACCATCGGCAAGTTATTGAAAACAATGGGCACGAGTGGGTCGCACGTACTTGCTCTTATGTGCCTAGTTACATTGGAAAGCAAGATCTTTGACAGAAACAAGTAACCTTTATGTTGGAAATGACACAGTTTAAACTTATAAAAAGAATCAAAAACACAATACTTAACGATTTTTGTTAAAAATGAAGTATCATCCCATCACATATCTTAAATAACAAAGAATTTATGAAAAATTTATTTCGAAAATTTTAGGACCGGTTTTGATAAGATCTTGTTTTTTATTTTTAGTTTTTTGAAAAAAAATTATTTTTTCAATTTTGGTATGCAGTTTTTTAGAATTTATTTAAATGCATGTGATTATAAAATTTAAAATTATTTTTTTATATAAGTTTTCAAAATATTGATTTTTGAAAAAAAAAAATTCAAAAATTATTTTTTATTAGAAAAAAAAGTTATTAAAAATGTTGATATGCAGAATTAATTCGGCTACCTAGATCTTCTTGAATATAAAATTTGACAGAAATCCAAAAATCCGTAACCGAGAAAGCCAAAAATTAAAAAAACCGTTACATGAAAGGTCCCGTTAATAGACTTTTCCCGTATATGTGGTACTAATCAGATGATAGCCAATGCCAACAAAAAATTCTCAAAAATTTTGATTAAAATCGTCGGAGCCGTTTTAGAGAAAAATAAGATTTCCCTAAACGGTCATATGGCAGGTACCGTTATTTTTAGGGCTAAAAATAAAATTTCAATTTCCCCTCTGGGGAATGCCAAAATAATCGCACACACCAAGTTTGAAGATAATCGCTTAAGCCGTTTAGGATGCAGCTCGTTATCCATACTCCATACTGACAGACAGACAGACAGACAGATATTTTTTCTAGATCACTCTTTTAGACTTCTCTATGATCTTAATGTCATGTTTGATTGTTATCTCAATTTTTTTTATATTCACGAATCCTAAACTTGCCTTATAGTCCCTATAATCGCAAGTAAAAATGGCCCATTTTATCAAGATTTAAGATTCAAGATGGGTTTATGCAATTGTTCTTTAAATCCAAATGCAGCCACTAAGCAATTATCCAGCATATGGAGAAGTTCGTGCGACCCAGTCGTGCATTGTATTTAAACTTTATTCGATCCAGTCGAGCAATTTATTTTAATATTACTGGTGGAATACCATCAGCTCCAGAATAATAATCATCTTTTAGAGATGAGAGTAAGTGCAGGATTGTTTCCTGTTTCACAGAGATATTATTACATTGAATTTGGGGACGATGACTTAAGTATTTAAAATATTTTTCATCAACACCTGTCAAAGACTAATTAAAGGAATTTTGAAAATTGTTAGCAAACGCATTGCATTTATGTAGGTTAATTTTTTTGTAATAAGCAGTTAGCATACCTGAAGTTTGTTAAGTTGCCATCCGATTCTTTCTTTGTGTTAACGAAATTCCAAAAGCTCTTGTGGTCGTGTTTCAGGGAGCATCCCATTTCATTTAAGTGATCTGTATACACAATATTAGAAATGGTTTTAAATTCCTCAAATTATGAACTGATGAGGTTGTAATGAGAGGTTACAATGTTTTTATATACGTCTTCTAAGCCTTATTTTGCTGATTACTCAATAATTTCAGTTCTTGTGTCTACCAGGGATGGCAAAAATTTAAGTTTTTTGATGTTTTCGTTTTAATTGTATTTTTTATTGAATTTCCTAAAATCATATAGAATTTAGCAACTGCGTCGTCAATATGAGTAGAGTCTGATGTACTATTAATACATGCGCTACCTAAGCTTTCTGAGAGCAAGTGAAAGTTGGCATTCTTAAAATCAAAAATATATGAATATTCATTTGGGTAACAATTTTCAAAAAGATGACTGCTCAAGTAAAAAAGATATCCAGGAGTGGATGACAGTTATCTATAGTAATGCCTGAACTAAATTCAAGAACTACAGTATTAATTGCCTCAGATGAAAAAAACTAGAGCAAAAATTCTATTTTTGGAGTTCCATTATACAGCCTACCTGCTGTAAAACATCTTCAGGAGGAACCCATTCAATATGAAGGGATTAAAGTCTCTTGGAAGTAGAACATTGCTGTTAAAAGAAGAAAGATCAAAAACGTAATCTAAGACCATTAAAAGTTCGGTACAGACCATAGAAGAACTTTAAGAGGAGTATACGCATTATGCAAATAAACTAAAATAGACTAAAAGGGAATGTAACCGCTGAAGACATAATTTTATTTCTTAGTGCGTTCAGTGGTGTTTTGTTTTAGCTTCTTGAATCTCAAGTGTGGATCAACTTAAATAGCTCGACGAACAGTTCATGTTGGGCAACATAAAACCTAATTGCTCAGAAAAAAATATGAAAATATTTAGTAGGGGAGTACAAAAAAAATCAGGGAAATAAAGGGGTGTGTATAGATTGTATTGGATTACGAAAAATCCTTTGAAACACACTTCAGCAGGACTATTGGTGATACACTATAGAAACAAATTCATTTCACTGCCATAATTTTTTAAATCATCAAACTTCCTGAAGAAATTACGGTAAATGACTCCAAACTTATTCCTAACGCTGTCAATATCCTAAGACTCCCTAAACTCGAACATCAGATGACGGCTGCTAGATGTAATTAGCCAACAAAATGAACTTCAGCTAAAGCTTATCCTTTCTCTTCGGCTTTTCCTTGACAATTCCAAAGTGAATACATGGGCTATGGTGCACTAGCAATACCATCGTAGCAGTGGAGTATAATTTTGTTGGTCGGGGAAAAGTGTCAAAGTTTACTGTTCATCGGACACGTTGAGCGGAAGCGTGAACTTACTTTAGATTTTGGTCGGTTATCTTGCATTAGCATTTTATGGCACTGACGATGACGGTGGATTTTGAAAGCTCACTTGGCGACAGATTGTTCGCAAGGATATGCGTGGTTTGAAAAGTTGGTCCTCCACGGATCGGAATTGATACAGTGGGCAACACAATTTTGTCGTAGTGGCGATAATTTGAAATTAAATAAGAACCTGTCGTGGGAAAGTTTCAATGACAAATTTGTGCAACTGAGGAGGACAGTGTTTATCGAAAAAGGTTAAGATGGATGAGCTGGAGCTGGAGCACATATAAGGTACCAGAACTCAAGAAGAGATGTTTGTTTTGAGGAAATTGGTGTTTGAACTTTGACACTGAGTTTCGCATTTTAGGGGGTTTGTTGTTAAGTTAGTTCATAAGGTTATTGACAATAATAAAGTTTTCGGTATCTGGATGGAGTTATTTCTTAGTGTTAACTTTAGCTGGTTGGGTCCTTTGAAAGCATCAGCAGTGTCGTTGATTTCAAAATGTTTTCGGAAGATTTTGAAATTTGCCAAGTTGTTTTTTAAAATGTTTCTTGATATGTTTGTACAGTCTGGCAAGACATTCCACATTCGTGTGGTACGGCTAAAACAAGAATCCTTGTATTTGACTGTAAATCCGAAGTTGTGCTAAAGGGTAAATTTATGTGCACTCCTAGCAGTGCGAGTATTACGGTTAAATCATTTCAGGGGAGGAATCCAGCTGGCTATTTCGCTAGAGCGATAAATTATCAAAAGGGACGAAACGTTAATACGGTGCTCAAGAGAAGTATATGATTCTGTTATTGAAGGATCGCCTATCATTTTTAAAGCTCTTTTTTGATTTCTGTTTTGGAAACTCAAGTGGGTAATCGGAGCACTTTCCCAAATATGGGAATTATTCTCAAGTTTTGTTCGTAGAGCTTGCTAGCAGTTCTAATCCTTCTGCACATGCTTTCCTGCACTCGTCGTAAGACTAGGGGTTTCTTTATGGTGTTCGTGTAAACCAGAAATTTAGAACCAGCCTCTCTGATGGCATATTGCGAAAACGCTGCCAATGGTTATTAATACTTGATACTATCGATAAAACTTAGCGATGACTTGCGAGTGATTTAAACCGTCCGACGTCAACTTTCTTACAGTGTTTCGTCTTTTTGGCGTTGGCCGGAATACCAACAGCCATACTTTGGATTTGCTTCGAATCAATGTTTGCTTTCAAAATGTTAAGACATCCATGATAAAGCAGTGCCCTGCGTCCATCGCAATGTGGTCAATCTAGTGTACAGTTGATTGGTTATCATATTTCCCAAAGACTTTGATTCTGTTGCATAATTTGTATAACAGCATTACGCAGTTTTTCACTTCAATGAATTATGCAACGCTTTCTCCAACAGGCTGCTATTTTGTGACTTGCGGTACTAATCTATATCATTGGTCAATCTACTTGTATCATAATCAAAAGGTTATTCTTAAGCTTGAACTGAATCACATTAAAGTGTGTAAGGAATTGTATGTGTCAAAGACCAAAAAAGAAAACCTACTTAATAGCAGGGAGTCCTTTTTCATGGAAAACCCAACAGTTGTCAAAAAAATTTCAATCGTGTATCAGCTCCTTTCAACTTCAAACGATTTCATCATTTGAATACGCAAGTATAAACATATACGAACATAAATAATATCACCCCTCCCCCTTCCTGCTACAATCCATACATCCTTTTTATTGATAATGTCCCCCGAGCAACATCAACCAAACGAATGCAAATAAATCATCATCATTTTCAAAAGGATCGTTTCCATATCGGCACCCGCTTTACTTCTTCATTTTACCAAAAGGTAATTTGTCTATGTAAATGCTCAAAAATACTTTCAATCAAAGCTTTATAGTCAAAGTAAAATCTCCGCACCAACAAAAAAAATATACCTATGGCTGTGGGTGGGTGTTCTAAATAGGATATCCCTGCCTCGATCCCAACTCTCAGGTAATTCATGTCCTTGTGTGCTTATGTGGCTTCGCTTCAAGCCGCCCTTAAATCGGTCTGATGATAAATGACAAAGTGTGGAAGCAAAACAAAAACCAGGACATGATGAAGAAAACGAAAGAAGTCTCTTGATTGCATTGAACCCTTAGGTGTTGGGGCTGCCAAGCTAAAAGCACCACCATCATAGCATTTCCTTGCATGTAAATCAAGGTGTTGCTCCTAGACTGTCAACGCTCTTATGGTGTTGTAACCAATATACTTGCTGCCACAGATGAGGGTAAATTTAAAATTCAACTGTCACCAAACCTTAAAGGTAAAATTTGTTGAATGGAAAACTTTGTAAGGACTTAGACATCGACTTTGACTTCGACAACAAAAGCGATGGACCAGGAAGAACAAAAAGAAAAAAAAATGGAAACAAACTTTCTAGACGATGAGGGACATTATGTGAACGGGAAAAAATATAAAAAAGATCCTCATGAATCTTTGATGCGGGCCGCCCGACTCACTACTATCAACCCATGTCAGTTGCGAAATGGTGAAATGGAGCAGGGTGTGTCACTCTTGGGGCTTCGGATTTTCAAAAAGAATTCATCAAGCTCGAAGATTACAAAATTAACTCTATCTGTCGGAGTAATTTTATTAGGTACTTTGGGAATGTGAAGTGCTTGGATTTTATTGCTTTCTGTCATACAGTCACATGAAAGTGAATTCTTTTGAATATATTTTGTGTGTTCGCTAGGATTTCGGGAAGGAAATGCGATCAAAGGTGCTAAGGTGAGGTTAATGGCATCAGCAATAAAAATTTGTATCCTTTGATAGGGTGCGAAATTTGGTGTTATTGACTACTTGTTGGCGGGCTATAAATAAGGACAACAGTTTTACGATTTGGTTTACAATACGTTATTTCGGCAGTATTTTAGAGAAACGGATTTGTCATGAAATGTTGTATAATTTTGGATCTTCAACTTATTTTATTGTTTACTTGTGGAGGAGGACTATAGTATCAACAGGTTGCGACAATATTTAGAATGAATATGAATACAGTTTGGATCTCGACTCCCAGATTCTCTAACCGAAATGGAAGAAATCAGATTTAGAAGAGGAAGGACATTTTTTCTGTGAGAATAATGCGACAAGCATTGTTTCATTATAAAATGTTATAAAAGTGATCATTATCAAGATTGCCAGTGAGAAACAAGGGGAAGGTAGGAAGGAATTTAAAAACTAGTTATAACCTTAAACAAAATATCAACAGAAGAACATAAAATTAATGTTTTAAATAATGAGAAATCAAACACGGGAATAAGTAAGCATTGACAGGATCCTCAATTCCAAGTTAAAGACGTTGTAATCAAGGAAACCGTGAACGTATTTGGCTCATTATAAGAGATTTAATGGTTTGCTCTTCTAGATTAGAGGTATGAGGGAGTATGGAAACCCTTCAACCAGATATTGGATTTTTAAGTTTATACAAAGTGGTCTATCAGATGTCTCAATTAACAATTAAATAAAATAAATTCATTGGTTCAATAGCTTCTAAAGGAAGACAAGGGCTTATATTTCTTTTTTATCTAATTTTACTCCTAACATTTTCTTATAAGAAGCAGTGCCTGAAAAATTTAAAATGAATTGATTAAAAATATGCATGTATTTTATTTTTTTTTATTATTATTATAAGCACAATTTTTTTAATGTTATTAGCACAATGTAGAAATAGCAGCAGTCGATAATTGCAAATTAACAGATATCGTTGCAGTAAGAACACAAATCGTTCCGAAATAAAATTTGTTTAGGGTTGTTTAAACAAGACATTTTTTTATATTTTAACAAACTTATTTATCAATAAATGTATTACACGTGTTTTTTTAGTTGTGTTAAATTTCTTTATTTATTTTTCATCGGCAGCCGCTTTTTATTTAGCAGCAGATTTTTTCTTTTCGACAAATGTATTTATAAGCCTTTTTAATATCAGAGTCCACTCTTATTATTAACTTATTTTACTACACGAGTCGACTTTTTGATTGTTTAAGTCGACATAATGTACACTTTATATATTATGTTTTTTAAATAAAAATAAATTTACTAGCGCCGCAGCTTTTAATGGAGCCAAGGTGCAAGGCCTAGTGATTCTTGGAGGTTTTGTCAGTTCCACGCAAAAGTCCCTACCATGAAAAAAATGAGCACGACTGGGTCGCACGTACTTGCTCTTATGTGCCTACTTACATTGGAAAGCAAGATCTTTGACAGAAACAAGTCACATTTACGTTGAAAATAACACAGTTTGAACTTATAAAAAGTACCAAAACCACAATTTATAACTGTTTTTAGTAAATATGAAGTAAGACATCGCACGTCTTAAGTAACAAAGAATTCATGAATAACGTATTTCGAAAATTGTAGGACCGGTTTTGATAAAATCCTGTTTTTTTAGTTTTAGTTTTTTTGATTTTTTTTTTTTTTTTTTTTTTTTAATTTTGGTAGGTATGCAGTTTTTTAGAGTTTATTAATATACATGTGATTATAAAATTTTAAATATGTTTTTGATTAGTTTTAAAAATATTGATTTTCCAAAAAAAAAAAAAATCTAAAATTAATTTTTATTAGAAAAAAAAATTATTTAAAATGTTGATAAGCAGAATTAATTCTGCTATCTAGATCTTCTGAAATATAAAATTTGACAGAATTCCAAAGAGCCGTTTGGCTCTTTTGGGCCGTAAATTTGGTTCTAATCAAATGATAGCCAATACTAACATAAAAATTCTTAAAAAAATTCATCAAAATCGTTGGATCCGTTTTCGAGAAAAATAAGCTTTTCCTAAACGGTCATATGGGAGGTACCGTTATTATTAAGCCAAAAAATAAAATTTCAATTTCTCCTCTGGGGAATGCCAAAATAATCACACACGAATCCTTATAACCGTTATTTTAAATCGCGTTAGATGCAGCAAAAATTCAGAGGATATTTTTTTTTAATTTTTATTTATTCTGAAATCTTCATGTCAAATTTGGATGCCCACGAAGAATATTTTCTTACGTTACATTAGATGGCAGTATTGGTTAACAGCCAGCTCTTAATGGCCCTTCTGTCATCGTGAATGTGTAAATATTGAGTACTTACAGTAAAAATATTCGTTTTTTCCATTGAAAAGTATTCATTGAAGAAAATGTCAGAAAACAAGCAAAAGTCCAGTCAATTCGAAATTTTGTGTATATCACTAGCTTTGCTAAGTTATTCTTACGTACATACGTCAAATGAAGCATTTGTGGAGAAAGCAGCGATGTGATAATCTATTATCTACATACATTCATACATATGTACATACATATACACATTTCGTACCTATAGCCGAACTTTTCCAAATTGTCAAAGTCGGTTGTAAAGCGTGTTTGTGTTTTTACTTTAATTAAAAGATTAATTATTTAATAAATTTAATTAATTAAATGTTGCACTAATGATTCGAGGTTTGTATGATTCTTTTATGAATATATGTACATATATAAATATAATGAAATCTTCAAAACGTATACCCGTCCAAGACTAAGATACAATTCCCATTTCTAAGCGGGTCCTTTTTCAACTCACTTGAGTCTTTTGGATGGAATTCAAAAGAGAGCATTCAAAATGATTGAAGATGATGACGTCATTATAACATGTAAGTCACTCACAGTCAAAACAATTTCACCGCAATACTCGTGCTTCTAGGAATGCCCACTAATTTACCCTCGAGCCCAATTTCGGTCGTACTGTTAATTACAGGGATTCGTTCTTCAGCCGTACAATTTGAATGTTGAATTATCATTACAACCGGACTCACCACTCCACATATTTTTTTAGCTATCGTTTTTTTACATGCACAAGGAAAGATTGTCAAAAGTGATAACCATGTAGGAAGAGTCCTTGCTTCGAGAATCTTTAGGAAGTATCAGATTATTGCGTTTTATTTTGACCGAGCAGTCATGCAATAGAAAGGATGTCGAAAATTCTCTTTGCAATTTTATTGCTGTAATAGATGAAAAATACAAATTTTCATCAAAATTGAAATGGAAGCCTTCAACAGACATGGAATGTAAATCAAGCCTTTTTATCTTAGTGGAATTAAATAACCAAATGTTTCTCAAGCTTTGGATTGCAGAAAACCAAGGGATTTATCGTTTGGTTGGTTAACAGCATAGAGAGTTTCAAGTTAATGATATTTTATTCTGATGTAGAATTAAATTTAGTTTAACATGGCATTCTTAACTTGAAAGTTTTTTGTGGCACCCTGTTTTGATTCTCTGAATGCTTATCTATTTTCTCATTGAATCCAATCAAACGACGGACAGCATTGTATGTATCAAAAGATAAATATCCTTAAGTATTACTCCGTCGCCGGCCTTCTGTGTTTTGTCCAGCAAAAGTTTATTCCCCAGTTACAGCCTCAGGATATTTTCTGTCATTCATCTAACCCACATGCACACGTTCAGTGCATTTATGTGCAATAACATCCCATAAGAATAAGTAAACAAAATATCCCACTGCCTGCAGCAGCGACACCAAACAGCTTTAGACAGACGTGCTTTTATCCTGCATCGACCTTATATTTCATCGAACCAACAAAGCCAAGTCGTGCACATTTGGTTCGGCAAATGGACCCAAACCTTAACCATGTAACTGATGTAGAATACACTTTCTCATTATGCTCTGTTCAGAGTGCACTAGTAGCACCTATTGTTCAAAATTCCTCTATCTCAAACTCCACAGAGTATATTTCGCTCATGACCCAAAGTGTAGCTGGACACTGGGAAGAGTAAATCGGCCCGATGCGCTCGAAATCTTCGATTATATCGTCGTTTAAGGACTATTAAGGAAAGTATTTTTTATTTTTTATTTTTTTTTATTTAACAATAGAATAGACAACCTAAATCACTTTTATATCCCACCCCACCCCCTTTTGCATTCTAACAATTTTAATAAATATTTGGCACAAATCTAGTTAACCTCGGTTGGTTTTGTTCTAACTCTGGCCAGTTAGACCGGCCAACATTTGTTTTGCAAATGTCCTCAGCTCCAATGGGTCCTTGTTATTGAAATCATCCATTACGCCTTGCATTTGATCCTTGAGGCCATCTGAGATGGATGTTGTTATTCTGTCTCGAAACAGATTCGTAATTGGACTCAAAATGACTCCGGTCAGCTCTTGAATGAATCTCCTTTGACTCAATTGAACTTGGATATTTCTGCAAATATACAAAAACATAAAACAGTATGTAGTTGGATATTTTCAAAGGACATTCCTATAATAGATGTTGTTTTTATCGAAGTAGATAATATATGTAGTTTGAATGATTCGAATGAAGGCATTTATCTAAAGATACAGGTGATGCACGAAAAGGAAACTCATTTATTCATTCAAAGGACCAAAATCATTTCAACCAGGTGATATGCATAGATATGGAAAGGATGTTTCGAGGACGTCAGGATGGAAGATATTTTGGGTGAGTGATTTTACCTCCTATCAATTGAATGTGTCTTTGTTATTAAAAAGGAAAATAGTTTGAAGATTTGATTATACAGCATTGACTTGGAAAATAGCCTTTGTCCAAGAAATTCCAAGAATGTTGGCCATTTTACGAAACCCATAGATGTTGTATTTAGTATTGGCTTTATGTATAAAAGATTTTGTTATCCCTTGCGGTAGTTAATTCAACAGAAGTGATCCTTTTATTTGTATAAATAGCGCACTTCCTCATCGAAGCATATATAACTTTGCATTCTTCATCATGATGATAGATATAGAACAGAAAAATCAGGTTAAATGATTCGATTCAATGCTTGGCTTTGAATAATAAATATGATGGTAGTTTTAGGAGCAGAAAGTTGATTTTAGACTTTGATAGATGGACTGGAAGAATTCAGAGATGGATTTCGGGCGCACTTACCGAAACTTAACTATCCGGAAATCGTTCAGTCGTAGTCGAGTATCTTCTACGTTGATTGAAAGGTCTGCATATATTACAGTGTCATCTAAGGAGCCAACCACTTTGCCATAGCCTACCACAGCCATCAGTTTTATGAGGAAATCGTAGTCGAACTGTGGAAAAGAAAAGGATAAGGATTATAAAAGAAATGCATATATGAAGTTTTGATTGAAACTAAAACAGGAATTCTGATAATACGTAATTATGCTTGTTTTACGCTTAGATAAATCTGTTTGGAATTGAATTAAATCGAAATAATTAAATAAAAGCAAGGTCAGCAAGTTGTTCTTTCCTCTTTGGATTTATTATTATAGCACAAGAGATATATATATACTAATAGAAACTTCATAGAATTCAACAAAACAAACGAAATCTTATTTGGGACTTATACCTATCTCATCAGTTCTGAAAGTAAAAGTTGGGACTTATGTCCCTGCGCTCAAAGAAGCACATTTTATATTTCTACTGGCAGCACTGCAAATGTACAGGTACACACGTTTTTGGGCCATTCTTTTTCGAAAATTTATCTCTCCGTCCCGGTAAGAGCTTCATTTTCTAATACTTGATACCCCGTCAAGAATTTTTTTTCGGGCTAAGGAGAGGCAAAATAAGGAATTTCCGAAAAAGTCTATAAGAATCATTATTTTCTTGGAGAGCTGGTATTCTTACGTAGTCACCATGTGCAATATGGACTATTAAAAATTCTTTAAAAGCGCCACACACCAGAACCGTGCTTAATGTTTCATCGACCAAGAAATGTCTTAGAAAGTGTTTCCGATAAAACATTATTTTTCGTTTATCGAAGTTTATGCAAACATCATGTTAGAAAAGTTCTCTTCAACAACCATGCCTCGATAAAATTGAAGCTCTGGACATTCCGAAGGATACCTTGATTTGTGCGTGCTCAAATAATTTTCTTATTACTACGTTGAAATTATTCGGGTATTTCGAAAAAAACATTATTTTTGTGTGTTCAGAAGTTGCCTTCCCAATTCGCCAATCGAGCGATAGAGTTGCTTCAAGCACTAGTCGTCAAAAATACCTTGATTGTTTGGTCTCTATAGAGACACATTTTTCACTCATCTTTTATTGAGTTGATTAATTTTAGTTTTTCCAGGAAACCTTTTTGCAAGTTTTTGGAATTCGGCTCAAAGAATCATTTCCAAAATCTACAACTAAACTAGCTCGACAGTCGACACTCTTTCATATATCATACACACTATTTATAGCATCCCGAGACTTTAATTTTATTAAACCTATGTACATATATATTTGACAGGTTTCAAGTATTATAAAGAAGTTTTCTGTATTTGCGTATCTCAACAATTAAATTAATAATTTAAACACTACACCTTCACAAGACTTGACTTCGAAAATTACCATTTTTTTGTTTCCAACAATCACTTTGAGAGAATACGCTTGCAAAAGTCTTGATAGCAACCTTTTTTTCTGGGGTACTGTCTTTTGCGAGGAATTGACAAAAACTCCAAGAGTAAAATTTGTGTCGAAAAAAGTGCATCTCATGTAGCCGTTCGGACTCGGCGGTAAACTGTAGGTCCCTTCCATTCTTGCAGATTATTGAATTTATATGGGGCTATTTGGGAAGGCATACCATTACTCCTACAAAGAATCCAATAATAATTTAATCCAATGGTTGAACTTACCAACATCGTAATGCTATAGTGTTTTAAATGGGCTTCTGAATTTTTCAAAAAAAAAAAAAAAAAAAATGGTGTTAAAATAACGCAAAAATATTTAACTAAAGGCCAAAGTGCGACTTAGTTCACAGCTGCATTGAAAAAATAAAATAAAACAACACAACCATACATTTGCCAACGGATTACATTAGGATTTCTAATGATGCCAGGAAAATAAATCCCAACGAAGCCGTTTCCCTTAAATATAATTTCTTTAAGGACTTTACTGAAAACATTGTTTATCCATCTATTCGAGCTGGAAAAAAGCAAGGTGACCCACCAGTTAAATATATCAAAGCAATCTTATATGACAAAGGAACAATCAAAGTAAATCTTATAAGATTGGCAGGACTTATCAATCCGTGTTAAAAACAATTTGGATGAAAACGTTTTGTTAAAACCCTTACATTTAAGTCAACTTGCTATTCCAAAAAAGAAATCATCTACAAGAACTTAAAGAGTTCTAACCCCAATACTGTTGACATTTTTATGAAAACTTGTCATTTGAATAATAAGTCTGCTCGATAAGTTGCTTCGTATTTAAATTTGAAGAATTAATATGATTTTGTTGGTGATGAATTAATATTTTTATTTATTATCTCTATTTTTTGTTAAAATTGATTTTTTTTTAATTTTTTAAGTTTTTGTTTTTGTTTTGTTGTTTCCCTAGATTTATTAGATTTATATACGGAGTAGATCAATATGTAATGTAAATAAATAAATTTATTGGCGCGACAGCTCCTTAAGGAACCAAGGCCTAGTGACTTATACTCTCAACCATTCCTGTGTGTGTTGTTAAGCTGCAAAAATGGAAGGGACCTACAGTTTACCGCCGAGTCCGAACGGCTACATGAGATGCATTTTTCGACACAAATTTTGAGGTTTTGTCAGTTCCTCGCAAGAGGCAGTAACCCGGAAAAGAAGATGGCTATGAGCTGGATTCGAGCCCAGGCTCATTCGCTTAGCAGTCCGAACCACTAAGCCACGGGGCACTACAATATGTAATGTAATATAATTAATAAATTACTCATATCAGCAAAAAAAAATTTTTTTTAATGATTGTATCTCCTAAGTTTCTTTTTACTTGCGATTATAGGGACTATAAAGCAAGTTTAGGATTCGTGAACATAAAAAATTGAGATAACAATCAAACATGGCATTACGATCATAGAGAAGTCTAAAAAAGTTAGTGGCAAACAATTTCTGTCTGTCTGTCTGTCAGTACGTACAACGAGCTGCAGCCTAAACGGCTTATGCAAATTTGGAGTATGTGATTCTGTTGCCATTTCCCAGAGGGGAAATTTAAATTTTAGTTTTAGGCCTGCCATATGACCGCTTAAAAAAAGCTTATTTTTCTTGAAAACGGCTCCAACGATTTTGATGAACATTTTTGAGAATTTTTTTTTTTTTGTATTGGCTATTATTTGATCATAACATAATTTTGAAAAAATAGAAAAAAGCTATTTAAAATTAATTTTTAATTATTTTAAATTGTATAGTCACATGTATATTAATAAGTTTTAAAAAACTGCAAACCAAAATTTCAAAAAAAATTTTTTTTTTCAAAAACTACAAAAAATTCCCTAATCTCTCTAAATCGAAATGTTTCCTAATTTTGTTATTATACAAGACGTGTGATAGCGTTTTACTAGAAACCGTTTAGTGTTATAGTTTTGACACTTTTTATAAGTTCACATAGTGTTATTTTTCTACGTTAATGTTACATATTTTTTAAAGTTTATTCGACGATGTGACCGCACAAATGAGCAAGTACGTGCGATCCAGTTGTGCAATTTGTTTTAATGTTGAGTAAACAATTGGGAAAGGCCTTATATAGAGAGTTTTTTTAGCTGCATGAAAAGTTTCAATGGTTGTTATCTATGATGTAAAAGTTGAGAATGTCAAACTGTGTTGGCAATTCATCATGAACGCCAGAAAAACTCTTTTTAATTGTGGACATTTACTTAAAAAATAAATTGCACGACTGGGTCGCACGAACTTGTTCTCATGTTAGATAATTGATAATTGTGTATAATATAATATTTTATATATATATATGTATAATATAATATATAATATAATAATATATATATATAATATATATTATATAATATAATAATAAAGGGTATTTTTTAGACGTGTGGTTTTCAAGAAGAAATAAAACGCATATAGTTTAATGTTATGACCAAGAATTTATCTTGATTATAAAAATAAAGGTTTGCATTATGTTTTAAAAATGATTTCGTAGAAGTGGCCGCCGTGGCTGGCTCAAATAAATTCCAGCCAAGGCCCAATTTTCCCAATTTTGTGAAAATAGGGATTGGTGGCCATTTCGTTTTGGGCCCATTCACCGAACGTGTGACACCCTTGATGGGCGTTTGGCTTCAATTCTTGAGTTGGATTTTGTAAGTAGGCAAACCAAGATCCTTCCGCGCGCGATGGATGGACTCATTTGGGTCTTCTTTGATACTCTGCTCCACCGAAACGAACCATTATTTTGGTAATAAATTTGCACAGTTTGCACAATTTGCAAACTTTGTTCAGAAGTATGTAAGTCTATTCATTATGAAATCGCGAACCAAATTGAGCATAAATCAAGAGACAGCTGTCAAAAAGACCAACTCCGAAAAAGTATTGCCAGATAGAAAACCACACGTCTATTAAAATAAAAAAATATTTTTTTTTTTAAATTCTTAATTTTTTTAATAAGTTTCCAAGTTTTTTTTAGAAAAACTAAGTATGCAATAAAATTAGAAAACTAAATGTCTATCGAAGAAAAAAAAATTGAAAATCGTTCGACCAGTTTTTTTTAAAAAACTTTTCGAAAAAATATTTAATTTCCACATGGAAACAATAAAAAATTATTCCTATTCCTAAAGGCTCAAGTTGCGATTATAGACCTATAAGTATATTGCCATTTTTTTCTAAAATACTCGAAAAGATCATGAACACACAAATACGTAGTTACTTGGCTGCCAACGATATTTTATGTGAGAATCAGTCCGGGTTTCGTCCTAAGCACAGCTGCACTACTAATGTTGCCCTAATTAATGTTGTTGAAGATATAAGGAAATCTACAGATGAAGGAAACGTAAAGTTTCTTACTCTGTTAGATTTTTCTAAAGCATTTGATAGGGTCAACCACAACATGCTCTGTAATAAACTGTTAAACCAATACAATTTTTCGTCATCTGCTGTAAGCCTAATATCTTCTTACTTGAGTGGTAGATCGCAAGCAGTTGTTTCGAATAACAAAACATCAGATTTCCTTCCTATTGTTATGGGCGTCCCTCAAGGATCTATTCTAGGGCCATTGCTATTTACACTCTATATTAATGATCTACCTTCCCAAGTTAATTATTCTTCTACACATATGTATGCGGATGACGTACAGGTATACAAAAGCTTTCCATTAGGACTAATTGAGAACGCTGCATATGAAATAAATAAAGATCTTGATAGTATTTCGCTATGGTCAAGAAATAATGGATTATGCTTGAATTCCACCAAATCAAAATGTTTAATTATATCCAGAACAAACATAGATACATCATACTTTCCAAAAAAATTTCTAAATAACGCACCAATAGAATTTGTTGAGACGGCTAAGAACCTTGGCGTTACCTTTAACAAAACTCTTACCTGGGATAATCATATCAGACTAGCGCTTGGAAAAGTCTACGCCGGACTACGAACGCTTTGGACAACCCAATATATAACTCCAATTAAAACTAGGATAATACTTGCTAAGACTTTACTTATGCCCATAATTCTTTATGGATGTGAAATATTTGCCAATTGTGACTATGAGCACAAGCGCAGGCTTACTGTTGCTTTCAATAGCATTGCACGTTACATTTATGGTCTGAGACGATATGATCACATCTCTTACTTTTCAAAATCGATATATGGTATCACTTTCCAAAACCTTTTAAGTTTTAGGACAATTGCTCTGTTGCATAATATTATGCAGACCCGCCAGCCACGTTACCTTTTTAATCGGATCCCTATGTCGCGGTCCACTAGGATACTCGATATTGCACCTATACGTTACTCATTTTCTGTATCCAAACGACAATTTTTCGTTAACGCTTTCCAGCTGTGGAATTCCCTACCTAGACGTATTAGATTGATAGGTTGCACGCGTAGATTCAGGCAGTGACTATGGGAGCATTTTCGGGAGCTGAGATTATGAATTTTTGAATTTTTTTTCCTTTTTTTTTGTTTTTATTGTTTTTTGGTTTTTAATTATTTAATCTTCCACTTCTTTTAAAATTTAACATTTAATTTAAACAATTATAACAGTTATATTTTGTTTCTCTTTTTCTTTGTAGTTTTTATATTGTAATTAAAAAGTCGCTTAGTACCACATATTGATTTATCATATGGTATAACATACCGAAGCTTACACAAATTTTATAAGATATTGTATCTTTTAGTGTTAAGACTATTACTCATATAAATAAATAGAAATAAATAGAAATTTTTTTTTCTAGTATGTCATTATAAGGCAATCTGTAGTTTTCATCTGGGAAAATTATTTAAAAAAAATTCAATCCACCCATTTCCAAAATATTTCGAAAACCAATTTAATTTAATTTTAAAGAATCGAAAAAAAAAGTTTTTGAAAATTTTGAAATTTGATATTAATTGAATTATAAATGACTTCCAGTGTGCAAAATTTTATTGAAATCGGGATAATAGTTTACGATAAAACCGCATTTGAAAAAACCGGTTATATGAGAGGTAGCGTTATAGAACAAATTTCGAAAAATTCATTCTAACTGAAAGATGTATTATTGTAAGAAATTAGCACCCTGAAAGTATTATCAAAATCGTTATAGCCGTTTTCGAATCGAAGAATTGTGTTCGGTGATGAAGCTCATTTCTGGTTAAATGGTTTCTTCAATAAGCTAAATTGCCGTACATGAAGCGAAGACAATTTTAAGCCATTAACGGATCAACACAAAACCATTAAAATTGACTGTTTGATGCGATTTACACGCTGGCAGAAACATGGGTCTTTATTTTTTTCGAAATGAGGAAAGAAGTAGAAAAAAATTAACTATGTTACTCGTAGCCGTGGCAGACATATGCCAGAAATCGTATTTAAAAACTAATTGCCATGAAATTATCTACGAGAATAAAATAATAAATAAAAATGATTCCAATTATATTTTTGGTTCTATTTATTTTCCTGGGAGAGCCTCAAATGCACAAAAAATTGGCTTTTTCAAAAATGATTTAAGAAAGCTTATAACAGGTAATGAAAAGTTTTTACTCGGGGGTGATTTCAATAGCCGGCATCGTAATTGGCGGTGTAATAGGGCAAATAAGTGGGGTAACTTACTGCTAGATATAACTATGCGTTATCCTATAAGTTTACTCTATCCTAATGGTCCAACATATTTTCCAACCAACAAAAAATCTTCGCCATCAACCTTAGATCTGATTATAACGAACTCACCAGAAATCGTTACCCATCCTATAGCTGTCAACACTCTGAGTTCGGATTATATTCCAATAAACTGTGATATTATTCTTAATGGTAGAATTAAAGATGTGCAATACTTAGATTTTAAAAGGGCAAATTGGGATAGATTTAGAACAACAATGAAACAACGCCTTAGAAATACAACCTGTGATATAGATAGTATAAGTAGTTCCCATCAAATTGATGAAAAAATTGATAATTTTACCAATTCATTATTGGAAAGTTTAATGAGTCTGTTCCTAAAAAATCAAAAACGACAAGGACAACAATTCTTCCACAATATATCTTGAATTTAATCAAGCAAAGAAATAGATTAAGAAGCTAGTGGCAAAGATATAGACAGGTATATGACTTCAATGAAAAAAACACACACAAGACAAATAGCTTTTGAAATTTCAAAGTTCAGAAACTAAACATGGAGTGATAAACTTAATTCCCTTGAACCGAATGCCAAACCCTATTGGAAAATAGCCAAGGTTCTTAAATCAAAAAACAAATTTATTCCTCACTTAGAACACAATGATTCTCCTTGTTGATAACCTGTGAAGAAAAATCTGACATTTTTGCGGGATTGTTTGAAAAAAATTTTAATAATCCGTTAGTAAATGAAACCATCTCAGTTAACGGACTAGTAAGTGAGTCAATTAACTTTATTAACAGTAATGATGAACCTTTGCCAGTAGATGTTTTTGCCACAAACGATGATATTAAAGGAATAATTCAAGATATGCGGAACAATAAAGCACCAGGAGAAGATACTCTGAAAAATTCCTACTTTAAGGAGCTACCAATAGTTGGTGTATCCTTTATATGTTATATTATTAACGCTTGTCTAAAGTTAAAATACTTTCCAAGCAAATGGAAAACAGGGGAAATCATACCTATCCTCAAGGCAAGAAAACCACCAAACAAACCTAATAGTTATCGACCAATAAGCCTGTTTAGTAGTTTTAGCAAAATATTAGAAAAAATTATAAACAATAAACTTCTGGATTTTATCAAGTCTTCCAAGGTTTTGCCAAACCAACAGTTTGGTTTCAGGCAAGGTCGTTGTTATTAGAATATTTTATAAGAATAATAATTTTCTATAATTTATAATAAAATTAATATCAAATCAAGGTGTAGTTTATTTTTAAGTATAAATGAGTTACAATAAAATTTATTTTTATGGATTTAAATATGAAAAATTTAATGAAATTGGATTTGATAGTAAAATTATAAAGATTAATAATTTGATTTTAGCTCTAAAATATGTACATATCGCCCGTCACTCTTGTTATTAAAATAAGATAAGTCGTAACATAGTAGATGTACTGGAAAGTGTCTCTAGAATCAATTTAAAGCTTATAAAGAAAAGTATTTCATTTACATTGAAAAGAATTTTGTGCAAATCAATATAAATTGATTAATAATTATTTATTTTATTTTTGATTTATAATAATATAAATTATTTAAAATAATTATAAAAAATATTGTTTTAGTATTTTATAAATAATAAATAATTTTAATTATAGTTTATTAGTATTGTTAAATAATATTGAAATATTATGAAAAAAAATTATTATAAAAGAAAATTTTATTGAGAAAATTTTAAAATTAAAATTATTGGTAAAATTAATGCAATTTCTACATCAAAAATTAAAAATATTGTATCTTGTGTATCAGAGTTTATTAAATAAAAAATAAATAATTTATTTTTCTCGATTTTAAAAGCTTTCAATAAAATTCATAATTATTTTATAACATGGAAAGTAAGACTAAACGCTGAAAAAACACAGGCAATCTTTTTCACCAGGAAAAGAAAAGCCTGTGCTTTACCACTTAATTAGCTTAAGATAAATAACTGTGATATCCCGTGGGTTGATTCTGTCAAATATCTTGGTGTATATTTAGACAACACATTAACTTTTCGAGACCATATTACAGATACCCTTAGCAAAATAAGTATAGCCACTAAAATGCCATACCTACTTATATCACCCCTGAGTAAGTTCAATTAGATTATTATCTGTAAAGTAATTTTCCAGGCTATTATTGTTTATACATGTCCATTATGGGGAACTTGTGCAAAAACACACATAAAAAAATTACAAGTTTCTCAGAACAAAACATTAAAAATAATGGCAAATTTACTTTAACATTTTTCCACCCAACTTTTACACGATCAAACTGGAGTTCATCAAATTGAAACTCTCAACCGAAGATTTTATCTAAGATGTAGTGATTCAAATAAAAATTTAGTAAGTCCATAGTATCAATGTTTTTAAAATCGAAATTGTAATTATTTATTTGTATTTAATAATTGTTATTTATTCACTTATCTATTTGTTTATTTGTTTATTTATTTATCTATGTATTTATTTATTTATTTATTTATTTATTTATTTATTTATTTATTTCCTTATTTATTTACTTATTTATTTATTTATTTTTCTATTTATTTATTTATATATTTATGCAAATTTAATCATTTCTTCTTAAATATTATATACTGTATTATTCAATTATAAAATACTTATATACCAACTTGGCAATTCCTCTAGTTTCTAAGTTTAATCTAGTCATTTTTTTTTATAAAATATATCGAATGAAGGTTTTTTATCATAGTTTTCCTTCAAATGCAATTTGAATTTTTTTCAATTCAAATGTATTTATTAACTTCCAAAACATTTTTCAGTTGTAAGACATATTTCAAATATCAAATATCATAGCAAGCTGCGTACTACGCAATTTTTTGTAAAGCCTTATCTATGAAAAATAGAGTATCTATTTATCTAAAGGTATTTATATATATAGTTCTCAAGCTTTTAAAAGAACACCTATTACAAGCAATTTTGAACCTTTATCTACACACCTTGTGTGCAACTTCTCTTTTTTTATTCACGCATCCTAAACTTGCCTTATAGTCCCTATAATCACAAGTAAAAATATTCGAATGTAGGTATGTTAATATGTATATTTATATATTCGATGGACATTTTTGGATTTGTAGTAAGAAAGTAGAAGAGCAGGCCTTTGGCTTTTGATATGATGAAATTAAATGCCTATTGTTTTTTTTTATAAGATTTTAACAATGTGTCTGTAATGCACATTGCTTTTTTTATAACGAAACAACACAACATTTTCTCACTTTAAATCCTCGGACGAATCTAACTTGCACTAGAAGTTAGAAAAATGTTTTCCCAACCTGAGTATTGAACTGACGATATGTGGGGTAGAAAGCAAACACTTTATATACCTCCACAATTGCTCCAAAAGTTAGTACCTGTTAAGAGATCAAGAAACGGATTTAATTTAGGAACAAACTACAATGATTGGGCGTCTGGTAGAGTCAATTTTAAATAAGGAAGGTGAAGTCACAAAAAATAAGGATTTCATCAAAGAAGGTTAACATCTAGCGTAACGACTACAATTATTGGCACCCTTAATTTTGTACCCAACTATT
Source organism: Platycheirus rosarum (assembly GCA_963971375.1). Taxonomy (NCBI): domain Eukaryota; kingdom Metazoa; phylum Arthropoda; class Insecta; order Diptera; family Syrphidae; genus Platycheirus; species Platycheirus rosarum. Next base: position 50,205,413 of record OZ020509.1, on the reverse strand, counting down.
GGCACCCCATCATTCAACAGTAATTTTTTCAGTAACCCTTGGTCCCAATAAGTCAAGATAGTTTTTATTTCGATCTGGCACATTTTTCTCACATTTCTATGTCCATACTTTGGAGACATTCCTTTCAGCTCTGTTTTATAAGTGAAAGTGAAAACACATCGCGGTAGAAAAAAAAAACTTCGAAATTACCTTTGTTTTGGTTAAGGACCTATAATTTTGTAACTGATTTTTCTATTCTTCCTTTTATATTTTTTAATGAAAACTTTATTTATTTGCTTCATTAATGTATTAAATAAGATGATTTTTACTATATTTTGTTAAAAATCTTATTCTTTTATTAATAAAATGGGTGCCAAAAATTGGGTTAAAAAAAACTAGAATTTAATTATTGGCAGGAGGGTGCCAATAATTACATCCAATGTAACTACAATTATTGGCACTGCCAATAGTTGTACTTTTTTGAATGCCAATAGTTGTATCTTGTAAAGTTTGTTCACAAAAAAAGATCTAAAGTCTTAAATGCCTAAATCTAGTTTTATTAGCTACCTATTAGCTATTTAGCTACAGTGAATAAAAAAAGCTAACAAAAATACAAATTTCTTTGATTTCAAGTGTGCCAATAATTGTAAATAATTAAGATGCCACCGATTGTGGTCGGGTGCCAATAATTGTAATTTTTGGTAAGCTTTTTTTAATTTACCATTTTTAGACTCTTTATAAAAACAAAATAAAAATAAAAAAATATTTTTGAAAACAGAATTTTCCAAATTAAAATTTGGTATATTTGACATATTTTAAATTCCAAAAAAGATATTGGATCTCAAAATTCCTTAGGGGTGCCAATAACTGTATCCGTTACGCTATTTATTGTATTAAATAAAGTTTTGCGTTGCACTTTTTTGAAATTCATATAAAATCTAAAACGAGTTATACTATTTCACTTTTTAAACCATATGTTAATGTCCAAGGACTTTAATGCAATTTTGAAATGGCAATAAACTCCAAAACACGTTTTGGACCTTATTAAACTTTTGAAAAAAATTACGCTTTGGAACTCTTTCCATAAGACTTAATTTCATGGCACCAAGATTTCCGGGGTAGTTTTATCATAATTGAAAAAAGTCAAGAAAGAAAATACTAAAGAAAAAAAAGTGTCAATTGTATTGATGATAGTTAAAAGGACACCCCGACAAGTACCGTATGGTTGACGGACGGGATTATTTGTTTGGGTAGCTTCATGTTCTCAGTGAAAGAATTTTATAAACGGAGTCAACGAAAAAGAAAATATTTCATCTGGAAGAAGCCTTGAGGTGTGTCCACATCAAAGAAACATTTGTTTAAAAACATTTCTAAAATGCTTCCCATGTGGCTAAAAACATATTTCTAAAATGTTTCTGAAATGTTTTTTTTTTGTTTTTCCCATTTCATGTAGGTATCCAGTTTTGTACTTCAAGATGGATTTTGAAAAAGTAGCCATCATAGCGTCGCGTTTTGTCATCATGCACAAAATTCAAACAAATAACAACAAAAAACCTGTAAACTAAAATAAATTATTAATATGATCCATTACACATATAAGAATATATAGAAAATAATTATAAATAATAAAATTTAAAAGTTGTATTTTTCCAAACATTGTACAATTATAAACGTTTCGCATGTTAAAAATAGGACTCTTATACCGACATACATCTCGGTAGTATATGTATGTATGTTTTTACAACTTTGAGAGTTTTATTCAAGTCAAGGACGAGTTTATTGGTTCCATTTAATGAGCTAAACCAGTATACTTTAGCAAACGTTTATAATTGGAAAAATACAACTTTTAAACTTTATTATTTAAAATTAGTATATATTCGAAAGTTTTCCGTTTGGAAGGGAAAATATTTCATAAATATAAATATTTTAAAAATGTTTCGCAAAGCCTCCAGACCTAAATAAACATTTAAATAAATAAACAGAAATAAAGAAATATTTGTGAAATGTTTTTTAAATGTTTATGAAATATTTAAAAAAAAATGTTTCTTTGGTCTGGACAGACTTTTAAGATGGTAGCTTTTTCAATTTCATTGAATTGAGCAAAAAAAGAATCTCGAAATTTGGGTGGCCACTTGCCTCGAAGTTTGGAAGTGTAAACGATGTGGGTATTATTTCGATATCGCACACAGTGTGATTCCTTACTTCTCATATAAAGACAAATTCATTAAAAAAGTATCGGTGTAACCGTATAACATTAAGAAGGCAACAAATTGGAATATCTTTGCTATAAGCATTAAAATAAAAAAAAACCTTATTTCTTGCTTAAGTTGTCATTATCTATTTATCAATCGTTGTTGTGATAGAAAATAATGTTTTCATTTGAGATTAAATGTTAATTCGATTATCCACTTAAATAGCATTTCGCATAACGACTCATTCAAATCTTGTACAATTTCGTCCTTGAAGGCTACAACAAATTATTTTATTTTACAACAACACCCACCCATTCAGGATGTAAACAAGAATTCATTGGTGTGCAATATTCCAATCAGAATCGAAGTTCCCTCTAAATTTATCCAATTCCCATGTCAGGACAAATCCACATACATAAAAGTATTTCATTACTTTCACATCGAAAAGTCTGAATACTTTGCCGTATTTAAGGGATACAATAGAAAATGAAAATCCTAGACGACACGCTCTCTCCTCTGCTAAATAGATGCCATCTCATATTGTGTGAGAGCAAAATAGCATTAAATTGATCGATTCGATGTCATCGGTGTCTTGCTTGTTTCCAGATTGACACTGACTGATTGTCTTAATAAAATTCCACAGCAAACAAAAGTCCTTTTGGAAAATATTTCAATTGTAAATGTAAATTCTCTTCTTCTCCCCTCAATTTACTTATAGGTATCCTAAACTTGATAATGGAAATGTCTCTTGGAGTTACCTCAAAACAATTGTTTTTCAACCTGAACCGTTTCCCTTTCGTTTTTAAAAGCTTAAACAATGAATTTGCCCTTAAGATGGTTGAAGCAATTTAAAAAAAAATCAAATGCTTTAAGCTATATTCCTTTATGCAATTTTGCTATGTTTGCTTGAAACCAAATCCCAGACATACTATAAAGGACAAGTGCGCTGCGGACAATCCAAGTGTAGGATAAGGAGTACTTTGCCCTACACAGTAAGGGCGCATCGCAACAATAGTGCATACATATATCCAGTTGAGTTGGGCACTTAAGTCCTTTCCTCTTGAAGGGAACACACTCAAGGATAATGAGAATATGGACACATGTGAGACGGATCGCTTACCAACAAAAGATTAGCTCTAATGCATCCATTTGATGGTCCGTTGGGAAACAGCATGATATAGTTGCAATACATCCCTTAAAAATAATAATAAAAGGAAACCAAGGTCTTTGAAATCCCATTTTTTGATACTTTCTTGTTCTCTTGTGAGGATGACATTACAAGGAGAAAGAAGCACCCAGCAAAAAGACGAAAAAAATACTATATTTTCCTTCCATATTTATATTGTATTACATTTGACGCTAATTACATTGAGAGATGGATTACAGTAACAAAATTACTCAAAATATTCTTGGAAACGTTGCCTACAACAATTCTGGTTATTTTAATTACATCGAACTCTGAGTTGGGATTGGGTGCAAAATCAATAAGTTCTTAGTATCCTTTTGTTCGAATGCTTTTATGATTGATTTTGAATATAATGGTATCCTTGAAAAGTAAAATTTTGTTCAGTTCCGATATTTAATCCTACGTTGGGCGCCAATTATGAAGGAGACTTGAAAGTAACATCTTGCTATGTTATTATTCTGTCTTACTATTATACACAAAATAATGCAAAGACTTAAATCATTTTTGCAATAGTTACTTCTGTTTCTGTTTAATTATACATTTGCCTCATACAACCTTCTTTGTTGGGCGCCATTTAAGATGAAAATATCATCTAAATTGTAACTTCTCGTTTGCTACTTTCTCGAAACTCATAACTTATAGTGTCCATTTCTAAAGACTTTTCTCGGTATTTAAAGTAAAAGGGAAATTGACTGTGCAATGTAAAGTGGCAAGCAAATGGCAGCAAGAATATGGTCCTTGCCAAACTATAAAACGGGTTTTCCAAAAGCTTTTGGATAGATTATTTTTATATTCCACATCTTTTAAAGCAACTTTTTCTGCAGCAAATGGCGTGGATGAAAAAAAAGTGAAGTGAAGGTGGTTGGCTGATAAAAAATGCAAAAATTTTGTTTCCTTCCTTCCTTTTCCTGGAGGAGTCAAGAAGTTTTGCTATACTCGTCGTTCTTTACTCAAAGCTGTAAGATTATATTTTTATCTTGAATTCTGTTTTTTTTTTTTTGTATTGTGAATACATATCCGTCGTTAGGAATTACTAGTGGAAAGTCGCTGAGATTTTCATATAAAAGATTACCTTCAATTTGCTGTCAGAGGAAAAGAGACAGAAAAAAACATAAGAGACGGCTCTCCAGAAGGACAAGCAAACAAAAAAAAACAAGAAAAGAATAATACCAAGAAATGAAAAGGTTCTGGGGAAAAATTTGATAAAGTTTTCATTTCCATTTCCATCTTTTTGTCGTTTCACTTGGGAGTGACAACAAGTGAATGATGATGTCATTTTGTTTTTAAATAAACTTTAAGGATTGATGGTTTGGTACTTGTCCTTGTGTCACTTCAAGTTTCTTTTATGTTCGTTGAACAGCGAAATAAGCAGTCGTATGGACAGAAAATTATGCATTTTTTTACAGATTTGAGGTTGCTGCAGCAAAATATTTCCAGGAAAAAATTACTTTATGCAAGCAAGCATTGTTATTAAGGAACATCGGTAAGAGTACGATTAATATTAAGTGACATTTTTTTGTGAATAAAGTATATCTAGCTCTTTTTGAAAGGTATTGAACAAGAAATTTTAATGACCTTGACTTTGAAAACTTTACAATTCAATCAATCCTGTTCATAAACCGTCCTCTTTAACCATGTCCACTTCTCCCTTGTTAAATTATCTTCTTCTTTACTGACGCAGCACTGCTATATGGCATTATGTTTTTCCTATAAGGCTTAAGACAATAAAGAGAGCTTCGAAAAATAGTCAGAAGAGGGCAATACAAGTAAAATAGAACGCTTGTCCATCGCCGGTGTTAGGCTTGACTTGATATGCCCCTCCAGCGGTTCTCGACCTCTAGCCTGTGTTCTCCAATTTTACACTCTAAGTAGTTGGAGGTTTCCCTCTTGCTCCATTGAATCTGACTATGCCGGGTATGGTGTCGAAGATTGGGCGCTGGAGCGTCAATGTTCATCCGCTCTACATGGCCCATCCATTGGGTCGGATTTATTTTTTTTAGCTAGGCTTATGTCAGGTGCACTCGTTATCGCATATAATGCCTTGATTTTAAAACAGGGCCATAAATCGTTTTTTTCTCTCAACCCAATAAAGATTTGAGAAAGGGACCAATCTTCTGCTCCATATAGCGAGACCAGCGGAAAGATGAGTATTTATTGTTATTGTTTTCCGTGTTTACAACAGTGCCCAGGACAACTACAGTGCCCAGGTCGACTACCTAAACGCTATACCTATCAATTGTCACGTTTTAACCAAGTCGTTGGTTGAATTGAACTTTTGTTGATGAAATTATTTATTTCATCTTATACTCGTTTAAAATCAATTAACTCTGTTTGCTACTGACTTAATGGAAATAAAAGCACCTGCTTACTGCTCACTTTTTTCTACCTATCAAATCAATGTAGTGGGCAAACTGAAGTATTTGTCTTGATTTATAAAAGATAGTGCCTGATGTACGGTACGGGTCTGGGTGATCCGTGTTAAATTTTCAAGTACAATGTTGAAACAAATGCACGACAGTTTGTCACCTTATCTATATTCTTTGGTGGTATCAAAAGTCTTATTTTGACGGAGCAACGTCATTCTGATAAGACGTATCGGTTTAGCGGGAATTCCAAAGTTATACATGGCCTGGTACAGTCATACCTGTTGATACTGTCGCGTCATAGGCTACCTTAAATTCGATGAACAGTTGGCGGGCCTTGAAATTCTTGGGTTTTCTCCAGGATCTTGCCTAGAGATTTGGTCGATTATATACTCAAAAGCTCATTCGTAAGGACTTATTATTCCGTCAGCAAACGGCTTAAGCAATTCACATAAAACGCTAGGCAGGATCTTCTTAGGCGATGTTTAAATTCCTCTTGTACCCAATCGGCACCAGCTGCTTTGTTCCTTTTTTAATTGTGGCAATGGCTAAAATCTCATTTTAGTCGGGTGGATGGAATTTTTGGTTGTCATCTTAATTGATATTGAACGTCAACGCCATTCAACAACTGTTTATCTACTGCAGTGTTTCCATTGCCATTTCTGTAGGGTGGAGGACGATTAGTGAAACCTGATGTTGATTGTTTCACTCTTCTGTAGCCTTCACTTTGCTGATGATATTTTTTTTCTTCTTTCGCATCTCTCTAAAAAGAATCATGTCATTCGTGTTTAGAGTTCATTCTTCAAACTCATCTAGTAAAGATCGCTAGAGATTAAAAGAGAGTTCAGTGTCTTATAACTTTTATCAAAATGAACTCCATAGGCCTACATTATAAAAAATAATTGGACATCCTTCATTTAGGTAGGCTATTTAAAGTGATAGTACGTAATCTGTGATCTTTTACAAATGCCCCTTAATGATCTGCTTATAAACAGAACTTTCTAAATATAATATAATTAACACGGTTGCTCTAGTTCTGACGATATAATAGAAGAAGATCGAGTCTCAAATAAAATAGAGCTGGTTTGGGATTGAACAGTGTATACAGAAGCTCTAAGGCTAAGGCACAGATTCTGTTCGGACTATATCACTACCTAGTTATTAAGTCAGTATTGCTGCAACACAGTTGCTATGATCGGCTATAACTAACAAAATTCCAATCATGTTATACCATAATTAAAGCATAATCCAAAACTCTATAAAAGGTGAAAGGATCAAAGTATCTTGTTGAAAATGTTCTTTCAAATTTCGTGGAGCACGACACTGTATGTGATCCACAGGTTTCTAGCCAAATAGTTTGCACTGTATTTATCTCTTCGTTTTTTTAATGCTATTCTCACCTAATTAACTACATATTTACTATCACACAAATCACGATCCCTAATGGCAAAGTTTTTATTCTCATTTTATTATTTAAAGAAACAAACTCCGTCCAAAGCAATTTTCGCGAAACGTTTACATTTTCCCACCAAAGAAGTACTTGAAAACCTTGTTCGCAAAAACCCCTCTAAACCAATTAGTCATCACTTCAAGTGTAAGGTTTTGTATACCACCTAGTTTACCTGCAATTAAGCGGATTAAACGAAAAAAAAACCATATAACTCTATCAAACACTCAAAACCCAGTAGCAACAGCCAGCCAGCTTCAGAGCTCAGTAGTTCCTCCTGACGACTGACTACATGAGGAGTGCACCTATACTTTGACGCTGGTTGTTCCTGCTCTCGTTTATCACTATTTACATAACTGTATTTTAAACCGTTTTTGTATACCTACTAGGAGGAATACAATTTTCCTATGCATTCGACTCTTAACTCAACAACAAGGATTCAAAGGATGCCAACCCAACTTGAATATTCAGGAGTAACTTAAGTTGAAAACGCATTTTAAAATGCATTACCTGCATTGGAAGCAAAATGGGGAAACTAAATAAATTCAGGAAGATGCAACTAAAAAAGAAAAAAAAAATATATAAACACCGAACCTCCAAGAGGGCACTTAATCAAGTCTTCCTTACCCGCGCCATCCTGCTGGCATTTAACTCTTATTCTGTCACAGTGTGGGTATATGCTTGATGCCACCAACATAACCCAAGTACCTACCTCGATTCATGGAACTTAATTAAGAGCAAAATGGTGCTACATGCATGCGAGTTCTGAGAATGTTCATCATACAACAGCAGTGCATCTCAGGTGAAAACTCGCCTAAGAGCTAAGGGTAGGGTTAACTTAGCATATCCCTGCCTATCTCTGGATAGGGGAGAAAGATTTTCTTTTCAGCTATTAACCATAACCAGCGTTGTGCGGTTGGTCTAGTAACTCATATGAACGCAATTATGAATATGAAAACTAAAAAATGCAAATTCACTCTCTGAGATATGCATTCACCACAACAGTTAGATTTGCGATGATATTGGGAGTAGCGGTATATGATAGAAAGGGTTTCTGTTTTGTTCCATTCTTCCATTCACTGGATACCAAAATCGTCCGCCTGGCGGAGGTATAAGGTGGGGTATTTGTGGTACTTGTGGCAGGATACCATCTAGCAAGTCTGTTGTGCGCTCTAGTTCTTTTGCGAAATAGAATTTAGGACAAGTGTAGGATGTCCAATTGTCTTGTCGGAGGAGCTACCTGTATCTAGAAAATGGCACAAATAATAATGATATTTATTAATGCGGCTTGTCAAGATAGATTTCAGTGTTTCACCAAGAGGAAACTATAGTTATTTTGGAATTCAAATATTACATTTTGCGATTGTTTGTCAATATTATATTTCATAAAAGTAAGATTTTAAAGTGATTTAACAAGGAAAATGAGAAACAGTCTAAGGCCTCTGTATTTAACCAGTTTCTCAAAAAACACATTCCCAGTCAACTTTTTTGGTAAAAGTGAAGATTTTTTTATATGCGCCGGCCATTCTTCAGCGATAGTGTTGGAATGTGGCATGTTATTGCTTTTTGAACTTATTTATCAGAGGGCATCTTTTTATACATGGCAGTTTTAGGTAAGTTGATCTTACTGTATTTTATCCTGATTGGTTTTTCCTAAGATGAAAGCTTCCTTGGACCTATTTCGAGGCTTTAATAATCATCAGAGATGCCACCTCTTAGGTGATGGGAAGGAAAAACAGAACAGAACTGTTTTTTTCTTTTATAATTAACGCGCGCACAAGAGACTATTTGTTTCTCTTTTAATGCAGAACACACTGCGTGGGCATTAGAAAGATAGGGAGGGGAGTAATAGGAGGTGTCGATTAACATTGGTTTTGAATGTTAGCATATCAAAATGGCAAGGGAAAATCTCGCCGGTTTCCAAATTCTATTCTATTCCAAATTCGTGTTGTTCGGCTAAAAAAGAATCCCTATATTTCACGGTATGTCCGAAATTGGGCTCAAGGGTGAACTAATGAGCATTCCTTGCAAGACGAGTATTACGGGAGAAACTTTTAAGGGGAGGAATGCAACTGGCTACTTCGAGTGAACATTTTTTGTAAAAGAAACGATAAAATAAGGAAAGATATGAAACATTGCGAAACATTGTTCGATAGGGGCAATTGTTTCAGCGGCAGTTTTATTTCCTATCAATCTTAACGCTTGATTTTGTATTCTATGAAGCAGGTGGAGCGATATTTGCGAAGCACCTGCCCACAGGTGGGAGTTATACTCGAGTTTAGGGCGTATAAACGCTTTATACATTGTAGCCAGATCAGATAGGGAAAAGTACTTCTAACACCGATACCGAAATCCTAAGCACTTAGCAGCATTCTTAGCAATCTCAAATATATGGTTGTTCACACGGAGGTCGTCGTTGACACACATACCGAGTACTGAGAGCTTTTCGGTTTCTTCGATGTAAGTGCCATTCATGGACAATGGCATTGGGGGTATGTTTAGCTTTAACGACAGAAGACAGCATTGAGTTTTCGAAGCATTAAACTCCACACGATTCCTATTACCCCATTTCACAATGCTGTATAAATCGGAGTTTAATGAGCTTGACGAATATGAAAAGCTGAGGGTAGAGTCGCCAGCAAAACAGTTAAGTGGATTAGAAGTAACAGACAGAAGATCATTTATAAAAATGAGGAAAAGAGTCGGAGACAGAACAGAGCCCTGGGGCACACCAGCATTTATTTTGTGGGAATCAGACTTGAATCCGTCCAATACAACTTGTATTGAACGGTCCAGAATATATCTTCTAATCCAAAGAACAAGAGTATCATCGATCCCAAAAGCAGGCATTTTCGGAAAGAGAGCTTCATGCCAAAATCTATCAAATGCCTTGGTGATATCAAGAGCAATAATCTTGCTTTCACCAAAGCGATGTAAAGATTTGTTCCACTGTTCAGTGAGATATGCCATCAGATCACCAGTGGAACGGTTGCTGCGGAAGCCATACTGACGGTCTTGGAGAAGCTTTCGATCTTCGATCTCCTTAAGCTGAGTGTTTCCATGACCTTTGAAAGAAGTGATGTCAGTGGTATGGGTCGGTAGGAGGTGGGGGAGGATGGGTCACCTTTCTTAGGGACAGGCTGGACAAATGCTGTTTTCCATCTTCTAGGAAAGATTCCAGAAGAGTAGTTGCGATGGAAAAACTTACGCAGTGGCTTTGCCAGTGTGGAAGAACACCTCTTCAGAAGAATCGGGGGTTTACCATCCGGGTCAGCGGATTTGTGTATATCGAGATCTTTGAAAACTCTTGCTACTGTACGAGTGCGCAAAAAAATCTGTCCCATGAAAAAATTTACATTCTCAAGTACAGGAGGGGCAACGTTGCTATGCGGCAGCGTGGAGCTGGCAGCGAAATGGGCAGCGAGCAGGTTTGCCTTCTCTGAAGAGTAAACAATTGGTTTGTTATTGACGATGATTGTTGGAACACAAAAAAAAATTACATGACTCATGCAAGAAAAGTGACGCACGCTGCGACACTGTGGTTCTTTCAACCAAAATGAAAGAGAAAGAGAACTGACAAAAAATCCTAACATAATTCCACTAAAATTCAAAAAGTACAAGAAGAGAAAAAGAAATACAAAATAGGCGGAGTTTTGTTAACGTAGAAAGTAGATGTAGATACTGGGGTGTGCGTGTGGATTTAACGAGAGGGGTTTGTGTTAACTGCCTGTATGTTGGTGTTGCTGCCATCAATGATTTCTTATGACGTTATAACATAAAAATCAATTTTTTCAGATTGATTTGATACGACAGCAGGTGTTCCCCAAGACTGCATTTTAAGTCCAATCCTGTTTGCCCTATTAATTTATGGTCTTTGTGATGTAGTGCCAGGTCGATTACCTTTTGCCGATATTCAAATGAAAGTCATGCAGAAAGACTGACAACTAAGTATTACTGGCTGACAACCCTTTCACCATTCGGTTGCAAATGAACAGTTAGAAAAGACATTCCGCTCATCGATCTCGCTTTAGGTTTTTTGCGTGATGCATTATATGTGAATGTAAGAGAGTCCGATATTGATCAATGTCTTGCTAAGCAGAATAAGAAGAGAAAGCAGAATTCAACTACCACAAATATATTACACGTCAAATTTGTACCTTATGAAGGAAAAAATTATGCGACAGAAACGAGAAAAAAGAGAACAATTAAATACAAAACAACTGTTTGGAGCTTTGAAACCTGAGTATGTCTACATCAATGATTGCTTATCACATCAGAGACGTCAACTGTTTAAAACCGCACTGTCTATGAAAAGTACGAACCGAGCAAAATACGTTTGGACGAGAAATGGGAATATTTTTGTGAGGAAAAGTGAGGGTGACAATTCAGTAAGAATTCATTGTGTATCTGATTTTGATAAAATATGACCATTGTTAATCCTATATTTCCAATTGTCCAAAGTATTTGTGATATGCCAGATTTTCGTAGTTTTTCTGACAAATGTTTTTGCATTCAACAAAATATTCGTAGTTTAAGAAAATAATTTCAATTTTTCTTGCTCACATTGAGTCTCTAAAAAAATTGGCAGTTATAATTGTTCTAACTGATATGTGGGTTTTTTAAAATGAAATTTCCAATTATAATATACTGGGTTATGCACTTGTCAGCTGCTGTAATGAATCTTATTCATCAGGTGGCGTGGCAGTTTATATTGATGAACATTTTAGTTACGAATTTTCAAAAATTGATATAGTAAAATTATCATTTTATTTTCAAAATGAACTATGTTGTGTATTTATAGATTACATGCATTAAGTAAAGATGTCTTTATAGATGAATTTAGCAATATTCTCCAGGTATGTAAAGCAAATAATTTAATAATAAATTGATGATATTAATATAGACATTTTCGACTCGTTTGATAGGGATTCTGAAAATTATCGCTTTTTAATGGCAGAATACGATTTAAGTGTTTAATAAATGAACCTACTCGCGTAACTGACCATATACCATATTTTTTCTCGCTGAAGCAAAAACAACAAATTTAATTATATTGGTATTGTTCTTGACTTAAATATGTCAAATAATAAGCCCATTGCTCTTAACTATAATTTTCAAGAAGTCTCGAAACCATCTAACTTATTGCATAAAACCATAATCGAATTTTGGGAACCAGTTTACTTGGAAAATGATCCATCTGTTGCTTACGCAATCTTTGTTGATCGTATTAAAATTTGTTCTTCACCATCAGTGAGACAGTCAATGAACAATGTGTGTTTAAAGTTAAAAAAAAAACATCCAATGAATTCAAAATATAAAAAATATTACTTGAAACTTTGTAAAAGTGCCAAATCAGCAGTCGAAATTAGTCGCGAAAAGTATTATTCAATCCTGTTGCAACGGAATAAAGGCAATCCTAAAAAAGAGTGGAAAATTGTTGACAATATTCTTGCCAAAAATATAAAATCTAATGTAATTAAATCTGTGGTGGTCAATAATATTTCCTTAGCGGGTTCTTGTTCAATTGCAAATAAATTTAATGAATATCTTACAAACATCGCTGATAATCTTAGACCTTCAATAAATTCACAATCTAATTGTAACTGTTTTAATGGTAAGAATTTTGCTTGCGAACAATCACAACCAAAAAGTTTCGCCTTTGAACCAATTACATCTTTTGAAACATATTAAACTATTTCATCTTTGAAGAATAAATCATCTTGTACTTCAGATGGAATATCTATCATTTTATGTTTCTTATGTTTTGAGTAACATTTTCAATCTAAGTATTGAACAAGAATGTTTCCCTCAGCAACTGAAATGTGCCGAAGTGATTCCTCTTTTTGATAAGGGTGATCTTAAACATATGGCTAGTTTTAGACCGATTTCTCTTCTTCTAACCACCTCAAAAATATTTGAAAAAATAATCATAAAAAGATTATTTTCGTTCTTAAATAAAAACAAATATTTTAATAAAAATCAATTTGGGGTCCGTTCAGGCAAGTCTACAGAAGATGCGATTCGTAAGCTATGCTGTCAGCTTTATGAAAGTTTGAATAGCAACAAACCACTCTTGCTCTTTTTATTGACATGACAAAAGCCTTCGATATGGTTGACCATGAATTGCTCATAAATAAATTGTATAGCATAGGTTTCAGAGGCTTTATTTTTCAATGGCTTGAGTCATATTTGAAAGGTAGAATGCAAAGGGTAACTATCAACGGAATAAATGAGTGAAGCTTGTGCCCTTCAAACAGGAGTACCACAAGATTCAGTTCTTGGACCCATGTTTTTCTTAATTTACATCAACTCATTCTTCACACTTCCATTAAATGGGTTATTAACTGCTTTTGCTGATGATATCTCTTTTACGTATCGATCTAATTCTGAATTAGACTGCATCATGAGTATAGAACATGATCTTGAAATTTTAAGTACTTGTTTTTTTCTACATAAGTTGATCATTAGTGATAAAACTAAACTAATGTCGTTCAAAAGCTCAGAGCTTAATCCTTGTCATTATGATTTCTTTTTCCATGGCTCTAATTTTAATAAATTCAGTTTTCATGTTCATGATTGCGATAAGCAAAATTTTGTGCACAGGGACTTGTGTTCCGATTCTTGTTTTAAAATTGATATGGTTAAAAACTATAGGTACTTAGGGGTAATAATTAATATAATTCTTAATTGGAAAGATCAAACTAGAGATCTAAGAAATAATCTTTTAGCTGTTACTCGAAAAATCATTCTATTAAAAAAAATTATGAACTTCAATTTATAACGGTCTCGCGCACTTTAAATTACAATAAGGTTTGTCAAACTGGGGTGGTTTATATGCAAATACCTTAAGAACGTTGTTGACTGCTCAAAAACACCTTATTAGAATAATTCGCAACAAAAATTGGTTGCTCAATAGTGTGTCAATTGAAGCCGTGCACGCATTTAAGTATTTGGGAGTTTTAATTACTCATAACTTAAGATTTACGAAATACGTTAAACAAAAGAGCAATGAGGCCAAACTGGCTTTGAGCTTTTTGTGATTCAAGTTCTTTGCGAACCAAGAAATCGATTTGGTGTCAAAATGTCGTGTTTTTCTGTCTGTGTTTACTGTCAACACATATATATGTGCTATGGTATGGTGTTCAGGTATTTGGACATATATTCTTCTAAGCATTTGAAACATTGCAGATATTTTTTCAAGCCATTATTCAGATTGCCGAATTCAACTCCAAACTATGAAATTGTTTTAATTTTCTTTTTTAAATACTAAAATGAAATGTCATTTCAGACAGACAACAGAAAGGTCTTGTCTTTATTCTAAATTAAAGAAATATTGTAAAACTTTTTTCTACCTACATATCTATCTAGAACCTTCCTTTTCGCATAGGAAGACAGAACAGGACATAGTTTTTGCAACTTGAAAGAACTTATCCATCTTAATAAATGTCCAGTGCAGGCAAACAGGGACAAAATAATCTGAAGCATTGGCAATCAGCTTTTTTCACTCTAATCTGTTTCTATTTCCCTTCAGACCTTCAACCTATACCTTATGTGCTCGTTGCAAGGAAGTAGGATCTTCACTTATGTTATGAATCAGTGTTCTTACTCTCTAGAAGAACGTTAAGTATTGCACTAAGGAGTAAAATACTTACAACGTTTCCCTGAGCCACGGCAATTTTGACTGGGACTATGCGGTGCCTCCTGAGGGGCACATCTTTCAGCAACCCCTATCAGATCTCAAAGTCGAATGCCTTTTCAAAACCGAAACAACAAAATGTGCAAATCTCTTGAGAAATCCCGATATTTTTTAAATGGATTGCATCTGTGGTTGATTTTTCCGAGAGCAAAAGGACAGTGGTCCAATACCCTCTCATTGATTGATGAAATGTAGCTATCGTAATTTATTTTTTGTAAAACTATTCCTATACTAATTTGGGTAAAAGTTACTTTCCAATTCTTGAATTTGACTGGGCCTACATTTGGGACGATAATCTTGCGCCTTACTTTGAGTATTTATTTCATCTGGCTCGATCGCAAATCCTCTTTTTGTAGCTTTTAACCGCTGAACTAAATTCTTGTCGGGGACTTAGAGTGGTAAAGTATATTAGAGGAAACAGTTTATTTAAAAATCCTTCACAACAATGTCACCATCTGCTAAGTATTTTTTCGACATCTACAAGAAGGCCGCCTAGAGGATTGTTAATGAATTTTGGTGAACGAACCTCATTATATTCTTCTTTACAAGGCATGTCGTAGTTCCTGAATAGCTGGGTTCACGTCATCTGTTGGTGAGAGGGTATTTCTTGTTCTTTGTACTCTCTAGTTGAATTCGGGCACACTTCGCTTCCTTCATGCATAGTCTGTAAGGTAATAAGTTACTTTTATTTTTTATATTTTCTAATAAGTATTTTGCACCAACAATCTTATTGCGAATATGAATGTCCCCTGGTTTATCTGTGCAATTTTTGAATAACAACGTCATTTCCTATTAAATTCATCATTTCACATGAATCTATTTTCCTCTGTGTGTGTGTTTTTTGTACACGATTCGCTTTTCAGTTTCATATCCTGATTTCTGTCCATTATGATGATGATGATGATGATGAGAACGAACACTGACCAAACTAGCTTTATTTATACTCAGCGTCATTCCGGGATTTAATATCAAACTGATGATGTCTTATGGATGGTTGTTCTTATATTAAGTTCCCATTGAAAAGAAAGGAATTTCATATTTTAAAATATGCAAACAAGAAAATAAACAAAAACCGAACTCTATGAAAGCTTTTTTAGGAATGTTCGATAGCTGGTAGAAATTCCTTGCAAAAGTCCTCCACATAGAAGAATGGACGGAGGGACGAATCAATTTTAATGGCATCGTTAGCGTTATGCAAAGAAAAATCTTCTTGGAAAAGTCTTTGGAGGTGCTATTTTGTAAGTAAGTATTTGTTATACAAATATTTTAGAAACAACAAATTTGACAGACTTTGTATTTTTTTAATATGAAATACTAGATTGTAACAAGTCAAGCATATGTCGAACTTGGTGTTTAACATATGTATGTATAAAATTATAAGAATTATTTATGGGTCTTGTATAATGTATAACGACATAGCTAGACCTAATCAAAAAACAACTTTTTGTACGTTTTAAGATTCCCAAAAAAAATGCAGAGGGATTGGAAAAGTAATGGAGAATCAACGATTCCATTTCAGAAGGACGTGATGAACGAAATTTGAATGATAATTTTGAATGTCTAATGACGTTCATTACGTGCACGAGGCATCAATTTCAAATTAAACACTTTAAAAGTCTTATCAGCGAATATTTGTGCCTGGTTAAGCAGCCTGCAGCTTCAATAGGATCACGAAGAAATGCCAGAAGACTGGTGAAAAGGCATCATATGTCCCATACATAAGAAGGGAGATATCAAAATGTACAGGAATTATGGGGTTATCATTGTTGAGTACATCCTATAAGATATTCTCCCCTATCCTGCAAGAACGGATAGCCCTATACGCTTAAACCATAATCGCCAAATATCAATGTCGTTTCATACCAGGCAAATTAACAATTGATCGGATCTTTACCCAGGTAATGGCAGGTGATGGGAAAAGTCTGGAATTTAACATTCCAACATCCCATTTCTTGTAGACTTTAAAGCCGAATACGATAGCTTAGCCAGGGTAGAACTTTATAATGCCATGAGAGAATTCGGAATCTCAAATAAATTAACACGACTATGTAGGCTGACCATGGCCAACATTGCAATCCAAGTAAAAGTTGCCGGTTTGCTGTCCAGACCAATCAGCATCATTAATAGGCTTCGACAAGGGGATGGTTTGGTTTGCAAACTCTTCCGCCTAGCGTTGGAGAAAACTATTCGAGACTTTGGCACGACAACTAAGAGGGACTATCTTCACCAAGTCCAGCCAGATATTGGCTTACGGACGACATCTACGGCAGAAGCCAAGAAGCTGTACAAGAATGCTTTACCCAGACCGAGCTGGCGGCACAAAACCTGGGACTATACATTAATAATTGGCAGACTAAGTACATGGTGGCTACGTTTGCGAGAAGTGTTGGTCCAACTATCAGAGTAGTGGAGCATGATTTTGAAGTAGTGCAATCCTTTAACTACCTTGCGTCAAAAGTAACAGCTGATAATAATATGAAAGGAGAAAAATCGCCGGCGGTTATCCGCGTTCGAGAGGAAAGTCTTACGGAGAATTGAAGGCCCTGTGTGCTAGAGAGGACGATTCCGGAGAGGATACAATCATAAATTGTATGAAATCTACTTCGAACGAGATGTTGTGGAAAACCGGATCCCGGTTGTTGTGCGGATGATTATGATGATAAGCATCTTGCAACAAATAATTTAATTTTTATTATTTATGCCTAGTTATATTGGAAAAAAAGATCTTTGACAGATACAAGTAACATTTGCGTTGAAAATAACACAGTTTGAACTTATAAAAAGAAGGTATCAAAACCACAATACTTAACGGGTTTTAACAAAAATGAAGTACGCCATCACAAAATTTCAAAAAATTATTGTAATTAGAAAAAAAGTTATTAAACATTTTGATAGGCAGAATTAGTTTGGCTACTTAGATCTTCTCAAAGATAAAATTTGACAGAAATCCAAAGAGCCGTTAACGAGAAAGCCCAAAATTAAAAAAAAAAAACAATATATGAAAGGTACCGTTAATAGACTTTTCCCGTAAATTTGGTTCTAATCAGATGATGGCCAATACCAACAAAAAAAAAATTCTCAAAAATTGTTATCAAAATCGTTGGAGCCGTTTTCGATAAATAAATTAGCTTTTCCTTAACGGTCATATGGCAGGTACCGTTATTTTTAGGACTAAAAATAAAATTTCAATTTCCCCTCTGCGGAATGCCAAAAGAGTCATACACACCAAATTTGAAGATAATCTCTTAAACCGTTTAGATAGATAGATAGACAGACATTTTTTCTCGATCACTTTTTTTAGATTTCTCTATGATCGTAATATCATGTTTCATTGTTATCTCATTTTTGTTTATATTCACGAATCCTAAACTTGCCTTATAGTCCCTATTAATCGCAAGTAAAAAAGAAATTGATAGCATGTATCTTTGTATTGCATAAGCTTTCAATAATGTATGGCCTATGGCATGATAAACTAAGACAGGTTATTCCAAAACAAATACATAATATCAAGGAATGGAATATTGAAGATTTAAACAGCATTCAACAGACTTTGACGAGACAAGGTCTTTCAAATTAGCTTTTTATGGTAAAAATCCGCTTAAAAATGTGACACTGGTTTATCTCATTGATAGAATAGAAACCAATAACTGGTAAGGGAAAGAAACAATGTGGATGTTTTAAGTAAGTTATATCATGACACATACTACAGGTGAAAAACAAAAATCTTCTTCTTGGCTATTCTACCAGATTCTACCTTTGGTAAAACTGTCCGACACATTAACCACTAAAACATGGGGCGAATCATCATCATCGGCGCCTTCTAACATAAAAAGTATTGAAGAAGATTTTCCGAGCTGGTTCCTCCACCGGAGTCTACCGAGCTTAATTTTTTCCACAACTTCTGCTTCGATGCAGATTTTATATAATTCAAGATTGTAACTTCTCAAGAATCGTCCTCACTCGCAGACGAGGCCAACAGTTCTCCGTAGGACTTTCATTTCAATCCGCCATTATAGCAGGGGCTTAAAAAAAGTCATCAAAGTCTTCGTATAGAATCGGCCAAGAATACACCAATTTGGAAGTATGTTTCAGATATAACATTAGACGAGCGTCTGGAATTCAGCATAACGGTATTCAAGGGGAAGAAAAGTGTGGTTACTAGTTTTATTGATAAGGTAATTAAATTAAATATTCTTTATTTTTGGTGGTGGTATTTTTTCGAAAACTTATTATTTTATTAGTTTATTGGGTTTAGTAAGGTTATTTTAGATGCACTATACTTACCCTTGGATAGCGTCAAGGTCCCTGGGTTTGTGTAACCATTTCCTTGCCCTTTTAAGAGGTATCTTTTTCCTTATCCTTCATTTTCCTTTCCTTATTTTTTTTCTTTGGCACGATAATTTTGTTTGCCGAACAACAACATTGCGCAACAGACCGTTGGCCAATTAGATTTGGTTCAAGCTATACCATACCATAATTCTACTATGGCCAATCAATATGTTTGAGAGAAGTGTGCTTCGTTTCCTTTTAAGTAACTTAACCTTAACGCGTTGAAACGCTAAGAAATATTCGTTTACCATTGAAACCTTTTTTGAGATAACAAACAAACATGACATTACGATGATAGAGAAACATATTTGAGTAACTGGCAAAATTCTGTCCGTCTGTCTGTCTGTCTGTACGGATGTATTTTGGAGTGCAGCCTAAACGGTTGGGCCAATCTTCTTCAAACTTTGAACTTAAGGTTATTTTGACATTCTACAGAGGAGTTTTTTTTTCAATTTTTTTTTAGGCTCAAAAATTAACGGTACCCCTGTCATATAACAGGTATGTAAAAGCTTATTTTTTTTGAAAACGGCTCCAAGAATTTTTATAAAAAAATCAGTGTGCTACTGTAGGTATGCACTATATTTTGGTGAAAACAAATTTAATATGATGGGCTAAAAACGGTACCTCCCAAAGGACCGGTTTTTTCTTCGATTTTCTTGGAAACTGGAAATCCGATTACAATAAAAATTGATATTCAAGAAGATGTCGGCAGCCTAAGTAATTTTGCATTAATTTTTTCGCGAAAACTTTTTTAATAATTAAAAAAATTTTTTTTTGAAAAATCAATATTTTGAAAACGGATGTGATTTTTTTTAATTTTTATTTTTAAATGGGCGTTATTTTTGTGCTTAAGTTTGTATTCTTGAATTATTTTTTTTAAAAAAAAGTTGTTTAAGAAAAACCGTCTCATATAAAAACGGCTCCTACGGTTTTGAAAAAAAAAACTGTACACTTTCTATCTGTCTGTCTGGCTGTCTGTCTGTCTGTTCGCACCTCTACAGTCTAAACGGATGGGCCGATTTGCTTCAAACTGGGTAATTAGTATTAATTTGGTAGTATCTCGGAGTGTTTTCATTTTTGCTCTATGTCAAAATATAACAGTACCTGCTTTACAATTTTAAACAAAAACTTTCAGGGTGCTATTTTTTCAAAACAAAACATCTTCCTGTTAGAATGAATTTTTCGAAATTTGTTCTATAACGGTACCTCTCATAGATGGCGCTTTTTTTCAAATGTTATTTAATCGATAACTATTATACCAATTTCAATCAAATTTTGCACACAGAAAGTCATTTATAATTCAATTAATATTGCATTTCAAAATTTTCAAAATTTTTTTTTCGATCTTTTTAAATTTTCTAAAAAAATGGTTTTCGAAATATTTTGAAAACGGATTGATTGAATTTTTTTTAAATAAATTTGCCAGATGAAAACTACAGATTTTCTTATAGTGACATACTAAAAACAATTACTTGAAAAGTTTAAAAAAAAACGACTTTAAAAAAATTGGTCGAACGATTTTCAAAATATTTCTTTCTTCGATAGACATTTAATTTTCCAATTTTATTGCATACTTAGTTTTTCCGCGTAAAACTCTTAAACTAATTAAAACAATGAAAGAATTGTCGAAAAAAAAAATATTTTTTTTATTTTAATATATATGTATGTACATACATGCACTTGTACATACATATATCGGGTTTTTCAATAAGAGCGCTACAAAAGTTTTTTTTAAATAAAACAAAAACTGTTTTGGATATCAATGAAATTCTTTATTCCTGTGAAAGTATGTTATGTATGGAACTCGATTTCTTTTGCATGGCCACCACGGGCACGCTTGCAGAAGTCCAGCCGCTGAACCCAATTTTCGACGATTTTCAAGCAAATAGGCCAAGATCTTTTCGCAAAATTCGCCACAACGACGTCACAGAGATGCCCAACACTTGAGAACGAGGTGTGAGAGACACATTTGGGCTTTCTGCAACTGCCTCAGCGTTAGCAATATTCTCAAACTACGGGCACTTCTTTGTCTCACTGGCACGGGAACATTTTGTACTGTGCCTGTGGATTCAATTTTTTTCCACTAGACGCTCAATTGTTGATCTGCTAGGACGATTATGACGACCATAAATTGGACGTAGCGCTCTTAACGTTGAGGCCACTGACTCCGAATTTCGGTAGTAAATTTTAATAATTTCGACTCGTTGTTGGCTTGTATGTCTTTCCATCATGAAATGGCAAACCTTATTGAAGAGAAATGTCAAAAAAGCGGCAAGAAATATGGCGTCGTTTGCTGTCCCTGTCGCTCTACTTTTGTAGCGTCACTGTTGAAAAACATGTTATATATGCACCCACTATGTAATTATCTAGCATAAAACAAGTTCGTGCGACCCAGTCTTGCATTTTATTAAATTTTATTCGACGATGTGACCGCACATATGAGCAAGTACGTGCGATCCAGTCGCGCAATTTATTTTTTAAGTATGTACAAAATATTCAAGTTAATAATGTCATTTCATTATAAGCCTCCCTCTGAAGACATTAGAAGAGTAATATGTATTTTTTTTATTCCTCCTAAGCCAACAAGCATTCAATAAATTTCTAGACAGCTATAACTCCCCCATAATTGGCGTAACGATCGACAGCAAAAGCCTTTAAGACACATAAAGCACGACCTCCGCAAACAGTGGCATTAGTTTGTCATTGCGAAAAAAAAAATAAATCGGCCGAGGATTCAAATTAATAACCCTGCTATCCATAAATAAATACCAATAAGGCATACAGTTATACGAACATAAACTAAACATTCTAATAAATTCTCAACACAATAATCCTTGCTTGATAAACATCCAAGCACAATTCCCCGAACACGACAAAGCCTGGTCCAAGGATATCACCCTAGAGATGAATTCAATGAAAATATGATATCATCGATAAATCCCACTTCTCTATGTAGTTATGAAACGAACAATGCAATCAGTAATCAGAGTATTAACTAATTATTATGAACACAATTCTCAGAAGAAAGGTACTATATATCCTCTTATCTGATTGAGGCAATTCGAATTGAATGGCTTGTGGCACTTCGATTGTGCAATAATTCAGCTCCCGGAGTATTCGGTATTCGAATGCAAACAACATCGGCAAAATCTAAACATCTTATGTAGAACTAACCTAATCGCTGGGCAGCAATGAAACAGCATCTGAGAAATTTTCCACAAAGTGCGTACCTGATGGATGCGAATGTCCGAGTTGTGCTTATAATGCAATATGAACGTTGGATTAGTCGGTCCTGCTCCCACGCACATATTGATCCATATCAGTAATTGCTACATTGGGGTAAGGTGTTCGTGCCAAACATGCCCTCAAGTGTTTCGTGTATTTGCATAATGCTTACCCCTTTAGGACAATACGTTTCTATATGTCCATGGTTAGCTGTTGGGATGTTGCTTACAGAAGCGGGGAAATACAATTTTGGGTACATTTTGTTTAAATTAAATATTAAAGTCAAACATTCTAGGAGCAATTAGTATTATAAAGACTTGCTGGCTAAGCCAACAGCATTATTCGATCAGTGAAATATAGGGATTCTTTTTTTAGCCGAACAACACGAATTTGGAATAGTTTACCCGGCGGGATTTTCCCTTGCCATTTTGATCTGCTAACATTCAAAACCAATGTTAATCGGCACCTCCTATCTATCCCCTCCCTATCTTCGTAATGCCCGCGCAGTGTGTTCTACATTAAAAGGGAAACAAATAGTCCCTTGTGTGCGCGTTAATTATAAAAAAAAAAGTTATCAATATTTTGTATGTGTACTAATTTATTAAGAATTCAGATACTGGGTGATCCAAAAAAAATTAAACATCAACGGGCGAGAGATGTACAATTTATTCTGTCTTTAATTGAAAGCTGAAAAATTCCATAAGATTGGTAATACTTAATACAGCATTATTTAAATGGCTTTGTTGGCAGCCTGTCCACTTTTGGATGACTCATATAAATATGTAAGATCATGCTCCAGTTATCTTATCACTGATTGAAGTAGAAATAATAAATAAAAACAGTTGTTCTGCGCTTGTGGATTAAAGAATAAACTGGAAGACTGGAACGAATTTATAAACAAACCTGAAGCTTTATAAAACTTAGATCTTCTATGGGAACAATTGAACGAATTGATCATGAAGTAGAACATTGTTGATGTGCAACGGGCTGCAGAAAAAATTACTCAAACTATTTAGTCAGACTACATAGTCCCAGGTGCGGGGTCAAAATAGTGCTATGGTTTAGGTGCGCCTCAGTAAGAGCTGAAACTTGGAGAATTGTAACTAAAAAAGGTAAAGCTAAGACTTGTATTTTTAACAAAAAGCTAGGTTTTGTGTGAATAAAACTCAGCTTAAGCTAGCTAAAAAAATTTATATATTTTGAAATAGCAAACGCCTAATTTTTTGTACAGCTTGACAGGTCCAGCACATAGCCCAAACGCCATTCCTTTGCTCTCCGATTTATAAAATATCAGTTTTAGTAAAAAGCTATCTAATTCAAGACATGTGAATAAACAAACAAAAGCTAAAGATGCAAAGCTTAAACTATTTTCCACCTGAAGCTATTTAGCAAAATCTTTTTTTATGCACATAGAGCTAGAGAAAGCTATGACTAGCTAGCGTTATCTTCTTAAAATTAATTAGCGTTTCCATTGCCTTGAAAAGAAGGAAGGTAAGTGCAATTGGTCTTCTTTTTGCGGGGAGAAGGAATACCATTTTTTGAGTAAGGACTTAGTCCATGTCAAAAAAAAAATGCTGAAATGGAAAAAACTAATTCGTTCAAATAGAACGCTAAATTTTGGTTTTTGATAAAATCGTGCTGGAGCTTCAGTTGCCATCTTAAATTTAATGAACATTTTGTTTTGATCAATAACTTCGCCATTTTTATTTTTGATAATAAGAATAACGGTAATGCTTGTAAGAAATTAAATTCTCTACAAGCTTAGTCTTAATATTTTATTTCAGAAAAGTTACCGTTCGCGAGATATTAACGAAAAACGGTTTTGTGGCGTTTTTCGGGAAAATCCTGCTGGCGCTTAAGCCGCCATCTTAATTTAATGAAGAATTGGTTATCTTTTTTTTATTCAAATAAAAGCCTTTTCAGCACCACCGGGTAGGTAGAGTTTAAGATGCATTGTTACTTGCGATTCAAATAACAAAATTCGTGCATTAGGCCTACAATGGAAATCACGTGAACAAAAAAACGACTGGTTCGCACGTATTTGCTCTTATGTGCCAAATCACATTGGAATCACAATGGAGTACACCATCAAACGCCTTCATCTGCTAGGAATTAAATCAGAGGAGCAGGAAAGGATACAAAGATTAGTCAGTGGCTTTGAAAGCGTAGAAGAAACAATTACAACAATTTCGGATTGTTCCAGCGGATTTATGTGTGTTGAGAACTTTCTAGTTACTTACGAGTGCTCAATAAGACTGATCCTATATAGAACCATTTATGCTCTCATGTACGAACGGAGTTTTGACATTTTTTTGCAAATAAGCCTTTTCTGGGAACTAACAAATTGAGTGTCATTAAAGACTAGAGTAAGAACCGAGGACGACAAGAAATTTCTGGAGGCTTTGTCAGTATCAAGGAAGCATAATGTTAAAGATGCTAAAGAAATGATTTTTATATTGTCAAAAAGGGTTATCTTATTAGTAAGCTCTTTCATTAACTGGAATATTTTGGCATGAGAATTAGCAAATATAACACAATGGTCAGATCAAAAGGGCCTAGGGGCTATTTTAGACACTAATAATACACTTTTCAGGCCCATAGGTAAGAAACAAGTCAAAAGTGTTCTCGGCTCTGCCATCAACTTCTGATAAGCGATATATACTCATACTAACCTTCAATATATTTGCTAAGACGTTAACTGCCTGAACAAAATTGGAATTCCCAGATTGACTTGGATGTAGCCAATCGTTCTCATTCGAAAGCTCAAAACAAAAAAGTGGATCTCAACAGATTTTGATTTTTTACTTTCGATTATAGGGACTATAAGGAAAGTTTAGGATTCGTGAATATAAAAAAAAATTGAGATAACAATGAAACATGACATAACGATCATAGAGAAATCTAAAAAAAAGATCGAGAAAAAATTTCTGTCTGTCTGTCTGTACATATAACAAGCTGCAGCCTAAACGTCTAAAGCAAGTATCTTCAAATTTGGTGTGTGTGATTCTGTTGGCATTCCCCAGAGGAAAAAATTGAAATTTTATTGTTAGGCTTAAAAATAACTACCTGCCATATGACCGTTAAGAAAAGCTTATTTTTCTCAAAAACGGCTCTAAAGATTTTGATGAAAATTTTTGAGAATTTTTCTGTTGGTATTGGCTATCATTTGATTAGAACTACATATACGGGAAAAATCTATTAACGGGACCTTTCATAACGGTTTTTTAATTTTTGGTTTTCTGGGTAACGGTTCTATAGATGCCTGTAAAAACATTTTGAATAATTTTTTTTTTAATTTTTGAAATATTTGACTTTTTTTTTGAAAATCAATATTTTTAAAACTAATAAAAAAAAATGTTTTAAATTTTATAATCACATGTATATTAATAAACTCTAAAATATTGCATATCAAAATTTCCAAAAAAAAAATTGTTCAAAAGACTAAAAACAAAAAACAGGATTTTATCAAAATCCGTCCTTCAATTTTCGAAATACATTTTTCAAAAATTCGTTATTATACAAGACGTGTGATGTCGTACACCATTTCCACTAAATGGAAGTTAAGTGTTGTTGTTTTGGCAATTTTTTTAAGTTCAGATATAGTTATTTTTGTACGTTAATGTTACTTTTTTTTTATTTTATTTGACGATATGACCGCACATATGAGCAAGTACGTGCGATCCAATCGTTCAAATTATTTTCTTAGGTATGCTTGTATATTATTTTGTAATAATTTTTTAAGTTTTGTTTTAACAATCATTTAACTAATTTTCAACTCAATTTTTAAAGGATGTGTTGCGCGTGAAGAAAACTTCACCATGTTGAATCTGGTTCCTCTCAAACTTATTACATATATTCAAAAGTATTGTAAATAAAGATCAATTTCAAAGCCTGAATCCTTGTAATATCCTCGGTGTTAAAATGTGTTCTTTATGAGATATTTTAAGTAGTGTTTTAATTACGATTTGTGATAAAAAATATTTGGTAAACAGGCGCAAGTTTCTTTCACTCCCACCCTGTTTATCAATTCAAACCCGATAATTACACCTAACAACAACTACGTATACACTACTCACCTGAAGACTCTTGATGAGCAGATAGAATCGGCATATAAATGACCTATCGGAATACGTCATCAATGCGTTTCCATTCCTCTGAATACCACCTAGATTGTACACCAGACCATTGTTAAGGAACAGTCCAGCCGAGTAAGTGATGAAAAGCGGCCTCTGAAAGAAGGAAAGTGTACAGGAACAAGACACAAAAGCTTAATTCTCATCAAATTCATCATTATACAGAGAATATATATATATATGTTTATATAGGACTATCAATCTATCCTTACATACCACAGACAGGCTCTCCTGCATGTCAGGCAAGTCGAGATGCGCCAGGCCAAGCTCTTGTAAATGTGCTAATACCATTGGAATTACCATATCGACTTCTTCGTTTATGTTCGACCAACCAACTTCATCGGATGAAAAGCTAGAACTGGAACTATTGGTGTTGGTGGTATCCTCATCATCTGTCATCGGCTCCTGTACCGGTACTGCCTTCACATTGTCATCCCGGCGTAATCGTCGCAAATGGCGATGATGGTTGTTCCCAAAAGCAGTTGATGGCATCCCTGCCGCTGCTACTCCTCCTGCCGATGTAACCATTGATGCAGATGTGTTCATTGATTGCACGAGGAGCTGGACTATGTCATTATTGACTTTCGTTCCACCATCTCTAATAACCCTCATCGGATCTAACGGAAGCTGGGAGCTTGTTAGTTGATGGTTCTCATTCTGGCTTTAAGGAGACAGAAAATGGAAACAATGAGTGGGTGGAAAACATGAAAATGGAAGGCGGACGATGACCGACGTGCTTCTAAAACTGCACTTGAGTTGTATGATGATTCTAACATATGTCGATTTTATTTCCGTCAGAGGATTTGATTAAATCTCAGTAAAGGATTTAAGCGTTCTCTCACATTCGGAGGCTGAAGTCAGGCAGAAACCGAGGGAGCGGCCAGCCGCTGGCTTGGTGATTGGGTGTTTATGTTCTTTGAGAATCTAATTGAGTTCGGTAGATATATGGATTTACGGAAATGAAAGACAGGCAGGATGATGTTGGAAATTGATGACTTTGTGTTCTTGAAACCGACAACTTGAATGGAGAGAGAGCTATCAATGTCGTAGAAATTGCAACTAGGTGATTCAAAATGTAGTCGAATTTCTTAGTCGATCTGATTGATTTGCATTGGAATGGAGTAGGAGGCCGGCAGAGAAGAAGTTGAATGAAACTCCAGGATGTAAACATATATGTAGGGCAACATGTAACTTCTGTGGGTCTTAGGGCCTGGTTTCATATATGATGCTCTTTTGCATTGTTATATGGAAGCCGCAACAAAGCGAAGATAATTTGTGTATACATGGTTTGATATATTTAAACGTTTAAATGTTTTTCCAAATTATTGGAATATAATAGGAATCCTTAGAACCCTTTTAACAATATGAATATACATTTTGCGTTAATTGATTTTAAGACAATGTAAGGTTGCTGAGCGTCTTCGTCATCCTGTAGAAAATGTGGTAGTCGTGGCATATACTAGGGCAGAGCCCTGGGAACAAATGAGGTTCTGACGGGGAATGGAACATCGACTCAGCATTAGTAGTAGTAGTATTATAGATTGTTTTTAGCATTTTATTAAACACTTCTGTTAGGGACTTTGTGATCTCTGAGACATGTCAATATGAACAAGAATCTAACTTTTTTCAAAATGGCTCCTCAAAGAAGGAAGAACGGTCGAGAGTCTAGTTCACCGAAATTTATTAACAATTATCAAAGCCAACTTTATGTTAATGATGACAAAATTTACCACAGATGGGGTAAGTGTTTTGAGAAACTTTGAATAGAACATCTAATAGGTACCTATCTATATACCTTCGACAGCATAGTTGGAAAATTAAAAAAAAGATTGACCCAGACGAGATAGGTTAGGTTAGGTTAGTGGGCTGATGGATGATGTTGTGTCCATCACACTTAGATCAATATAGATCCATTGTTATACCCTGGGGGGTTTGGGCCTAATAAGCATGGGACCTATGAAAAACCTATACATTCTCAAGCCATTTTGAGTCCTGGAAGAAATGACTTCCTAGAACTTAATTTCTTAATCGGCATAATGCTAGGCAGTGACAGAGAAAATGAGGAGTGTCCTCATGCACATCTATCTCGCCACAACCTTTGCACAAGTCGTCCGTGCTGAGCTTCAATTTCTTTTTGTGGTAACCCAGCATGTAATGCCCGGTCAGTATGCTCACAAGGGAACGTAGCGACTTCTTGTTGAGCTGAAGAATATTTTCTGTTCTTTGTTCATTAAAGTAGGGCCATAGTTTCCTGGTTACGACACAGGAGTCGAGCGAGTTCCAACTCTCGTTAGCTGCGGCGAGTACCTTATTCCCTATCGTCTGTTTAATGTTACAGGTTGGGAACTTTACCGTTGTGTCGGCTCGGTACTATGTACTAAAGATGATCACTTTCTTGCCACATCTCATCAGCTCTTTGGATTCTTTGCACACCACTTTGGTCAGGAATCCGTTGCTGCGCGCCAAGAACTTTTAGCTCTTCGCGACAGCAAGCTACAAGCTTTGATTTTATTTCAATAGCAGAAATTGCTTTAATCGCTGCTTGGCTGTCAATGAAAAAGGTGATATCAGCATGTGGTATTGCCTTCATTGCAGTCTCTTTAGCAGCTGCCGTGACTGCCAGGACTTCAGCCTGAAAGACGCTGCTGTTATCTGGGAGCCTAATTGATGCGGCTAGTTGGAGTGTTTCTGAGTAGAAACCTGCACCAACACCAATTTCCATTTTAGAGCCATCTGTAAAGATTTCAATGGCTGATTTGTATGGTGTTGGGTTGTTAAGCTAGTCTTTTCTTTTAGGAAAAGAAGTGGGTAATGGTCTTTCGAAATCTAAACGGGGTGTTGTGCATTCTGTGCATACATTGTAGCTCGTATATGTTTGTAGAATCTGGGCATGGCCTGACAGACTCGATTTTCAGTTTTGAGTTTGGCTTAACTGGAGGGCGCTGTTTGCTGCAGATTCTTGCACAAAGAGGTCTAAGGGTTTTAGATTGAGACGAGTTACTATCAAATTTCTAGAAAAAAGATGACAAAGGGTCTAGATGGCTTTTGATTCACATCTCTAAGCCAATTAGAAGGGTTCAAATGCCTAATAAATGGAGGGAAAGTTAAAAACGCCAGGTGCATCTTAATGCTCCCTCTGAAAATCAGCTTGCTTCCAAGGACTATTAGCCAAATAAAATAAGTGATTGCTGCCTCTGTGGAAGGGATCACAAACTAATTAAATGTGATCAGTTTCAGACACTATCTGTAAAAAAATAAATTGCACGACTGGATCGCACGTATATGTTCTTATGTGCGGTCACAGCTTTTAATAATATTTGATAAATATTAAAGGAATTTTAAAGTTTTTATTCGATTTTTCTGACATTTGATTGTTTGAAAAAAGTACTTAAAATAGTTTTCAGCGGAAAAATTAAACGCCATTTTATTTCTTTATGAAATGTGAAAAAGTGTAATTCAAAAATGCAAACTTAAACAAAAAAATTACTTTCATTTAAAAACAAAACTAAGAAATTAATTCAAATACCCAAAATATCGATTTTTCAAAAAAAAAAAAAAATATTTAAAAAAATTATTAAAAATACAAAAAAAAGTTATTCGAAAATCATTTGTGTCAAATTGGTTTAGCTATCTACATCTACCTGAATGTTAAATTTGATTGTAATCGTTTAAGCAATTCTCGAGAAAGTCGATGAAAAAAAGTCCTAGGGGGTACCGTTGTAGAACAAATTTCTAACTGAAAGATGTATTGTTATCAAAATCGTTAGAGCCGTTTTCGAGAATATCAAACTTTTTGTTAAAGACTCTTTGGCAGCTACCGTTATTTTTCGTCCTAGAGCAAAAATAAAAAAGCCCTTCGAAATACTACCAAATAAATACTAAATACCAAGTTTGAAACAAATCGGCTTATCCGTTTAAGCTGTAGAGGTGCGAACAGACAGACGGACGGAATTTTCGGAACCACTTTTTTCGGCTTCTATATAATTTTTTTTTGCTCAATCCATAACTTGCCTTATCGTACCTATAATCGCAAGTAAAATTTGGTGCTAGTTATCAACCGAAACATCTGCGTAAGTTGTTGGAGCCATGGAAATCACGGCCGAATCAAAACCAAGGGTATTATTATTGGCCTTTTTACTTGTAATTATAGGATTCGTGAATATAAAAAATTGAGATAATAATGAAACATGACATAACGATCATAGAGAAGTCTAAAAAAGTGATCGACAAAAAATATGTGTCTGTCTGTCTGTCTGTCTGTCTGCCTAAACGGCTTGAGCGATTACCTTCAAACATGGTGTGTGCGATTATTTTGGCATTCTCCAGAGGGAAAATTGAAATCTTAGTTTTTAGGCTTAAAACTAACGGTTCGTGCCATATGACCGTTTAGGAAAAGCTTATTTTTCTCGAAAACGGCTCCAACAATTTTGTTGAAAATTTTTGAGAAATTTTTTGTTGGTATTGGCTATCATTGAATAGAACCAAATTTACGGAAAAAAGTCTATTAACGGTACCTTTCATATAACGGTTTTTTAAATGTTGGGCTTTCTCGGTAACGGCTCTTTGGATTCGTGTCAAATTTTATATTTGAGAAGATCTAAGCAGCTTTATTAATTCTGCATATCAAAATTTTGAATAAGTTTTTTTTCTAATAAAAAATAATTTTTGATTTTTTTTTTAAATCAATATTTTTCAAACTATTAAAAAAAAACGTATTTTAAATTTTATAATCACATGTATTTTATTTAACTCTAAAAAACTGCATACCAATAAATAAATAAAAAATATAAGCTAAAAACAGGATTTTATCAAAACCGGTCCTACAATTTTCGAAATAAATTTTTCATAATTTCTTTGTAATTTAAGACATATGATGGCGTACTTCAATTTTACTAAAAACCGTTAAATATTGTTGTTTTTGAGACTTTTTACAAGTTCAAACTGTGTTGTTTTCAACGTAAATGTTACTTGTTTCTGTCAAAGATCTTGCTTTCCATTGTAATTAAGCACATAATAGTAAGTATGTGCGACGCAGTTGTGCCCATTTTATTTAAATATAATTTTTTCCAAATTTGACGAATTCATCACATATTTTCAAATCAATAAATTATGTTTTCGTCTAAAACACACACCGTTCCCAAAATCTTTGCAGATCCTTTTTCAGCATTTTGAAATTGTCAAGGGAGCTTATTGTTCGAAATATTTTCACATCATTGGCGTAAATCGATGTCATTCAATTTTGTAAAATTGAAGGGAGATCATTTATACCCAAAACAAACAACAATGGACCGAGACCGAGGTGACTCAACTGAGCTACACCAGAATTAACTTTAGGCGAACGGTTATTTTTTGAATACAACACTGTAATATCTATTGGTTAAGTAAGAAAAAAATCCACTTAATATAATAATAACTGAGGCCAATTTTTTTCAAGTTTTCTAATATTACTAGCCGACTTAACTTGTCCAAGGCTTTACTAAAGTTAAATTCTGTAAATACACAACCTACTTGCTTTTTTTATTGCATATATTCAAAATGAAGAAAATTCTAATAAATTGGTAACAGTCGACTTTTTCTTAACAAAATTATGCTGATTTTCACATAAAACGGAATTACAAATAAAAGAAAAGACATCACAGACTAGAGATTCAAATAGTTTTGAAATATCTGAAAACTTAGCTAAAGGTTTGTATTTGGTAACTAACTGCTTAGGTCCTTTTTCAGATGTTATTCCTTAGGGATGCAAAGATGTCACTGTACAATTGCATGTGCTTACTGCAATATATGTTCAAAGAAGACTTAACAAAGCTAAAACAGTTCGTCATGTTCCTTGTTGGAGAGATTCTTCAGAATCAGAAGACAAAGTATGAGAGTTTGAGTTGGGTTCCGAAAAGAATGAAGAAGCTGATGAGCAACAAAGTGAACTAAACTGCCCAATCTCCACCAAAGCTGATTTTCGAAATGCAGACACATTTTCTTCGTTTAGTTTGGTTTATCTGTACTATTATACAAAGTGGTTACAATTATGTTGTTTTTCACGCAGGATCTCAGAAAGTACTCGACTGATTTTTTCAAAACAAATTTTATAATATTCTTCATTGTTATAAGATTGTTTATTGCTACTTTTTTTTGAATAGTTTGTTTTTAAAATATGAATATAAGTATTTTTTTTTTAAATTGCCCATTTTTTATAGATTGTCTTACACAATCACTTATGCCTTTCCCCTGTTTGATATTTTACAAAGATGAAAATTGTTTGATAAAATCAATACAATAGCGCAAAAAATTTTCGATAAAAGCTGATAAATAAATAAAAATATATTTTAAAAATATCAATATTTAATTTTATTTTATACAGAAAATAAATTTCATTGCAACCGCGAGGTAGCTGCTTTGTTTCATTTCATTATCATTCCAACTTTTTTGCTTTTCTCTTCCTGTAATGCTCTCTTAATTGATGTTACACTATAGATAAAACAATACTATAAATAATGCTTAAGTAACAATCTGACTTTAAAAAAATCGAATAATACAAACACTATTGCCCCATGGTACACGAAATTTCTAAATTATCTTAAATTTCAAAACTTTTTGAAAAAGTTGTGGGAGTATGGTATTTTTTAGTAAAAATCTTATTTGTGAGCAACAACATGGATTTATGAAGCATAGATCAACTCTTACAAATCTTCTAACATTCACCTACAAATGTTCAAATGCATTAGAAAAAGGTTATGAAGTTGACTGCATTTACACTGATTTCTCAAAATCAGTTGACCAACTGAGTCACGAAATAATCTTGTTCAAGTTAAAAGCTTTTGGTTTTCCTCCTTATTTCTTAGCTTGGATCAAATCATACCTAGAGAATAGATCCTACCAAGTAAAATTTAGAAATTGTCTTTCACACCCCTTCGTGGCCCACTCTGGGGAACCTCAAGGAAGCCACCTTGGTCCTTTACTATTCATTTTGGCAATAAATGATGTTACTTCATGCATATAATCCAAGTGACATTCTTATATTCGCTGATGACATGAAGATATTTAAGACAATAAAGTCTAGCGATGACCGCAGTCTTCTGCAGGCAGATATTGATAGCTTTATTATTAGGTGGTATATCCATTAACCCTGTAAAAATGCCAGACGATTACCTTAAAACATATTGTAAGTGTATTCGATTATCATATTTCCCAGCACAAACTTTGTCGCGTCTTTAATTTTTAGGATTTGGGTGTCCATTATACCTCCAAATTTGAATTTACTCGACACGTTAATTTTATTGTGAATAAAGCTAGCTCTATGCTGGGATTCATAAAACGCTGGGTAAGGAATTTAGTGATCCATATGTGACTCTTTCCTTGTACTATTGAGTGCTCCCCCACCTTGAGTATGCTTGACAGGTATGGACTCCTTATTACTTAATTCAAAAGAACCGAATTGAAGCAATCCAACAAAATTTAATTCGTTTTTTCCTTAAAGGTCTGCCTTGGAACGATCTATTCAATCTGCCACCATTATGAATAGCGAATCCAGCTTCTGCAGATGCAAACCTTTCACCAAAGTCCTGTTAATAACGATTTAATATTTTTTCATAAACTTATGAAGGGCGAAATTAATGCCCGTTAAATTACCGAGGAGGATTTCGAACCAGTGTTCCACTGTCGTGATTGTTTTGTTTAATGTTTTCTTGTACATATATAATTGGCATGATTTAGTTAGTTTTTGTATTTTGTGCATATGTTAGGCTATCAATATTTTATTTTATTTTATTTTAACTAACAACTACCACATGCACTTATGATGAGCCTCTGATTGTAGTAAAAAAAGCTTGCTCTAAGCTTACTACATCAAAGAATCTAAAGTGAAAAAAAATATCGTTTCTTTGGCACCCTATATTATCTATATTTTAATTCACACATGACAAACAACACCTAAAGACTTATGGCATTTTAATAACTTCCAAAACAAAACCTCAAACCTTAAATTATATTGAATCTATAAAATTCCATGGAGTCTTCTTCCTATTGAATTACCTAGCTTTGCCCAGAATTTCCATGTTTATTGGGATTAATAGTATAATTCGTTTTTTTTCATCCACCCACCCAGACACTGGTTTGTTGCCTTGCAAAGCTTACGAGATTTTACCACCGCCTGACGGAACCAAAACAAACACAACAAAAGTCCTTAATCCATGCGATTCCAACCGTATCTTTCGCATCTCGAAACTTAATTGCAGGAAATGCCACGCTTCCCACATTTTCTCTTCCTGAAACAACAATTAAATTGATAACCATAACCGCACTTGAATAGGCTGAGCTGTCCCACTGAACAAAAAATTATGATTTCTAGGCACGCAACGTATTCCACCATCCCGCAAACGGCTACCCCATTCCGTTCAAGATAAACAAATTCATTGTCTAGCTGTGTTTACTCGACACCCTTTTAATACTTTAACCCACCCCTCGCCGATTCAGCTCGGTAAACATCGTCCAAAGTGTGAAAAAATACCTACCCATCCCCTGCCCAAAAATTGGGCTTGTTTATCAATTTATGCTCAGCCTTTGGAGTTCCGAGGAGTTTACGATTTCTTTGCGTGCTTCGAGAATTGACAACGTTCTTTCCAAGAGGGTGATTTTATGTATCTTTGTCAGAAAAAAAAGTTGTAATTGGGGGGATTTTTGTGGTGGAAAAGTGTGCTGCAGAAGCGGATAAACAAAATTACAGATCAATTTGGATATACGAACCCGATAAGGAAGACTTATTTATTTTTGTATCCATTTGTTGCTATTAACTTCGACTAACCTCGCCAAAGTCCACTTAAAGCACTGAATTCGTATAGTGCGTTGTATGGAACCTTATCATCGACTATACTTAGCTCAGAAGTGGGATTAAATCACCTTGGAACAGGTGACAAAACGCATTTGGTTGGATTTTGTTTGTGTGTCCTTCGTGGTGGGCGTAGGAATTTGTGCTATGTGTATCCTTGACACACACTCTAAAAGGGAGGGAATGGAAATCAGTTCAGAGTGTAAAATGGGACATTTCTGAAGTGTGGAACGTGATTACGTTTAAATGCCGAGACAGCAATCAGCATTCAAATTAAAGTCGTAATGGGAGAGAAGGTGTTTGGGTGGGCAAATATTTCAGTGTCAGGAGCATACGAAAATAGCAGGAGATAAGCTTAATTTGGATTTTTTTTTTAATTTTCTGGAAAAGGGTTGTGGGTGAATTTTTTTTTATTAATTTGAGATATTTTAAGGAGGAAACTAGGTCAGGTGCTTGAAGCGTTAGTCAAATATTTGATGACGTTTAGGTAGGATAAAAAGGATGTTCAAGCAAGTCATGGACATGGTAAATGGAAAAATGTTCTAATAAAATGTAGAGAGGTTAACAGAGGATACGCATGACGACGCATAAATTAACAAAACCATCCGGTATTTGTGTGTACCCATTTTTTTAATTTTGTCTTTATTTAAATTAAGCAAGGCATGACAAAAATAAGGTAACTAATTTATCTTTTTTCGTGAGTCATCAGAGTTGGAATTGCTAAACGAATGTTTGTATTGCAGTGACTGTTGCCTTGATTTTCAATATATTTTTAAACGAATCCGCATAGCATAAAATGTCTGATTCTATTTCAGATAATTGACTTTTTCAATTTTATCCTTCCTAGACTTATTTGGTAACTATTCAAAAACAACGCATGCACTCTGTCAAAGGGCGGAGATAGAATGATGAGTGTTATAAAAATTATGGCATTAGTTTTTGCTTGCACTATTTTTTATTCTACAACACTGCCTTATAAAGCTCTTCCGAGTTATAAAAATGTTCCCTTCTTACAGTGTTCGTTCCAGAAACAATCTACTTATGTAAGTCACTATTTTAGAGTTAATATTCAGTCAAATTTGGGACAATCGATTCGGTGGCCTATCAGGCGGCATAAGCATGGCCAGTTCTAGGCTGGGGCGCGCCGGGCATTTGCCCATGGCGGCAAATTTCTAGGGCGGCAAAATTTGGAAATTGAGGACTAAAAATATAGCTATGTACATAAT
This sequence comes from Platycheirus rosarum, assembly GCA_963971375.1. Taxonomy (NCBI): domain Eukaryota; kingdom Metazoa; phylum Arthropoda; class Insecta; order Diptera; family Syrphidae; genus Platycheirus; species Platycheirus rosarum. Next base: position 50,168,816 of record OZ020509.1, on the reverse strand, counting down.
ATGTCTTTAAAAATATTTTTACTTGTTTCCTTCTTATTAACAACATCAGAAACAAATGATTTTTCGCACACAAGTGTAGCGTGTATGGGCTGCTTAATGATAACTCTTAAGTCTCAAGCAACCGAAAAAAAAACAAAACATTTTATTCGTCATAAGAAATATGTATATCCTTATCCATCTTTATCTACCTTCTCAGTTGACAGTTCCCACACACATAAATATGTAACCACAATTAAATAAATTGCACAACTGGATCGCACGTACTTGCTCATATGTGCGGTCACATCGTCGAATTAAATTTTATAAAATGCACGACAGGGTCATATTACATTTTATTAATTAGTTTAAGAGTTTTCTCTAAAAAATAAGTATACAATAAAATTTGAAAACTAAATGTCTATCGAGGAAAAAAGTATTTAAAATCGTTCGACCAGTTTTTTTTAGAGTCGTTTTTTTTTTGAAAAAACTTTTCGAAAAAATATAAAAACAAAATTTTAGTTTGTCACTATAAGAAAATCTGTAGTTTTCTTCTGGGAAAATTATTTAAAAAAAATTCAATTAACTCGTTTTCAAAATATTTCAAAAACCAATTTTTTTTTTAGAAAATTTTAAGAAATCGAAAAAATAAGTTTTTGAAAATTTTGAAATGCAATATTAATTGAATTATAAATGACTTCCTGTGTGCGAAATTTTATTGAAATCGGGATAACGGTTTACGGTAAAACCGCATTTAAAAAAACCGGTTCTATGAGAGGATTCGTTATAGAACAAATTTCGAAAAATTCATTCTAACTGAAAGATGTATTGTTGTAAAAAAAAATGGCACCCTTAAAGCTTTATCAAAATCGTTAAAACAGTTTTTTATAAAATCAAACTTTTTGTTAAAGATTGTATGGCAGGCACCGTTATTTTTCGACCTACAGCAAAAAAGAAAACACCCTCCGAGATACTACATACTAAATAAATACTAAATAGCAAGTTTGAAGCTAATCGGTCCATCTGATTAGGCTGTAGAGGTGCGAACAGACAGACAGACATACAGACAGACGGGCGGAATTTCCGGACCCACTTTTTCCGACTTCTCTATCATCGTAATGTCATGTTTGATTGTTAGAATTTTGTTTGCATGAATCCATAACTTGCCAAAATACATATGGATACCTCTGCACGAGAAGAAGCTTCGGGTTTGTTAAATCAAATCAAAAAAAAATAATTTTTTTACTACAGAGCTAAATTGGTACGAAACTTTGAATCGAATAAATCCTGTCAGTAAATTAATGCCAAGTAAAGATTTTGATTTAGTTTCTGTCATTAAATTGTTAAAAAACACCAAAGATTTCCTCTTAAACTTTCGTTTCGATGAGTATTTTATTCAAGTTTTTAAAGACGCCAAAAACTTAGCTGGTGAAATCGAGAGTGAAGTGTTAGAATTTAAAAATGTGCGTAAACATGGTATTCGCTCCAAAAAGAGGCAGTTTGATTACGAGTGTGATGATGAACCAATCATTGATCCCCGTCAAAAATAAGTAGAGCCCTTCCGCTTCGGTTGGCTCGTCATGACAGGGGCACTACCGTGCCCCAGATTCTAAGAACTTTTGCGCTCAATCCAACGGTCGAAATTATAGCGCTTAATGTAAAAAAAACTCAAAATTTCAAAAAAGTACACAAATTCAATCTTCAAACTTCGTTTTTATCGGTTGTATAAAAAAAAACTTATACCCAATACTTGTAGGAAATTTTATTAATTGCAAGTTGCCATATAGTCATTTTGCGTTAGAATGCACCGGAAAGGAGTTATACGCTAAAGAGTGAAAACAGTGCCGATTTTTAGTCATATTTACATCAATTTGAAATGGCGGAGGGGGCGTTGTGGTGGAATTTTGTGTGGTATCTACGATGCTACCTTTTGTATGGTAAAACCTGTCCTTTTATTGGACAATAAAAACAGACTAGATAACTTTTTATTTAAGCTCATTCGCGGACACATTACAAGGCCGATGACCTCAAGTAATGGACAAATCTTCGGGGCTTACTACCCGCCCGAGACGTTCTTATACCTTGGTAGCCGAGGGCTGATTCAGGATAGATCGGCGATTCCGTACAGAACAGTCATAAGGCGGCGCCTTTACGACCAAGAAATATAATCGCTGGGAGCAAAATAGACGCCTCCGGTTAGGTAGGGCTGTAACTTACGGGGATCGGAAGGAAGCCATGGATCAGGTCCACCAATTTTGGTGGCTCAGTTAGAACTTGATATTTTCAGTCGTCATAGACGAAATATCGCCAATGGTCCACTAACATATGTCTGTCTAAGGTATCTTAAAGATAGGTCAGGCAGTTGCGGCGGCACCAAAAAAAACAAGTAAAAATACAAAAAAAAATATAAAATTAAAAAAAAACTTGCTGTGGCTGATCTAGATTTAAATACATATTTTAGGTTTATTTTATAATATATAATTCGTACTTTAGTATACATTTAAGAATTGGTTATTCTAAGAAATAGTGAATCTTAGGAAAAATGTTTGTCTCAGCTATTTGTATTATAGGAAAAACTAAAAGTTTCGTTTAAAAATCAAAAAAAAAAAAATTGGCAAGACTGGATCGAACGTACTTGCTCATATGTGCGGTTCACCATCCAATAAAATTTAAAAAATAAGTAACATTAACGTAGACAAATAACACTATCTGAACTTAAAGAAAGTGTCAAAACCACAACACTTAATGGTTTTTAGTAAAAATGGAGTACGCCATCAAACGTCTTGTATAATAACAAATTTACGAAAAAAAGTATTTCAAAAATTGTATGACGGAAATTGATAAAATCCTGTTTTTTATTTTAAGTTTTTTGGAAAAAAATGTTTGTAAGAAATTTTGGTATGCAGTTTCTTAGAGTTTATTAACATACATGTGATTATAAAATTTAAAATATTTTTTTTGATTGGTTTTAAAAATATTGGTTTTTCAAAAAAAAAAAAAATTAAAAAATTAATTATAATTATTAGAACTAATAAGGCTACCTAGATCTTCTTAAATATAAAATTTGACAGAAATCCAAAGAGCCGTTATCAAGAAAGACAAAAATTAAAAAAAAAAACGTTTTATGAAAGATGCCATTTATAAACTTTTCCCATAAATTTGTTCTAATCAAATGATTTTCAATACCAACAAAAAAATTCTCAAAATGTTCTCTTTCACCAATCGTTGGAGTCGTTTTCGAGAAAGATAACCTTTTCCTAAACGGTAATAATGCAGGTACCGTTATTTTTGGGCCTTATAACAAAATTTCAATTTTTCCTCTGGGGAATGCCAAAAAAATCACACGCACCAAATTTGAAGATAATCGCTTAAGCGCTTTGGATTTAAAGAATATTAGCCTTTTTAGGAGCAATTAAGATACAAGTTATCTTCTCCCTGGAAGATAAGGAGAGCGACCAATAGAAAGTTTATACTAATATTATGGTGGTACCGCCAGCGTTGAAGAACGCCCGATGGAGCGGAAAAATGTAAATGTTTGGGCTACGGAAATGGCTTTTGTTCTTCTTTTAATCTTTCCGAATACTGTTAAATACAGGCTGGAAGGGAGGCCACAACTTGGTTCTAGAATTAAAAAAAAAAAAAACTTACTCATTTATGAAGTTCTTGAAAAATCTGAACAAAATTGAAACCGGCGCGACGTACTAAGAAATAGATATCCTTGAATTATTCTTTAATTTGTTTTTGATACATATTAACAATTCTTCAAACTAACGGTCTTGAAAAGAATTTTACAAGTAGAATACAAACATTTTAAAAAACTATTTCACTATAAACTGTTTCGGATACAATTATTATTAACGACACCAGGCTCAGTTTTTAATGTCGATTTTAGTTAGAAATATCATCAATTAATTGCAAAACTGTCTCACTCAGAACGCCGAATATCACAACGAATAATGCAATTAAGTTTGAAATCAATTGAATCCATTATTGAAAAAAATATCTTAATTTGTTAGAAAATGTTCCTGACAGACCACATTTAGATATCCAGACAGAATATCAAACAAATGCACAAAAACCTTGACATCTATAAAAAACGAAACAATTAACTGCACTCTATACTCTTCAACAACTAGATCTGCCATCCACCATATTAATACACACAGACACAAAAATGCAAATATTTACCGGAATCAATTTCGAAATGCAACATTTCCGGTTCCGGATGGTCTTCGGTCGGTCGGTGGGTAGAGAAACACAATACATAATTCTGTCAAATGCAAACGCTTTCAATATTCAAACACATTCAGATATGTTGACTGACGACGATGGCGCTCTCTGCAAATGGCCAAAAGTACACACAACCATATTGCGTTTCCAAAAGCCAACCACTCCCAAAATGTGCATCGCCACAAGCCAAAACAAACAAATTTCTGTGTCTGATTGATAGTCACGGCACGCACTGTCATAGACTCTTATCAAAACTGCGAAATCTCAAAACCACCTCCGCCCATTTATCCGCCCACCATCCAGCCGGGTGTACACACGCTCGAATTTCAAAACATTTGCACTCCGAGTTCAGCATGCAAGGTTCAATAATATCAAGAAATGCATACACCATCGGCATGGTGGTTCATCGTCGTTGGCTATCTATGGCATATGGCTTTGTATCTATTATCTACTAACCTGGAATTGTGCACCATTTCAAGGCTGCCATTGACGAAAACTGCAAAAAAACAACTCACTAATGCACTCACCAACGAACTAGACATTTCAATAGATCGACCGACTGACCGCACCGACAGATTCTTGATACGAATTGCAACCGTGTTTTACACTGGACCACTGCTATTTGTAACTGACACTGGCACTGGCACTAGGCTTGCTCACAAAACCCCGTAACCTATACAACACTTAAGCTTGCATGAAACCGAATTAAAAACTAAACAAAAAAAGTATCTATAGGATTAGACGATGCGGCTTAGTGTAGTAGCACCACAAGCAACAACGACGAAACCCACGACGATACACAACACTGACATCAACCACAACTACGGCCAAAGTCAATTAGCATTCTCAAGTACTCGTATCTAAAATACGAGCACTTGTATCTATCTGTAGGCTCAGATCCGTCGTCGTTTGCGTTCGCGGGCGTATAACTGTTTATAGTTGCGTTTAGCTTAATTGACGGTGGCTATCGAGCAATTGGCGATTCGATGCGGTATGTGCTACAAGTTGTGTTGACAAACTTATTGTTATTTATATCTTCGCAGTGTATCCGGTTTGTATCTTCCGGCGCATCTGGCTTCATAAACCAGCCAAAGAATATTCGATTGTGGAGAGGTCGAAGCAGAGATAGTTAGTGTATATTGACTGGTTAAACATTACAGCGAGTGGGTCGGTGGGCACTAATTATATATCGACTGTCGATCTTGGGAGGCGTAGAGTTACTGAGGCTATGTTAAGCTTTTACAGGCTAGCCGCATCGTTCTTTGGATTTATGTTATTGAAATACAATATTAAGCTGCATGTCGCGTTGTATCGTTTGTTGTATCTTTTATATTTGTCTTGTAGGCTAGTATTGGTTTCGTGCAGAAAACAAATTTAAGTTTTTGTTTTATTATTTGCACTTTTAATGATCAATCCAGATAGATGCGCTTATTGAGCCCTAAGATTGCATAAGTTAAAGGATTCAGAAGCAATTCACAGATAAATGAGTCTTAATTTAGACACATAGTGGGATTGAAAGGGCGTTCTAAAGTTTTTTTTTTGTTCCGTGTTTTTTTAGGCTTCGCGATGTTGATTTTAATCAGCTTAATCAAAACTATGTCCACTACGGTACCCTCTACTCTCTGCAGTCTCATCAGCATCAGTTGCGATTTTTAACTCTCTTTTTAGCATCAAGGGTGTTCCTCAAGAATCAATACAAGGACCTGTTCTGTTTTCCCTGTATATAAATGAACTTCCTATCCAAATATAAACTTCGACAATCCAAATGTATGGTGGTGAAGTCCTGTAAATCTAGTTGTATTCTTGGTCTCATCAAAACTGCGCTTACCAGAGAATTGGATTGAAATGGATTTTTTTAATCCAACAAAGACAAAGTTAAAATACATAGATAATAAATTAAAATAAACAACAAATCCTTACATCGCTTTGCCGAATGCAATAATATTGCGGTTGATATTTCCAAAGAATTTGATATAGAGTTTTGGATGAAATTCTCATATCGAAAATGCATGCTTTTGGGATCGATGAAACTTCTGTTCGTTGGATTAGAAACTATATTCCATTCCATAAAAATTGTATTGGATGGTTTCAAGTCTGATACCTACAAAATTAATTTTGGTGTGTCACAGAGCTCCGTTCTGCCTCCGACTTTTTTCTTAATTTTTATAAATGATCTTTTGTCTGTTACTTCTAATCCACTAAACTGTTTGCTGACGATACCCTCAGCTTCTCATATTCGTTCGGTGATTTACTTCTCTCGCCTTTGGATGTGCAATCGCAACTGTAACTTGTGTAAAACCCATTTGATTCTAATTTACAAGGATTGTGAAATGGCGTAATAGAAATCGCTTTGTATTTAATGCATCAAAAACTCAATACTGTCTTCTATTGGTATCAGTATATGGGAGTATATGTCATTGTGCGTTAGAACGATCATATACTTATGTAAGATCACCAACAATGCTATTTGATGCTTAAGTTTTCTGTATTGTTGCAAAAAAAAATTCTCCATCTCATCTGGCTACAATTTATTAAGCGTTCTTAAGCCCCAAACTTGAATACAACTCCCACGTCTAGTTGCTTCTCATGCATCGCAAACAGATTACAGATTTTCGATCGAGTTGATAAAAAAATGGGATTATGTTTGAAGCAATTGCCGTTCTCAAACAACTACTCAATGATTCATGTCATTCCTTATTTTATCGTTTCTTTTACTAAAAGTGCTGCCTCTGGGTAGCCAGCTGCATTACTCCTCTTAACATTTTTACCAGTGATACTCGTCTTGCAAGGAATGTCCATCAGTTCCCAATTTCGGACGAACCACGAAATATAGAAATTCTGTTTTTAGCCGAACAACACGAATTTGGAATTTTACCTTACGAGGTTTTTCTGAGCAGATCATTTTCAAAGCACTGTTAGAACAAGTGGATTGGGGAAACATTTTCATATTCTAGAGAGATGCTGTGTTCTGAGTTCTAAAGTGTAGTTAGTTAATTAAGGTCTGTTTAAATCTTCTTTTTCTACGATATCTTTTAACGGAACAGGTAAAGTAGTAAGGAAATATGTTCAGCTTTTTGTTCCAACGAAGTCTAGTATTTGAATTAGAACGTCCCATTGATGGAGCTTCTGAATAATTGGCAGCATCAAAATTCTATTAAATCCATTTTCCGAATCAAGTATCATGACTATACTGTGTTTCGTTTTTGATAGATTTTTTTTTGAAATTTGTAGACAATAGCAAGGAGAGAAATTGGACTGGAAATGTTCCACTTGATAAGGCAAAGTCTGACTTTGGGACTATCGCCGGACAATTGTGTTATCTTGTAAGTGATTTGTTATTTTAAATGTAGTGTATCAAATTTTTATCAGAGATAGTATGGGAGCTATTGCTATTGGATTTTAATTTTATCTTTTTTTTTTTAATATTTCTTATTTATTTTTCAATATGTGTCATGCAAAGTTAAAAAAATGTTCGAAGGCATTTTTAATCTTGTAAAAGTCTTGAATGTTTTGTGAGGATTATAAAATTTATTGCCACCTAGCATGGCGTTGCTCGGGTATCTATACCATAAATTTTCGAAAAAAGGAAAGAGCCTTACTTAATCCTTATAATATTACCTACCTGCCTGTTGAAGTTCCGTAAAAATCGGTCCATAAATACGAATTTTAGAAAAAAACACCTCAGCGCCACCTAGTGGGTAATTTACAACAACAGAAATCTGCAACTAAAAGTCCAGTAAAAATCGGTGTAGACAGACAAAAATTTACAAAAATGTGTTTTTTATGTTATAAGTACTTTATGCATTTTGTAAGAAGCTGTTATTTTGATATTACAAACATTAATTTTTATTTAGGTGTAAAGATAGAGCCGTTGTTCTGGGTATATAATGTATATCGGTCAAATGTATTCTTTAAGGAAGCGAGGTATATATTATGGCTTTCAATACATTGAAAGTCTAAAAGTCAGTTAACGCGCCTATGATCGGTAAATTGGACGTTAAAGTTAGTTTACTATTAGTTGACATTTAGTCAAAAAATTACCCAATATTTCATGACTAAGTTTTAACTGACAGTTCCCCCTTAACATTGTATTGATGTCAGTCTGTCGTTCAATGTATTCTTAAAAGTTTTTCTTGAGTAATTTCTGATTTTATATATAGTCACGATTACTTATCTTGGTTAGGATGGTCAAAACCTTATACTTTTTACCTGCGATTATAGGTACTATAATGCAAGTTATGCATTATATTCGTGCAGATTAAACATTTTGAGATAACAATCAAACATGACATTACGATGATAAAGAAGCATATTTGAGTTACTGGCGAAATTCTGTCCGTCTGTCAGTCTGTCTGTACGAATGTATTTTGGACTGCAGCCTAAACGGTTGCGCCAACCGTCTTCAAATTTTGAACTTAGGTTAGGTTATTTTGACATTCTACAGAGGAGTTTATTCAATTTTTTTTAGCACAAAAATTAACGGTACCTGTCATATAACCGTCATGTATAAGTTTATTTTTTTCGAAAACGAAAACACAAAATTTAATAAGGTAGCCTGAAAACGGTACCTCCCATAGGACCGGTTTTTTTTCTTCGACTTTTTTGAAAACTGGTGATCCTATTACAATCAAAATTGATATTCAAGAAGATGTAAGTAGCCTTAGTAATTTTTTTTATAAATTTTTTTTCGAAACCTTTTTTTGTATTTTTAATAATTTTTTTAGAATTATTTTTGAAAAATCAATATTTTAAAAACGGGTAGGTGAATTTTTTTTAATTTACTTTTCAAATGTGTTATTTTTGTGCTTAAGTTTGTATTCTTGAATTATTTTTTTTAATTTTTTGAAAAAAAGTTGTTAAAAAACCGTTTTATGTATAAACATTTCCTAAAGAAATAAAATGGCGTTTAAATTATTTCACCCAATACAATTTAACGTTATCTATTTCGGACAATCAAAAGTCACAAAAATCGAATAAATGCTTTGATGTTCACTTTAATTTTCTTTAATTTGTGGTCACACACATATGAGCAAGTACGTGCGCTCCAGTCGTAATTTATTTGCCTGTAGATTCGGTAATTTAGAAACCGAATATGAAACCGAAATAAGATCGGAAATTCGATTTTCTTTTGAAAGATCCTTACGAGATTCTTATAACGAGTTGTGCAAAATATATATATAACAATTCACCGAGCAAGTTTCTGCGACCCAATTGTACACTTAATTTATTATGCGTATGACTCTTAGAGGGGAGTGGGTTAATTAACAAATTGCTCACTTTCGTTTTCGAAATTTCGCGATAATGCTCATAGAGAATTATGTTCTTAAACATTTTTATGTATGTAATGTAGTTGAGGTAGGCAAAGATTTATTGGAATCATGTGCAGTTACACTTTGCACGTAATGAGACAACCAAGAATGTTAATTGACATGCATTACCTTACCAGTCGAGTTTTAAAGGTTGCTGGGGAAAAAATACTTTTTTTTCAGGTAAGAGCATTGTGTACAACGTTTTTATAGATACAAAGAATAACTGAAGTCATTAATTGCTGAAACAAAGGTAATTATTTAACGATGGAGACAATCACAATTATAGTTCCAGTTTTTTTTTTAACAAAACGTGTACTGTGATATTAAAATAAATATAAGGAAATAGATTTTCTTTTGTTAAATTATTTAAATATTTTTGAATGACAAGTGATTTTCGAGTCAAAGAACTCTCAAACATAACATTGAATATTTCAATGTTTTATAAAAAAAAAAATATATAATGCTGATCTGAATTTAAAATTATTATTATTTTTTCTAATGTGCATAGGTAAAGTTTTATTGTTATTCTGCACCCCATTTATCAAATAGATTTGCAGGTTGTCTAACATAAACATATTCTGAAATCATCTCTGAACGTATGTAGGTTAGTTAATTTAAAATCAATTAGCAATTAGCTCACATACCTTGTTTGTTTTTGAAAAATTGGTTGTCAACGAAGATCGAATAATATATATTGTTGTTACCTCCTTTTTATTCAAAAAGAATATTAAAGACGCTTTAATACCAAACTAAAACAACAACAAAATTTGGCACTAATAATTTTTTTTTTAATGACTTGACAACATTTTTTTAAATAAAACGCAAACCATTTGAGATGAGCTTCATCACTGAAGATGATTTTGTGCTGAAATTCAACAATTCAACGCTCTTAAAGTTGCGTTCACCGACTCCGAATTTCGGTAGACAATTTTTATAATTTGCATACGTTGCTCGCTCGTGTACTTTACCATGATGAAAATATTGAATTTACTGAATAAATTCACAATGACAGTTCGATGATTAGTGAAAATGTGCGTACACAAATTAAATTCAAAGTTGTCAATTCCCTATTGGAAAATGCATTTTTCTGCATGAAATAAGGCTTATAAAGTCTATGCACTTTCACAGTTTTTTCTTCACTAACCACTAATTAAATTTTGTGTAATTTGGTTTTCAATTCAACGCATGAGTGGGCCGACTTGCAGATGCTCAACGACCGTCTTATGTAAACATCAACAACATTGTGACTTTAAGTTAAGCCAGTTTAGCATTGACGTGATTTTGGGCAAAATAAAGAAAAGATTTGTTTATATGGCTAAGAGTTAAAAATTATCGGATATCTGGGATAAAACCGTGCAACGCAAGTTGTCAAAGATTAAAATAAAATTTAGGTAGGCACCAACAGAAAAACTGAAATGCCAAAAGTTCCTGTTAACAAGTAAAAAAGTTATTCGTTCCTTCAGATAGGAAAATCAAATGTTTGAATAATTGTACAGCAAATACAAAAACTGGAACAAGAAGATTGTCCAGGAAAAACCAAAACAACCACCAAACAAAGGGTGGCACACAAATCGTGTTACAAAAATAAAACGTAATAACTTTTTTCTGTGTGAGTAATCGGTTTTTTTTTTATTTTGTAGGTTACTATTAACATTTATTAAAATGAATGCTTGGGATACTGAACAAAGGATTTGGATACTGCAGTGGTACCATGCTTTGCAGTCCTTCATTTCCGTCCAAAGGTAATTCAGGGGAAAGTTTGGCGGTACTCCCCCGAGTAGATGGACCATTATGAAGCTGGTGAAGATGTTTACCCAATCAGGAAGCATCGCACTAAGACCGTACCATCGGGTTCAGGATACCATCGCGGCTGTAATATCGGCAATACAGGCAAATCCAAGCACTTCGACTTGAACCTTATCGGGGCAAATTGGCGTTAGCAGACGGTCAATACAACGGATACTTCATATATGATGACTTTTTCATGTAATTAGGGCGCGCACAAGGGACTATTTGTTTCCATGTTAGTGTAGAGCACACTAAGTGAGCATTATGAAAATAGGGAGGGGAAGGACAGGAGGTGTCGATTAACATTGATCTTGAATACTTGCAAATCGAAATGGCAAGGAAAATCTCGCCGGTTAAACTATTCCAAATTCATGTTGTTCGGCTAAAAAAAGAATCCCTATATTTCACGGTACGTTCGAAATTGGGCTCAAGGGTGAACTGATGAGCATTCCTTGCGAGACGAGTATTACGGGAGAATTTTTTAAGGGGAGGAATCCAGCTGGCTACTTCGAGTGAACACTTTTTATAAAAGAAACGATAAGATAAGAAAAGGCATGAATCATGAAATATTGCGCCGTTGATCGAGAGGAGCAATTGTTTCAGAGGCAATTCTATTTCTATTCATTTTAACGCTCTTTTTGTATTATTTCGAGCGGGTGTAGCGATCTTTGGGAAGCACTTGCCCAGAGTTATACTCAAGTTTTAGGCGTATAAACGCTTTGTAAATTGTAGTCACATCAGAAGCGAAAAAAACTTCTTGCATCGCTACAGAAAACCTAAGCACTTAGCAGCATACTTTTGGCGGTCTCAAATATTTATTGTCATTCCAACGAAGGTCGTTATTGACACATATACCGAGTACTGAAAGCTTTTCGGTTTCTTCGATGTGCCATTCATGGATAATGACATAGGGGTAGTTGTAGCTTTAACGACAGGAGACAGCATTGAGTTTTCGAAGCATTAAACTATACACGATTTTTATCACCTCATTTGACAACGCTGTGTAAATCGGAGTTTAATGAGCTTATCATACAGTATCGTTGGGATTGTACGTCCGAGGGCGTGGGAGGTGAATCGTCGAACGAATATGAAAAGCTGAGGGTATAGTCGTCAGCAAAACAGCTAATTGGTTTAGAAGTAACAGGCAAAAGATCATTTATAAAAATGAGGAAAAGTGTCGGAGATAGAACTGAGCCCAGCATTTATTTCGTGAGAATCAGATTTGAAACCGTCCAAAACAACTTGCATCTATTAGAAGATAGCTTCTAATCCAAAGAACAAGAGTATCATCGATCCCAAAAGCACGCATTTTCGAGGTTCATGCCAAACTCTTTCAAATGCCTTGGAAATATCAAGCGCAATAATCTTACTTTCACCAACGCGATGTAAGGATTTGTTCCACTGTTAGGTGAGATATGCCATCAAATCACCAGTGGAACGGTTACTGCGAAAGCAATACTGTCGGTCATGAATAAGCTTTTGCTCTTCGAGATATTCCTTAAGATAGGGGTTAACCAGCGTTTCCATGACCTTCGAAAGAAGGGGTGCAAGAGCTTTGGGTGGGTAAGAGGAAGGGCAGGATGGGTCACCTTCCTTTCTTAAGGACCGGCTGGACAAATGCTATTTTCCAACTTCTGGAAAAGGTTCTAGAACAGTAGGAGCGATGGAAAAGCTTACGCAGTGGCTGTGCCATTTTGGAAAATCACCTCTCCTCAGAAGAATGGACGGTATACCATCTGGGCCAACGGATTTGTGTATATCTAGATTTTTGAGAACTCTTGCTACTGTACGAGTGCGGAAAAAAATCTGTCCCATGGAAAAAATTACATTCTGAAGTACAGGAGGGGCAACGTTGCTGCGAGGTAGCGTAAAGCTAGCAGCGAAATCGGCTGCGAGCAAGTTTGCCATCTCTGAAGAGTAGACATTAGACAATAGGTTTGCCTTAAACTTGTTTCCGTACAAAGTCCAAATTACAAGCAAGTTAAACCATCAGGATTTGCTTGTTCGCGTGGAAAACAGTTTCTGCACGTCGGATGATGCCCATTTTGATTTAAACGGCAATATAAACAAGCAAAGTATATGGAGTGAATCTAATGCTTCATGAGGAGGAACTTCACCCACTTGCGGAGTCACTGCGTGGTGCGCAGTTTCATCAATGTGTATTGTGGGACCATACATCTTTGAAAAAAACGGTGTTACAGTAACTGTTAATGGGGACCGTTATTTAAAGATGTTGAATGAGTTTTTTTACACAGAACTGCGCCGAAGACGTATCCATTTGAACAGCATTTTGTTACAGCAAGATGAAGCAACTGCACATATAGCCAGACCAGTTATCGTTAAATTAATTTCCAGGTAAATACTAACTACAACAGTAAAATTTTTGAAACCTCGATTGCTCACATGTTTGCTTCTGGCGTCCTCACCCAAACGTCAATGATCATTCTTACTTAGTTTCGTAAAATGTTAAAACCACTGTCATTCTAGAAAACCAAATTAAATTTTATTTTTAACCAACCACCAAAATATGCAAATTCATTGTCATCACAAAGTGCAACGACAAAATGAGTGGAATTCCTACAGCTGTTTAAAATCTAACTTTTTTGATGTAATGAGTGTCGTTTATGTTAATTCTCTCTTAAATTCTTCGAAGCATATTATTACATTTGAAGCAGTATTTGCCTAACATGTACAGTACAATACACAGGATAACGTTTGTTAATAAATTCAAAATTATCCTTCAGTGAATTCCATTAAAATAACGCTAATGGAATGCCTACTCCATGAAGACATGGTAAACAGAAGTATGTGAATGCAGGGGTAAAGTAGTATATAAATTGTGTTATTTATGTGTATTAAAAAGCACATTTATACGGAATGATTTTTGAACAGGTAAGGTGGTGAAACATTATATTTAGTATAACTCCCACTAAAGAATGTTGGAAATTATGACACAACATACTCAAAAAAGTATTTTCCTGAGGGATTTTCCAGTTTAAATACTACAAAATTGGTTTTCATTTGTTTGACCACCAAAAATTCCGAAAAGCAGAAATTCTACCACTACTTTATTAACTTCCGCATTCCAAATAGTAGAAATCCTTGGTTTGTTTGAAACATCAATGAAATCTCTCAAATACTTAAAAATTCAATGGAATTTAGTCAATAATGAGCATTTTCAAAGTAAGTTAGTTGTATATAAATGATTTTTTTTAATTTCTTACAACAGTGAAAATTAGCCTAGTATTTATCATTAGGACTTTGTCCAAGGAGTCCGTTGAAATTTCTGGTGACCCGCCACCCGTTTTATAAAGTTTACGAGAACTTCGTATCTTGGCTGTTCGTCCAGGTTCGGCCCAGGTTCGTCCCGAACTGTAGCGCCACCTAAGTAAGTAAGTATGTATTATTTATTTTCCTTTCCATTAATAGTGGTTCGTCATTTTGATGGAATTTTCGAAAAATTGAATGACAGAGAAACCGATATATAATGAGCCGTTACCGAAAAATTCGAATATTAAAAAAAAAAACCTCCGTAAAATTTGTTTTTGTAAAATGATTGCCAATACCAACCAAAATACTCTCAAAATTTTTTTATCAAAATCATTAAAGCCGTTTCCGAGAAAAAATAAGCTTTTCCTTAATGGCAAGTACCTACCGTTATTTTTAGCGTTAAATATAAAATTTTGCCTTGATATGGAGGAGCTGTGATTTCACCAAGATATAAGCAAGAAACTATTGACGACTTGGAAAACAAAATTCGCCGCGTTATTGCCGATACACAACCCACACAAGATGGTGCGTCGTCGAAAAAAGACTTGAGACTAAAATAGAAGCTGATCAAATTTTAGACAATCTGCTTTTGCAATATTTCTTTGCCAAATTTGTTCTAAATTCTTCCAACATTTTTTTAGCACATAGTTGTGATGACAAAATCTAGAAAATCTAAGAATATATTCTTAAGCCTTAACTTATCTTCAACTGGTCAAAAGATACAGTGTTTTTAAGTGTTGCGGTAAATGTCAAAACTTGTTTAAAAAATACCAGAACTTATTTTTGGCAATAAATCAAGTATAATATATTATATTGTATGGAGTGGAAGAGGGGGGGGGGGGGGGGCAATGATAAAAGAAAGATCGAAGGCGTAATCGAAGAGGTAAAACATACATGCTTGTATTTCCTAATAGGACGAAAAGTAGTGTCACTCCAGCGCAAGATCTTCCTGCTCCATATGACATCAAACGGTTGAAATTAGCTCCTTCTGCTGAAGAAATGTGTACCTTGCGTTATATCAAACCTATGAAAAATAAAGGTTGAAAAACATCATTATCGAGGAACTATATAAGATAAATTCTATTTTGAAAGATGCCGCCTTGCCCTCATTGAAGCAAGGGTTCACCCTTACTTTTGTGACATTCGATCAGCCTCTGTATTTGAAGTCTAGAGACATTGCTGCTCCAATGATACTTCGCTGAGTAACTTCTACTGATTATATTGGAGGGTTTTTTTTTTAGGGTGCGTGGGTCACACAATGGATGGTAATGGGCTGAAAGCTCTAAATTCCTTTGACAAAATACTCAATGAAAAGGCTTACAGCCGGGCTGTTCGAGTCGATTCAATTATACAGACGCAATAGTCGACATGAATGTCTCACTTGTCTACATCCAGAACAACTGAAAAGTGAGCTATCACAATAAGGAGCGAAGGCAGCAATAAATGCTTTGATCCAACAAAATTGGATCGTCATGGGCTGTAGTTAAGTCTGACCTAACTATTAAACAAACACTCATGCGTACAATGAAAAGTGAAAGGAGCCTTACAAGGAGGAGAGGGTGAGTGATTCTGTGCTGGCGAAATGGATTCAAGGAGCATCAGCAGCTACTGATATTAGTTTTTTCACGAGAAAAGTTTCTCGGCGAAGAGCAACACGTGGATTTTCAGCAGTCACGAAGAATGAGAGATGAACGAGATAGACAACTTCTTCCTGAAAGCACTTTTTCCCCCTGTGGGTTCGGGAAGAAGAATACTCTCACGGTATGGATATGCCTACAGTAAGTTAACGCTAAAATATCCTCCCCTATAGGTACGGGGCAGAATTGGCCTATGGTTGTGGGTGTCTGAGGTAATAGTCCTCTAATCACACCACCCTATAGAATGGGTGTAATTAATGGGTCGGCGGAAGTAAAAGTCTTCCAAGATCAAGTCTAGTTCAGCGCTCTATACATGATCCTACATGGACGGTGTAGTAACACATAGCCGGCTAGGCGGGGTGACAAGGAAGAATCCTGGTTTTCATCGCAATTGGCAGGATTCAGATCTGTTGCTTTTTTACTGGTTGGTGGGCCAGCGTACCTTATGGTACTTTTTTCTAGCCATTGGGTAACGGGCTGAGCAGGACCAACCTAGGCTTAAAATAGGAACCATGGTTTAACAAGGGCCCAGCTGATTACGTCATCCTAGCTCGGTAGCAGCTGTTGTTAAAACAGCTGTAGTCCTGTGTGACTGTGGTTAATCCATATGCGGAAGCGAAAAGCTATCTTTGATTCCTGGGAGGATGAGACGGCTTCGAAAGAAGTGAGTGCATATTGTCTTATTTAACCTTGACACTAGAGGTGCAGGTTACGGGAAATGGTTACGTGATATTACCTCGGTAGCATTTGAGTGGCAGCTCCCACTAGTGGGAGCTTCGTGGTGGTTGTGGTTAACTCAAAGTGGACTTAAGGCACCACTCTAAGAGTGACTGGTAACCAATATAGGGATCTGGTTGGAGTTTGCCGGCCGCCAGATAAGGGCGTAAAGCAAACTTTTGACCTTCTGAAAGCACTTCTATGGTGTCACTTTTGATTGGAGCAAGGGAGCAGCAACATTAAATGTCACCTAGCAGATGAAGTTGGCATTTCTATAACGCAAACCCTTATCGATACTAACTTTTTCAGAAATGAAGCAGTCAAAGAAAAACAACGGCGTTGACAGAACGACAGCTTCAGGAGACAACGACTTTAAGATGCACTGTATAGTGGGAGAAGAAGTCGTAGTCGTGATAGTGGGAGAAGACGTCGACCTCGTTGTCCTGATACTACAAAATTTCAAAGCGCTGTATATTTGACAAGTTTGTAGAAATTTCATCAGGTTCAATTTTTGTCTTCAATCTGTTTTTCTACGACACGCAGTCTTCGAGATATGGTGGCGCAACCGTGGGAAGGTCCCTTCAAAGAACCCCCACCCACGCAACACTCCCATCGACTAAGATTTCTTATCGTGAGTACAGGGAAACTCACCACCCCCCCCCTACACATTCCTAAAAAATGGAAATACATGGATTTTTTTGTTTATTTATCATTTTTAGGCTTAGGCTTTGCCTGGACTATTTATTTAATTTTATTTCTATATGAAATAATCACAAATTTCGTTAATACATAAACAATTTGTACCATAGCAGTGGAACTCCCTTTAATATATTTTGTATTCTACCTACAGATGCAACTTACATCCCCTTTGTCGTAATCTAATTTGTCATGACCTTGAACTTGGTGCAGTGCATACTCGATTTAAGCAAATGTCACATTGCATTTACTTTTCAACAACTAACTGCAATTAAATCTCCACAATTTGTTTCACATGACAGCACACCTGAGTAGAGTGGAATCGCTTTTACTGCTGCTGCCCTGACACTGAATCTTATGTCATCTCAATGGCATTTAACAGGTGTAATAGCCCACATCCGATGTCATAGAGGTCCTACTACCAGTCGGATGTGCTTACTTCCAAGAAAGCTTTAGACACTATCAGACGAACACAACAGTTACAACAACTAATTGCTCTGGACAGTCAAAGGTGAAGTGGCAGTATACACGTGCGACAACGTGATGTACACAGATTGTTGTTCAATTAATATTGAACTGGGGACAACATTGTCGCATCGAAATATTTGAACGGTCATTTAACTCGATGGCATATGATTTATTCAGATGGCTGGTTTAGTACCAATGTTTGTCAGAAATTGCGGTTTGTAAATCCTACTGAAATGTATCAACATAGTTCATGGAAATGTCCTTATTCCTGGAACGAAATTCAGGTTAAACTAATGTGAAATTCTGAGGAACTTATCCATTTTGTGGATAATGTCGCTGTACAGCTCGTATGGTTCTTGGTTGAACCTGCTCCTCCAAAGCCCGTTAACGCAGATAGGGCCAAAAATCTTCCGAAGAATCTTACGTTTGAAACCACTAAGGATACTTCTCGAGCAACAATAAGTTGGTATAATTTTGAGAGTGTATCTGTTTAGTTCCCTTTTCTCATCGCGTTTCTCGCTTTAGGTGACGCGCCCAAGTGGAGGACGACCTCAACCAACTTAGAGTGCGAAACTGGAGGCAGCTAGCCAAAGACCAAGCTGGATGGAGAGGCATGTTGGTTGAGGTCCAGGTTCGTCCCGAACAGTAGCGCTCCCTAAGTAAGTAAGTTGTTGCTCGGGAAATGTTCTAATAGCTGCTTTCAACATAACATCGCTCTGTCATTTGTTCAACCTGTCCTGGTGAAACTAAGAAAATTGCGCGCAATATTTCCAAGGCATTTGAAAGAGTTTGGCATTAAGCTCTCTTATAGAAAAGTGCTTGCTTTGTGATCGATGTTTGTTGGATTATAAGCTATCTTCTTAAAATAGAAGATGGTTTCTAATCTCAAAAACAGTTTTATTTCAACCAAATAAATGCTGGTGTACCACAGAGCTCGGTGCTGTCTACGACTCTCTTTCTCATTTTTTTTTTATAAAAAACAGTCTTCTGATTATACAGTACCTCAATGCTGTATTCTCGGCACTTCCACTCGTTGTCTGACTGCAACAAAAATGTGTAGCAGCTCCACCAATAAAATGCTTACTAAATGTTTTGACGTTTATGGTTTGGTTATTGGTTTATGGGAAAATTAATATTATCGAATATATTGAATATCGAATATTGATCGAAGCAAAGCCGTTCAGACGATCTACATTATCGATCTGAGGTATGTTTTGAAACGACATATGCAAAGTTTGAAAAAAAGAGTTTATTCTTCGCTTGCCAAAATCGAAGTTAAAATGCATTAAAAAAATAAGTAAGCATAACCATGCTGCAATATTAAACTATATTTAATGGTTAAAATGCTTTGAGTTAGCATTAATTTGTTTCTTATTACTAGTAGTGTCTATCATGTTAATTGCCTACTGAATTATAAAATAATCAGTTAACAAGACCTTTGTTGTTGCACATTTGAGTTCAAACGTATATTGTACAATTAACTAAACTGATTAATTACTTAAATAATTAAAATCGCATACGAGTACCTGTTCCTGCATTTAGAATAAAAGGTTCAGATTTGTAATCTACCAGTTCCCAGAATGAATTCTCTTGACTTATCTGATTAAGGAGGATTTAGTCACTGTGACAATTTGTAGTCATAATATGGAGTTGGACTGCCGTTTAAGGTAAATAAATAGCCCTTGAGGCTTAGCACATTAATTAGACTCTGAGTCAATTATCTTAACTTAAATGAAGCAATGATCTCATATCAATTGTAGAGTATCTGTTCAATTGAATTTAAAAGCGCCATATACGAATTCTAAGCGGTGTCTCGTAATTTGAGTAGGCAGGTACTAACTATTTTAAAGTTGGTCTCAAAACTTGGGAAAAACCACTGCAAAATGCAATCAATGGTCGATCACAAGAAATTGATGCTCATGAGAACAATTTTTCTGCGAAAAACTTCCTTCGAACCTGCAATATTAAAATAATTATTCTCTGCTTTAACTTAACAAACAAGTTAATTAAGTGAATCCAGTTTAATTGTTTAGGGTAAATGCTTTTTATAAAAAACGTACCCTGAACAGCTTTTAACATACACATTATTGTAACTTCACAAATAGATTGATTTTGCCACATGTTTCTTACCACAGAAAAGGTGATGGCTTATCTTGCTAGCTGGTAGTCGTGTCTCAACCAACCTTTAAAAAACTTCAGGCATGTCTCAGAAACCCCATTCGAATTTGGCTCAACCATCAATAAACATAACAACATTGTGAATCTCTTTGCATCACTTTACCAATGGTCCATCGTTGAGCCACAAAACAACTGCAACTGCCACAATTAAGGAAGACAAAGATGCCCTACCATATCAAGGCAAAGCTAAACCGCACTATTCAAAATTTAATTCCGCCCTATTAATGCTCATGAAACTGTCTCTCTCCAAAATCTAAATCACTTCTGACAAGAGCCTAATAAACCATCGAGGATTCAATATTGACAGCAAGCCACACCGGCAAGAAATAGAGCCTGCACCGTATTCGTGTCAGTCGCCGCCGCCGCCACCATTGCCACCAGAGTGTCATCATAGCGCATGGGTGGTGCTCGTATGGAGGTACAGAAAGGCTGCCAAACACCGAAAAAGTTTCTAAGCTAATTTTGGGAAGAGCTTCCTACCAAAAAAAAAAAAAACATCAACTGGGTGTGGTATGATGCATTAGGATGGCATCGGCATCCGGCATGTTACCGGATGGACAGGACGGGATAGCCAAGCCTTTTAAAGGGTGGCTCTGGCTCTTTGTCTGTATGGAAAAAGTTGACTAACCAATTTAGGAAACATCGTACAATCGACCGAGCCCAAAAACATCAGACCGCACGTCCGTTTGTTCGAGGCAATCAATTGACATATCCCGTTCCCGGCAACCACGAAGTTAAACTCTCATACTTGCACACAAATGTACACACATGCCAGGCCACAAATGAAATATATCGTTGCTCCTTTATGTGCACGAAGGGCACGAGGATGGATTTTCCATGAGGCTCATTAGGAACTTGGAATTATTTTTGGGGCGACATAAGTTGCTTCGAAACTTTGTGTTCAATACATTTAGCGAAGTCCCGAAGTTTTGTGAATAAATTTAATTGTGTGGAGAAAAAAGCAAAAGGAGTGGTGGCTGTAGAACGGGAAGCATTTACTTACTTTACTTTACTTTCGGTCGAACTACATAGCGAAGTACCTCCTGGGCCTGGCTTAATATGATACTCCAGTCGGCTCGATCACGATTTTAAAATTTCACACTCCAAGCAGCCGAAGGTCTCTCCCTACCTGGTCGTAAATGAAGTCTACCGTTGCTTCTTACTCCTTCGGGTATGGCGGTGAAGAGCTTGCGCGCTGTAGGGTCGATATTCATCCGCTCTACATGGTCGATCCACCTTATCAACGGAGGTTTCATCCGATGATGATGATGAGTGTTTTGCAAAAAGTTTCCAGGATCTTTTCGATATAAAGCTTGAATTTATTATTTAGAAATTTCATAAGTGATAGATTTCTAGACAAAGTTAATATTTAAAAATTGAAGTTTCAAGTTTTTAATTTAATTTTTCAGTGGAAGATAGACCAAAATATACAATACAACTTGTTTTATAATTTCGGTTTTGTTTAGATCAAAATTCAGACCAAACTGTTTAAGAAATATGTTCACAGAGTGAGTATTCCAAAAAAAAAAAACATTATTGGCTCTCGTAAACCAAAGCTATCATCGGCAAGAATATCGAAAAGAATGACAGTATGTTCATCGACATCAGCAGGTCGTTATTGATCAATAGACAAATTCGTTAAATTGTTATAAGAACTACTAAACAATACAAATCCATCCCCACTAAGCTCTAGCATCGTCTAAGATACGGCTAAGTAAATGAAGCCATAAGTCCGAATCATCCAAATTGGTGTTCCTTGTTGATTGCAAAAGAATACTTTCGGGCGGGAAAGGTTCTACTATAGCAATAATGTCGATACCGTCTGCTATAATAGCAGACCGATATAATTACATCGGAATGGATTTGGTCCCTCATTTCTTAAATGTCAGAATCTCGGGTTGCTTTTTTCCAACGACAGATTGAATAGGATTTAAGCAAGACCAAGACAAGATGTTGATTGATTGCTACGGAATGCCTGCAGGATCTGTGATATATGTTTCCCTCTTCGTCTTTACAGTTTACTGTAACCTGTAATATTGCGACATGATTCGGACGGATTGGTAGATCTTCCGCCCGTGGTAGGGACTTCTCTCTCGAAACCTCATGCTGTTCTTAAAAGCTCTTCAAATTCATCCTCTCTAGCCCGCGTCTTTTGAGGCTTCAGTATTGCTTGGCTTAGATAAAGACAGCATTAAGGTGTGTATGTATGGGTTCGTAATATAAATGGGTGATTAGCCCATGCATGAGAAGTAAAAGGTTTTATATCGTTTGATGTTTATGTAGATTTTTGAAGATTTTCGACTTCAAAAAATGACGCCATCCAATCGCAGGCTGATTCTTGAGAACGAGAACTTTTCTAGCAACAAGACTGTTTCGTAAGGGAACGGGTGTCGGATTCCACATCTTGACTACTGCGAAGACTAAATGGAACTTTATTTCAATTTCCGGATGATGAATTATTATCGATGCGTGTTATTAATAAAAGCACTCCGGGCGCAAAACTATATTATGCTTTTGTTTAAATAGTTCGATATAAGGTAAATAAGTGTAATGCCCCTGTGGAGATTAGGAATCACTATTAGATAAGAATGTTTGCCTAATGGAATTGACCAAATCGTCTCACTGATAGACGTGCTAATAACTTCAGTTTACTCGGTGGAAGCTGTCTGCTAAATCGCGGCTAGCTGTAGTGCTACTGACCAGAAATCTTGAGTCTTCCTAACATAAATATGAAATAATAAAAAAAATAAAATAAAATTTCGTGTCCATTTTAGCTCCAACTTAGAATTTACTCAACACGTTAACTATGCTCTATGCTTGGATTCATAGAACGCTGGGAAAAGGAATTTAATCATCCATATGTGACTCTTTCCTTGTTCAATTGCTACGTACGCCCTCACTTTGAATATGCTTCACAGGTATGGACTCCTTATTACATAAGAACCGAATTGAAGCAATCCAACATAATTTTATTCATTTTGCCCTGAAGGGTTTACCTTGGAATGATCCTTTTAATCTTCCACCTTATAAACATCGAATCTTCAGATGCAAACCCTTCACCAAGGCGTGTTAATAACGATTTAATATTTCTTCATTAACTTATAAAGAGCAAAATTGATGCTCCTTATTCATTAGCCTGTATTGGGTTATATTACCGTGGAAGATCTTATCACCAGCGTGGATCGGAACTTCTGCATGTTGACTTTTATAGAACAAACTATGGCAAATATGAAGCTCTAAACCGTATGAGCAGACTTTTTAATCTTAACGCTTCACAAATGGATTTTAACTTAAGTAAAGTGGGATTAAAATCCTTATTTCGAACCATTGCTCCATTGTCGTGATTGTTTTGTTTTATGTATATAATTCACATGATTTATTTTATACTTTGTGCATGTGTTAGGCTAGCTGTGTTTTATTTTATTTTATTTTAGTTTTGTTTTGTTTAAGTTTTTACTAACGTCTAACACATGCACTTATGGTGAGCCTTTGATTGTAGAAATAAGCTTGCTTTAAGCTTACTACATCAAAGAATCTGAAGTGAAAAAAAAAATATTTTTGATTGCTAGCTATCAGAATTTTTTTATTTTTAGTATCAAATTTTATTTTTGAAAGTAGTTCACATATTGCAGTAAAGGTTGCTCTATTTTGTAATATTTTTGGGTGTTTATTTGCGATTCTTAATAAAATATCTATTTTTAATCATTAATAGTATTAATAATAAATTGCACGACTGGATCGCATGTACTGCTTTTATGTGCGGTGCGTCGAATAAAGTTTGATAAATATAGGAAGAACTTCAAAGTTTTTATTGCATTTTTCTGACTTTTGATTGTTCGAAAAAATTACGTAAGAGTTTGTAAAAAAGTGTGATTTTTTTTCTAAAATCGTAGGAATGATTTTTAAATAAAATGGTTTTTATTTAACAATTTTTGTTAAAAAATAAAAAAAAATAATTAAAGAATGCAAACAAAAATAACCTTCATTTCAAAACAAAATTTAAAAAAAACACCTACGCGTTTTCAAAATATCGATTTTTCAAAAAAAAAAATTATTGAAAATCGAAAATTGCAGTATTAATTGAATTATAAATGACTAGTTGTGTGCAGAATATTATTAAAATCGGGATAATGGTTTACAATAAAACCGCATTTGAAAAACCGGTTCTATAAGAGGTACCGTTTTAGAACAAATTTCGAAAAATTCATTCTAATTCAAGAAAATCAAACAATTTGTTAAAGCTTGTATGTACCGTTATTTTTCGACCTAGAGGAAAAACGAAAAACACCCTCCGAGATACTAACAATTTGCGGAACCACTTTTTTCGACTTTCATCATAATGTCACGTTTGATTGATAGAATTTTTTGTTTTGCACGAATCCATAACTTGCCTTATAGTACCTATGTACGCCTTAAAGAAACCACGTAATATTTCATTAAGATGTTCCATTAAAATAAAATAATACAAAAGCTTCAGAAAATATTTATATTACATTTAATAGCCGAGTAAGAATAAACAACATATTGTTAAAGAAAGGAACAAATCAGTTACAGGCTTATTCTTAGTATACAGGTTGGTATTGATGTGGTTAACAATCTGAGAAAAGAGCCCAACTTTCCCCTGTACGCCAAAATAAGTTATGCGGGCTCAAGTGTCCAACGAATGGGTTTCTTGGTTTTATTTAAAAAAAAACGTTAGGCTTTGGATAAAATAAATAATCTACAAACTTATAGCTGAGTTAATTTTATATAAAATTGCTTAAATTAGTTTTCACATATCATTCACCGTTTATATTTCAGAAGTTACATCACTTCAAAATCTTATTAGTGACTAAGCGATTATCTTCAAATTTGGTGAGTGTGATTCTTTTTGCATTCCGCAGAGGGAAAGTTGAAATATTTTTTCTAGGCCTAAAAATAACGTTTAGGAAAAGTTTATTTTTCTCGAAAACGGCTCCAACTATTTGAACCAACATTTTTGAGAATTTTTTTGTTGGCATTGGCTATCATATTATTAGAACTAAATTTACGGGAAAAGTCTATTAACCTTTCAAATAACGTTTTTTTTTTTTTTAAATGTTGGCTTTTCAGTAACGGTTTTTTGGATTACTCTCAAATTTTATATTTGAAAAGCCGAAATAAATTGTGCGTATCATATTTTTGAATTATATTTTTTTTTTCTAAACTAATTTTGAATTTTTTTGAAAAATCAATATTTTTAAAACTAATCCAAAAAATTATTTTAAATTTTATAATCACATGTAAGTTAAAAAATTCTAAAAAAAACTGCATACCAAAATTCCCAAAAAAATGTTTTCAAAAAACTAAAAATAAAAAACAGGATTTTATCAAAACCGGTCTAACAATTTTCGAAATACATTTTTCATAAATTCTTTGTTATTTAAGACGTGTGATAGTACACTTCATTTTAACTAAAAACCGTATGGTATTGTGGTTTTTAATACTTTTTATAAGTTCAAACTGTGTTATTTTCAACGTAAATGTTACTTGTTTCTGTCAAAGATCTTGCTTTCCAATGTAATTAGGCACATATAAGAACAAGTACGTGCGACCCAGTCATGCCCGTTTTTTCTCCAATGCCTACTGTTTTTGAAATAAAATAAAAAAAAACCATTTGTTAGACCTTTTTTGACCCCCCGATAACGGACCTAGCGTACATGGTAAAGTTGATGACTTTTCTAAGATTATAAACCACATCAATTCCAACCCAAACAAATTATTTACATCCTTGACAGGAGTTATTCAGGCCACCTATTAGCAATATATTACTTGACGTATTAAATTTGATATAAAATAATTTTCATCCATTAAACAGCTGAGTGCAGGTCGTTGTATAATCGGTTAAGGGTAACCTGAGAAAAACTCGTTATTTGTGTTTATAATGTACATAAAAAAAAATTTTAATTTAGAATCGAAAATTTTAATGTAGGAACGTATTTCTATTTTTGACTTTTTTTAGAATCGGGCCTTATACCACCAAAAAAATCATTGCACCCATGTGCATAAAGAACTCACATACCAATCAATTTGAACCACGAATCGACCATCAAAACATATTTGCCCTGTGTCCGGAGCTGCAAGACACAGCGAAAGCTCCTCCGAATGCCGCATTTATGTTGCAATCGTTTTTCATGATGTGCCTAGTGGTAGAGCAGCATCCACAGCTCATCGTTTCATTTCAAAGATAATGCCATACAGTAGTCCATCAAATATACATCTACAACTATAGGTTGAGCAATGGATGGATGCGCCTCGCGTATACGTCATCGTATGCTCCATGCCATGGATCCTTTAGGTGGTTTAGTAAAGGAACCGCAAACTCAAAATTCAATTGAACTGTTTACCTCCTTGCGACCGCGTGTATTGAAAATGGTGAAAAGAAAATCAAACCCCGTAGGAAGAGGAAGAAACTTCTGACGGACGAGGATGACGGTTCCTCACACAAGGATCTTGGATTTGGGAACTTTTCCAATGCACTTTATGCGCAGTAAAGTCCCGACTTTTGCTGGAGATAAAAGTTGGGGTATAGAGAGAGCAGCCGTAAACATTTCTGAACTCCGTTCAATAAGTTTTTTTTTTATTTAGTTTTTTTTTTCTTCCTTTTGGTGGGCTTCAGCAGGCGTTCGGAGCTCAAGAATTTCAAATTGACTTTGTGTCTGCTTTTGAAGGCATCAACATGCATTTGAAGGAATACCTACTTTGTTGCAGAATGATAGATGGGAGACTGTAGTGCTTTTGAAAGAGCCGCACTATGATAAGTTAGTTTTGAAAGTGCAAGGGATTGCGGTTCAATGAAGCGCCAAGAACCGACATTTTTGGGGATCATTAAGAGGGAACAATTTGAATGGGTATTTTCGACAGTTTATTCGAATGAATGACAGCTAAGTGAAATGGGAATGTTTCAAAGAGCAGGGATTTTGAAAGGATAACACTCCTTTGAATGGCGATTTAACCACTTTATTGCTGTTTATTGCTTTTGTTTATAGTGTCATCCATTTTCCTCTTTATGTGGAATCGATTATTTGGATGGTTTAGGTTTGGAGGATGCATATGTTTTGAGAATTGAAAGGTTTGCTATTGAAGATGATATTGTCAATAAGGAATAAAGAAATCAAATCTATAGTATTTAGATGCTTGGATATATTTTTCTTGGTAGAATATAACTTTCATCTTTTTGGTGATTCTTCAGAGTCTTGTTGAAACGTTCTATATTAACTGTATATGTAAATTATTATTGTTCTTTGTTTCTTTATGCCAAGGAGCGAACATACATCAGGAAGATATTAGACTCAAGATTCCTCTCCTTGGTGAAAACGCTATTTTATATATATTGGTGTACCATGTATCTTAGATTCAAGGTTTGGAATGACTGCATTGTGTAAAGATTCATTCCTTCCAACATTAGGTGGGGAATGACCTTCAGATAGAGATAGATTGTATCTATGCAGTACGTCCACTTCTGATTTCGGCCTGAACTAACGAATATTTTTGTATGACTATATAGGTGTTGGAAAACATAAACTAATGGAAATAAGTGACCTAACCATTATGGGTACGTCAAAGTGATGTACTCATGGTGACTATAAGTACCGATTGCACTTTTCAAGACAACATGGAATTACTGGCTAATGATAACTTGTTCATGTTAAGTATTTTTACTGTAATAACAAACATACCATTGCTACTAAAGGAAATGTTGCTATTGTCCTTTTCAGAATAATTCTAGGAGTCTTATTTGCTATTTTGTATTCAAAAATATTTGAAGCATAATATCCTTTCCTTGGCACATTCATATCAAAAGTTCTTGAAAACTTTTTTGCTACTCTTCCAATGAATAAACTAACCAAACAAATATACGGACTTTCTTAGTTAAACCTTTGTAAAAACACATACATACATACTTACGTATCCTGAAGAATGTTTGTTGGATATCCTTCCGACACCTGAATTTAATAGAAAGATTCCTTCATATCCGCAAGTTGGAAGAATAAATCAGCTTGGCACTGTGACACATCTATGGGTGTTGACACACAGGAAGCGTGGATTTCACACATTATATATGATGCATATAATATGTATTTAGTAGATATAGGTATATGAATATCTTAAGGACTTCAATGAAAAAAGTTTATGTATATTTAACCATAAATATATGTTGAGGATTCATGGACTTGGTTGGTTCGTTTTCAACAGAATAATCCGGTAGGAAAAAGTATATTCAAACATTACGAAACTTTATGAACAAGAAGTTATAAAGAGTGAAAGGTTTCTTGTAATACTTTGAAGGGTTTTTTCCCAGAGCAGACGATTTAATCAACTCTTATAATCGTTATCATCGAATAACTTTTTTTTGCAAAAGTCAGTTGAGTAAGTTTTAAACTAAATAAAGAAACGATTTAGATTTATTCAATGCAAAAGGTAGATAGGGTTTTCTTGGGAGTGAAGTCAAGTTAAATAAAAACATCATAGTAAATTAATCGTGCGGAAGGCTTGGACCAGCTTAAATATCGGAGGATTTAATCTTTTTGTTTTCATTGAAATGGTTTTGTTCTAGCCGTAAAGATGTAGATCCAGCTTTGGGTGAATCCAATAGATACACAACTAAGTAAACAATTTGTCCCTATAAAAATTTGCGAGAGAATTCAAAGAATTTATAACTGTAAGGTCCCAATCTTATGCCTCTTTTATGTCATTCATAAAAAGAAAAATATTATGATAACGAAAGAAGTAAGAACGAGTCGTTTTTGATAATTATCTTCCTAACTTAAAAGAAAATTAAGGAATGGATAGCTTAAACGTGAATTTCCTCCCAAGAGAACCACCATCTGTATTGAAGGTTGTGTTTTGCTTTTGATTTTCATAATAGAGTAAGACTTAAGTAACGAGTACTTTAAATTACGTGATTCGTTGATGAATGATGACAATACTGAGTTTCACATACGTACATATGTAGGTATATAAAGCCAAAATCCTTGGGAAAAATGTTACATATAGAAATTACACATCAATTTAACCTTTAAACATTTTAAAATGTTGAACTTTGCAATATTCAATCGGTTTATAGCGAAAAAAATGAGATAAGATGCAGTCCAAACCTGGCATTTGCCGTGTAAAGACAAATTTGGTGCGAATATTTTTTTGACCGCGTGTGAAAGATATATAATATCATAGCTGATTCTTTCTTTTCAAGCCACTAAAAAGGTAAGCGATGGATTGGGGACCGCCCCCTCATACCGATAACAGGTTTAATGGCCTCAATCCAGAGGTCAATATAAGCCTACAAAAAAAAAAAACAAAAAAACTCTAAACGAAAAACCAGAGACGATGACGACTATCCGCTACTACCCATAATTACGAACGACACCAACATCCCACGCTTTCTTATTAAAAGTGGAACAGAAAAAGCTGTAAGTGCAACAGGAAAAGATGAAATTCAACTACGCACTCTTGCTTCTTACAATCCCTTCCAAATAAATAGAGGCTTGGAACACATATCGAAAGATATTTTGGAGGTTAAGGCAATGAGGTCAGGTGATCTTTTACTCAAAGTCTTTAATGAAGCAATCGCAAAAAAATTCCTCAAAGCTAAACTAATCGATTCAATTCCGGTTAAAGTAACTAACCACGTTGCCCTAAACTCTGTGCAAAGAAGAATTTACTCGAGACATATAATCGATATTCCTGAAGCAGAACTCTTAGAAAAACTTAAAAAGTTCAAAGTAACTGAAGTAAGAAAAATTATGAAGCGTGAAAAAGACAGCTTGATACCAACAGGTGCAGCAATTATTACATTCGATTTAATCCGACGGCCGCAAGCTATCAAAATAGGTTGGATGAACTGCAAAGTTGATGAATATATTGCTAATCCTATGCGCTGCGTGCTATGCCAAAAATTGGGACATACTAAAAACCGCTGCACTAATGCAGCACTTTGTAAAGAATTCGCACTTCCGCTACCACATACCTACACCTTGTACCAGCACATTCTGTATCAATTGCAATGAAGAAACCCACACGTCGTATGAACCCTCCTGCCCCGCTTTCCTTCGGTACAAATCTGTCAATAAGATCAAAGCTGACCGCCGGTGCACCGTTCGTGATGCATGGCAAATCTATAACGACAAACCCGTCACTTCACCAACTAAAGCCTCCCAAAAAAAGAAACGAAAATAACCCGACAGTAGCCGAAATAATAAAGAAACGCGTAGAAAATCAAATGAAGAAAACAACCATCTCCGCCAACTCCAGTCCACCACTCACTGAGACGACAAATATTCAAATCCAAAATGAAAACAAACCAAACACTCACAATATTGAACCCATGACAAAATCTCCACCACTCAATAAATCACTCCAAAACCATCCCAGCCACCTACCACAGCAAACCAAGAAAATACCCCAAGCCCAAACACACTCAACTCAAAAATCTCTCTCATCTTACGCTCCCAAATTACAAAATCCTACTAATTTCTCTCATCATTCCGAAAAAAATGCAAATATACCTTCTACATCAAAGGACAACATTATGGATATTGACTATGAATCTGAGCAATCCGTTTGCCCAAACTTAACAGATCACTCAAACTTACTCCAACAAAATCTCACTCTCACACAACAACCAAACCACAATATACCACACACACAACTTTCGATAAATACAAAAAATGATAAATTATAATGGCTCTGTTGGAATTTGACTTTGTCATCCTCCAATGGAACCTCCAAGGCTTTTTAAACAATAAACACGGTTTAGAACGTTTAATTAATAAATATAACCCAGATATAATAGCACTACAAGAAACCCATATAACACCTAATACAAATAAATACTTTAAAATGAAAAACTACCAAACTTTTGAACATAATAAAAATTATCATTATGCCAAAGTAGGTATAGGTTTTCTTGTCAAACAGAATATACCCATAGAATCGCATATCACCTCCACATCAAACTTGTTGCATCAAACAATCGAAATTAGAGCAAATAGGACAATTAACATCAAAAACATATACAGGGAACATGACGTTATCATTACTCCAGAAATCCTAGAAGATATTCCATTAAGAAATCGTAACCAGCATATAATATTAGGTGATATAAATGCACATAATACGTTATGGGGATCAAATGCAACTAAACCTACTGGATTAAAGGTCGAAAACTTTGCAAATCATAGAAATCTAGTCCTTCTTAATGATGGTTCACCAACTTTCTTTAGCACTAGAAATACTCTTACGGCAATCGATGTGTCATTTGCAACTGAGGATATTGCACCCTTACTAAATTGGGAGGTCATACCTTCCGGCTCAGAAACTAAAGACCATATTCCAATCGTGATACAAACTCCACAAAGGAAAATAACAAAGAAGTTCCAGGCACGTTTTAAAGAAAATTTGGCTAATTGGAGGTTATTTGAATCAACCACACAAACCCTTTCATTAGAAATAGCTTCATCAAATAACATTAACCAGGAAGCTGCAAAAATTAAAAAAATCATCAGAACAGCTGCAGCAAAAAGTATCCCTGTAACAAACTAAAAAAGACACAAATCAAATCCTATTTGGTTCACCAAAACCATTTCCATCCTTGTAAAAGAAAAACATGTTGCATGGTCAAAATTACGAAGAATCCCCACAACAGAAAATTGCATTTATTACAGGAAAACTTGTTCGAAACTTCGGAGAGAATCTATCCAAGCCAAAAGATTGTCGTGGGAAAATTTTATCAATACCATGAATCCAACTCTAGACTCTAGAACACTATGGAACAGAATAAGGTCACTCCGAACCTCGAAGCCACCTCAAGAATTCCCTCACATGTTTATGAAAGAAACCATACAAATAGATCCCAGAGTGATAGCAAATACTTTCGCTAACAAATGGAAAGGATATAGTGCTGACATCTCTTACCCTAACAATACGATCCAAAAAAAGATCAGTTTTAATATAGATAACCTCCTTAATCTTTTTGACCAATCGGAATATCTCATGGAAGCAATCACACTAATCGAACTAAAGCTAACCCTGCAAGGTACAAAGGGAACGACGCCGGGAGAAGATAAGATTACGTACAATATGGTAAAATATTGTGATGATAGTCTCAAAAGAAGAATTTGTTCTCTGTACAACAACATTATGGATAAGGGTATTTTTCCACAGGACTGGAAGCGGGCAAAACTTAAACCCACACCTAAAAAGACACAATCATCCCATTTATATGAAGAATATCGACCCATATCACTCCTTCCCATTCTCTCTAAGATTTTTGAGAAAATCCTAGCAAGACGAATTGGTTGGATGATGGAAAAGAAACTGCACCCGGCACAATATGCCTTTAGACCTAATAGAGGAGTTCAAACACTCTTACAGCTATTGGAACGAAAAATTGCCCAAAATCTGTCTGCAACGAAACACAGTATGGTAATGTCATTAGATCTTGAAAAGGCGTTTGACAGAATCTTAGCTTTTCCAGCTATCAATCAGCTACACTCATGGGGAGTTCCAAAAAAAATCCTACAAATAATTCTCTCTTTTCTCTCAGGAAGAACCTTTCAAGTTAATGTTGATGGATACAAGTCGTCTCTAATTAAGCTGGAAAATGGGATCCCTCAAGGTTCCCCACTTTCAGTGGTAATATATAACGCCTATATCGATTCCTTAGTAACACAGTTGGCCCTGCCAAGATACAACCTTCACTTCATCGGAATTTATGCTGATAATATTTACGCTCTAGCATCAGGTGATACTACCCACGTCAGACAAATTATTGAAGAGACTGACTCCGCGATACACAATTGGGCTCAGGAAAGAGGTGCAGTAGTCCCACCAGCCAAAACGGAAGCTCTTCACCTCTGTAGAAAGAAAAATGTGTACAATCCCCAATTATTCTGCGTGATATCCCGATTCCGCCTCAAAAACAACTAAAAATACTTGGTGTAAATTTTAGTGGTAATCTCAAATGGGACATACATACCAAAAACTTGCTTAATCAATTAAAATCCAAGAATAACGCACTAAAAATGATTTGCTCTCGAAAGAAAGGACCACACCTGGAAACAGCGATCAAAATAGCAAAAGTGTTAGTAGAAGGAACTCTTCATGGCATGACAGTCTTTATGTTTACAACAAAAAAGAACATTGATAAAATTGACGCCGCAATCAATGAATGTTATCGCACAGCTACAGGGGCACTAAAAACAACACCAATCGCAGCACTCCGAATCGAAGGAGGATATACCACCTTTGAACAACTTGCAAAGAAAAGAGCAGCAAATATAACCAGCAAGGGATTAGCTGCGTTATGCACCCCCTTCATACTGTACTAAAAGAAGAAATTCTCAGCAGAAAACCAAATCGTAAAAATTCCACTTCCGCCTTGAAGAATAGGGTCTCTTTGCTACCTTCATTTCCCGAAATGAGTTTAAAAGACAGCTTCAATCCCCGCCACCTTGGAAAAGAAACTTTCTCAAAATCGACACCAGCTTAGCACAGTTTAGAAAAAACGAAACCCTATGTGAACAATACCGTAAGCTCCACAAGGATATGATAGCTCCTTCAAATGCAGATCGTATTTTTTATACCGATGGCTCTTTCCATGATAATAACTCCTCATATGCAGTGATTGAATTTAAGATGAACGGAAACACAAAACTTATCCATCAAGGACTATTATTGGAACTAGCTGGAAGCTACATTTCAGAACTAACAGCTATCGAAAAAGCTATATCCATAGCCCAATGCCTTAAGGAGAGAACCATTATTTTCATCGATAACCTAAGCATCCTTTATGGACTTCGCAGTGGACTTAACAAATGTCCTTCCCTGGAATCCATCAGAAGCAGCCTCAATAATCACAACAATATAATGTTAGCTTGGGTACCTGCAAACGTAGGAATACCGGGTAATGAATTTGCAGATACATCAGCTAAAGAAATTAATAAATACCCTTTGACAGTAGAAATCCCTATTTCTTATCGACTTATATTGAATCAATACAGAAGGCGCAGATAGCTGAGGAGTGGAAACATTCAGAAACTTTTCTTCGAAAACATCACTCTTCCCCTAATCATAAACCATACAATACAGCATTTACGAGAAATTACTGTATAAAACTGCTGCGAATCAGGGTAGGAAAAACCCTTTTCACCAGTCGGCATTTGTACAACAGAGAATCCCCAGAAGAATGTCAGAACTGTGGAACTGCTCTTACTATTTGGCATATATTGGTTACTTGCCCTATCTCTAAGCGTATAAATGAACCACAACTTATTGAGCAACAACTCGCAGACCTTTTAGATCCAACTCTTTTGCAGTCCCTTCAAAACATCAAAGAAACAACAATACTCCACAACAAGTTTAATGATATTTAAATTCTTAATGTCTAAAATACAAGTTAATCTTTTACTTTTGTTATTTCTTATTTTTGTGTTCAAATCAACTATTCACACAAATTAAAATTTTACTTATGTACGTACATACATAAATGTTAACTAATTATAATTTCTAATATACTTGAATTATTTGTGCATTTCAAAAAACGACACTATATGGCCTTGCTGCCCTAGTGTCTTCCTTAAAAATAGTTTATAAATTAATTTTGTAAATTATTTAGCTATAAATAAATAAATAAATGAGATAAGATGATTTAAAAATAATCTATTAATTTATGAAAAAGTGTTTTGAACAATAAATAAAGAATGCTGACAAAAAATGTTCCTTATGCCTCACATTAAAAAAAAACAATCTGTTTAAAAATAAATTACAAACAAGGTCCTGCAAACCAAGATCCTTCCGCAAAAAATCTTCCATAAAGTGGAAATTGTTGCGCGTGATGGCGGATGGACTCATTCGGGTCTTCTTCCATGCTCTGCTCCACCGAAACGAACCATTATTTTGGTAATAAATTTGCAAAATTAGCAAACTTGTTCGGAAGTAAGTTTATTCATTATGAAACGGCAAACTAAACTGAGC
This sequence comes from Platycheirus rosarum, assembly GCA_963971375.1. Lineage (NCBI taxonomy): Eukaryota > Metazoa > Arthropoda > Insecta > Diptera > Syrphidae > Platycheirus > Platycheirus rosarum. Next base: position 50,133,556 of record OZ020509.1, on the reverse strand, counting down.
ATAAATCAAGTGACAGCTGTCAAAAAGACCAACTCCGAAAGAAGTATTGCCAGATTGAAAACCACACGTCTGTTAAAATAAAAAAATATTTTTTTTTTTGAAAATTCTTTCATTTTTTTAATTAGCTTAAAAGTTTCCTCGGAAAAACTAAGTATGCAATAAAATTTGAAAACTAAATGTCTATCGAGGAAAAAAAATATTGAAAATCATTCGACCAGTTTTTTTAAAAAAGTGTTTTTTTTAAACTTTTCGAAAAAAATATTTTAAATTTTTTTCTAGTATGTCATTATAAGGAAATCTGTAGTTCTTATCTGGGAATATTATTTAAAAAAATTCAATCAACCCATTTTCAAAATATTTCAAAAACCAAATTTTTTTTTGAAAATTTAAAAATATCGAAAAAAAAAGATTTTGAAAATGTTGAAATGCAATATTAATTGAATTATAAATGACTTCCTGTTTGCAAACCGCATTTGAAAAAAACCGGTTATATGAGAGGTACCGTTAGAACAAATTTCCAAAAATTTGTTCTAACTTAAATATGTATTGTTGTAAAAAAATAGCACCCTGAAAGTTTTATCAAAATCGTTAGAGCAGTTATTGAGAAAATCAAACTTTTTGTTAAACATTGTATGGCAGGTACCTTTATTTTTCGACCTAGAGCAAAAATGAAAAACACCCCCCGATATACTACCTAATAAATACTTAATACCAAATTTGAAGCAAATCGGCCCATCCGTTTACGCTGTAGAGGCGCGAACGGACAGACAGACTGACGGAAGGAATTTCCGGGCCCACTTTTTTCGACTTCTCTATCATCGCAATGTCATGTTAGATTTTTTTTATATTATTATTATATAAATTATAGGTACTATAATACAAGTTATGCATTCGTGCAGATTAAAAAATTTGAGATAACAATCAAACATGACATTACGGTGAGATGTTCCCTTGCCATTTTCAACTGCAAACATTAAAAACCAATGTAAATCGACATCTCCTATCTCTCCCCTCCCTATCTTCCTAATGATCGCGCAGTGTGTTACATTAAAAGGAAAACAAGTAGTCCCTTGTGGGCGCGTTAATTATAAAAAAAATTACGATGATAGAGAAACATATTTGAGTTACTGGCAAAATTATGTCCGTCTGTCTGTCTGTCTGTTCGGATGTATTTTGGACTGCAGCCTAAACGGTTGCGCCAATCGTCTTCAAATTTTGAACTTAAGGTTATTTTAACATTCTACAGAGGATTTTTTTCAATTTTTTTTTAGCCATATAACCTTTATGTAAAAGCTTATTTTCTCGAAAACGGCTCCAAGAATTTTTATAAAAAAAAATCAGTGTACTTCTGTAGGTATGCATTATATTTTGGTGAAAAAAAAAATTAATATGGTGGGCTAGAAACGGACCATAGGACCGGTTTTTTTCTTCGACTTTCTCGAAAACTAGTGGTCCGATTACAATCAAAATTGATAGTCAAGAGGATGTAGGTAGCCTAAGTAATTTTGCTTTTTTGAAAAATCAATATTTTGAAAACGGGTAAGTGAATTTTTTTTAATTTTGTTTTTAAATGTACGTTATTTTTGTGCTTAAGTTTGTATTCTTGAATTATTTTTTTCTTATTTTTTAAAGAAATAAAATGGCGTTTAATTTTTTCCGCTGAAAACTATTTTACGTACTTTTTTCAGACAATCAAAAGTCAGAAAAATCGAATATAATCATTGAAGTTCCCTTAATATTTTTCAAATTTTATTCCAAGCTGTGACCGGACCGCACATAAAAGCAAGTACGTGCGATCCAGCCGTGCAATTTATTTTGCATGTTTTAAGTCATTTCCTAGAAAGTTTCCCTTCCTGCCTCCTGGCAAAATGATGGGGGGGGGGGGTAGAACCTCTCCAATACGATTTTTGTTTGTCTCGACCCAACCTACACGCTTTCACTTTTATTCCATCTCTCTTGAATCATTCTGTATACAAAAAAAAATATTTTCCTAATAAATATCATTAATATTGTTTAATCAATAAAAATACTTCTTTTCCCCCTCCAAAAAGTTTCTGATATTGAAAACTATAACAAAACAAAGTAAACCAAAAAAAATTTATCGAAGTCGGAATTGTTCTTCAGGACTTCCGATAAAAAGGCTTTATTGACACTACTATGCTTGCACAGGTGAAAAATGAGCACATTGTACACTTGATCCTTGAAAGAAACAATTAACATTAACTTTGAAAAATAACATGGTCTGAACCTATAACAAGGAATTTATGAAAAATTATTTCGAAACTTGTAGGACGGATTTTGTAAATTACTGTTTTTTTTTTATTTTTAGTTTTTTGAAAAAAACAATTTTTTTTTTTAGATTTTGGTATGCAGTTTTTAGAGTTTATTAATATACAGATGATCATAAAATATACAAAATATTTGTTTTTCATTAGTTTTAAAATATTAAATTATATCAAAAATTTATTATAAATTGACAAAAAAAAAACATTTAAAATGTTGGTATGAAAAATTAATTTAGCTACCTATTCATATATAAAATTTTATAGAAATCTAATGAACCGTTACCGAGAAAGTAGAGAATTACAAAAACCGTTATATGAAAGATACTTATAATAGACTTTTCCGGTGAATTTGGTTTTCATAAAATGATAGCCCATACCTACAAAAAAAAACTCAAAAAATTGTAACAAAGTAGTTGGAGCCTTTATTTTTACACTACAAATAAAGTTTCTAAATCCCTCTGAGGAATGCCAAAACAATCAGACATACCAAATTTGAAGGTAATCGTTTAAGCTGTTAAGGATGCAGCTCGTTATACATACAGACGGACTATTTTTAAAAAAATAACATAACAATGTTTGGTTATTTTTTCCTTTGCGATCGCACTCTAGGCATGACTATTGATTCTTCACCAAAATGAATGACGCACGTTAAAAATGAAAAAGTTCAACTCGAAATTAAACTACGAGAATTTAACAGACTTATTGGAAAATACTCTAAACTTCGTACTATATCTTGATCAACTGATTACTTCTTATCAGTGTCGAAAAATAGTCTGCGACACTGACAGTACCGAAAAGTGTTAGCACTTTATCATTCAATTATTGTTTTTGTCAATCCCATCCGCAAAATTAATGCAATGAAATCAGATTTCATCTGAGGAAAAACACTAACTGTTAACTGGAATTCGTAGCTAATCAACATTAGTTGTTCAAAGTAAACTCATGTCACATTACAAAGGAGATGTCTTACTTCAGGATAGTAAGTGGATTTAGTAGTAATTTAAGGATTTTATTCGTAAAATAATTCTTGCTAACCATCAAATAACCCCCAACAACGAATGAAAGCACTAATCCAATCAATAGACAATTACTTATCCTAAGCTAACCACACTGCCACAAGGAGCAAATATTATGTTGTTGCTACTTTTAGTAAACAGAAGCATGTTTACTCTTTAACTATAGGATTAATTGGTCAAATATTAGCAAATATTTCCGAAGCAATGCATTGCAAATATTTCCTTCTAGTGAATTCTGTTTAAGGAAATGTTTATGTATAGTTAGTAGTTTTGTACTCCTATTATCCAGCTGGTCAGTCATTTCTCATTTCGAATTAATTATCTGCAAAGATAAACAATGCCGAATAATAACTGCTTAGGGTTATGTGTTGTAGTTATTATACACATATACGAGGTGCAAGTTAGCAAATAAATTACCTTTTAAGAGAAACCTAACTTACATGCCACTATCTATGAGTGATACTTGCATAGAAGAAACCGTTCACATCTCTGTCTTCGGAATGTGTACCTTTTACAGACCACTTTCAAGAATGTTGCCAAGTGTCTAGGTTTCCTTCGAAGATACAAACAATTTTTAATCCCGTCTGATCTCAATTTAGTCTATAAAGCATTCATCCAACCCTCAAGTATTATTCTCATATTTGGGCCGGTGCTCCTAAAACATACTTCAATTTCTTGCAAAGCATTCAAAACAGAGCTTTAAAAATAAAAGGTGAACCGGAAATAACAGACAAAAATAATCCTTCTATAATAAAATGAGATGCAAAAGCTGTCTTCAGAATCTTTGTTCCTCACAAACTAACATTTCTCAGTGCATCTTTCTTCTGGAACACGGTAATAAGATTGGAGTGATTTTTATTAAGCATCACTCAAGTTTTAAATTTATATTGTACGACATACCTGGCTAAGTTTTTACTTGTGATTATATCGGGTTTTTCAATAAGAGCGCTACAAAAGTTTTTTTTTTAAATAAAACAAAAACGGTTTTGAATATCAATGCAATTCTTTATTTCTGTGAAATTACGTTTGATGCCATTATGTATGAAACTCGATTTCTTTTGCATGGCCAGCACGGGCACGCTTGCAGAAGTCCAATCGCTGAACCCAATTTTCAACGGTTTTCAAGCATAAATCGGCCGATACTGCTGCAATTTCACGTTCGATATTCGTACGAAGTTCATCAATCGTCGCTGGCTTGTTGGCATAGACCATAGACTTGACGTAGCCCCACAGGAAATAGTCTAATGGCGTCAAATTGCACGACCGAGGCGGCCAAGCGACTGGACCATTTCGTGAGATAACACATTCTCCAAACTTGGTTTCCAATAAATTGATTGTGACATTCGCTGTGTGGCTTGTGGCGCCGTCCTGTTGGAACCACATGTCCTCCAAGTCCATATCATCCAATTGGGGCCAAAAATATTCGGTTATCATTTAACGGTAGCGATCCCCATTCACAGTAACGTGTCGGTCTTGATCATCACGGAAGAAGTACGGCCCAATTACGCCGCCCGCCGGCCCATAAACCACACCAAACCGTAATTTTTTCGGGATGCAATGATGACTCATGGAGTACGTATGGATTGCTGCCTGACCAATACCGCATATTTTGTTTATTGACGAAGCCAGTCAGCCAGAAATAAACCTCATCGCTGAAGATGATGATTCGATGAAAATCCGAATCATTTTCAAGTTGTTGCTCAGACCAATTCACGAACATACGACGCTCAGTTGTTGATCTGCTAGGACGATTATGACGACCATAAATTGGACGTAGCGCTCTTAACGTTGATGCCACTGACTCCGAATTTCGGTAGTAAATTTTAATAATTTCGACTCGTTGTTGGCTCGTATGTCTTTCCATCATGAAATGGCAAACCTTATTGAAGAGAAATGTCAAAAGAGCGGCAAGAAATATGGCGTCGTTTGCTGTCCCTGTAGCTCTGCTTTAATAGCATCCCTTTTGAAAAACCCACATGACATGATAGAGAAGTCGAAAAAAGTGGATCCGGAAATTCCGTCAGTCTGTCTCTCTGTATGTCTGTTCGCACCTCTACATCCTAAATAGTCCAGTCAAAATAGACAAAAATAAGTTATAACTTAGCCAAAATTCGCATAGAGCTGAAAATTGGCTGAGACGTTAAATACATCATTATAAATGAAATGACGTGTACAGGCATTTGAGTGCATATTATGTAAAATATGAATTTTTTAATGATTTAAGCCGCGATATCTCACGAATGGTAAGTCCTAAGAGAAAAAGTGATCGAGCTATTTTTGTAGAGAATTGTATGATCTACAACTTTTGTCTAAACTATTTTCACGATAAAACTTACCGTTTTCGAGAAAAAATGGAAAAAACCTTAATTTCGTATGTTTGATCTTGAATAAATTTTCTTGCAGATGTAGGATCGAAAGGGATTTTTGACATTTCATTTATAATGATGTATTAAACGTCTCAGCCAATTTTCAGCTCTATGTGAATTTTGGCTAAGTCAAATTTTGAGTGGACTAAAACGGATGTGCTGATTTGCTTCCAACTGGGTATTTAGTATTTATTTGGTTATGTTTTTCATTTTTGCTCTAGGCCGAAAAATAACGGTACCTGCCGTACAATCTTTAACAAAAAGGTTAATTTTCTCGATAACGGCTGAAACGATTTTGATGAAACTTTCAGGGTGTTATTTTTTTACAACAATAAATCTTTCAGTTAGTATAATATGAGCTACTGCGTGCGATCCAGTCGTGCAATTTATTTGATATGGTTTCTGAATTTGAAGATTCTTTACACATTCTAATGAGTGGGTTCTTAAAATCTTAGCAACTGCCCACATATTTTTTTGTTCATTTTATTATCAAATTCAAGCTCCACTATACCTTGATTGTTGGGCCAATATTTTTATCTGACGCAGCCACAATTAACTTGATAGTGCTTTATTAATGCGCAGCCCAAGTCTTTTGTGCAGCCTGTTCGATCTAAATAAAGGAGAATCCTATTGAGCTAGTTGATTTCTTTCAATAATTCACTGCCGTCTGCATTAGCCAAAATTCTGCTGGACGGGCATCAAAGACAGCTATGTACTTTAACTAGGCTTTAAAAAATGATTATCATGATTAGACTACTTACGTGTATTTATTAGGGATGCGAAATTAACTCATGTTTTGGTTAAGTTCTACCGGGCTATGATATCGAAGGCGGTTGTATAAATATGGTGTATTAAGGGTATTGAGATTTTCCCCATAGACACTATCCCCAAACTAAAATCCCCAAACCCAAAATCTCCACTAACAAAATCCACCAAAGAAAAAACCCACATGGCGAAAATCGCGCGATTTAATCGGGTGTCGTATTGAATCCCCAAAAAAAACCCCCCGGAATAATATCCAACTAAATAATTTATTTTGCCAAAATCCCCACGAAATCTCCAAATCCTCAGTATCCGTGCAGTGCACATCTTCATTTATGCATGTAGTTTTACAAAAAGTAGAAGTTCTTTCTTTTGTGTACATAAAACATTTAGAATTAACAGATACTTTTCTTTCATTTTTCCTTTTCGTTATATGTAAAACAATACGAGAAACCATTTTGTTCACATTATTATTATGACTATTTTATAAATCGCCCGCGCGATTTAATCGCATGATTCACTACTTGAACATAATTGTTTTGAGGATATTCACTTGGAGATTTCCGCCCTGGGTATTCTTTCTTTGATTATGGATTTGGGGATTTTACTTCGGAGAGTACATTTTGGGGAAATTATCACCAACCCGATTTAATCGCCTGATTCACTATTTTAACACATTTTTTTGGAGATATTTGGTTTGATTATATTGCATGATATATGGGCAATTCAAAGAGAAAATATGTAAACATAAAATGCTTTATAATGTTTGTAATGTTTTATTAAAGTAAAAGTTATTTTCAAAATTAGTGTTTTACAATAATTAGAAAAAAAGGTTTCTCTTAATGTTTTAAATAACAAAACGAAAAGGAAATATTAAAAAAAAGTTTCTCTTAATTTTTAATGTCTTGAAATAGTTTTACATAATATAATCTAACATAGAGATATGTTATGCTATTCCTCTAAAAAAAAATCAGTTTAGATGCGCTTTTTCATTGTTCTACCAATCTTTTTATTTTATTATGTTTAGTAATGCAGATGTATACGCATACTGGGGATTTGGAGATTACGTGGGGATTTTGGCCAAGAAGATTGTTTTCATGGAGATTTCGTGCATGTATATTATGTCTGCAGGGATAATATCCATTTGGATAAAATTTGTCCAATGGGGATTTTTTTGGGGGGATTTAGTAATACTCCCAGTTTATTGGGATGATACATTTCAGACTTGTACTCCATAACCTTGGAATAAAATCACATTTATAGTTCCTGAATACCTCCTAATCACTTCTAATTTAATTTTAAGACCGATGTCGATTATTTAAACTTCATATCTTAGTCAGGCATTGGGTTTCGGGGTCCTCTCTACAAGTTCAAGGTCGTTTTCTTATCCTTAGGAATCCTCAGTAAATCTTGAATATCTATATGAGGCTGATTTCTTTCGATTTGGCTCCTATGCGAAGGGTTCAAGCCAAAACATTTTGATTATTACATTGGCGATGATGGTAGTTATGTAGGTAGAATGGAAGGCCTTTCGGAAACTTACTTTGTATTGCAATTTTTGATAATTCTTCTTTATCAAAAGACAACCAGCTTAAAGTAAGAAGATTTTAGGGTATTAAAAGGTATCTTCAACTTGTTTTATTTTTGTATTCAAAGAAAAAATTTCAATCAACATTAAACTACTGGGCAAGCAATGAAACTATTTTTCCGCACAATGAACTTGATTAAACTGATAAACCAATTAATAAAATATTAAGTAAACATGTCTGCCCGAATTGAATTCTGCGCGTCTTTATTTACAATGACCGAGCTTCAATTCTATTAGCATATCTTATCCAAGGTCGGTTAAAAAAATAAACATTACAGAGCCATCGTCTACGTTTTGATATTCATGAGACGTAACCTCCAAAACACCTCACCGACAATTCACAGAGAACATTAACTATTTATTATGTTTCGGTAGTCACTTAAAGCGGCTACCTTAAGAAATTATTGAAAAAAAAACAAAAAAAAGATACAACGTATCGTAATGTATCTTTTACTCGCCACGCACCTGCACGTTTTACTAATTAAACAACTTCGACTTGGTTATCTAGGTAGACGTACCTCACACTTTTGTCCATACTCGCAAAAGTCAATATAATTATTATCGGCTAACATCTTCGGCAGGCACTTGGAAATTTATAATTGCATTAAAATATTGTCAATATAATGTTGACGAACGACAACAACAGTAGTTTATTTAAACAATTTATCGCAGATAATAAATATTTTTGTACATTAAAACGAATCGATGAAGTATTAGGTTTGCCTACGTGAGCATTTTGTTTACCGCGTTCTTTAAGATGTTTCATCTTTTTTTCTTTGGAAAAAAAATTACTGAATTGAGATATTAGATTAAATTTCATCAAATGGTTGTCTGAATAATTTATGATTTATGGAAGTGTTGCATGATAAATGTTAGGGAAGCACCTGATATGGGGCAGAGAGTGATCCAATATTTAAATGACGTAAGTCTAGGATTTAGCAATTTTAGAGGCAGTCAATACTAACGAGACGCTAGCTCTGAGGCTCTGACAAATGAAAGACGATTTATTAGATTTTTCAAATGGATGGATTCTGCCTTTAAAAAACCAAATGCAACACATATACAAGAGACAATACCCATTATTTCTGTATTTTGTACAAGGAAGGTAGACAAGAACATCGATGTTGTAGTACAACAAGTGGCGCCAATGGTATAAAATGAAAATGGTATACATTCTAATAACATTTTTATAAGCAGTTTTCAATCTAATACCATACATCAAAAAAGACAAGTAGAAAGATTGCAGGTATTAATCAACTTTTGGAAGAGAAGAGTAATAGGAGGTGGAATAGGAATTTTAATTACCCCTTCCTATGCGTGCAGAGATGAGGTGCCCACCTCACTATATATTTTTAAAAGAAAAAGAAATCGTGTAAGTAGGCAAGATTCAGTTATTTCAAATCTCTGAGTTGATCCTGAAACATGATAATTACTAGATTTCGAATAAGTGCTTGGAGCTTTTAAGAGATAGTATTTTGTTAATGATTCAATGATATCAATTATACTTACGGTATGCTTGTTTGAACGAAAAAATATCTTGAAGTCCAACTTTTAATAGCTGATAAAGTGACAATACCAATATGAGAGTATTTAACATTTAACAACTACGCTGAGTCACAAAATAATTGAACAATAAAAAAAATATTCTTTTATATAATATCCCCTCTCAAAATACCCTCTTATTTAGTAAAATAATTTGGTTTTGAGAAATTTGACAGTGTGATAGGTATGGGGGCGCCCCTGCAACACCACTACTTGGGGTCACTATTGGATTTAGAGTAGTGGCGAGGTTGGGTCAAAATAACTTATATTCAAATTTAAAAACTCTTTAAAAAGTTAAACAAAAATCTCGAATGAATTTTTTTCCAGATTTTTTTCGAGATATGGTCTTTTGAGATTTTTTGCATTCGAGTTTTTTGTCATCCGAGATAACGTCATGAATCCCATAGTACCACTCGAAAAGAATCATTTTTGCCATGCTTAGAACGTCTCTACAGTACTCCTTTACCGTTGAGCGGGTAGATAATAAAACTAACTTGGGATATTTTTACCTGCCCATTTTGTAACGATAAGTTGATATATCCTCCTGATCATCCCAGTTATTCTATATGTTAAACATTGACTGCGTACTTTAAGCTCAAGTATCTTGTCGGCATAGGTTGTAGCGGTCACTTCCGATTGAAATATTCGAACTAAGGGGGATCAGTTGATTATTGAAGAGCTCAGTCAAAAAAACAAGGCTTTTCGTTGGACTCGTTTATTATTTCGGTATTTTAGAAGAAAATTAAGTCATAAAGACCTAAACAAAAGAGTTTTATTGAAATATTTGATCTTGTTTGAATATTAACTGGTCAATTATAAAAATTATTAATTTAATTAAATAATACAATATATTAAATCTGAAGTTGAAATGTTGAATGAAATTCACGGGTAGAAGCCAGTTTTATAAGATTTTTGTTTGTTCCGCAATCACGCCTCTACAACTTAATTGAATTTTGATGAAAATTGGTAGGCTGATATATGAATGATATAAAAATTTACTGGCGCGACAACTTCTTAAGGAGCCAAGGCCTAGTGACTTATACTCTCAACCTTTCCTGTGTATGTGTTGTTGTCTGCAGGAATGGAAGGGACCTCCAGTTTACCGCCGAGTCCGAACGGCTACATGAGATGCACTTTTTCGAGACAAATTTTACACTTGGAGGTTTTGTCAGTTCCTTTCAAGAGGCAGTACCCCGGAAAAGAAGGTGGTTATGAGCGGGATTCGACCCAGACTCATTCGCTTAGCAGTCCGACACACTAACCACTAAGCCACGGGGCACTACGCTTGAACGAAATATTAATTTTTAATCTGAAAAAAAGTGCAAGGTTTATATGTGAAATATTGTCTGGCTGGTAATTTGTTTGTTATGCTTCCACGCCTCAACCACTGCATGAATTTGTGAAGTTTGGTAGATTGAAGAGTTAAAGGATTTACTATACTTCTGCACAGGCTACTTTTATTCCTAAGAAATGAACTATTCATTTAGAAGAAATCCGAATATTTACTTGAGTTTTGATTAGAAAGAAGCTAGTATATAATATAATTTGACATTGATTCGGTTGAATTATAAAAGGTAGCATTTCGATCAACAATAAGGCAAATCTTTGACCAAAATGTTGTGGTGGTACCAAAATGTGTTTTTGATTTTTGCGCAACCGCACATTTCAATGTCCGTTGTTGTAAATACCAGCTTTAATATCCATCCTTTATCTTCAAGCCTATTGTTCGTACAATCCGGTATTCGTATTTTTTAAAGAAACCTCAAAAGGATGTCATCCCCCATTTTTGTCACATAAAAAAAACTAATATTCCTAATTGCCAGGGAAAATAATTCAATGAATATCTATGTACAAGTTCAGCTTTTTCAATAAATCTCCTAATCTCCTTATTTAGTCCAGAGTGTCCATTGTCGTGTCCTCCCTATTCTTTTGTGTTGTTCCTGCTACTTCTCTACTCCTACGAAAGGAATGTATCTCTCGGATTCGACCAACAAGAAAAAAAAAAGAAAAAGTTCAAGGAAACAGCCAAACAACACAAACCTGTCGACTAGAATTGGTATGACGGGCGGCGCAGTGCGGCGGGCGTGTTGCGGCGCAGCAGTGGTTGGCTTTAAAGGATGAAAAAGCGTCCTAGACGCGTACATCTATTGTTTTGTCTCTATTTGTCTATGCCTTGTTCTTTCGGTCGGTACACAGTACACTACTACTTCGTGTTGCAATGTCTCATCTACGCCCTCCTTAAGTGAGGATACATTCATATATATTTATGTAGATGGAGTTGGAGGAGCTGACTGCCACCCTATATACAAGCTCCGACAACAAGCTGCTTGTTGGAAAGTCAATTTAACTTTTCAATTCGGGCGAAAACTTTTGGGAATATTATTCATTTGTGGTGTGTTCTCCAAAAACTGTTCGTCCTGGCAGACCCACCTCAGTAGCTATTTATCTTTGCCTGGGAGGTTATACATCATACATCAAATGATCGCAAGTGAAACATCAAAGGATGCATTTCCAACTGAGATAAAATTCAATTCGTTTGTTTATTTTGCGAATTATTTATTATTCTTCGGAATATGGCCTTAAGCAAAAGTGGTGACTCGACTGGCCACATAGACATTTTTAGGGTGCCAAATAAATGAACACACTTACCAAAATAACGGTTATTTATCTTAAAAAACGTATCAACTATTTCAAAGGATGCACGTTTTTAATGTGAGAGTGAAGTGAAGCAGAAAAGTGGGAAAGTTATTATTACCGATTTGATGCTAACGTTATCGGCCAAAGATAAAAGTACGGATTCTTATAGGTTTTAACAGTTTATTAAAAAAAATATTTTGAGCATTCTTTGTTTCTGGTATTAATTCATTTCCACCTTTTTTTAATTTTATTTTAATCTTACTTCATGTAAACTTCTAATTAAATTAAGAATTAAAAAAAACAAGGCTTTGAATACTGAATTGTTATTTTGTTTCGAGATTGATTAAGTAATTCTGGCAAGTGGCAACAATTTCATAGTCCTTCAAATATGTTCACATGGTCCATCTATGGAAATGAAATTCTAGTAAAACTGATGCAACAGCAAGGATTATTATTGTTCAGAGAAAACCAAGGCAAGAGTATGAAACAATTACGCTACGAATGGACGCACACCAACAGTCAAGACCAAAGGAAAATCCAATAATCTTCTTTTCCTTCCCACGAATACAAAATCTAGAAATGCAAAGCTTTCTTTTGGACTGCAAGTTAGATTGGTGGATTTTTGTTGAAGTTACCATATCGGACAGAAATCGTTCCGCCTCCACCGCAATTCAGGTTGGATTAAATTCTGTGTAATGACTACGGTTTTTGTTAAACTTAGTGCTCTTACAGTTTTGAGCCTGTTCTTTTCTTAGGAAAATTTAAATTTGCAAGGCATAGGCACTGCGCAGTTGAGACAATTTTCTGGAATTTATTGTCGATTCGAATCCTCTTTAGTTTTGGCAATTTTATAAGGAATTGATTGTTATATAAAATCCGCGATTGATTTCTTTAGATAAAAACAATTTTTGAAATTTTAAATATCAGATTTTGGGGAGCTTTGTATTAAATATTAAACACAGAATCAAAAGTTTTAACACACAGCCTATTAAAAACAAATATAGAATTATTTTAACATTATACTTTGCTTCCTTGTTATTAATTAGTTGTTTATATGTAAGGTAATAATCTATAAGCGGGCTTATCATAAGAGGTTTTTAATAGCAATTTCCAAAAATGTGGTTTGACTTTGAAAAAGTGTACAGGTAATCTACGAAGTACACGCAAGTCCTGAAAGTTATTATAAAAAAAAAGAGTGAGGCCCTTAAGGTACCATACAAATTAAAAATCAGTTAGGTTTTTACCCCGGGTATAATTGTTATACTTCTATCGGTTCTTAAGTTCTTAAGACTTAAAACCACTTCGACCATTACATTACTTTAATTTTGGAACTCGGTTTTGTGAAACTCAGTTCTACATTTTGTACTATAGGTACTAAAATGCAAGTTATGCATTCGTGCAGATTAAAAAAATTGAGATAACATTCAAACGATATTACGATGAAAGAGAAGCATATTTGAGTTACTGGCAAAATTCTGTCTGTCTGTACGTATGAATTTTGGACTACCGCCTGAACGGTACGGCCAATCGTCTTCAAATTTGGAACATAAGGTTGCTTTGACATTCTACAGAGGGCCTTTTTCAATTTTTTTTTGCTCAAATATTATCGGTTCCTGTCATATAACCGTTATGTAAAAGCTTATTTTTCACGAAGACGGCTCCAAGAATTCTTATGAAAAATATAAGTGCGCTTTTGTAGACAAGCGTTATATTTTGGTGAAAAAAAAGTGGGCTTAAAACGATACCTTCCACAAGACCTTTTTTTATTCGACTTTCTCCTGAACTGGTTAACCGATTACAACCAAAATTGAAGTTCAGGAAGATGTGGGTAGCCCAAGTAATTTCAATTTCCAATATTTTCGAAAACTTTTTTTTTTGTATTTTCAATATTTTTTTTTTAATCAATATTTTCAAATTAAATAAAAAGATTTAGTCAAAAGTTCAAACTGCAAAATCTTGCAGTGAGTTTTTAAACTCCTTTGAGTTTTTCAGCATCTATTCTTAAGGTCTTAGAACTCCTTTGAGGAAGTAACTCGGGAAACTTTTGGAATAGAAATTGGCTCTCCAAATATTAGCGGAAGTCATAAAAAGCCAGTTGAAATGTTCTTAATTTTTGGTGCATGCTGCAGTTAGGTAAAGTAAAGGAAGCAAAATTAATTAGAGCCCTTAGTCAACCATTCCTGTGTGTTGTGTTGTGAATCTGCAGTAGTGGAAGGGACTTAAAATTTACCGCCGAGTATGAACGGCTACACGAGATGTATTTTTTCGAGACAAATTTTACTCATGGAGGATTTGTAATTTCCTCACAAGGTGGCTCTGATGGGAAATCGAACTCCGACCCTTTGCTAAATAGCAACTCACCAACCACTAAACCACATACCCTACAAAAACTTGAAAGTATGCGTCGTATGCCACTTAAGAGTAGGAATTTTATATAAAGTGTTACTAATTCTTTCTCACGAGAAAGAGCTATGTACCTTTTATCTGTAGCATCAAGGTAAGAATGAAGTCATCATCAAAGAGCCGATCAGGGAAAATGTTATCAATTTTTTTAACAAAATTATAGGTCAACACACAAGAATTTAAAATTTAAAAACAAAACAAAATAAAGCAATGATACTCTTTCGCTTCTTCGAATTTCACTTCGATAAAAACATGTGAAAATATTAGTGCAGACAAATTAAGTCTTAAAATAATAAATAAACAAAAAAATCCATGTAGTTCCAATTTTTTCAGGAATCTTGCCCTGTTCCCGCAATACAAAATCTGCGTCGATCGGAGTGCCGCCCGGATAGGGAAGTGTTTTCAAGGGACCTTCCCACGGTTGCGCCAGCATATCTCGGAGATGGTGTACCGTCCCAAAAACAAAACCTCAGACAAAAAATGAAGCTGATAAAATTGCCTACAATCTGCTTCTGCACTATATTTAAAAATAAAGAACTGTTTTTGAGATATCTTCTGTGGGAAATGGGAACTTAAAAAACAAATGTTTCGCTAAACTTGTTGTTCTTACTCTTTCCAATTTTTTTTTAACATATAGTTGATGGCAAAAGTTGTAGAAAATCTGATTCCCTTCAATAATATACATATACAAAAGCCTTAACTTATCTTTAACTCGACAAAAGATACAGTTGGCGAATCTTAGCCACAAAATACCAGAACTTATTTCTGGCAATTATCAAGTATAATGTATTGTGATGAATAACCATGATGTATTAGTCCTGGAGTGGGGGAGGGGATGATAAAAGAAAGATCGTAGGCGTAATCGAAGAGGTAATAAAAATAATAGAAGCAGAGTAAAATAAATCGTTATCGAGGATCTATACAAGATAAATTCGGTTTACAAAGATCCCCTTTTGCCCTCAATGAAGCACGACTTCTCTTGTGACATTCGATCAGCCTCTCTAGAGTACAGAAGTCTAGAGAAATTGCTGCTCCAATGATACTTCGCTGAACAATGTTTCACTGATTCTTGGAGGGTTTCATATGATACAGTTTATTTTAGGGTGCGTGGGTCACACAAAGGATGGTAGTGGGCTGAAAGACCTTTTGTTTTCCGTGCTTGTCCCCAATTCCATTGAAAATAAATTGCACGACTGGATCGCACGTACTTGCTCATATGTGCGGTCACATTGTAGAATAAAATTTAAAAAATTTAAGTGAACATCAAAGCATTTATTCGATTTTTGTGACTTTTGATTGTTCGAATAAAGTTCATTAAAATATATTGGGTGAAATAATTTAAACGCCATTTTATTTCTTTAGGAAATGTAAAAAAGTGTGAATTTTTTTTTCAAAATTGTAGGAGCCGTTTTTAAATAAAACGGGTTTTTTTAAAAACTTTTTTTAAAAAATTAAAAAAAATAATTCAGTAATACAAACTTAAGCACAAAAATAACACACATTTAAAAACAAAATTTAAAAAAAAAATTCACTTACCCGTTTTCAAAATATTGATTTTTCAAAAAAAAAATTAAAAAATACAAAAAAAAAAAAAGTTTTCGAAAAAAATT
Source organism: Platycheirus rosarum (assembly GCA_963971375.1). Taxonomy (NCBI): domain Eukaryota; kingdom Metazoa; phylum Arthropoda; class Insecta; order Diptera; family Syrphidae; genus Platycheirus; species Platycheirus rosarum. The sequence goes on along the minus strand of OZ020509.1, from coordinate 50,117,347 downwards.
AATGCAAAGTTACTCAAGCTACCTACATCTTCTTGAATATCAATTTTGATTTTAATCGGATCTCCAGTTTTCGAGAGGTACCGTTTTTAGACCAACATATAAATTTTTCTTTTTCACTTTGTATTCTTTTTTTTTATTCATTTTTTATTCAATTTTCACTTACATTCTAGTTACAATTTTTATTTATAAAAAGAAAAAAGTAGTAAATTTAAAATATATAATGAAAAAGAATAAAACCTGACCATTCATAAAAAGTTAGAGTTGAATGGCCTCCCAAAATGTATTTATCTATTTTAGAAGAATAACTGACGTGGGGTACTTTCAGTTGTTCTTATGTTTTTTTTTTTTTTATTTAAACTAGTGTAAAGACGGAGTGAAAAGCTATAGTTAATTAAGAAGAAACAATTAAAAATTCCAAAAGAGCAAAAAAAGAAAAGAAAAAGAGAAAGTTGTTAAATGAAAACAAACGCAATTATTAAAAAAGAAAAAATAATAATTAAAAGTTAAATAGTAATAACCATCATATCATTCAAGTTTTAATTTTATAAACCAATTCAATATCGTTCAAGTTCTTGGTGAAAAGCCACTCTCTGGTTTTTTTTATAAATATAATGCATACCTACAGTAGTATATTAATTTTTTTTTATAAAAATTCTTGGAGCCGTTTTCGAGAAAAATAAGCTTTTACATAACAGTTATATAACAGGTACCGTTAATTTTTGAGCTAAAAAAAAAATCTGTAGAATGTCAAAATAACCTTAAGTTCAAAATTTGAAGACGATTGATCCAACCCTTTAGGCTGCAGTCCAATATACATCCGTACAGACAGACAGACAAACAGACAGACAGACAGACAGACGGACAGAATTTTGCCAGTAACTCAAATATGTTTCTCTATCATCGTAATGTCATGTTTGATTGTTATCTCAAAATTTTTAATCTGCACGAATGTATAACTTGTATTATAGTACCTATAATCGCAAGTAAAAAATACTCAATGGAAAGGCCACGTTGTTCGAATCCATTAACTTATATAGATGTAACAGTCGACACCAATGTCTCACTTGTCTACATCCTAGAGCAACTGGAAAGTAAACAATTGATAGCGAAGGGAGGAACCATCCCTCGATGATCACCCTTGTAAAACACTTCGTTGTACAGGGGATTGGGCAACTCACTTGTTATCCGCACGACAGATGATTTCTATTTTTCACGCGTGTGGCTATTTCCACTACGCTACATGCACACAGCTCTACATTCAGGACATGCTGGCATTATGAAGTCACCACCCTGATCAAAGAAGAGCAACAATTGGATTTTCTTCGATATTCAAAAAGACAGAGAGATGACCGAGATAGACAAATACTGATATGCCCAACATCTTCCTTTTCCTGAAAGCACTACCCTTTCAACTGGAGCAATTGGGAGCAACAACAATAAATGTGGCACTTAAGCAGCTAACGTTGGCACTCCTACAATGCCAACCTTCATTGATTCTACTTTTGGAGAAATGAAGAAGTCAAAGAAGATGCGCTGTAGAATGAGAGAGGAAGCCCTAGTCGTGATAGTGGGAGAAGACGTTGACTTCGTTGTCCTGATCTGAAACTAACAGATTTTTTTTAAACCTGGCCAAATAATGACACCATTCTTTTATCCAGACAGCATTTCAAAGGGGATTTTTGCCAAAAATAAGGTTTGGTAATTTATGCTTGAGTTTTGACATGCTGTGTCTTTTGACCGGTTAAAGATAAGTTAAGACTTGTTTATATATTATTGAAGAGAACTAGATTCCCTATACAACTTTTGCCATCTTAACTAGGTGTTTAAAAAAATTTCGGAAAGAGTTAAAACAACTGGTTTGGCGAAAAAATGTATATTTTCCACAGAGGATATCTCAAAAACGGTTCATTATTTTCAAATATAGTGCAGAAGCAGGAAAACTTGTAGGAAATTTTATCAGCTTGCGCAACCGTGAGAATAAAATAAAATAAATTTATTGGCGCGACAGCTCCTTAAGGAGCCAAGGCCTAGTGACCTATACTCTCAACCATTCCTGTGTGTGTCTTGTTACTCTGCAAGAATGGAATATGGAAGGGACCTACAGTTTACCGCCGAGTCCGAACGGCTACATGAGATGCACTTTTTCGAGACAAATTTTACTCTTGGAGGTTTTGTCAGTTCCTCACAAGAGGTAGTACCCCAGAAAAAAAAGGTGGCTATGAGCTGGATTTGAACCCAGGTTCTTTCGCTTTAACCACTAAGCCACGGGGCACTATACAGTGAGAAACTCCCTTCAAATCATCACCCCACCCCGCGAGGCACACCGATCGACGGGGATTTTTGAAGTCCTATCTAAACCGAGTTTATACGCATCAGATTCCAATTTTGGGGGTCTAGCTATGGTAAAATTCTATTTGTAACCGACTTACGAATCCAAGGTCCAACGTCTTAAATCTTGGTGAAATATTAAGTCAGAAATCATCGGAATTCTAAAATTTGGTCAACCGAGATTTTAAAGTTAAATCTTCTTGAAGAAAGACGGATAAACCCAGTATCTAAGGTTACACCATAAGTACTTTTCTTGCATGAGCAGATGCAGTCCTTATAATATAAATAATAATAATAATATTTTAACTATGTGTCTGTAAGGCCCAATGCCTTTTAGAATGCAACTGGATGTTGCACGACACTATCTAGAAGAATTAGAAAGATAGGTAAGAAATTTTACGGCGCAGTAGATCAAGAATTAGGTGACTATTTTCTCACTTAAAACTCACGGACGGTTCTAGCTTGCACTAGAAGTTATAAAAATTGCTTCTCAAACTGAGAGTCGAACTCACGATCTCTCCCCTAGCAAGCAAAGATCTTATATACCTGCTTTCAATAAGAAAATACCTGTCAACGTCAACCATTAGCGATCATATTCAAGTCAACCTTTTCAAGGCATTTGTCTCGGCATGATCACTTATTTTGAGGCTTCAAATCCTCTAAATTGTTTTGATGGCGATAGCACCCACAGTTTTGCATATAGGTTTCTAGATTCACAACCTTGTTCTTTGAATGGGGAAATGCAACGGTAGTCCATGATAAGATCATAAAATTCAAATCATGTCAGCATTCTTCAATGAGGACTTATTTTTCCGTGTGCAATTTAATGCTTCCTTAATTCGTGTCTTATGTGACAGGATAACCTCACATCAGGAATCCTTATTAAAGCTCCATATTCTTACCTCCTAGTTATCCACGATAAGCAAAGTTTTTTTGCCAGTTGTTAGTTGTGAAATTAAATTGAAATTAAATGGAGCCGTTACTGGATTTTGTTTCCTCTAAATGTGACATTTTCGCCAAGCCAGTAGACAAATTTCACGACTGTCCCTCTATGATATGAAGTTTTCATAGTAAAGTATTTTTATAAATTCCAAGCATTTTAAAAATATAATTACTCGATTATAGCTGATGCCAAAAGACCTTATTTTATTAAATCTTATTGGATATTGGGCTGGCTTCCTCCGATACCAAAGTAAAAGTAGAAACTGCAACTATATTGCCCATAATGGGTCTTTCAATTGCAATCAGTTTATTTTGAAAACAGTAGGTAGGTACTTACTTGAAAAGTAAACCAATCGGCGGCGGCGTTATTATTTTATTTCGACTTAAAAATATTTTCCAACAACTCGAATTCGATAACCGACCCAAAAACCAAAGTTGAGTCGTACCTGACGATTGCATTTTAATGGCGCCACTTGCACTGTTTTTATGCCTCTCCTGGCGTCCTGATTGCACGCCACTTTGGAAAACCTTTATTATTATCTGTATTTTATTTTTATATTCACCGCCGTTTTTATATCCTTTTTAATATATTTTACTTAAGCATATCGGAAGCGATATGTACTGAGTGTGGAAAGTAGGCGCAAAAGTTTGTCCCTTCCCCAGAAGTTGATATTAAACGGGATGGGTTAGGGATTATTATTACGCGTGGTTTGAAAGCTTACTCCACATACACACACCCACGTGAAAGTGGCTAAGATGCGAGGTTACGAGGAAACCATATACCTGCTCCACTTGACGCTCTTAAAAATTTACCTCACAATGGTGGCTTATGGTGGTGATGGCGGCAACAGCAGCGAGGCGACGGTGGTGGCAAATCAGGGCTTTTAACTTTTTCGATTAAATTCTAAAACAAACACACCTGAACGCAATTTTCCAACATTTACATTATTTATCCTTTCACGCAGTGTGGCCTGCTCCTTCTTTACCATAAGAACCATACTCGTATTCCCAATGTGTCCTTGTATAATGTATAATGAGTATGGTATGCCAGGATCACCACCGTCAGGACGACGAGGACATATCCCCTTGCAACTTTGGGGCTGTTGTTCTACTTTTCTGCTTCCTACTGCGTGTGGAGTTGCGCCAAGGCATGTGAATATATAATTTCCTTCTTGTTCGCTATTCTGTTTCTTTTGTTAAATATTTTTTTTTGTTCGTCGTTCGTATCCTTTAAATTTTTTTTAATTTTGCATACATCCCGCCTCTACTAACAACAACAATACATTTTTGTTGTTTCATGTGCTTCACACAGTTTGAGCCTGCGGCAATACCATTTATATCGAGGTAAATAAAAACCAATTTCATTGCAGCCACTGATTGAGGGCATATCCTGGAGTAAGGATAAATGACTTGGCTGAGGGTGGGTGGTCGTCAAATGGCGCATTTGAGTTGGGGTTGATGACGATTGTATGGAATACGAACTGAAGATCCTTCACTCATTGATGACTCTTTTTTTTTCTTCTCATATCCTTGTTGTCTTTTTATTATTTCAGTGCTTTGTCGTCCTCGGTGTCGTTTTGGGAAATGCCCCGAAGGGTACACTTGAGAGTATGGTATTATATTTGTTGCGTTTGGGTTTGATATAAATTTACAGCTATATTGTGGCATAACTGTTAAAACAGTTTTAATATTTTATGGCCGAAATAAATTGCGGAGGTTTTCACTTCCTGAGCTTTTGTTTTATGAGTTTGCGGAGGATTTCGACAATCAACGGTGAAATATTCGCTAAAAGTTTTAAGTGAACAACGCAGGGGGGGAGGGTGTTCTGTGCTTCTGAAAGGTGAAGCAATCGAAAAGTTTAACTACTGAAAATTTTTTGAGTTGATGGTGATGATGATGGTAGGTGTAGCTAAGGTCTTGAATATTTTATTTATATTTAAAAGTGGCTTCCTATAAAAAAGATGTCAACATGGATTAAATCAATCTGGTAAAAACTAGCTTAAAAATTGACTTAAACAACTGGCCCGGGAGCTCTAGGTACGCGCAGTTCTATTTCTAATCAATCTTAGCGCTCTGTTTTGTATTCTATCGAGCAGATGTAGCGATGCTTGAGAAGCACCTGTCCAGAGGTGTAAGTTATACCATTGAATAATTACAAATAGTAGGGACACCGGGCAAAACTGCCACCAGAGTCGGGAACTAGTGTCGCTTACCGATTACAACAACCGCATCCTCTGGAACAAATTAGAAAAAAAACCGGTCGACCGGTTTAAAGTAAAAAAAATATTGGTTGCAATAAGAGGAAAAAACAATAAAAAGGAACAGAATATCTTTTTGATTATTTTCTGGAACGATTGATATGTGTGAAGGTCAGCTACGCTTAACACATTTTCCGCTGGCTGAATAGGGTTGTTTTTTTGTTTTTTTCTATTTTTTTGTGCCCATGAGAAAATTCAATGATTGGTTGAAGTTTGGAATGACGACGATGATGGTAAGTCACTTATTTTGTCAGTATGGACGTTTCTTTAACTACGCGACATTTTACCTGTGAGCATCCTTTTACCAAGTGAAAATCATATTTTCTTTGGGGCAACGTTAAGTCATTGGTTTATGCCAACAAGTAGGAAGAGCTCAGAGCCAACATTGTCTTAAATAAAACAATCATGACCTACAATAAAAATCCCACCTAATTCTTACTTGTCTCGTCCCCCAGACAGACCACCTTCAAAGATTAAAAAAAAAAAGTTTAAAAAAAGAATATGAAATAGGAAAGAACATACTGCCTGGGCATTAGGAAGATAGGGAGGGGAGAGATAGGAGGTGCCGATTAACATTGGTTTTGAATGTTTGCAGATCAAAATGCAATTTATCTATACATACAATGGTCTCATGATAGTTCTATAGCAGTTTATATACAATGATCGATTTGAAAAGCTCGTGAAGTAAAAACCTTTTGAATTGGTTGTGATAAAATTTTCCATTTCCGCAAGTAAAGGAAATCATGTCAATAATCACTGGAGTTATCGGAAATGAAAACATAAATTGTCACATGCGAAATGCCTCAGAAAGTTGGTAGTGGTGGAATTTCAAAAATCATCAGCGGAGATTTCTATACCGTACAATTCAAACGGAATGCCAAAATAAAAGCAAATACATACGGCAGAATTTTAACTCTAGTACCGGTCCTAGTCCTAAATTTAGTACTCAAATCGTTATCAACACATTTTTTCATACACATAGTAAGCCATAGTCCTGTCAATTTGATACCGAGTATTACTAAGGACTCGGTCCCAGCTAGCTTCTGAAAATCAACTAGTACCTGATTATTATACCAGTTGTTAGTACCCAAATTGGTACCAAGTGCTTTCTTCACAGAAGTCCTAAGCTCTAATTCTGTCGAATTGAGAACGAGTATTAGTAAGGACTCGGTATTAGCTAGGACCTCGAATTCTATAGACTACCGTCTTAATATGGGTGATTTCTTGTAACCCCGCCACCACATACGTTTCTTACCATGTATCAGAAAATGGCAAGGTTTAAAAGCCGGTTCACGTGTAGGTTGCGTGCTGCTGCTGAGTGGAATTATTTTGGGAATTTGCGCCTGTTCTTTTTCATGTTCGCCTGGTGCTTGTGATCGATTTTGATTGAAAAATCCACAGTATCGCGGTTAGCATGTGTCATGAGTCTTATCAGCATGAGTCATGTTATTTCGTACACGTTAAAAAAAAACAGATATAAACGAGTGTGTAGAGGTGTTTAAAAACCTAAATGCTGATCTAGAAATCATTGCTAAAGCTGCAGAACGCTTCCTTATTGCATTGTACGGTTACAGTGGTCTGAAAAATATTTCTATGTATATGTAATTTGCATGTTTCTCAAAATCAGCATATAGGAATACATTCAAAATTGCATCCTTACCAATCGAAAGAACAGCACAGCAACATACGTTCCGACCTATCGCCAGGTATTGGCATAAAGTTCAACAAAATTACGAACATTGGGGATGGAAAACAAACAAGAATGGGATAATTCCACCAGTTACCACACTCAAACCCGGAACTGGAAAAAGCTAGGTTGCAAAACTGTTCAACTTTCACCTACTAAGAAACAAAAACGCCTCAGTGTGGAGTGGAAATGAGTTTTTTTTAACTAAAAAGCGTTTTGAGTCGACTTTAAAGCACTCGTACACGTAAACTACTCATTTTACAAAAAAAAAAAATATGACATAAATTAAAGGAGATTTTCTAGTTTATTTTACTACTTAACATTTTTTTCCTAAAACAAGCTATAACGAAAATATCGCCAAAAAAACATTTTTTAGGCATCAATTTTTCCAAAATGGCGGGTCGAGCGGCAATGATACGAGAAGGCAAAGTTGAAATTCGAAAAGATCATGTCGAAATCTATATAACCACCAATTTTAAAAATTCCCGAAAAACTTTCGAGGTAAACCCCTTTTTAAGCCTTGATTTTTTCATATCCTCCTTTCACCAAAAAAATGTCACGAAATAAAATAAACATTAACATCAATTTGTTTCCTCTTCTTTATTGGCATTTAAGAATTAAGTAATTATTTACATTTTATTTTTAATGCCTTTAACTCGTCTATTTATTGCACGAACTTCTGCCAAACTGATTGGCCGATCTTTGAAATTGAAGCCAGCCGGAAAGTCCTTTTGTATCCTTATAAAACGGTTACCCATACCATACCACAATGGCAAGGTTTTTCGGTTCAAACGGCTTTTTGGCCAATTATTAAAATAGATGTTGTCCTTTTTAGTTTTTTCGTTCTTTGGCATTGATATCACATCACGCCAATAAAATATGGTCGAAGGTCCATGCAATTCTTGTTTGGTTGGTTGCTTTTTCCAACTTTTATCTGGAGTGCGACATGTTCGCTCCCATGGATTTAGAATTTCTGTATAGAAATCTGGATATTTGGTTTGATAGAATCGCATTGCAACCAAAGAAGAAAAAAGATTTTAGGTTCAGGTATTAATTTTAAGTTTGAAGACCGCAAATTTGATATTTTAATATTTTAAAATTAAGAGTAATTTATGTATGTATGTAGTATGTCGTTTTTGATAAGAAAAAATCAAAGCTTTCTCAGCCTTATTATTATAGGTTAAGTTACAGTATTAAGTATGAGAAAGAAACCCTTAGCCAATGAAACAGCTCAGTTAGCAGCACTAGCTAAAATGTTTAAAATACTTATTCCTCTTTTATCTCTCCAGAAGATATATTTTCGGTGAGTCTTAGATAAAACTAGATTTTAAAGTGTAAAATAGCCACTGCTTCTTTATTGTGCCTCTCTATTTCAAGGATCTTAAATCGACACATTAAGGGTTAAGGATTGTTCGGCTCTCTCGATCTGAAATGTCAAATAGAGTAAGAAATCGAATTTAAATCGTATTTTGTTTGTTATTATATATTATATATATATATATATATTAAAGTGAGTTCCTACCAAAATTTCCAGCAGTCTATGTGTTCATCTCCGTTCTTGGTGATATCCTCTTGCGTTATTATCACGCAATTCCCATTGTCATTGTGGCTCTTTCTTTTGAAAAAGTCAAGCTTTTCCTTCTTTGTGGAATTTCCCGTTCCCCGCAAAAGCCGTATTGTTGCTATAAAATAAACACGTATTCCACAAATTAGACAAAGGGAATATTATGCCATGACAGTCTTTATTAGAGAAAACCTTGAGGACAAAATTATTGAAATTTGTAGCTAAACCCCTACCACTCCATTCTAAACACTCTTTGTATTTAGAAAATATTATCAAACGAATCCGCCTCAAGATGGTTTCGTATACAAAAGACAATTAAGTGCGCTGCGTGGTAGAAACAACACGAAGTCATGACTTCATCTACATTACCGGATATTTAAGACTTCCCTGTTAGGCAGGTAACATTGAAAAACAACAACCCCACACCCAAACGCCGATTGACATAAATTCCAAAACCTCATCCTAGCTATATCAAAACCAAAACAGTTCAACACTCCTCCGTCAATTCAGTCATTTGTCTTTAGTCGGAAGGCGAGAAGCATATATCCTTGCCAAGCTCAAATGTATCTCATGTCAATTTGTTAGCGGGTTTCTTTTATTATGATGTGTTTGTACTTTACTGTTTTTTGCGCTTGTAATTCTTATATGAGGTGTCAATTTCAGAAGATCCTTTATCCCCAAAGTACATTCTAACATCCTTTATGCGGAGAAGCTATTGCCGGCACCACGAATTTTTAAAGCCCGAACTTAAAAAACACCCGCAACAATTTAAGGTTCACGGGTCTATCCATGTGTCATGTGCAAGGGCCAATTTCACTCCTTCCCTTGGAATATCAATTTCATTATCCTTTGCTTGTTGCCTCGCATATCCTGGCAATAACTGTGTCAGCAAAATTGTGCTCCCTTTTTCAATGAAGTCGCTTGTATAAAGTCCCCAAGGAATAGTTTTTTTTTCTTCTTACTGTACAAATCCTTCTGGGTTGTGTGCGTTTGTTTCCCGTTAGAACTATGTCCTCGTCCTCCATTGTCATCTGCGATCATGGTTGAAGGAATCTATTACCGAAGCGACACACACAAACCAGTAAGGATTCCCCGAGAAAATGATTCAGGGTTCAGTTACCATTAGGTCCATTGACCATAAGTCAAGCGTGTGTACTTGGCAGTGAATGTCGTTGGTACTTAGTGTTTTGTCAGATTGTGACACACACCCTGCATCCTTTCTGGTCGCCTTTGGTCATTCGGTCAGTTAATAAATCGGAAAAGGGTAAGATACTAGCAACTTTGTGAATATGCTGACTTTGCACATACTACTGCGCTGTAACATTTGGGTCTGTGATGAACGATGTCTGGCTATCAGTATGAACTTAAAGCTTTATTACCAATCGGAGCAATCATGTTGGTCGCGGCTGTTTTACTCGGAAGAGGGCAATGAAATCTATTCCATTCGAAGCCCTTTTGCAGTAGTATGTCTAGGTTTGGGTTGTTTTTTTTTTTTTTTTGGCACAAGTTGGTGCATACGACGACACGTTACTCTGCCAAAATGATATAAGCCTTTTGCCTTCATGTATTTCAATTAAAAATTGGCGAAGCTGCTGAGTGTGCGACTGGTATTCATTCATACTCACTGTCACTTAATGAAAAATCATGTGAACGACCGTAAAGTATGAAGATAATTTATTGCTACAGCGACATGGAAAAATCTAATCAGTTTTTTATCTTAGCATATATGGAACGATTTTTGAAGATTTTCTTGGAGAAGGAAGACCAATTTTATCAAGAGTTGTTGGAGTTAAGCTCGGGTGTCTTAAGCTTCAGAGAACGACAAGGAAGGAAAATATACTCCTGAGCACAGTTATAGATCTGTTTAGAATTCCATCAAAACAATTCTCCAGCTGATATGTATGTAAGTCATCTTGTGAGTATCTGCATGGTATTGGAATAAAAGTACGAGTATAACGAGTATATAGTATATTACAGCGTAAGAGAAAAGATAGAAACGGAACAGGGACCACAAGAAGGGCAACCTGCTCGCGAAAATAGAAGACTAACTCAGAAGGTGGAATGAACACTTATGAGAGCTCCTTAATGTTGGCCAGTGTGAAAATTAAATCACCAACTTGTGGAAAAACGTTGGTCTTCCTGGGGCATTTGATATCAAATATCAACAAGAGAAGATATAAGATTCGCAACGAAACAGTTAGGCTTAATAGTATAAGTATACCTGTCGAGTTGCAGAGAGCAAATTCCGAAGCAGCAGCCTGTATTTTGCTTCCTCTGGTAAAGGTTGTTTGGAAAGCGAAACATTGCTAGATTGATACAGATATACCATGTCGGCCTAATATTTTTTTTATTTTTTATTTAGTCAAACAGAATAACAAGATTCTTACAGACTTATTATGCTAAACAAAAGTTCAAAACGTTCAAAAGTTCACACATCTATACACATAATTAACCACCAGAGTGCAAAACTTTTCTATTTTTATTACATATGTAGATGGTTAAAACAATCAAAAGCTTTTGACATACGGAGTTAGCCTGTCTTAAGCAACGCGCGATTGGCTCATTGGGTCCATTATTAGCTCTATGGTATGGTACAAAAAATACATTATTGGATCTGAAAGAGTATGATTGACAATTTATATCAATCAAATCGAACAAAAATGGGCTATCAATTTTATCATTTGAGATATCTCTTAAAAATATTGTAGAGAAATATTTACGACGTGTTTCCAGGCTTTGTTGGTCAAAAAGCAGACAGCGAGCATTGTAGGAAGGTCTAACAACGTCTTCCAACGTAAAAGATAAAACAAATATTTATTGAAGCGTTTTTGAATTTTTTCCAATCTATTTGAATGAGTTACATAATGTAGATCGGATTCCATATAACACAACAATATTCCAAAACTGATCTTACATAAGCAAAGTATAAGCATTTAAGGCCAGATGTTGTAATTTCTTTTTATATATTTATACTTAAATTACTTTTATTATTTTAATTCGGACTTTTAATTTACTTTACAAACTAAAATTGCGTATAGCATAATATATTATAAAGGTGTGTATAGTGCTAGTGTGAACGGATCCTTAAATTCTTTCGAATTCCGTATTAAAAATCCCACAATGGAATTAGCTTTAGCTACCAGGTATTCCTTGTGGCCATTAAAAGTTTGCATTGAGTCCAAGATCTTTTTTTACCTTAACTTTATTAAGGGGCATATCACCTATAACGTTAACATAATTAACATATGACTGGCGACGACAAAAGTTAAGCTTTGACATTTAGAAACATTTAATTGTAATTTGTTAAGAATACACAAATACAAATACACGTTTCACTGTGCAATACATTTTTCAATCATCGGCATATATAATGATGGGAGTGAGCTAGGACGTTTGGTATATCGTTGACGAGTATTAAAAATAACAAGGGTCAGAGATGGCTTCCTTGAGGAACACTGGATGTTACCTTCATAGCATGTGAGTAAATATTGTCAATACGAACAAAGGTACGAACTAAGCCAATTCGACATGTTCGAGTGAAAACCATTAACTCTAGCTTACGAAGAAGTATATAGTGATCTACTTTATTAAAAGCTTTCGAAAAATCGGTATGAATCACATCACCCTGTGAACCATTTTCAAAGGATGTTAGCACAAAATTTGAAAAATGGCGAGATTAGTGCTGTAAATAGTAGGCTTTTATTAGTAGTGATTAAGTCGCAGACAAAAGAACAGAGTGCCTCTGGCACAGTAGGGCTCTGCCCGATTGTGTTTCTTTACCATGCACAATGCAATAGAAATGTACAAATATGAGTTTTGTTTTGTTTGTTTTATTGTTATCTTATACCGTTAGCTAGCTCTCCCTTAAAAGGCCTTCTTTTGCTGTCATATTTTTCGTAGTATACAAGTAAGTTTAGTTTAAGTTAATTTTGATGAGTTATCTTTGTTTAATGTAAACTTGAAGTGAAGTGAAGTGTTCATACCTACCTGCATAGTTAAAAAAAAAACAATTCTAAAATGTGTAATGTTTTTGAATACCAAGTTATTCCAGGCGTGGGAAGATAGAGCAAACTATTTTTTTTGCCTCCACTGATCAAATTTATAGGAAAAAAAGGGTCACGAAATTTTAAATAGGGATGTACCTATGCATTATATATGTTACAAAAAAGATAGTCGTTCATCATTGTGAAAATCACGGATGCACCGATTTTCACAATAATAATTTTTAAAGAAAAAATAATTAACTCAATAATAAAATTAATGCAAAAACGTGAGTTTAAAACGTTCTTATATATTAAGAGACATTTTCGATGAACAATGTAAAAATACTTCAGAAGCTTCGACATCTGTTCGGTTCGGCAAAAACGAAGTGAATTGCTAAATATTAAAAAAGAAGTGTTTCCAAAATCTCCAAACAGCTTCCAATAAGTTATTAATATGCTCAGAGATAAAAACAATAAAAAGACGTTAGAATATCCCGTTAGGATGCTAAGTTTCCCTCCTATCGAGGTATGATAATTAAGGAAAATTTTGCGTATTCCATTTTTGAGCCCAATATAATAATTAAGGAAATTATAAAATCAAAAGAACAATTGTTAACAAATTTTAATTTGAATATGCTGCGACAAAGATTCCACTTTTTTATATCCTATTTAAAGAAAAATAGGGAAATTATTAGAATTAATACAAAAATTCTTTTTATTATCTTACAAAGATATACATACATATATAGATCCTTTCAACTAGGTGTTGCAAGCCATGAAAAGTAATAAAATTTTGAGTTTTTATTACTTTTCATGGCTATAAATCATATCTATCATATCTATAAATCATCAAAACGGTAAATTGAGTTGAAATTAAAAAGAAAATATAGATATGTTAATACTCATAAATAAAAAAGTAAATAAAATTCAAAAAGTAACAGGAAGGAAAACTTAATTGAAGGATTTGAAACGATATCAAAGATTTGCAAAAAAATAAATAAAAAGTAAAGATGTAAATTTTCTTATGCTACAAGACAAGAACTACAGGGTGGGCGAAAAGAAGTCATCCATCCGATGTTGTTTGGCTCTCTTTTTTTCTAAATGAAAAACTTCGATTCTGTTTTTTGATCAAGAAGATGATATTGGCCAAATGGGCGCCGTCACAATTAATTGCCAAACGGACTCGTTCTATGGCATTTTTCATCACTTCAGCAAGAACTTCGTCCGACAGATTCTCGCCATGGTGTCGAATGTTGTCCTTGAAGGCTTCCAGAGTCTCGGGCTTGATCAAGTAAACACGAGACTTAAAAAACCAAAGTGCAAATCGCCAAAACGAGAGATGAGGCGACCCGGGAACGCCGCCTACAGAATATCGGTTCTGGTCGGTTCATGTATCGCTCCATGGCTTGTTCACTTGTATTCTGCATCTGTCTAGTCCACAAATGTCAAAACAGATTTGACATTGGCGGCCATTTGCAAAACTGAGAGCAATTTCCCCCAAATAAAAAAACTATTTGATTACTACTGAATGCAAAAATTTCAATCAAGAAAACAAAAGTTTACACATGCCTATAAATAATCCCAACCACTGTGTTAACTTTTAATATTGTCTTTACCCACTCGCACAGTAGTTGGAATGTGTATCTTAATTTTAGTACCTACCTTCCTTCCAACCTTATTATAGGTACCTGATATCCTTAATAAATTCCACTAATACCTAACCACACCATACGTTTATCGATCCATCAAACATAATTAAGCTATTTTAATTAATTTGATTTCAAAATGTAAATTATTGTTATTGGGAGCTATATAGGTCCCTATACCTAGCATTATTGCCCTACTGCTGATTCCACGAAACTTTATGCCAGTTGTTCAAATTTTTCCATACCAAAATCAAAATTAAAAAAAAAGGCCGTTACGTCATTCTATTAGCAAATTATATTATAAACAGTAAACAACAAGTGGAAAGATAGTACACTAAAAAATTGCAAAAACCTAACCATCCTATATATTTATGTGTTTATCCCTTTGTCGTGACGCATGTTCGTTCGAGCTTCAAACCACAACGATTCTAAAGCAGTGTGCACGTCAAAAAAAAAAATTTAAATTAAATCTTTGTCAAAAAGACGACTGCACTTAAAAAGGATTAGCACATAGGAGCAAGTACGTGCGACCCAGTCGTGCTTTTTATTGTTTAATCTGTTGACAGTTGTGTTCAGATGTATTTTCGTTTCTTAATTATATTAAGAAGAAATGTATTTCTTTAACTAAAGTTAATCAATTTATGTTTGTGCTTAAGAAATTGAAAAAGTTAATGTTATGTTTAAAAGTTTATGTTATGTAACTTTTATTTACATATGTACATTTATTTACATGTGTATTTGTATATATTATTTTTACTTGCTATTATAGAGACTATAAGGCAAGTTTAGGATTCGTGAATATAAAAAAACTTGAGATAACAATCAAACATGACATTACGATCATAGAGAAGTCTAAAAAAGTGAACGACAAAAAATGTCTGTCTGTCTGTATGTATAACGAGCTGCAGCCTAAACGGCTCAACCTCAAACGATTATCTTCAAATTTGGTGTGTGTGATTCTTTTTGCATTCCCCAGAGGGGAAATTGAAATATTTTTTTTTTGGCCTACAAATAACGGTATCTGCCATATGATCGTTTAGGAAAAGCTTATTTTTCTCAAAAACGATTTTCATACAAATTTTTGGGATTTTTTTATTGGTATTAACTATCGTTTGATCAGAACCACATTTAGGGGAAAAGTCAATTAACGGTACCTTTCACATAACGGTTTTTTTTTTAATTTTTGGCTTTCTCGGTAATGGTTCTTTGAGTTTCTGTGAAATTTTTTATTTGATTAGATTAGATTAGATAAGATTAACTTTATTTCTTATAAATTCAAAAGAATAAGTAACATAAATTCAAAATAGCTTAATAAATTAATAAATATATATAAGAAATTAATGCGACTTTCTATAATTTTATACAAATTATTAAAAACAGTTTTGAATGACACTTCAGTGGCTTATTACATTCGTAAAATAGCTTTTGGGTGGGTTGACCCTATTTAAAATTGTACGTTAAAAAAAATACTTACATTAAAATAGAAAATTATTATTTACAAGTTAGATTCAAAGATGTTTTATTTTTTATATTTCTCAAAAAATTAACAAAAATAATATCCTATAAATATATTTTACTTTTACAATACTAATAAGAATAATACAAGCAAAAAGTTCAAACCAAAATATCAGAAAGAATAGATTTAACGTTATTGTAATCAAAATTAAAAAGCCAATTTTTTACAACCTTTAAAAACATACCAGGCATTGACATTGTTCTGGTGGTCGGCAGAGGAAGCATATTAAATAAACGGCTTGCAAAAACTGAATAAAAATTACGAAATGCAGTAGTACGAAAGTTTGGAATAGATACCGTATGAGATAAGTTTCCACGTAAATTATAATTATAATTTAGACGATAATTTCGATTTCCGGACTTCATAAAGAAACACTTTAAATATCAATAAATAAACCAGCTGAACATTTTTCCATTGAGATTCAACATTATTTCAGAACAAAACTGCAATAGCGCATCTTCAGTTGATTTGCCTTTCTGGAAACCAAATTGATTCGTCTTAAAAAACTAAGTTTTATTTAAAAAACTAACTACCCTATTTTTTACAAGTTTTTCGAAAATTTTACTAAAAACTGGAAGAAGAGATATTGGCCTATAATTACATATTTTAATAGAAGAATCTGGAAAAACTCCAGCAAAAATACAACAGTTAAAAATATCTGCCAAAACATCCACTAGAAAACAATATATGTTATCCGGCTGCAATGCAGCGCTTCAACTCCTTCTGGAGCATAGGGCAGCAACAAGATCCTTCCATCTGTCCCGATTCGCCGCGACTGACCTTAGCTGTGGCCACGATTGAAAACCTTGAGATCGAGCTTCCCCCAAAACAGATGACCTCCAAGTTGTTTTCGGTCTTCCAACGCGTCTATTACCCTGAGGATTCCACTCGAAGGATTGCTTCGCTATGTTGTCGTTAGGTTTCCTCAGTGTATGGCCTATCCAACGCCATTTCCGTTGTCTGATGTCGGCGTCCAATTTTTTCTGTCCGGTCCTATTCCACAGTTCAGCGTTCGATATGGTTTGCGGCCACCGGATCTTCAGAATGTACCGCAGACAACGGTTAACGAAGGCTTGCAGCCTGCTCGAGATGATTGCAGAGCATTTCCATGTTTCTGAAGCATATAACAGCACAGATTTTACGTTGGATTCGAAGAGTCTCAACTTGGTGCGTAGCGATATTTTGCTGGAGTTCCACACAGGAGAAAGGATTCCAAATGAACTACGGGCTTTGTTTACTCTATTGTTTACATCCAGGTCCGTTCCGCCATCGAGTGCTATGAAACTGCCCAGGTAGTTAAACTGCGTGACCTCCTCGATGGGTCCCTGCCTTAGAGTAACTTGATGTGTGCTTTGGCCCGTAGTCATTATTTTGGTCTTGTTTGCGTTGATCCTTAAGCCAGCCACCTCCCCATTTAGCTGCAGCGAATGACATATTTGATTTAGGCCAGCCGTGTTGTTCGCCATGAGACATATATCGTCAGCATAGTCTATGTGGCTGAGTTTGTCAAACAGACTCCATTGGATACCATGCCTCTCAGTTTCACCCACCGTGGCAGTCATCACATCGTCAATTGCCAGTAAAAACAGAATTGGTGACAGGACATCTCCTTGTCTCACTCCTTGACGCACTTCAAAGGAATCGGAAAGCTGTCCATTGTGCAAAACGAAACACCTTGCGTTGTTGTAAGATTCTTTAATAATGGCGACAATTTTCTCAGGGATACCTCTCGCAATAAGCGATCTCCATATGCATACACGATTAACCCTGTCGAATGCCTTCTCAAAATCCACAAACATGAGGTACAGCGGTGATTGATACTCAGTTCGAGTATGATTCGCAAGGTGTTGATGTGGTCGACACAAGACCGACCACTACGAAATCCCGCCTGGTGCCTCTTGAGGGTAGATTCGATCCTGGATTTTATCCTTTCGAGAACAATGGTTGCCATTAATTTCGGAAAAACGGACAATATGGTGATACCGCGCCAGTTATTACAGTTTTTGCGGTTCCCTTTCTTTGGTAACTTCACAATAACTCCATCCTTCCAGTCCTGTGGGTAAGTTTCGCTTTCCCAGACAGCCTGCACTAAATTTAACAAAATATGGGAAGCTGCTTCAGGGTCTGTTTTCAGGAACTCCGCAGGAATACCGTCAAGTCCAGCTGCCTTGTTTTTCTTTAGAAGATGGATCGCGTTTTTAATCTCTGTACCCGTTGGGGGATTGGTATCAATGCCCCTAGAAGATCTGCGCATGTTGTTCAATTGTGGATTCAATTCTGCATTTTGGTCACTATTTAGCAGTGCACAAAAGTGCTCCTTCCATCTTTGTAGCTGATCTTCTATCGTCACTTAAAGGTTGCCAATCAAATCTAACACTGGATGGTTAGTGTTAGTGCTACTACGCTGGCCAACAATGTCCTTAGTGATTTTATACAGTTCTCTTGCGTCCCCTCTTCCTGCAGCCTGTTCCGCATTTTCCGCAAGTTTGTCCAATCTTGCCCTCTTATCACGTCTCACACACCGCTCCACTGTCTTATGAGATGCTCTATACTCGTTCCGTAGAAGCAATGTTCGCTGAGCATCATTTTCAGAATTGATCCTAACTTTGAGTGTTCTGCGATATGTGATTTTGTCCCAGGTGTCTTGGGATATCCAGGAATCTCTTGCTCTTGACTGTCTTGGTACAGTTTCAGTTCCGGCTTCCATGAAAGCGCTCTTAATTTGACCCCACATGGCATCTACCAATAACCCGGCGTTTTGGAAGTTTGACGTTTTGACACCGAGTGTGGTGGTGAAATTACGACGTACACTAGGGTCATTAAGAGCACTTGTGTTGAATCTTGGTCTCCTTGCTATACCTTCTGAGCGGCGCTGGCCAACAGCTGTTCGTAAACGAAGCAAACCCAAGAGTAAATGATGATCACTACCTGCATCAGCCTTTCTTTCGTTTCGAACATCGCACAGTGACTTCCTCCATTTCTGTTGTATGATGAAGTGATCGATTTGATTTTTAGTTCGACCATCAGGAGATTCCCACGTGATTTTATGACAGGTCTTGTGCGGAAATAAAGAACTCCCAATTACAAGTTGATGAGCGTTGCAGAAGTCGACAAGCATATCACCATTTTCGTTTCGTTGACCTAAGCCGTGCTTCCCCATAACGCGTTCAAGACCCAGGTTATCCGATCCGATTTTGGCATTGAAGTCCCCAATGATGATAATTATATCGCCCGCTGGAACACCGTTGTACACTGAATTCAGGTGAGTATAGAAAGAGGTCTTTTCGTCCGCTGATGCATCATTCGTTGGAGCGTAGCATTGAATTTTGGTGACTTTTCGGATTTTAGAGCTAAACCTCGCCGTCATAATCCTCGCCGAAACCGGTTTCCACGAAATAAGACTCTTGATAGATTCCTTAGTTAGCATAATGCCTACACCGTTGAGTCTTGGACCTCTGCCTGCCTCCTCTTCGCCAGAATACAACATTCTCTTAAGTCCCGATTCTGCAGTATATTCAGCTCTTCCTCTCCATTTGGTTTCGCTCACTCCCAGAATGCTGATGTTATGCCGCAGCATTTCACGTTCCACCTGTTCGTACCTTCCTGGTTCGTGCAGGGAGCAAACGTTCCATGCTCCAATCTTCGTTCGTGTTTTGTAGCCAAAAGTCCGTTTTGTTGAATCTGAAGGATTTCTTGATCCTGTTGCTGATTCGTTATTTGTGACGTCACGATCGTCATTTGTACATGAAATTTGCCGCATGGGGAATCATTTCCATTCGTTGTCATCTTTCATGCAAAAATATATTTTCGTCCCGCCGCTTAGTGTTTTCCTGGATAAGGTTAATAACACGCTCAAGCCAGGAGTTCGACAGGCACCACCAGCCCTTTGGATGGTCGAACACATGCATAAAACAAGGCCGCCCACTGTGGGTAAACAGACGCCTTTTGTAGCTGCCCACTATGGGTACAGACGCTACTTGCTGCTACCGTTGGCCAACTTTAAATAGGCTCATCCGCCACCAGACTAACATGCCGTTGACCGCAATCTACAGTTCTTCCGCCTTTAGGGAGATTTTCTTCAACCCAAGGACAAGTCCGTGCCCTAACCAGCAAAGCTGGGTTGGCTGCTTATTCCGGCAGCTGTTCGGTCCCCTTGTGCGTAAGCGTTACCCGCTCTCTACCGCGAGGAGGTGCACATAGGGATTTTCCTTTTATTGAGCCTAGGGCCACCGAAGTGGCGTTACCTAGAGCCCTCCAGTACTTTTAGAGAGCTAGTACTAGAAAACAAGCACATTGGAAATCCCATCAGCACCGCACGAGTTTGATTTTTTTAAAGACCCAATGACTTGTAAGATCTCTAAAGGCATTATGGACTCATACACAAAACTGTTTTCTAGAGAAAGTTCAGTAGAATTACCGCTGGACGAACAGGATGAACAAAACTGCAGGACTGGGCATGGTTGTAGACTATGCCAGGCTTATCAGAAACATCCACGTTATTAACACGTATAAGGGTAGGCGTTTTCGAAATAGAAGATTTATTAAGTATGCTATTTACTAATTTCCATTCATTTTTGAAATTTCCTTTTACTGAATGAAATTGGCTTCGGTAATAGCTATCTCGACAAATCGGAAACTCCTTTTTAATTTCATCTGACAAATTTTTATATTTACGTTTTAAACACAAGTTATAAGGATGCTTTCTGCACTTAATCCTGAGTAAGTTCTTTCTTCTTATTTTAAACAAAAGATAACTTGAAATCCAAGGCTTTAACCTTTTCATACACTTATTTGAAGGCAAATCATAGGAACAACTAAAAATGTGTTTCTTAAGGCAATCAATAAAAATATCATAGGCCTTAGAAGTATCAGAAGAACTGTAGACATCTTCCCAAAACTCATAAAAAAGGTTCATTGTTAATTTCAACAATAATATTATATTCCTCTTTTATAAAGCAACCGACGCCTCCAGCAGCATAATTTTCATTAGTTTTTGCAACAAAATTAAACCCAGGCAAATGGTTATCACTTTTTTCAAACTCATAAATCCAGATTTCAGACACAAAAACAATGTCTGGAATGCACTCTCTTAAGCTTCTTAAATTTTGGTGGACAATCAAAAATTTACCGTTGCAGTAGGAATTATTTCTAAACAAATTATCACAGTTGGTACTACAAAGATCAAGGGTTGACAAGTCATCTACAAAATTATTATCGTTATTCATACAAAAAAGAAAGGGAAAATATGCACTAAATAAGTGCGAGATCATTGAAAGATCTAATCAAAATGACTTTACCACCCTCAACCTTTCTTACAAGAATTTTGTTTTCTTTGAACCATACATATTTTACATCAGAATAGAGCTCTAGAGTAATTTTTTAGAGAATCATTTATAAAAATACCGGTCTCTCGTCTGTGGCTTCTGCTGCTGTTGTTGTTGTTGCTGTTAGTTTCACCGTCGGCTTCACCGCCAACACCATCGATTGCAGTGGCATGCGTGTTAAGACTTTTTTTACTCGTCCTCTTTGCGCTCATTATTCGCTTCTTCGTAGAAGAGTCCGAAAATTTAATGCAAATTATGGGTTTTGATTTGGGAGTCGTAGTAGCAATTTTCAATTTCTCTGTCATTTACGTCGATAGACAAGGCTTTCTTGAAGATTTGCTTTGCCGTGTTGATTGCATTTTTGTCATTGACATTAGCCACACCAACAATCTCAATGCAATTGAGGAAATGTAAGTAGCCAAACTAATTCTGCGTATCAAAATTTTGAAAATTCTAATTAGATTTAATTTTTTGAAATTTTTATTTTGAAAAATTGATATTTTTAAAACTAATCAGATAAAATTATTTTAAATTTTATAATCACATGTATATTAATAAACTCTAAGAAACTGCATACAAAAGTTAAAAAAAAAAATAATAATCGAAAAACTAAAAATAAAATACAGTATTCCTACAATTTTCGAAATACTTTTTTCATAAATTCGTTATTATACAAAACGTGTGATGGCTTACTCCTACTACGTTAATGTTATCTACTTATTTTTTTAAATTTTATTCGACGATATGACCATGTGACCATGTGACCACGTATGAGCAATTTTTTTTGAATTAACATCGAATTTTGTTTAAAATTTAATCGGAATGAGTTTTTAATTGAAGAACAAAGTTGACGATGGAAGTTTATGTATTAAAGCAATCGGCTTTATTTATCTTTTTTTAAACTTTTTTTTGAAAATAAAGTCGAACATCAAAATTATTTG
This sequence comes from Platycheirus rosarum, assembly GCA_963971375.1. NCBI lineage: Eukaryota > Metazoa > Arthropoda > Insecta > Diptera > Syrphidae > Platycheirus > Platycheirus rosarum. The sequence continues at coordinate 50,095,158 of OZ020509.1, read as the reverse complement.
AATTCTACATTATTTCCATTTGAAATAGAAATAAAGCCAATTTGACCTTACTAGCTTCGACTTTATTTCACGGCACCTCGTGATTCGAAAGATTTTTTTAATCAGAAGTACCAGGTTTGTTCCCTTCAGATTTTCTGTTTGTAATAAATTAATTAAAACAAAAATAAAATAAAAGGAAACGACGATTAATCGTCTTGAAAATAACAAGAAAGCCTATGGAAAATCGGCCGCATGTAAAATCAACACATTTCATTTCACCACCCAAATCAACTTTTGACAATATCTTAGCCATTGCAGGTGATAGTTGAAAATTTCGAAATAGATTGGCGCAAATTGTATGTATGTATATACATATGTTAATGCTGATCATAATGGACAATACAAACCTAGGTAAAATAGTTGGATAAATACTAGAGTAATAAAACATTTTAAGAGTCTACCCTGATATCGTCTTCAGCCTGACGTTGGAATAAACAAATAAATTATGGCACATCAACAAAGACTATCAAAGACTATCATCACGAAATCTGTTGGCTTACGCAGAAAACATCGCAATTAGTAGTAAAAGTCAAGAAGATGTCTATGTTTTCTTAATCCAGATCGAGCAAACGGCATAAGACCTGGGCATGGGAATGGCAGAAGACCTGAGCTTGCACCTTAAAGAAACAAAAACCAAAGACAGATATATAGTGGCTGCGACTAAGAGTTTTTGGGCAAACAATCAGCATAGTGTAACATGAATTTGAACTAATGCAATCCTTTTACTAACTTACACAGGTTAAAGTATCAGCCTATAAAATTATGGAGGAAGGGTGGGTACGAGTTGCTACTGTATAAGACTATGAGACTACCAGTTTTCACATATGTACGCACCTGAGATTTGATAACTTAATTAAAAGCACTTTATCTCTTAGCCAGTGCAACAGAGGACAATTTCGGAGAAAATAAACGAATTGTGAAAAATCAACCAAGATTAGGGAAAATAAAGCTCGGAAAACTACGACAGGCTGGGCGCTTAGATCACATTGTCAAAAGGGGGACCATCTGGGAGAATTCTTTCCAGACTATTGTATGAGGGAGGCAGCATAACAAAACTTGCTGGAAAAATGCCGTAAGCCAAAATTCCGGAAACCAAATAGCTGAAAAATTTAATGGCGTCAGATACATAGCAATTGGGACGAACGGGAGAACTTGTGTGATCAAAATGCAACATTGTCAAATTGTGGTAAGTCTAAATCTTACGCTATATATTAACAAAAAATAACATATATTAATGTATCTATGTATGTACATAGACTCACTTTACAGAACAAAAACCATACTTTTTATTGAAATTAATACGACATATGTACATATACATATTGGAAACAGTTTATTTATAAGTTTGTTTCTCAGGTAACTCCAAAGTATTTGCAAATGTTATATGTACACATGTATTTAAAAATGTTTCAAAGCGATTTCCTTAGGTTCATCTTCTTATGTAAGTGATGACTTCTTTGAAAAATATTTTCATTATTGTAAACGTCAGAAGTAATAATTTATAAAGAGGTGAGTTATTGGATAAATGGTAAGGGCGGGTTGTTAGTAGGGTAGAACTTTTATTCTACAGATAACCAAAGTATAGTCGTTGTTTCCATTTTTCGAAATTAATAACCCGACTATTAATTTATGACATTAAGAGGCAGACGAAGGGTGCGTCTATGTCGATGTTGTTTTTTTAGTTCAAGTTCTCGAAGGTAAGCAATATTGTTATGTTTGGCAGGTCTGTGTTGTTGATTGCTAGATAGGTTTGGCAAGCCTCACACAATAAGGCTGATTCTATGGTTTTATGTAAGAACCACAGTTGCTGGAATCACCCAATTATGTTTAAGTAATGTTTTGATGCCGGAAGCCACCAGAAGAATTATATTAATGGACCTTCGGTCGGGGTATTTGTATTTAACTGGAGGAAATTTATAGAGCTGAAGAGTTGTGTTTAACATTTTGTGAAAGGGAAAGAAGACGGAATTCTAATAATATCGTGGCATTCTTCAAAGATTTGGAATTCTTGGGGGTTGATTTTTGAACTTCCATTTCTAGATCTCGGTAAACACGTACATAGATACATATGTGAATAAATGTACAATCAATTGCTGTATATTGTCTATGAGGACAGACAAAAATACATGCTCGGAAGAAGTTGTCCCTTTTTCTTAGGTCTGTTTGTTTTTGTCTTTTGTAAAGGAGGAAAACAAAATATCCATTTTTCTATAAAAATCGATTTGAAAATTGATGACTTGCAAACAAAAAGACAAGGCGTCTTGACAAAGATGTATGATAAAAAGTCTTCGGCCGATTAATGAAGACGCTGATATGGCTTGTTATGTCATTCGGTTTTTCGAATTATTGATGATAAATAGATTTGGCATGAAATGGTAAAAATAAACTGAGTTCCGTCTTAGAACGAATGCTTATGCGCGAAGACGATGCTGGTGCTGGTGGCAATGTGTTTCAATTTCTTTTGCTGGTTAGCGTGCTGTTTGCTGTTGACTGTGCTGGTGCTGTCGCTGGTTCAATCTGTTCCGCGCTTTAGGATAATAAAAGGCAGACTCTTAACTGACCTTGTTTACATTCAAAGTATCTTTTCAAGTAAGGATGAAATGATTTATTGATTCAATCATATTTACGATCATATGTGCATACATATCTACTATTAAGACGAAGATATTAGATTAATAAGCTTATTTTGCTTAGAAATTCGTGCATATTTTATGTATATTTATTATTTATATTATATGTTATATATATATAACAAATATTTTATTGTGGCAGTAAAAATTGAATTGAATTGAATGAAATTTTATTTGTTGTACTATCTATACTATCTGGAAAAAATGTAGAAAAATAAGGAAATAGAAGAAAATATGGCAAAAATTCATTTTACTTTGTGTTTTTTATAGCACTTTGTTTATTCACTTAGTTCGATTTTCAATTTCAATAAACTTATTGGAAAAAAATATTTAAAAAAGACCTCCGAAAGATAATTACTAGAATTGTTGGTTGCCACTGCTCATTTAGAATGGTCTTGAAGGATCTACCTTACATTGGCTTCCTGCTGTTCATCATTCAAAGAGAGGGTGTATGACTTAAGTTCTTTTCGAATCGTGTCTTCTACCAAGTACCTGAGTCTTTCCAGAGTTCCTGTTAGTCCTAGAAGCTGTAATTAAAATTAAGATCAGCTATATTTTCAAACATCTTATAAGTTTCCGCTCACATCAGTGTGGCTTCCTGGTAAATCACTTTTTGTAAGCACATTGGTCTCATTATATACAGAGTCGATGAATTCATTTGGTTCTTTTTTTGGAGAAAAAATATACGCATCAGACTATTTGCGAAAGATTTAACACATTGCCTTGCATCGTCACCAGCAGGATATCCATGGTACTGCCGCATCAGGTAAACTATTTTTTATTGGCTCCACTCCTACTTCCTAATCTATCGTATCCTTATCCCATCTCTAATGTTATATATAATATCCTAATCCCTTTCAAGCCTTAATTTCCCAAATCCACTATCTTGTTCCACCACCTTATGCCTCATTTCTAATAACAACTTTTTGTTAAATATTGGCATAAGAACTAAAATAAAACCATTTTAAAGCTCAACTGAGAACTAAAATCAAAACACACAAAGAGGCAAAAGTCACTGCCTACGTCACAGAAAAAAAATCTCGACTTTCGTTTGACACCACGGCGTAATCTTATTTATATCATTCTTGTGGTTCTTTTATTTCTCTTTTTATAGATCAGTTCAGTTTGTTACTCGCTGAAGGGAAGACTTGCGTGGAAGGTTTAAAAATAAATAATAATTTATAGTGGTTTTTGCGATTGATTTTCCAATTTAATTTTGATGTTTTATTTGGTACTTCTTCTCAATTGATTCATTTCTTACGAGCTGGCAGCAGGAATAAGAATATCATTAAAACTTTTGACAACTGCTGTAACATAAGAATTAGGGAAATTCAAACTGCATTCTTTCTTTGTAAGGAGAATTTAAGCATCCTTAAGAAATGTGGATATGTAATTCTTGCATTTGCATTTAAATCATTCATTTTGGGACTGTTGTGATTCACTTAAGATAATAAAATAAATAAAAAAAATAACAAATAAAATTAAAAAAATATTCCATTTACACACACTTGAAATTTTACTAACCGTCTACAACATCTACTAACATCGAAATCTATTTAGAAAAATTAATTTGAATCTATAAGTTTATCTGTCAATCCATTCAAAGACTCCTACTCTAACTATCAATCTGGGATTACTTATATTTCAATTTCGGTATTACCATGAAAAATTCTGAATAAATTCAGGGTACAAAGTTAAATCCTAAGGACCAAAGGTACAAAAAAGAAAATGACAAACAACACCCTCAACCGTATAAAGTTTTTCCAATGCAGCTCTGTACCTTCTGCAGGTTCTCCATATATCTTTTGTATATCAGCATGTCAATAGAAAAGTTAAAATATTTTCTCAAAACCCTCGAACTACAACGAATACCCTGAAGGATGAAGCAGTTGGGCAACGACATCGGGGGACGCGCGGTTTGATAATGTATTTTTCTTCGCACAAAAGGATGTTCTTCACTTGGAGAGAAGTGCAGTCGCCTAGTATGTTGCTACCTAGTAAACACACTGTGTAAGGATAAGGAGTCCTTCTTGAAAGTCGTACCGGATGCACACTTTGAAAAGCTTGGCATTTAATCTTCTTCTTTGCCATAGCTGCGGCCTCTACCGTGTTGTTGCCGCATTGCAATGCAATTCAATGCAATTGCAAAGCTGTTCCAACTTGTCGGGTCGTTGGCGTTGACTTCCCTGGATTTTTTTGGCTGAAGTCGAATTTAAACGTCCGCATTTGTTATCTTTTGGTTTTCTAATGGTAAATACAAAAGTGAAGTTCAATTGAAAGTAATATTATTCTTTTCAGGTGCAGGACACCAGACGAATGTTTTTTCTCTAAAAGCAACAAAATTAAATACTACAGCGCTTTAAGTTTGTAGTAATAAGATCCTTTTACCTCTCCCCATTCGCCGCACCAAGGCCTAGCTTTTGGGCAGAGACTGAGCTTCTTTTACTACAGATGACCTCCAAGTATTTTTATTATTTATTTTAATTAAACTGTGTAACCTTCTCATGGTTCCCTGCCTTAGAAGAACTTGTTGCGTGCTTCTCCCCGTAGTCCTTTTTCTGGTGTAATTAACAGAACAGTGCAGTTGCAACGTAAGGCCAGCCGCACATCCTCATTAACTTACAGCAACTGATATATTTAATTTAAACTATATCTATGAGAATAACTTATTCAAATGGTTTCCATTAGATATCATGTACCATTTTGTTCTTCTTAAAATCTACAAAGATGAGGTCAAGCGATGGTTTATAGACAGATAATTGTTTAAAGTTCAAGGATGATTCACAAGGTATGGTTATGTTCGACGCACGATCGACTGAGTATGGATCTGTAAATTTGATCCTAGACTTTATCCTCTGGAGAATGATGGTTACTTATGCTAAACTTTGGAAAAACGGACAGAACGGTAATATCACGCTAGTTATTGCATTTTTTGGGGTTTCTTTTCTTCGGTAGTTATATGAAAACTACATCCTTCCAGTACCTTGGATTATATATATGGTATACCTTCAAGTCCAGATGGTTTGTTTGCCTTTAGAAGATGGATCGCTTTATAGGGCTGATGCCAATACCCCTAGACGACTTTGGCATTAAGATATAAGTCTGCATTCTATTCTTCCTAAAATGATCTTCTATCGTCACTTGAAGACTGCCATTCAAATTCAACTCGGGAAGGGTAATCTTAGTACTATTACGCTGTCCAACAATGTCCTTATTGATTTTATGAAGCTCTATATAAAGTTCCTTCTTCTTGCAGCATTCTCAACAAGTTAGCCCAGCCTGCCTTCTTATCACGTCTCGCGTACTCATTCCGTAGAATCAACTTACGCTCAACATCACTTTGCGAATTGATTCTTACCTTTGATATGTGTTTTGGGATATTCAGCTCCTCATTTGATCCCCACATAACAGCTCCTGGTAAGCCAAGCCAGGGTATTATAAATCGAGTCTCTACCTACCTATCTAAAAATACGTCACGCCAAATATAAATTGATACTCCTGGAAACACTGTTTCTTATTTTTTTTTATCAAATGCGCTCCTGAATTTTGTTTGAGTATTTATTTTTTGTGTCTGTCACCCTTGAGCCATGTGCCCGCAAAACATTCTCCGACCATTCTTCATTTTGGCGTACAAGAAAAATGCAGGCCCTTTCACTTCACGGCCAATGACTTGTGTTGCAGCAGAAGCGGCAAACAAAATGTTGCATACATGCAAAGTAGAATAATTTAGGGAAGTTCCTCTTTTTTTTGCTGTGTGGGAAGAAGCCTTCAGTCGTCGTCTGTACCCACAATGTTGTTCGTCTTACCAAACCCCTACTAGGACAAGAAAGATTTGCATACAACCATGATTATTTCCACTATCAGCCGACCGATGATGACGACGAAGACACGGTGACGTTTAAAACTCCCTTCAAGAAGTCCTTCCGCACGCTGGATCCAAATTCATTTCTCCATTCTTGGCAAACTAACTATGAAATAATAAGATAAATATGTTCTTCATTTTGCGCTTGGATCAGCTTCGGCAAATACCTACCCTAACATCGTTTTGGCTCGGAGGCGATGCCAGGTCCTGGATTCTGATGTTGTGTTACCCTAACGCCTAACCGAACCAAAGAGAGTCTCCTTTATCTCTGCTCGTATAGTTGATGTGGTGATATTGCATATTTTCGGAGGCGGCATGGAAAGAATTTTCTCTGGTGTAGATGGTGAGAAAATCCTGCATATCCTTGCACAAACATTTTGCGAATCCTTTATTAAGTTGTCCAAATTTGTTATGCAAAGCAGGAGAGAAATCCTCCTCCGGTGTGTTTGAAGCTAGATGCTGACTATAAGTCCTTTGCTCAAATGCGAATATGTGTGTGTTCTTTTGGTTTTTGGGTATCTAGGGCATGCTTATATGACAGTATCGTTTGACTGCTAATAGTTTGTGTTCTTCTGGAAGGATATGTGGTTTTAGGGGAATTTTTGGGCATGATGATATCATAACTGTAAACAGATTGATATATATTGGCTAGAGAGAGAAAAATCCTTGCATAATATAATATAAAGATGCTGCATGGACTTGGATTTGAGTGTCAATATGACCCTAAGGGGATATTCATCTGAGATTCAGATTTTAGGTACGTTTTCGGATTCATACAGATTGCAACTCCGAATTTGAAGAAAAGAACAAGTTTTATTTGTGTGCAATTGACTCATTCAAGCGTTGTTTTACTTGTTTGGGAAATATATCATTGTATCCACAACTTGAAAAGAAATTTAAACAACTAAGGGATTTTTTGATCCAAATTTATCTTTTGACGGATTTGAACAAATAAAGTAATTTAGAAGAATTGTTTGAAAGTTTGTATAGTATTTCGCTGATGATGAGAAAAAGGGAGTAGACATCTTGTGTGTCCAAGAAACGAAATGGAGAAACACTGGAAACATTAGGGCTCATTTCTTAGATATTAAGACAAAAGCATACAAGTTGTTCTAAAATGGTACGGATTAAGGTTAAAATGAAATCGGTATCATTCTCGCAGAAAAACTTTTGGCCAACATCTTGATCATTTCGAAGTCCAGTTTTGGAATATGTTCAGTGCATATGCTCCCCACATTGGGTGTGCGCAGGTGGAAAGAGCTGCATTCTGGCTAGATCTCCACAATGTTCTGAAAAACATGTCAAAAGATGAGTTTAATGGATGGCGACAGTGTTGTGAGGGACTTTTGAATGAACAATTTCCCGGCTACACTTTCCAATAACTGCACTTAACTTCGATGAAGTACCCGACGTCACAGTCGAAGAGCTTAGCAAAGGTGGTGAAGAACTCCAAAAAAAGGAAAAGCTATAGGCCCAGATGAGATACCTTCTGAGTTTTGGAAAAAGATGAAAAACATCGGGTCAAGGTGGCCTTATTAATTGAGAGAATGTTACCTTATCCCATTGTACAAGGGACAGGGTGATAGGCGAACTTGTGATAATTACCGTTCAATTAAGCCGATGACACACACCATGAAGAGGTCGTTGAGCGGGTATCGACTGCGAAATATAATACCCTTATCCGATGACCAGTGCAGTTTTGTAGCGGGTAAATCAACTACAGATACAATCCAAAGTAAACTGATCATTGTTGAAAAACGTCGTGATTCCTTAAGGGATTATTTGCTCATTGCATTAGTTGATTTTGAAAGAACTATGGGTGGCTCTAAGAAAACGAGAAGTTTGTATGAATGTAATGCAACTGAGATAAGGATGCTTCGCATGACAACAGGAGTAACAAAGCTTGACCCAAAGGCAGTAACATTTCTTAGTAATTTGTAAAAAAATATTAAAAACACCTTAACATCTTTGGTTCCAGTGCTCATCGCCAATGACAAATTGTCTACTCTTCAGAGAAGGCAAACTTGCTCGCAGCTCATTTCGTTGTCAGCTCTACTCTCTGCCTCACAAAAATCTTGCCCCTACTGTACTTGAAAATGTAAATTTTTCCATGGGACAGATTATTTTCCACACTCGTACAGTAGCAAGAAAGATTTAGATATACACAAATCCGCTCTTCTTCTGAAGAGGTGTTCTTCCACACGGGCAAAACCACTGCGTGACCCATCCTCTCCCGACCTTACCGACCCATAGCACTAACATCCCTTCTTTCTAAGGTCATGGAAATACTGATTAACCGTCAGCTTAAGGAATATCTCGAAGTTCGATAGCTTCTCCATGACCGTCAGTATGACATCCGCAGTAACTGTTCCACTGTTTATCTGGTGGCATATTTCACTGACCAGTGGAACAAATCTTTACATCGCTTTGGTGAAAGTAAGATTATTGCTCTTGATATCTCCAAGGCATTTGAAAGAATTTGGCATGAAGCTCTCATCTCGAAAATTCGTGCTTTTGGGATATATGATGTTCTTGGATTAGAAACTATCTTCGGACCGTTTAATACAAGTTGTATTTTACGGATTCAAGTCTGATTTTGATTACTTTCTGTCTGTTACTTCTAATCCACTTAACTGTTTTGTTGACGACTCTAGCCTTAGCTTTTCATATTTGTTTAGTGATTCACGTCCTTCACCTTTTGACGTACAATCGCTACGATACCGTATGATGAGTTCATTAAACTTTGATTTGCATAGCATTGTCAAGTGGGGTAATAATCATGTCGAGGTTAATGCTTCGAAAACTCTATGTTGTCTTTTGTCGTAAAAGCTTAATATAGCCTCCATGCCATTGCCCATGAATGGTACTTGCATCGAAGAAACCGAAAAGCTTTCAGAACTCTTTACGTGTGTCAACGACAACCTCCGTTGGAATGATCATATATTTCAGATAGCCAAGAATGCTGCTAAGTGCATTTTCTGTATCAATGCAAAAAGTTTTTTCCTCCTTCTGATCTGGCTACAATTTGCAAAGCGGTTATACGCCTAAAACTCAATTATAACTCACACCTCTGAAGGTTCTTCTCAAACATCGCTTTACCTGCTCGATAGAATTCAAAACAGAGCGTTAAGATTGTTAGGAAGTAGAACTGTCTCGGAAACAATTGCTCCTCTCGAACACCGACGCAATGTTTCATGTCTTTCCTTATTTTATCGTTTCTTTTATAAAAAATGTTCAATCGATAGCCAGCTGCATTCCTCCTCCTTAAAAGTTTCTCCCGTAATACTCGTCTCACAAGGAATGCTCATCAGTTCACCCTTGAGCCCAATTTAGGATGTACCGTTAAATATAGGCATTCTTTTTTTAGCCGAACAAAACGAATTTTTAATGACGAATTTTTATTGATGTTTTTCCTTGCCATTTCAATTTTGATGCATTTTAAAACAATGTTAATCGATACCATCTATCCCTCCTTCCCTTTCCTCGTGAGCACAGTTAAAAAAAAAAAAAGTACGGAAATCCGAGGAAGCCTTCACGTCGAAAATACCATTTTAGGAACAATACAGCGCGACCGGCTCAGTTGATATTATCATGTTTGAGAAGAAATTCTGAAAAACTCGTCAACCCTAGGCAATATCATACAACATTCCAACACAATCGCAAAAGAGAGAAGACAGACAGGCCTTAGCCCTCGTAGTACAAACAGATACAAAAACACCAGCATTTGATTGGCCTCAGACATGAAATAATTAAAAACCTGGTGGCTTGCCGACATTTTCTGAAGTCAAACCGGTGGAACACTAGTGTAAAGCAGTAAAGTAGCAGAATTGTGATCCCAACCGAGATCAGAAAGTCGTCGGGAATAAAAAATAAGAACAAAATATTATTCGATGGAATATTGTTTGAAAATGTTGTTTGGTTTTGTTCTTGTTGATTCTCATCATTTCGTGTACCTTTAATATGGGTAGCTTTTTGTATTGTGTTCTTTTGTCTGGCGCTCTACAAAAAGTATTCAATATTTGTTTCTTGGATGACAAGATCATTAGAAGAATTTTAAGGGAAGACAAATCTTATATAGATAGATCAACATTTTTAAATAATTAAATTAATTTTTAAATAATTCGCAAGAAGGAATTGGAAAATCCAATAATTTCATTCTAAATTCACAGTCTATACATTTTCAACTATAGTAATAGGAAACAAGTTTATCGGCACCTTCAAACTACCACCTATATGTTGAATTCTACAAACTGTCTAGAGTTCTTTTGAAGCTCCAAAATGTTTAAAAGACGCTCTTATGTTTTAACAAGCTTAACTATATATGCAACCCGAAAGGGTTGGAAAGAGTAGTTAATGACCAAGAGAGCGTTGAGTTGAAGGTAGTTTGGTTAAAAGTGGGCTTTCTTACAGAGTCTGAAGTTATCTTAACTTTGAGCTTTGTGTTGCATTCGGGTCAAGGGTAAGATAATGCCTTAATCATTGCGGCAATAAACAATAAGGAAGAAAGGTGTTGTTCTTTATTGAAGAAAAACTGAAGCAATTAACAATACCATTTAACATTTGATGTTTAATACACAGTTGGCAGTATCATGCCATAAATTTAGGATTTGAAGAGCAAAAGGTTCAAGTTGTTCTGCATAAGAAAGGAGATTATTAGTGCAGGTTGTCACTGAATCGTTATAATGGGTTTAAAATTAACTTAACAATATGGAGAGCAGAGCTTGGGATCATATTAAAGAATTGATTTGATGAAAGAAAGTCGTGCAGAGATGTAGTTAACGTTTAAAATATTGCAGTTCTTGAGCTGTCTTATGATCTAAAGAAAGTGTTTTTAGAGTACCTTTTCAACGGTGTATGGCATTAATTGTTTTGGGCAAAAAAAAAGAACTACAGAAGAAGTAAGAGTTAGATGAATTAGTCAGAATTGAGCTTCCTATTAGAGGCAGTGCCCCTTGGGTAAGTGGTTAGTGTGTTGGACTGTTAAGCGAATGAGCCTGGGTTCAAATCCCGCTCATGGCCATCTTCTTTTCCGGGGTACTGCCTCTTGCGAGGAACTGACAAAACCTCCAAGAGTAAAATATTTGTCTCGAAAAAATGCATTTCATGTAGCCATGCAAAGTAGCTCGTGTTTACTTATAAGATGAATCGGATGAATTATATGTTTAGGTATTATATTTAAAATATTTACGGCTTTTACTTTTTAGGCTATGAACATGACTTTTCAAATTTCACAAAACAACATTTGTTTAAAGATAGAAAAACGCATAATCACCCTGCATAACTGTAATATATGAAATCTACAAACCCTTTCCTTACTTACTTTTATTACTGTTTTCTTACACTTTTGAATACAAGTAACATGAAACCAGCCAACAGTCCTACATTTTTGCTTGATGAATCTCATAAGGATGCACTTACATCAAATTTACGTAATTAAACTAAAGGAACTGAAGAACTACCGCCCATATGCTCATTTACTTCTTTTTGTATGGCAGTTAAAGTTGTTCCACATTAGTACTTGAACTCTCGAACCTCTTACAGAAAGCAATTACACGAACTTCAACCCATACCACCCCTGTTAGGAAAGAAAATAGTTGGACTCCCAGGTCTAGTGCGCTGCATTTCATTAACGGGTTAGAGACAATTGTAATGATTTCCAAACAATTTGGCACATTCACATAGTTCGCCATCGTGCGAACAACCAGAACTTCCATAACGACTTAATTCAAACTTCCCGCCAATTAATTACGTCCTTCTGCGACACAGGCAAACACCCTCTATGCCCGCCCTATCTCTAATAACACACTTAATTTCTCCATCAAGCAAAGGAAATTGGTTAAGTGTGATTTGCTCCATGATGTCATTACCGACCATGTGAAGAGCAAAAACAAAATTACCCGGATCTCTGGAGCTATCGAAGTTTAGTGACCAGAAAAGCAAAAAAAAAAAACGAAAAAAACATCTCCATTTATGTGTCCAGTTTCCAGAGGATTCAGTCCGTTTCAATAGAAGCGTGTTCACAATTACGTTACCTCACACGCCCCAAAAGATACAGGAAAAAGTTGTTTCAATCTCATTACGAGAGTTTCCTCTTCTTGAATGGCGTGCAGTGAGGTGGAGAAAAGGACCTCTTTGCCCTCGAAAGTTTGTTCCAACAAATCCGGGAAAAAACTCAGAGTTCACCCAGCAGAGAAAGTCTTTCTCATTTGTGTAACGTGTGTTCTGTTTCCTCCAGCTCTATTACAAATCAAGGACAAAATAGCAAACAAAAAAATATATATCTGCGAACTACACGAACTATGATTCCCTTGCGTAAGCGTGTGTTAGGTAGAATGGAGCAGCAACAGAAATCACACGAACTACTTAAAAAAAAAAAAAAAAACAGAACTAGGGAACCAATTTTTGTGTTTAGAGTGAAATTTGAAAGGTGAATTTCCCCAGACCGGTTTTGAACAATATTTATCTTCATTTGATTTTGCTTCTGACCTAGAATTTATTTATAACCTATGGACTAATGACCTTGTAGACTTTTGAACAAGTGGTTTCATTTCCAAATGAAGGCGCTTAAAACCTGTCCAGTCCAATGTTATTGGAAAAATCAGAATAGTGAACTGTTTCTAACTTTTATTTAACTCGCTCGCCTATCCTACATATTATTCTTTAATCATAGACTGCCATGACCTCGACTGTGATTAGTCGACAGGCGTCCATGTCTGAGGGCGACTCAAACACAATGCAGGTATCATTGACTGCTACATCCATGTAAATACCTACATGTGTTTTTTAGCCATTCTTTCATACACGAAAGAACTGGACTGTGATCATACTTTTGCCTTTTCAACTTCCATTTCTTCTCTCTTCATTCAACTTGAAAGCATTAGCCAAGTTGGCAATGCTGTATTCTTAACGTGGAGGATGCCTCTGATTTATTGGCTCCTCCTCCTTAGCGCAACAGATATCGTATGGTAGTCAAATGAACGCTTTTCAAAAATCAAAATCAACCAAAGCAATGTGTAATACTCTTGAAGAATGCGAGACATTTAGACCTGAGGTTATCTCTTATGTAACAAACGCTGTTCCCTTTTTTTGGAGATTTCCACTACCACATGGGCTACCTACATCATGGGCGGGAAAAATACCAAGGCGTCTATAAGAAATCACATCTCACCAGCATGTGCTGGAAAAAAAACTCTTTCGCAAAACCTCCTGGATCAAACCAATTCAATGACACCTGTATTTATTTGGCCTCAGACATGGAAAAATCCTAGAGCGGGAGGTCGGCCGACGACCCGTTGAAGCCTCGAATTAATTTTTTTCCGGATATAGTTTTTCGAGGTTTGTACCCATTCGATATTTTTGTGGATTCTAGATTTTTGCATTCTAGATTAAAAAAATTGTTTTTTCGAGATTTTTTGCATTCGAGATAACGTCATGATCCTGAATTTTTTATTGACTTTAAATCCGCTATTGCATTGCCAGTGTAAAACTTCCTAAAGTCATGAGAGAATTAGGCATTACAAATAAATTGACACGAATATGCTTGCTTCCAGACCCAGGCCAATCAACATCTTCAAAGGATGGTCTGGCTTGCATCTTTATCCTGCTCTGGCAAGTCAAAACAAGAGGGACTATCGTTACCAAGTGCAGACAGATGTAGGCGTACACAGACGACGCGACGCACAAAGGTTTGGTTTGTATGGGAGTGAGGAAAACAATCTGTAAAATCTATATTACTTAACGGATTTTAATGAAATTTGGCATAGATGTCAAAACTGGTCTTATGTTTAATTGGTAATTGATAATTTTGTTTAGAAAAAATTACTATAAAAAAATGTTATCGACATTTTCCTAAAATTTGAGGGGTTTGCTTTGTGTTTGAGTGCGGAAAAAAGTCTGTTAAATCTGAATTACTTTACAGATTTTAATGAAATTGGGAACAGATCTCTATTGGTCTATATCATAGTTGGTGAAAATTTAGTTAAGAAAAAATTACTAGCAAAAAAGTTATTGACATTTTTCTAAAATTTGAGGGTTTGATGCTGTACTCAAATAAAAGACTTTTTTTTTAAAGTAAAATCTGAACTTTTAATTTTAAATAATTTATAAATAATGTACATTACAGACATTAAAATAAAATTAATATTAATACAAATACTTAAAAAAGAAATAGTATAATAATATAAGAAGGTAGTAGTATTTATTTACTGTGTCAAAATGAGGTTTTTATATAGCCCATTTGGTAGTATTTTCTTTTTTGTCTGTGTCCTTGAGCCTGTTATTAGTGGATATGATGATATGAGGATACAATGCATTACATCTTCATTCGTCGCAAATTGGGCTTAATTTTCTTGAATTAAAACTGCGGTAGACTTTATAATCCTTATTTCGACATCATTGGGCTTCCTCAGAGAGTGATCCAAAAGGAAAGGCACAATTTTTAATGATTTCTTATCCATGGATCAAAACCTGATGTACGGTTGCTGGCATGTTGTACCAGTTATAATTCTCGACAAAAAGTTGTGCGTACTCTGTATATTTTGTGAAATCTACTTTTTTGTTCGATGTTATTACTTCAAGGATAACAACAAACCTTCGAATAAATTCTTGTTCCACATATGAAACAAGTAGAAGCTGCAGGAGTTTCTGTTACAGATTGGGCTGTCTTCCCATCCAGCATTGTGAACATGAGGTATTGGTTGATTGTGAACTGGCGATTGCCCATTTGAACTATTGTCTGGGATAATTTTCTGATTTCTGTGTCAATTCTGCATTATCTCGTAGAGGATGGTCGATTGATATTCCACACAATTATATCCTTTTTATCCCTTATATTCATTTGAATTGGTACATAGATGTTATAAACATTTTAGCGTCCGAAATTCCTTCATCGTCAAATGTTTGACTGTACTGTTGTTGTTATAAAATATTAAGCAATACGACACAAAAAAGTAATACAAAATTTAACAACGGTAACAAATTGTTTATTTTTGATTCATATGAAAAACGCAATAGGTACAAGGAAAAATCCATATACAGGCAAAAATCTAGGAAAAAAAAACCCTTTTTTTATATTTACCTGCCCCAGGTTTTTGCGGAAAATTAAAAACCTCAGGGTTATGTCTAATCTTTTTGTTTCTTCTTTATTAATATATATCATGTAATTAAACCCATGATAAAATAATAATACTTTTTCATATATTTTTACAAGAAAATGGAGTTTAAAGTTGAAATATTTTGCGGGCGAAAATTCGAATTTCTCAGACATAGGTCAATGTAGTAATTTTATTTTACTTTTAATATAAAGGTACACATTTTATCTAAAAAAAAATGGGCATAACCAGTTCGTTCTGATAGTTATTGCCGAAAAAATATAACAGTTTGATATATACTTCCATCAAAACCAAGTTTTTTGAAACCCGACTCAGTGAGACAAATTTGAACATAACTCCGTGGAAGTCAGGTGGACGCAGCTGATTTTTTCTGTGCTGTACTTTGAAAGTAAGGAGCATACGTTGGTATATGTCATTCTCATTACGTGGAGGCAAGTGGACCTAAATTTAAAACTCAAAAAGTTTTCATCTAAGCCATTTTTTGTACCAATGTTTGAGGCTACTTACAGAAGGCTCCTTTTATTAATTTTATTTAATTTTTTTTTATTTTTAAATACCTAAGAACATACCAATAAAACGATATATTAAGTAACTGAATTTATGTTAAGAAACTTCGGAAAACGACATCTAAAGTTTTGTTGAAAATATGGTTCGCGACTTGAATAATTTTTTGTTCATCTTTAAGGGCTTGTTAATAAACACATAAAATATATTTAGTCAAAAATTCTTTTAAATCATATGCTGGGGTACTATAAGAGTACTTAGGAACAAAAGTTAAAAGCCTACATAAAACTTTTTGAAAAGCATTTTTTTCTGCGCTGTGCGACGTCGGTCTACTACAATAAGGGTAGTAGATCATGGATTTGGAGTAGTGCGAACCGGCTTAAGTCCAACAGAAATAGTTGAGGCTCTTCAAATCCAAAAACCTTACCATAAATACTAAGCTGCTGCTGTATAAGATTATGGTCTTATAAAAGGCACTCTAATGTCTTGAGAGCGTTCAAGATGAAAGTCTTACGGAGAATTGTTGGTAGTTCATGAACAACAGCACCCAAGTTTAAAAAACATTTTATGAGTTTTATCTTTTAAAAAGCTTTCAATACCATGAAAGTATCATCTTTACCGAAAGCGAAACCGAACAAGACATCAGCAGCCGTACCCGGAAAGCAAAGGCTGCTTTCGGTATTATTACAAAATATATGGACGAATATCTCTTAGCTTAAGGAATAAGCTACGACTATTTAGCTCCAATGAACATTCCTACTGCTATTACATCAGCTGTAACGAGGAAAATGCAAACGTTCGTTAATAGATGTCTACGAAACATTTTTAAAATTTACTCCCCAACCGAATATATATCCAACCAAGATCTCTTTAGGGGGATGGGTCAGAAACCCATCGGCTCTATTATGCGACACGAAAGTCGTAATGGATTAGACATACGCTTCGAAATAGTAACGTTTGTATTAGAACTCAAGCTAGCGTTTAATCCGTTCAAACAAAAAGAAGAAAAGCTGTATGGCCAACAAGAATATGGCGTAGAACAGTCGAGGATGAATCCGCGTGACTAGGCACGAATTGGAGGGAGCTGAAACACAGTCCTGGAAATCGCGCAAGATGGCACCTAGTATGTTTGAGGTCAAAAGTAAGTAGTAAATATCAGTATAAGAATTCAACTCAAGCAAAATATTACTCTGATTGAACAAAGACATTTCAAAATCAAGCAACCGCTTATACCCGCCTTGGAGAGATCACAAATTTGCTGGTACTTGGTACTAGAGCTTGAGCTTGAAGTTGTTGTTTACACTACGTAGATACAAAAATTAAAAACCAAGTGACTTACTCCTAAAGTGTTTTTTTTAAACGTGTTGTTTTCAAGAAGAAATAAAACGCATATAGTTTAATGTTATGGCCAAGAATTTAGCTTTATTATAAAGATAAGGGTTTGCCATTGTGTTTAAAAATGATCTCGGGCAAGTGGCCGCCGCTCAACTTTCCCAATTTTGTGAAAATCGGAATCGGACCATCTCGTTTTGGGCCCATTCACCAAACGTTCGACGCGCTTGATGTTCATTCATGTTGGATTTTGTTAGCCCGCAAACCAAGATCCTTCTGCAAAATATTCCATAATGTGGATGGGCACAACTCCAATTATTGCGCGCGATGGCGGATGGACTCGTTCGGGTCTTCTTCGATACTATGCTCCACCGAACCGAAACATTATTTTGGTACTAAATTTGCACGATTTTCAAACGTTCTTCAGGAGTAAGTCTATTCATTATGAAATGGCAAATTTAACTGAGCATATAAAGCCCAACTCCGAAAAAAGTATTTCCAGATTGAAAATCACTCGTCTAAAAAAAACACCCTGTATATCGGTTAGTGAGAAGCACTCAAACATCAAACAGTTATTCATCAGCATCAGATAAAAGTGGTGAGTACGTCCAGGAGAAGCTTACTGGCGGAAGGCTTTCACAGTGCCCAGCTTCATGAACAAATTAAAAATGTGGCATTATTATCTTTTGATCCTTATTGCGATAAAGGATGTTACGTGAAAGGAATTTGAAAGGATCCAACCAACTTTGGGTTATCCAAGTGAGATAGCTCTACTTTGAACTATTTTTAGTCATAACATGGTAAACAGCAAACAGACATCCGAAGAACTTTAGCAAAATGATTTAATTTCTGGAGGAATTCTCCTTACCTGCAAATGTACAAACCAACGAAATCCTTATATCCTGCGATAATTGAAGGAGAATAGAGAAAAGATGAAAGGAGCGTCGCGTCGCAGAGACAACACAAAACATGCAATAAAAAAAAAGAAAAAAACATTACAGAACAAAAAGGAAAAAAACAACAGCACTCAAAATTGTGTATATGTATGTGATTTTGAATATGTTAATACCAACACTATCAAGTGTTGTTCGTTTTGTTTTGTTCTTTGCAACAAATTAACATCTGCTGCAAGCTGTACAGGAAAAAGACGATGACATAACAAGGACACATTTCGGATCTAACAAGGCAGTTAAAAATGCAAAATGAAAGGATGTGCGCTTTGCACTAATAAAACTATGAGACAACCCAACAGAAGTTAAAGCAAAAATGGCGAAACAGTTAAGTCAGCAAACATTTGTAGTGAAATAAAATTTCGTACAATGTGGGTTTTGATGTCTGTTGGTGGAAAACGTCAGGTAACTATGTAACCTCTGCATATTTTCTAGGAGAAACCATCGCAGCGTTGCGACTAAGCAAGTGTCACTTCTTCTTTGGAAAAGAATGTAGTGACGGGGAAAGCTTTGCTGATGCCCTATAAACAATGAAAAATTTGCAACGGAGGATTTTCCGTGATACATATTCAAAAGAAGACTTCTAGACATTTTGTTCTTCATTTCATGTATTCCATCAAATAGTTTAACATAGTAAGATTAAGATGCAATATATTGTAAGGTCTTGAAAACTCATGTTCAAAAATAATTTAGATTTATTCACTAATAATCGGCAATAATCAACTTGGTTTTAATACTAAGCAAATCAACAGTAATTGCCAAATATCTGCCCTGAGGCAGGTAAAGGAATAAGTCTGGAATATAGCGTTCCAAAAAAACATATTTTTCTTGACTAGATAGGATAGCTAGAGTTGAACTTTATAAGCGAAAATTGAGGTGCCAAATAAATTGACATAACACGTTTGCTTTCTACGCCGTCCCTCTGGGGTGGATTCGAAGATTTTCCGGGCCGGAGCATTGATGTCTCTTTTGGCTAGATCTGTGTCGCTGTACAGCCGGTAAAGTTCTTCATTGTATCTTCTTCTCCACTCTCCGTTTATGCATATGGGACCAAAAATCATCCGGAGAATCTTTCTCTCGAAACAGCCTAAAGTGTCCTCATCCGCTTTTGACAGCGTCCATGCGTCTGCACCATAGAGCAGGACTGGGATAATGAGGGTCTTATAAAGGGACAGTTTAGTTGCCCGATAGAGGGCTTTGCTACTCAATTGCCTTCTAAGCCCGAAAAAGCAGCGATTGGCAAGAGTTATTCTTCGTTTGATTTCAGCGCTGGTGTTGTTGTCTGAGTTAATAGCGGAGCCCAGGTAGACAAAGTCCCTAACTTCCTCCAAGTTATAGCTGTCTATGGTGATGTTTTGTCCAAAACGTCGATGTTGGGTGTCTCTTCTTGATGACAGCATATACTTGGTTTTGCCCTCATTGACTGCTTAACCCATCTTTGCCGCTTCCGTCTCAATACTCACAAAAGCGCTACTGACATCACGCTGCGTTCTTCCGATTATGTCAATATCGTCGGCGTATGCGAGTAATTGGACGGACTTTTGAAAGATGGTACCTCTGGTGTTGGTGTGAGAGTTCTGCACTATTCTTTCAAGTATGATGTTGAAAAAGCGCATCGCCTTTTTTGACTTCAAAGGTGTCGGTAAGGTCTTTACCGATCTTGACGGAACAGCGTGCGTTTTCCATCGTCATTTTACACAGGCGGACGAGTTTGGCAGAGATGTTAAAACTACACATTGCTCTATATAACTCGTCTCTGTAAATGCTGTCGTACGCGGCTTTGAAATTGATGAAAAGGTGGTGGGTATCGATTTGAAGCTCTTGAGTTTTTTCTAAGATCTGCCGTAATGTGAATATTTGATCGATAGTGGACTTTCCTGGCCTAAAACCGCACTGATATGGACCTATCAGGTTGTTGACGAATGGCTTTAGGCGTTCACACAATACAGCAGAAAAGATCTTGTAGGCGATGTTGAGGAGACTAATACCCCTATAGTTAGTACAGCTCAGAGGGTCTCCTTTTTTAAGGATCGGGCAAGTTATGCTGAGATTCCATTCATCGGGCATGCTTTCTTCTAACCATATCTTGCTTATGAGTTGGTGCATACTTATAGCCAAGTCATTGCCTGCAGCTTTGAAGAGCTCGGCAGCTAGGCCATCGGCTCCGGCGGCTTTGTTGCTCTTAAGTCTTAAGGTCTACTCCGCCCAGATAAAGTGGACCATTTTGCCTGACAGCGGAATTCGTGTCGTCATCGCCGTTATACAGTCTGCAGGAATTGTTTTTTTATATTCTCAGCATCGACTGCGATTCCACTACGATGTTCCTTTGATCGTCTTTGCAAGCTTAAGTTCGAGCTCTGTACTTTTGACAGTTTCTTTGTACCTTTTGGTAAAACTTTCGAACTTCATTCCTGCAATAACAGCTCTCCCTTTTTTTCTTTCTAAGAAGGCGGTGTTCCTCTTTCCTCTTCTGCCCGTAGAGTACGTGGGTAGTTCTGGTCCTTCTTTGCAGCGCCGTCTTGTATGCTTCTTGTTTAGCTGCGTGTGCTTGCCGACACTCATCATCAAACCAGGGGTTTCGTTGTGGTGGCCGTGTACAACTCAGCACTTCAGTCGCGGGTTCCCTGACGGAATTTTGGCAATGTTGCCACAGGTTCTCATTACTTGATTCTGGCGGTAAAGGACTCCTTTGGAGGTTATTTGAAAATCGATCAAAAAAGGATCTGGAGA
Source organism: Platycheirus rosarum (assembly GCA_963971375.1). Classification (NCBI taxonomy): domain Eukaryota; kingdom Metazoa; phylum Arthropoda; class Insecta; order Diptera; family Syrphidae; genus Platycheirus; species Platycheirus rosarum. Next base: position 50,074,001 of record OZ020509.1, on the reverse strand, counting down.
TTTCTTGCGATTGCAGCCGTCCGACGTTAAAATTCCTCACAGTATTACACACACAGTATTGGCGTGGGTCGTGATATCTTACGTCGTACCTTGTCACACATTTGTAACTCAAAAGCTCTTGGCGGAGCCTGCCTCCAATGACGAATCCACATCCAAATAAGCGCTGTTTTTGTTGTGTATAGCAGTTGCCATAGTAGATATCGCAGATTTTCATCTTTTTTTTGTCCGGCCCGTCCCATCGCATTTCTTGGATGGCGGTTTGTCTGCCTTACAGTAGTCAAGGGCCTCCGCTAGTTGTTCGGCTGCAGGTTGTCTGTTAAGGGACCTAACATTCCACGTACATATTCGAAATTCGTTGTCCTTATTTCGTTTGCAGGGTTCGTCATCAGTGAATCCGTCCGTATCCGAGGCTTGTTGATGCTTCGCAACTAGTTGTTTTTGGTGTGGCCGGGAAGTTACACCGACGGCACAACCCCCAACCTGGGGTGACTCCATGGACGAAGAGCCGGATAAACCGCTCCTTATAGGCCTGAGCTCCGAAAACGTCGTAATAGCCCATATAAGGTGTTCACTAAGTAGTTCAACCTGACTGGAACTGTAGACGCCACCGTTGATTTCATCTGGAGAATTCTTCCGCTGCCGCCAGGATGCAAGGAGTAATGCCTTAGTGGTAACACTCCTCGCCCCCCCCCCTCTCTCGTTTGCTGCCACCAACAACCTTCCAAAGGGGTTGGAACCCAATCTCCAGTTGAGGTACTAGGCACCCGATGTTCACCACGTGGAGGTGAGAGTAGGAGGTGATAGACAGGGGTGATTTGCGGGTGCTTGTACCCACACACATGTCTACCCTTTAAACATTAAATTAAATTATATTAATAAATAAATAATAAAAAAAAAATAATAATAATAAATAAAATAAAAAAATATAAATTAAATATATTAAAAGGTTTATATTAGTCAAATGTAATAACCTATTTAAGCATTGCTTACATTCCAGTTAGCAATGGATAAGCGGTTTTTTTTAGATGGTAAGGTCATTTAAGGTTTAGTTATCGTTCTTATTAGATTAAACTGTTGCATTCAGTGTGTGAACAAAGTTAAATTAAATATCATATATTTTTTGTGAAATATTTTAAGATCTGGTGAGTATTTTTGTTTTTATTTGTGAGTAAAAAAAAGTGTTCAAAAATCAAATTGAAATGGTTCCCTTTTAGATGCAAAAAATCACATTTGGTGTTGTTTAAGTTAGACTGTAGCAAGCTGTAGTAAAATATATATTTCACTTTTCGTAGAACCAAGTTCCAAGTACCATATTAAAAAACAAATAAATTTTCCGAAAATGGGCTTCATTGGAAAAGCTGCTAAAATTGAAGAACTCATTGTTTATGGTTTGGATTTAATAAAAATTGACCGTTGCTCATACTGATGACAGTGAAATTTTACTTCCTCAAAGCTTGTGCAAGCATACAAACAAAACCCCCGAAGGAAATAATCGTAGAAGACCCAACAAATCATTTGAGGAATCATCTACAAAAACAAAAAAGCAAAGAGTTGAAAACCCATTGGCCTCAAAAACTAGCGAAGAGCTACAATATGTAGCACAGCTTTCTAAGCGCTTATCTGATGAAGGTGGAGCGGGTCCAAACTCAAATCCAACATTAACTTTGAGTCCTGAAAAGGCCTTGGCTTTATATTAAGATTTAGATCTTTCTGAAAGAAAACCTCGTGGCTTAGTGGTTAGTGTGTATATGTTAGTGTAAAATATGTCTCGAAAAAGTGCGTCGCAGTATCCGTTCTGAGATATTAACAACATACATTGGAGCTGTCAAGCCAATAAATTTATTTATTTATTTAAGAACAGCTGTTAATTCTCTGCACAATTATTATTTTCCCCAGTCTATGTCAACTGAAGAACACAAAAAATGCTTCACATTAACCGGGAGGCAGCAGAAACGACAGAATCTGTTGACCTCCAAGAGCTTCTTAATAAGACTGGTGAAAGCATAGTTGAAATTGCGAAAACAGATAAAACTACTTGTGCTACACATTTTATATATAAATGGGGCTCGACGGAAGTTCTGGCCATATTCACTATAAACAATATTTCATTGATTCAGCGAGCACTGATGAATATTTATTTTTGATTGCGTTTTGTCCCTTAAAGTTGGTTGAAGACAGTGCTGGTACAGAGTTATGGAATACTGCCCGTTCTTCTTCAACAATGTATTGCAACATTGAAAGCCAGTAAAATGCTTGTTTATAAAACACTTGTTCAAGAAGAAAAAGCTAAAATGAATGAAATCATAAGTCAGCTCTCTTATTTAATAATAATAAATTTAGCATAGAAATTTCTTCTAACATGTTATTTAAAATGATAGATGTACGAAGTACGTGATCCGCGGGACAAAATTACCTTCATCAACAGAAAGAAAGAAATCCAAAAGTCTTTCCAAACCAGAATGAGCCCCAGATATATATAATATATATATATAATAGATAAACCAGATATAGATATATATAATAGATAAACCAAAACCAGGCCTTGGTTCAAGTAATGATGGAAACACTGCAAGATGATTTTTTGCGAATCCAAAAAAGCTGCAGAAATAACGGGGATCGCTGAAAATCGTATACAAATTTTGTTTGTTATTTTACGTGTGATCGCTTCTGGAAAACACATTAACATACCGAAATTGTCTATATTATTAAGCGAAACGCGTTTGCTTTACATCCAACTTTATAGTTGGTATTACATGCCAAGTAGTGTCCACAAGCTCTTGGTTTATGGGCCAGACATAATTTCTTTCTTGAAAATACCAATTGGTCAGCTTTCACAAGAATCCTTAAAAACGGATCACAAGGAATTTAGGAAACATGATCTAAACCACTCCAGAAAATCTTCACGCATATATACAAATGAAGATTTGATGAACTTTTTATTGCTTAAGTCCGATCCTAAACGTATGCAAAATACTTTAACTTATTCTGAAATCTGACTTTTCGGAGCGTATACTAGAGCTGGGAATATTTTAAATACCAAAGTATAATGCAAGTTATGCATTCGTGCAGATTAAAAATTGTGAGATAATAATCAAACATGGCATAACGATTATTAAGAAACATATTTGAGTTATTGGCAAAATTCTGTCTGTCTGTCTGCTGGTATGTATTTTTGTACTACAGCCTAAACGGTTGGGGCCATCGTCTTCAAATTTAGAACTTAAGGTTATATTGACATTCTACAGAGGACTTTTCTTATTTTTTTTTTTAGCTAAAAAAACTGACAGTACCTTTTATATAACCGTTAAGTAAAAGCTTATTATTTTTTTTTGTATTTTTAATATATTTTTTTAATAATTTTTTTTTTGAAAAATTAATATTTAAAAAACGGGTAAGTGAATTTTGTTTTAATTTTGTTATTAAACGAGCGTTGTTTTTGTGCTTAATGTCGCATTCTTAAATTATTTTGTTTTTAATTTTATAAAAAAGTTCTTAAATAAAAACCATTTTATTTAAAAACCGTTCCTACGATTTTGAAAACAAATCACACTTTTACATATTTTTTAAAGATATAAAATGGTGTTTAAATTTGTCTGCTGAAAATTATTTTATGTACTTTTTTCGAAAAATCAAAATTCTAAAAAAATCAAATTAAAACTTTGAAGGTCTTTTAATATTTTTCAAATTTTATTAGACGCTGTGACCGCACATAAGAGCAAGTACGTGCGATCCAGTCGTGCAATTCATTTTCTATATGTAGGTATATTTGTAAGTTTTTTTTATTTTATTTATCCATTTCTTATTTTTTAACAAGGAAATATTATCCAAAAAAATGTTCTTCAGTAATTCTTAAAATAAAAACTGAAAATATATGGATTTTTTATGGCAGAATTTCATGTCTTTTTAAGTGCTTGTTATTTCCAGGCAAAAACAAAAAAAAAATCGCAGTTATTCTGATTTTTGTGCACCATCCCCATACACTTGACGCACTGTGGGGCGGCACAAAACCTGCTGCTGCAGGTTACATGCTAAAGTCAATCTAACAAATTTATACAACTCTTGCTACCAAATAGCTGCAAGACTAAGGTTTTTAAGTTAATCTCCACCCGGATTTGCATTAAAACAACATTTTCTGAAGCCTTTTTCATTGTCGTTGAAAGCTCGTTAGTAAGTACATAAAACAAAAAAACTGAAAAACATAAACCAATCATTACATTATAAGCCCCCAACGTTTATTTACATATTTCCCCCACTAAATAAAATTGAAGGCCTTGAACAAAATTTAAAAATAGAATCTGTAACAATGGTATCATCTCGTTATTGCATAAAAAACAACCAACGTATTTACCCAATTATCTGGAAGAAATATCTACTCATCTTCATACATCGCAGAATCTCCCAATAAAATGGTTCTATAAATAGATAAAAATGCATTAACCATTTAAACGGTACCAGTAAAGTACATGAGTTCATCCCCGACAGCATTTAGGAATTTAAAATGGGGTGTGCCCCTGTCATCCATATTACACTTTGTACTGATTGAAGCTCACCTAAATATAGCCCTCACGAATATTATCCCCACCAATAATTGTGGCATCAGCCGTTTAAAGTATGAGGCAACATCGTCAAGGGAAAAAATAAAGCACTCATATCATCTCAGCTCACATGTCAATTTTAGCGGTTTATCTCTTTCGAGTTTTATATACATATTTATCAAACAATTACTGTAAGGCTTTAGGCTTATTAAACGAGGTTGTAGAAAATTCGATTAGCAGACTATACGACATGACCCTATTAAACTGCTATATTTACTAAATTTTATAAACCGCAGTTTGATGCGATTTGGGGATTAGTTAAAGTGACACAAAATATTCAAATTTAGATTTTTTGGGCCTGCTAAATAGAATCGCATTAAGCTTTGCTTAGAAGACCTGGTGAGTTAGTGTGAAGTTCTAGTCTGTCTTCTAAAATATGTCACTCTGAATCTGAATCTCATCTAACTGTGAGACAGCGCAAATTTTACATGGTTTTCGTAGTGCGCATTATAGATCATTAGTATTTAAAAGCTTTTAAAAAGTACTTATTGTGAAAGCTCTTTACTAAAACCCAAAGAAAAATATAACATGATTTACACTAGCATAAAAGTGGTAGCTCGAAAATGGTCTGCTTGTTTTCAATACACAGGAAGAAGGTTGTTAGCATCAACAATTCGTGTGTAATTTGTGGGTAAGTTAGTGGTTGGGTTTTAATTTCAGCAGATATTTCAGGGAGTAAGACCACAATAATGGCATAATTTCGAAAAAAAAGAGTTCCCTCATAACGCATAAAGCCTGTACTGACATTTTTTGGTGACAGACTATAAGGTAGAATTATTATTTTGTTAGTATAATAATTTACATAATTTTTCATGTTGCTACTATGCACCTTTAGACTTCGCAAATGCCTTTGACTCGGTGTCTCATATGCAAAAGCTGATCAGTATATCGGAGTCATTATATGTATTCTGTGGGCTAAGTGTGAAGGGTGCTAAATGCATTATTATCATTATCTTTTGTCTGTTACTTCTAATCCACTTAATTGTTTTTTCTGACGACTCTACCCTCAGCTTTTCATATTCGTTCGATAATTCACGTCCTTCGCCTTCGGACGTACAATTGCAACGGTACCGTTTGTCAAGCTCATTAAACTCCGATTTATACAGCATTGTTAAATGGGGTAATAGGAATCGTGTGGAGTTTAATGCTTCGAAAACTCAATGCTGTCTTCTGTCGTTAAAACAAAACAGACTCCCAATGTCATTGTCCATGAATGGCACTTACATCGAAGAAACCGAAAAGCTCTCAGTACTCGGTATGTGTGTCAACGACGACCTCCGTTGGAACGACCATATATATGAGATTGCTAAGAATGCTGCTAAGTGCTTAGGATTTCTGTATCGGTGTAAGAAGTACTTTTCCCTACGCCCTAAACTCGAGTATAACTCCCACCTCTGGGCAGGTGCTTCACAAACATCGCTTCACCTGCTTGATAGAATACAAAATCGAGCGTTAAGGTTGATAGGAAATAGAACCTTCGCTGAAGCAATTGCTCTTCTCGAACACCGACGCAATGTTTCAAGTCTTTCCTTATTTTATCGGTTCATTTATAAATAAATTGCATTCCTGGATCGCACGTACTTGCTCTTATGTGCCTAATTACTTTGGAAAGCCAGATTCTTGACAGAAACAAGTAACATTTACATTGAAAATACTTACTTACTTAGGGGGCGCTACAGTTCGGGACGAACCTGGGCCTCAACCAACATGCCTTTCCAGCCAGCTCGGTCTTTGGCTAGATGCCTCCAGTTTCGCACTCCAAGTTGGTTGAGGTCGTCCTCCACTTGAGCGTGCCACCTAAGGCGAGGTCTTCCTAGACTGCGTCTACCCTCTGGGATGGAATCGAAGATCCTGTGAGCCGGAACATTGTTGTCCATTCGCTCTACATGACCTAGCCATCTTAAACGTGATATGCGTATTATTTTGACCAGGTCAATGTCGCTGTGCAGCTCGTATAGTTCTTGGTCGAACCTTCTCCTCCAAAGCCCGTTAACGCAGATAGGGCCAAAAATCCTCCGAAGAATCTTACGCTCGAAACGACTAAGGATATCTTCATCCGCTTTAGATAGAGTCCATGCCTCGGCGCCATAGAGCAGGACTGGGATGATTAGGGTCTTATACAGAGTCTCTTTTGTCTTTCGGGAGAGGGCTTTGCTACTCAATTGCCTTCTTAGCCCATAGAAACAGCGATTGGCAAGAGTGATTCTTCGCTTTATTTCTGACGAGATGCTGTTGTCAGATGTTATAGCGGATCCGAGGTACACAAAGTCCCTAACTACCTGAAAGTTTATCTGTCTATTGTGATGTTTTGTCCAATCCGCCGGTGTTGTATTTAGCTTTTTGTGGACAGCAGGTGCTTCGTTTTGGCCTCATTGACTGCTAGTCCCTCTTAGCCGCTTCAGCTTCAATGCTAGCAAGCGTTCCAGTGACAACTCGCCGAGTTCTGCCAATGATGTCTATGTCGTCAGAGTATGTTGAAGAAATCGCACGATCATCACCTTGTCGGAATGTTTTTTTGACGTCAAAATCTTCTGTGAGGTCATTACCAACCTTGACGGAGCAGCGAGAGTTCTCCATCGTCATCCTGCACAGTCGGACGAGTTTTGTGGGGATGCCAAAACCTGACATGGGTCTGTATAGCTCGTCACTATAAATGCTATGGTACGCGGCCTTAAAATCAATAAAGAGGTGGTGGGTATCGATCAGGATGTGCCGTAGCGTGAACATTTGATTGATTGTGGACTTTCCTGGTTTGAAACCACACTGATAGGGGCCAATCAGGTTACTGACGATAGGTTTCAGGCTTTCACATAGTACGGCAGAGAGGATCTTGTAGGCGATATTCAGGAGACTAATTCGTCTATAGTTGACGCAGTTTAGAGGGTCTCCTTTCTTGTGGATCGGGCAAACGATACTGAGGTTTTATTCATCAGGCATACTTTCTGCTGACCAAACTTTAGAGATGAGTTGGTGTATGCACACCACAACGTCATCTCCGGCCGCTTTAAAAAGTTCGGCAGGTAGTCCGTCGGGTCCAGCAGCTTTGTTGTTTTTTAGTTTAGACATTGCTATCCTTACTTCATTTTGGTCAGGTGGACGGAAGTTTTGTCTGTCATCATCCATGTTTAAGGGTTCATTCTGCCTGATAGCGGGATTTTGGTCTTCATCGCCGTTTAACAGTCTGCAGAAATGATCCTTCCACGTACTCAGCACTGACTGTGACTCTACTACGAGGTTTCAATTCCTATCTCTACAGGCTTCTGTGCGGGTTTCTTTTCCTTGGCACGTTCTTTTTACCTGTTGGTAAAACTTCCGCACGTTGTTCCTGGAGTAGCATCTCTCAATATCTTCGATCGCGAGCTTCTCATGCTCTCTCTTTTTCTTTTGGAGAAGCCGGTGTTTTTCCCGTCTTTTCTGCTAGTAGAGCTCGCGAGCAGCTCTCGTCTTTCTTTGCAGCGCCGCTTTGTATGCCTCTTATTTGGCTGCATGGGCCTGCCTGCATTCGTCATCGAACCAGAGGTTTCGTGGTGGTGGTCTGGTGAAACCTAGCACATCAGTTGCGGCATCTCTGATGGCTTGTTGGCAGTGTTGCCACGGGTCTTCGGCACTTGATGCTGGCGGTACTGGATTTCTTGAGAGGTTACGGGATATTCGATCGGCATAGGTACTGGCGGTTTCTTGCGATTGCATCTTTCCGACGTCATACTTCCTCACAATATTACTCCGTTGTTGCGGAGTTCGGGTTATTCGCATTCTTACCTTTGTTGCAACAAGGTAGTGATCCGAGTCGATGTTAGCTGCTCGGAAGGTGCGAACATCCAAGATACTGGAGGCGTGTCTTGCATCGATTGCAACGTGATCAATCTGATTGACGGTTCTTTGATCTGGGTGTCGCCAAGTCCCTTTGTGTATATCGAGATGAGGAAACCGTGTGCTTGCAATGGTGACGTTATGTGCCGCTGCGAAGTCAATTAGCCTTCAGACGTTGTGTCGTGTAGGCTATGTTTTCCGACAGTCCTACCAAAGATTTCCTCTTTACATATTTTGGCATTAAAATCGCCTAGTACGTACTTAACGTCGTATTTAGGGCATTGCTCATAGGTTTCGTCGAGGAGCTCGTAGAAGTCATCCTTGGTGGCGTCATCTTTGTCGTCTGTGGGGGCATGAGTGCATATTAGGCTAATGTTGGCGAATTTAGCCTTGATACGGATTGTCACAAGTCGCTCACTTACGTGTCGAAAGCCCAAGACTTCTTGCCTAAGTCTACCGCTTATGACGAATCCGCACCCAAATAAACGCTGTGGTCTTCTTGCACAATCACCGTAGTACACGTCATCCTCCTTTTGCCCGGTACACCTATGGGAGTAATTCCTACTCTGTAGCAGTCTAGGGCCTCCGCTAGTTGTTTGGCTGCACGTGATCCCTTAAGAGTTCTAACATTCCACGTGCAGATCCGAAGGTCGTTGTCCTTAATTCGTTTTTCCGGGTCGTCAACAGTAAATCCGTCATTTTCCGAGGCTATTGGTCGCTTCGCAACTTTTTCTTTTTTCCGTGGCAGGGTTGTTAACCCCACGCACAACTCCCCAACCTGGAGGGCCAGGTCCTTTGGATTCCTTGGACAAAAGGAACCGGAGAATCCGGAGTCCGTAACCCACTTCGGGGATATGAGCGCTGCCGTTGGCCTATTAAGGGTTCATCCGCCACCATCTCTATTTCAATGCCCTGACCTGCATTGAATTGTCCCAATGACCTTATATCCAAATACGTCGAAGTAGCTCATTAGGGCGTCTGCTTTGTTGACTGTTGACGCCACCGTTGGTCCAATTGGTTGGGCTCATCCGCCATACGTCCTCTTTCTGAGGGTCTCGTGCAAGACTTCTGCGAATCGATCAGAACAGTCATTAAAGCAGAGCATTATAGTGTTGCTATTTTTCTGTGTTCAACACTCGCGCTTATAAGTTTAGCAGGAATGTCCGAATGGACAGACCAGTACCCGGTAGTTACCGCGGGGAGGTAAAATAAGCACAATTGATGAGTACGAGATAGTTACAGCAACTGTGCATCACCAGTTTGATGGCTTTCAGTGCCTACCCTATTCATACAGCACCCAACCACATTGAAAATAAGACAGTTTAAACTTAAAAAAGTATTAAAAACCATAATCCTAAACAGTTTTTAGTAAAAATAAAGTACGCCATCACACGTCTTAACTAACAAAGAATTTATGAAAAATGTATTTCGAAAATTGTAGGACCGGTTTTAAAAAAAAACTGATTTTCCTCTTTTTTTGGAGATTTTAGTTATTAGGTTCTTAGAATTAATTTATATACATTTGATTATAAAATTAAAAATATTTTGATTAGTTTTAAAAATATTGATTTTTCAAAAAATTAAATTTCAAAAATTAATTTTTATTGGAAAAAAAAATCTATTCAAAATGTTGATATGCAGAATTAATTTGGCTACCTAGATGTTCTCAAATATAACACTTGACAGGAATCAAAAGCCGTTACCGAGAAAGCCAAACATTAAAAAAAACGTTATATGAAAGGTACCGTTAATAGACTTTTCCAGTAAATTTGGTTCTAATCAGATAATAGCCAATACCAACAAAAAAATTGTCAAAAATTTTCATCAAAATCGTTGGAGCCGTTTTCGAGAAAAATAAGCTTTTCCTAAACGGTCATGTGGCAGGTACCGTTATTTTTAGGCCTAAAAATAAAATTTCAATTTTTCCTCTTGGGAATGCCAAAATAATCGAATACACTAAATTTAAAGATAATCGCTGAAGCCGTTTACATATTGACAAACAGACAGACAGAAAATTTTTGTCGACCACTGTTTTAGACTTCTCTATGATCGTAATGCCATGTTTCATTGTTATCTCATTTTTTTTATTCATGAATCCTAAACTTGCCTTATAGTCCCTATAATCGCAATTAAAAATGTTCACTCCAAGTAGCCATCTGCGTTCCTCCCCTTAAAAGTTTCTCCCGTAATACTCGTCTCGCAAGGAATGCTCATCAGTTCACCCTTGAGCCCAATTTCGGACGTACCGTGAAATACAGGGATTCTTTTTTTAGGCCAACAAAACGAATTTGGAATTGTCTACCCGGCGATATTTTCCCTGCCCATTTTGGTTTGCAAGCATTCAAAACCAATGTTAATCGACACCTTCTGTCCTTCCTCTCCCTATTATCCTAATGGTCGCGCAGTGTACTTACATACGTTAAAAGGGAAAGAAATAGTCCCTTGTGCTTAGTTAGCTAATTCCTCCAAACCTGGAGAGATTCACTCGGGCTCAAATCATCCGGTTAAACCTATTCCCCAGTTCCTACAAATGTCATCAGCTAGCTTAAACGGGGAATACAAAACAAAACTGATATAATGAATAAGAGCAGATGTCAGGAAATGTATGTCTTTTAAGAGGCGTGGCGACGAAATGCTTCCAAGACAATGCTGCCAAGAACAATGAATTTGAATGGCTCCGATACTACGTATGTTCAACAACAAAAACGTTTTTCCTCTTAGACGAAAAATAGAAAGTTGACCTGCTTTTCTTTGTGTGCCTAGCGCCTAGGCTTAAACTATCAAATCACATTAATTGCAATTAAAATCCATGCAAAACAACACAAGCATCAGCTCCTTAAAATATGTGAAGCATCAAGATACAAAGTAATATAAGCACATAACATATTTTTAGGATTTTTAGGAGCAAGCCTAGTCTCAAGGGAGAATCTACGTTCATGTAGGCCTTATGTATCTATTATTCCCTAGATTTGTGGGGTTAGGGCTAAACTGTTCTGCGGTTAACTGCAGCACTGGCAGGCTGTAGAATGAGGATTCACTTATTATTAAAACGCTTCCATCTATTCATCGATTTGGGTTCAGAAAATTAATTCTGTAATTTAATGGATTTGGACGCGGGAAACCCACATAGAGCTGAATGTTGCTGATGAGAGTAGAGTACGGGCTTGGAGAATGGTTAACACAGTTGATTGATTTGAGGGTTCGTTGCGGGTGAGATATTTTGGTTATTGTGCGTCCTGGATTTGCGTGTCAGAAGCAGTTTAGAAGTATGTTAGTAGGTGAGTGCACATTTATGTACGTGTTGCAGGGAGTGTTGAGAGTATGTATGTATGCGTTTTAAAAAATATTTGTTGATTATTTCTAAGCCTTTGTGCGTTTGAAAATATGAAATGTGTTTTTCTTTTTGTAGCATATTTTTGGGAGTAGTAGAAATTCAAATAATTTTTTACTTGCGAGTATAGGGACTATAAGGCAAGCTTAGGATTCGTGAATATAAAAAAATTGAGATAACAATGAAACATGACATTACGATCATAGAGAAGTCTAAAAAAGTGATCGACAAAAAATGTCTGTCTGTTTGTCTGTCTGTTTGTCTATCTGTCTGTTTGTCAGTATGTATAACGAGCTGCAGCCTAAACGGCTTAAGCGATTATCTTCAAATTTGGTGTGTGTTATTCTTTTAGCATTCCCTGGAGGGGAAATTCAACTTTTATTTTTAGGCTTAGAAATAACGGTACCCACGATATGACCGTTTAGGAAAAGCTTATTTTTCTCGAATTGGCTATCATTTGAATAGAGCCAAATTTAAGGAAAAAGTCTATTAACGGTACCTTTCTCAGTAACGGCTCTTTTGACTTCTGTCAAATTTTTAAATTGATAAGATATAGGTGGCCAAATTAATTCTGCAAATCAAGATTTTGAATATCTTTTTATTTCTAATTATAATTAATTTTTTAATTTTTTTTTTTTTTGAAAAATCAATATTTTTAAAACTGATAAAAAAAAATATTTTTACATTACATTACATTACATTACATATTGATCTGCTCCGTAGATAAATCTACGAAGCAGAGACACTTATGAGCACTGGATGCTGAGGCCATCGGCTCAGACAATTACAAAGACAACACACAAGACGACATTGATACAGGACAGAACAGAAGATAGAAAGAGGACAGAAAAACACATAACACATGTCAACAGCACGCAGTTGGTTTCGAGACGGTCCTCCATCTTTCCACTAACCACGCGCAACGATGCTTGATTTCGCTGATCTCACGGGAAGCGATGCTTTTTTACTTTGAATTGATTTTTATTTTTTTCTTTTACTTATATCTACTTAAATGCTAGACAAAAATCTTAAAACTAGCTAAAACTATCAACTTGATTAACTTACTGGCCCTATGCGGGCGCTCTAAATTATTCTCTAACTTAATTTTAATTGCCTTTCGGCCTAAAAATAGCTTAAGTTTATATTATATATAAGGGGGTTTTATTTTTCACCCAGAAAATGAAAAAAAACTGGGTATCTTATCCGTTTCTTAATCTATCTTAAACTACTTAAGAACTAACTTAAAACTAAACTAAAAATAAACTAAAAATAAACTTAAAATAACTTAAAATAAACCTAAAATACTTAAATCCAGAACAGCCACAGCAAGCTTTTTTTTTTTTTTTTTTTTTTTTTTTTTTTTTTTTTTTTTTTTTTTTTTTTTTTTTGGTGCCGCCGCAACTGCCCTACCTAACTTAGAAACTAAAGATATATGTAAGTCGGCCATAGGCGATATGTTCGTCTATGTCGACTAAAAATTTCGGGTTTTAGCTAAGCCACCAAAATTGGTGGACCTGATCTACTGCTTCCTTCCGATCCCGGTCGGGCACGGCCCTACTGAAACGGAGGCGCTCTGCTTCGCTCCCAGCGACTATGTCTCGGTCGTAGAGGAGCCGCCTATCGACTGTTCTGCGGCCGACGTGGTAGATCAACGGAATCGCCGATCTATCCTGAATCAGCCCTCGACTATCAAGGTATAGGAAAGCCTCGGGCGGGATAAAACCACTCGAACGTGTGCTTTCAAAATATTCATCTTGGGGGTAGTAAGCCCCGAAGATTTGTCCATTAGTTGAGGTCATCGCCCTTGCAATGTGTCCGCGAATGAGCTTAATTAAAAAGTTATCTATCCTGTTTATATTGGCCCCGTTGTATAGGACCTCGTTGGAATAATGGTGTTTGTACTCCGACTCTGGTGTTCTATAAAGACCGAGACAAGTGCGAAGGCACTGTCTCTCGAACACCCGAATCTTTTCCATTAGAGATGGTGCAACGTTGAACCACACAGGGCATCCATAGGCAATCATCGGCCTGATTAGGGCCATGTAGCAAATCACTTTCACCCTGCTATCAAGGCGGCTGCTATAAAACAACCGTCTTGTCAGGGCAAAAGCTCCCCTAGCACTGGCCAGAGCAGCCTCTACATGTCGATTGAAATATAGATACTGATCCAACCAGATGCCAAGGTACTTTACTACACTTTTACTCGCCAGTGAATGTCCATGTGGCCCAGCGATCACTAGCTTGCGCCAGTTCTTTCTCGTATCCCTAGAGGCCCCAGACAAAGGGGTTCTAAACAGGATAGTTTCACATTTCTGGAAGTTAATTTTCAGCTTCCAATCATTACAGTACTTTTGAATTTTATCGAAATCACGTTGCAAGAGAATTCTGATGACTTCAACTTTTGGACCTGTTCTGTACGCAACTAAATCATCGGCATACGCAATTGCATGAGGTAAACTCCCAATGAGATCGCTGGTGTAAATACTAAAGAGAATCGGCGAGTTCACCGCTCCCTGTTGCAGACCGTTTTTAATATCAAACGTTGTGGTAGATGTTACATTGCCACTCTTGACAACAAACTTTCTACCATTAAGCATGTCGTAAAGCATATATAACAGTGGTTTACTTATGCCCCATCTGGTAAACTTCAGATAAAGACCTTCTAACCATACGGTGTCAAAAGCCTTCTCCAAATCAACCAGACAGGCACCCGTGCATTGATTTTTAGCATTGTTCCATTGGACAGCAGATACTAACTTAGACGCGGCATGAATTGTGTCATGTCCCGCCTTAAAGCCGAACTGTGTGTCTGGAATTATATTTTTGGCCTCGGCCCACTTGGACAGAGCTCTATTGATAACTTTTTCGAATACCTTGCTGATACTCGGAGGAAGACTTATCGACCGGAGATTTGCCGGATTGGAATTGTCCTTTCCCTTTTTGGGGAGAGGATGTACTACAGCTGTCTTCCAACTCACTGGATAATATGCATTATTCAGCGCGTTGTTGAACAGTGTTGTGTATATGTTAATTGCATCCTCAGGGAGATGTCGCAGTACAACATTGGGTATACCATCGACTCCTGCTGACTTCTTTTTCTTTAATGATGCGAAGATCATTTGTAGTTCGACCTTCGAGATGAGCAGGGAACTTGGCCCATTTCGCTCGGCGACGGTGGCATTTGCCAGATTGTCTTCATTGAATCCGGTAAAACCAAGATTCTCAGATCGCCATTGCGTGATGCTATTTCGCAGGTAGAAGTGATTCAGCAGAGCTCTGTTCTCCAGGTCGTGATTTGGATGAATGGACTCATTCACCTTATACACTTGCTGAAAAGCAGAACCCACTGTCTCAACCTTCTCCAATGGATCTTCGATCACAAAGAATTCGTCGTCCAAGACGGCGTCCCCCGGATCTACTCCTGCGGTCAGAAGTATGTTTTCGTTGTCTGTCGTTCTTTGGAGCTTAAGACACGGAAGATCATTTTGAGTATTCTTTCTAAAGATTTTATTAATCTCGGGAAACATACTCGGGTCGCTAGAATTAACGGCTCGAATTCTGTTATTCCAGTAAGAGTTAATAGACAATCTATAGTTTTGTTTAATGAGCGAGTTGATATTTTTGATTGAAGACTTCAGTGTCCTAATCTCCAGATCGTTTCTGTCAGTAAACCGCCTGTACAAGAGTTTTAATCTTGTCAGGAGGCCACTTTTTTGTCTATGTAGTGCGTCTATTGTCGCGTTCTTGTACATTTCAGTTGCGTTATGTTCTTTGTATCGTGGGATCGTTCTGTCCATCGTTTGTTTTATGACACCATCCATCTGAAGCAGGTATCCATCGATCTCTACGTTCGATAGATTCCTGTCGTTTGGAGGCACAATGTCGTTAGAGAGGAGTTCTCTTGTCAAGGTGTTGGAGAAACGGGGCCAGCGTGCCTTACTAAAATTGTAAGAGCGCGCAGGCACAAATTCATCCAACACCACAAGTTCATTTGGTAGCTGTATGACAGCGGAAAGTCCGCAGTGGTCACTGTCGTATTCTACCGTCTGTAAACAGTTTCTTGTCTGTTGGCCCACAGAGTCAGTTACTGTCAGTCTTGAGTCTAACAGTAGTAGATCTAGAAAAGCACCGCTCCTTGGGAACGATGGTCTATCTGTAGCAAGAAGGTCGATTTTATACTCAATATGGTGTCGACCCATCCAATCAAAAAGATGGTATCCCCTTGGATTTTGGATTTGATTTCCCCAATCTTCGTGTTTGGCATTAAAATCTCCAGCGATAATGTAGTAGTTTTCATCCGAGTGCAAACTAAGGCACTCGAAAAGTTTTTCGAGCTCTGCAATAAAGTTTGCAGGTTGAGGTGCTTCTTGTGCGTACACTGCAATCACATACATTCGCTTCCCATGTTGGAGAGGAATGCATATGATGCAAGCTTCTAACAACTCGAATCTTCGCACTTCACTGTTATATATGACCTTATGATCAATACCTTTTCGTAAAAAGATAGCGACGCCGCCCCCACGAGTGGAGTTGGGCCGGTCCCTTCTTACGATATTGTATTTGTTATGAGTCAGTTTGTGTTTCTGGTTTAGCTTGGTTTCGCTAGCCAAAAAGACATCTGGACTGTGATCATGCAACAATTGAAACAAATTTGCTCTACGTTCGGTCCTGATTAGTGAATTTACATTCACAGCCAGGATTTTAAAGGGGTTCTCGTACAGCGCGCCCATTATGGTCTAAATTGCCCTAAGCTGGGAAGGTAAGCGTAGACACGGTCTAGTCTTTCCTCCTGCTTTCCGAGCTGTTGTTGTAGGCTGGTTAACTGGGCCTGCATGGCCAGCAACACAGTCATTATATCGGCCTGTCCCGCAGGTGCCGTAGGCACGGGGGCCTGCTTGGCAACCTTTGGTTGTGGCTGTACCGTTGTTGTTGCCCTCCCTGCCGCCATTTGGGCGTAAGAGATTTGGGGCACAACGGCTGTCGGTGCAGGAGCAAAAATAGGTCGCCTCTCCACCACCTTCGGAGCTTTTGTTTGCTTTATCTGCTGAAACTTAGGACAGCCCCGATAACTAGCAGGGTGCCCCTCGCCTCCGCAAAGCACACATTTAAGTAGAGTCTTATCTTCGACCCTTTCCTGTCCGAGTTTACACTCACCTAAATTGTGGTTCTCACTGCATTTCACGCAGCGAGACTGCATACCGCAGTTCGCCGCGGCATGCCCGAACCTTTGGCAGCGCATGCATTGAAGCATGTCGCCGCGTCTCTTTAATTTGTCCCAGGTTACAACCTGGTAGTCTACGTTGGTAATTTTTCGTAGACTATCCAGTTTGCTTTTGGGCGACAGCTGAACCAGGAAGAACGGTAATTTCCGTTGCTCCCGCCTGGCTCTGACAGTCGTGAAAGGCTTGACCCCCACGAACTCGAGATCGTTCGTCGCTACCCGACGGAGTTCGTTTAAAAGCGCCACCGTGTCAGTGGAGCTATCAAGGCCCTTTAAGAGGACCGTTTGGATTTTTTCCTCTTTCGGCGTGAAACTGTAGTGTTCAGTGGCCGTTTTTTGGAGGATATTTTTAACTGTTTTGTGCTGATCCACTGAAAAGCAGTGGATAGCATGCCTATTATTACCTAATCTCTTTATCAAAAAGTTATCGCCTATGGCGTCTCTACATATATCAATAATTTCTTTAATGTCCATCTTAAAGGTATTAATTGGCGGCACCTTACCTGTTTTTTGTTTTTGCTGCGGTGGCTGCTACTGTTGGTCCTGCTTCTGTTGACTCTGCTGCTGTTGTCTTAGCTGCTGTTGTCTCTGCTGCTGTTGGCTTTGCTGCTGCTGCTGTTGGTTTTGCTGCATCTGTTGGTTCTGCTGCTGCTGTTGGTTCTGCTGCTGCTGTTGTGCCTTTTTCGACGTCGATGGTTGATCCATCTCTATTTGCTGTTGTTGCTGTTGTTGTTTAGCAGGCTGTTGTTCTTGCTGCTGTTGTGGTTGTTGTTTCTGCAGCTGTGCTTGCTGCTGTTGTTGTAGTTGCTGCTTCTGCTGCTCAGCCATCTGGAGGGCCTTAAGCTTGGCTGCCTCCTTTTGCTCTTTGGCGAGCCTTTCCGCCTTCCTTCTATTTTCCTGTTTGGTTCTGACCGCCAGGATTTTGCGCTCAAACTCGCTAATTACTTCTTCCTCATCATCTGACTCTGATGAGGAAGGCATTTTTTTTGTATTGGTGTTGTTGTTGTTGTTGCCTTCGGCAACTGTTGTGTCGTCAGGGGTGCTTGTGTAGTGCCCCTCTCCTTCGTCGGACACATACGACACAGATATGTCCGACGTCACGCCAGCAACTTCCAGCTGCTGACGTATCTTCTCGGCGGCATTAGACTTGGCTGGCCGCTCTTTTCCTAACTCCTCTACGGCTTGTACTATGGCCGGAGTTGCCCTGGTTTGCCTTTTTACAAGATTAGGCTTAACTTGGATTTTCCTCCTTTTTACTGACGTCATTGGGACGTCAGCCGATTTTATTTGTAGCCCATCATCCGATGGCACCACCTTTTCATTATCGTCTCCCATTGGCTGGGAAATTTTTTCGCCTTCTAGGCTTTGTCTGCTCTCTAATACTTTTTCCCAAAAAGTATTTGTAAAGTCACCCAGGCCGGATTCGAACCTGGGTTCCTCTGCGCCGCGATCGGCCACTCTACCACTGAGTTATTTCCTTATATATTGCACAATGGTTTTTTTTGGTAGATTTACCTTTGGAC
This sequence comes from Platycheirus rosarum, assembly GCA_963971375.1. Classification (NCBI taxonomy): domain Eukaryota; kingdom Metazoa; phylum Arthropoda; class Insecta; order Diptera; family Syrphidae; genus Platycheirus; species Platycheirus rosarum. The sequence goes on along the minus strand of OZ020509.1, from coordinate 50,055,521 downwards.
TGGCTTGCCCAAAGATCTACAAACGGAGCTTTTAAAAAAGCTTTTTTTAAATGGATTTCGAAAGCCAAATTGATTTTGGCTATATTTATAGCAAAAAGAAAAAAAAAATAAAATAAACAAATTTAATTATTTGCCTTTTGGCAAATAAACTAATAATTTAATTTAAATACTTTATTTAATCAGTTAACACTTGAAAATATCACTTTTCCACTGTGAAAGTCGTCAACAAAGCCTTCACTCTTCCACAGTTGCTGAACGACTGACGGGAAGCGATGCTTTATCGGAGCCAAGGCCGTTGACTAAAATTATTTTTAAATTTTATAACAAATTCTAAAAAAACTGCATACAAAAATTTAAAAAAAATATTCATAAAACTAAAAATAAAAAAACAGGATTTTATCAAAACCGGTCGTACAATTTAAAAAATACAATTTTCATAAATTCTTTGTTATTTAAGACGTGTTATGGCGTACTTAATTTTTATTAAAAAGCATTGTGGTTTTGATACTTTTTAAGTTCAAGCTGTGTTATTTTCCACGTAAATGTTACTTGTTTTTGTCAAAAAATCCTGCTTTCCAATGTAATTAGGCATGTACGACCAAGTACGTGCGACCCCGTCGTGCCCAATTTATATAATCGATGATTTTTTGACGTGATAACGTCTTATAAATCGATCACAGTCTACACATACGAAATAACATGACTCATGCTGATAATGCTGGTTCTTTGAACCATAATCGATCGCAAGCATTAGGCGAACATGAAAAAGAACAGGCGCAGATTTATTCCCAAAATAATTCCACTCAAATTCAAAAAGAACAAGAAGAGAAAAAGAAATACAAAATAGGCGAAATTTTGTTAAGTTAGAAAGTAGATGTAGATATTTGGGTGTGTGTGTGGATATAACGAGAGGGCTTGTGGGTCATTTTTTTCAACGAAAACCGATCGCAGACGTATTCTGAGCACCAGGCGAACATGAAAAAGAATAGGCGCAAAATCCCAAAATAATTCCACTCAAATTCAAAAAAGTACAAGAGAAAAAGAAATTCAAAATAGGCGGAGTTTTCTTAAAGTAGAAAGTAGATATAAATATTCGGGAGTGTTTTACATCCACACAGAAACGAGAGGGCTTGTGGGTCTTAATGGACTGCTTCAATTCAGTCAAATTTCTGGGTTTAGTTTTGTACACCTCCTGCTTGTCATAACCCCATAAAAAAGATATGGTGCAGTCAGGTATGGTGACCCTGGTCAGCTAAAAGTGAAGTTCCTGAAAATTAATTTGTTTGGGAATTTTGTTGTAGCTCCACCATAACTGGTCTGGCTATATGTGCAATTGCTTTATCTTGCTAAAACAGTGTGCAGTTCCGTCTCATGGAGCATTTTTGGATTAGATTTACTCCATATATGGCAATTTTGTTTGTTTAGATTAGATTGTCATTTAGGTCGAAATGGGCCTCATTGGACGTAAACAAACAACTTATCAATGTGTTGTCTTCTTCGGCCAATATAATAATTTTTCGGCAAAATTCCCCGCGAACAGGCAAATCCTGAGTGTTTCACATGCTTATAATTTGGATTTTGTACTGAAGCAAGTTTAAGTCAACATAAAGTATCCGTCTGCAAACTCCAATTCGCCCCAATAATTTTCGAGTCGAAACGCTTGGATTTGCCTGTATTGCTAATGCTATAGCCGCGATCCCGATGGTACCGTCTAAGTGCGATGCTTAAACAAGATATGAAGGAGATCCTTCTGTTTATATTCATAATAATTACTATCCCAACCATTTAGTTTTCGAGCAAAAGCAATAAAATTAAATGGGTATTCATAAACTTCACCTTTTACTTTAAATAAAAAGCAAATCGTTCAAAAAGTCCGAGTTAGGTCAGAAGCAGACTCATCTCGGTAGTAAACGGTTGTTTTATCTGATTTTCAACGCGATGGCGGATAAGCCCCGCTTATCTACTAACGGGTGATTTTTTTGAGGTTAGGATTTTCATGCATTAGTATTTGACAGATCACGCGGGATTTCAGACATGGTGTCAAAAAAAAAGATGCTCAGTATGCTTTGACATTTCATCATGAATAGACTTACTAACGAGCAACGCTTGCAAATCATTGAATTTTATTACCAAAATCAGTGTTCGGTTCGAAATGTGTTTCGCGCTTTACGTCCGATTTATGGTCTACATAATCGACCAAGTGAGCAAACAATTAATGCGATTGTGACCAAGTTTCGCACTCAGTTTACTTTATTGGACATTAAACCAACCACACGAATGCGTACAGTGCGTACAGAAGAGAATATTGCGTCTGTTTCTGAGAGTGTTGCTGAAGACCGTGAAATGTCGATTCGTCGCCGTTCGCAGCAATTGGGTTTGTGTTATTCGACCACATGGAAGATTTTACGCAAAGATCTTGGTGTAAAACCGTATAAAATACAGCTCGTGCAAGAACTGAAGCCGAACGATCTGCCACAACGTCGAATTTTCAAGAAATGGGCCCTAGAAAAGTTGGCAGAAAATCCGCTTTTTTATCGACAAATTTTGTTCAGCGATGAGGCTCATTTCTGGTTGAATGGCTACGTAAATAAGCAAAATTGCCGCATTTGGAGTGAAGAGCAACCAGAAGCCGTTCAAGAACTACCCATGCATCCCGAAAAATGCACTGTTTGGTGTGGTTTGTACGCTGGTGGAATCATTGGACCGTATTTTTTCAAAGATGCTGTTGGACGCAACGTTACGGTGAATGGCGATCGCTATCGTTCGATGCTAACAAACTTTTTGTTGCCAAAAATGGAAGAACTGAACTTGGTTGACATGTGGTTTCAACAAGATGGCGATACATGCCACACAGCTCGCGATTCTATGGTCATTTTGAGGGAAAACTTCGTAGAACAATTCATCTCAAGAAATGGACCGGTAAGTTGGCCACCAAGATCATGCGATTTTACGCCTTTAGATTATTTTTTGTGGGGCTACGTCAAGTCTAAAGAAATAAGCCAGCAACTATTCCAGCTTTGGAAGACAACATTTCCGAAGAAATTCGGGCTATTCCGGCCGAAATGCTCGAAAAAGTTGCCCAAAATTGGACTTTCCGAATGGACCACCTAAGACGCAGCCGCGGTCAACATTTAAATAAAATTATCTTCAAAAAAAAAATGTCATGGACCAATCTAACGTTTCACATAAAGAACCGATGAGATTTTGCAAATTTTATGCGTTTTTTTTAAAAAAAAGCTCTTAAAAAATCACCCGTTACACTTGTTTGTCATCGTGATTTTAAAGTTTTATGCCTTTTCGGAAAGAGAAATTTAAAGAGAGATTCTTAGGTACGAATGAAGAAACTCGTGGAGGTTTCTTGTTAACTGCACATAGAATAAAGAAATGTGCGATATCTCAGTGATGCTGAATATCAGAAAGGTATCGATCAAGAACTTGGTGTTAATCAAGCTACGGTATCTCGGACTGTGAATCCAGAATACCGTAGGCAGATTGTACCCACCACGTAGGGATACTGAAACCAAAAACTCTATGGAGATGAGTACATTAATCAAAAAGGTAAGCTAATGTAAATTTGCAAGCCACTTGTGTACCAGAGAAAAGTATTGACGGTAGTTGGTTTGGATCCCACCTGGCACAACAAAAATAAATAAAATTATAATATAGTCCACTACAAAAATTTCACTACTGTAAAGATAAAGTACCAATTGTGAAAGCTCTTCAGCAAAATCAAAGTAATATCAAGCACGATTTTCACTCTCGAAAAGTGGTAACCTGAAAATAATGTGCTTTTTTACTTGCGATTAAAGTTACTATAATCCAAGTTATACATCCGTGCAGAAAAAAATTTGATTTAACAATCAAATACGATGATAGAAAAACATATTTGAGTTACTGTCAAAATTCTCTCCGTCTGTCTGTCTATCTGTCTGTATGTACGGTTGTATTTTGGACTATAGCCTAAACTGTTGAGCCAATCGTTTTCAAAATTAGAACCTAAGGATATTTTGACATTCTACAGATGAGTTCTTTCAATTTTTTTTTAGCTCAAATATTAACACTTCCTGTCATATAACCGTTATGTAAAAACTTATTTTTCTCGAAAACGGCTCCAAGAATTTTTATGAAAAAAAATCAGTCTACTACTGTAGGTAAACATTATGTATTGGTCAAAAAAAAATAATATGGTGGGCTAAAAACGGTACCTCCCATAGGACCGTTTTTTTTCGACTTTTTCGAAAACTGGTGATCCGATTAATATCAAAATTGATACTCAAGAATATGTAGGTAGTAAGTTTGCATTAGTTTTAAACTTAAAATTAATTTTTTTTGTATTTTTTAATATTTTTTTAAAATTATTTTTTGAAAAATCAATAATTTCAAAATGGGTTATTGAATTTTTTTTAAATTTTGTTCTTAAATGTATATTATTTTTGTGCTTAAGTTTGTATTATTGAATAATTTGTTTTTTTTTTTAATTTTATTTTTGTAAAGTTATTAAGAAAAACCGATTTATTTAAAAACTGTTCTTACGATCTTGAAAAATATAACACTTTTTTACATTTCTTAAATAAATAAAATGGCGTTTAAATTATTTCGCTCAATACAATACAATTTTTGAGATTTTTTTTGTTAGTATTAGCTATGATTTGATAAGAACCACATTTACGGTAAGTCTATTAACGGTTTCTTTCATGTAACGGTTTTTTTTAATTTTTGGCTTTCTCGGTAACGGCTCTTTGGATTTTTGTGAAATTTTATATTTGAGTAGATAGATCTAGGTTGCCAAATTAATTCTGCATATCAAAATTTAAAATTCCTTTTTTGTCTAATTAAAACTAATTTTTGTATTTTTTTTGAAAAATCAATATTCTTAAAACTAATCAAAATAATTTATTTTAGATCTTATAAATCCGCATACCAAAATTAACATCTTTTTTTCAAAAAACTAAAAATAAAAACAGGATTTTATCAAAATCCGTTCTACAATTTTCAAATACATTTTCATAAATTCGTTATTACACAAGGCGTGTGATGGCATACTCCATTTTTACTAAACAACGTTAAGGGTTGTAGTTTTGACACTATTTATAAGTTCAAAACATGTTATTTTTGTACGTAAATGTTACTTGTTTGGATCAAAGATCTTGCCTTCCAATATGATTAAGCACATAAGAGCAAGTACGTGCGACCCAGTCGTGCCCATTGTTTCTAGCCACTTTACTTGCAAAACATCTACAAGTTCTGGTGAAACATTTTACGCTTGCAGCACTTTTGTTTTATCATATATTTTTTTTATGGAACTCTCCATGATTTCCATAGAAATTGGGAAAACCATAATTAAACTTAGAGGAAAAAAACATCAAAACTTCGGTCAAGAAATCAGCACTCAAATCACATTCCGTGATGAAAAGAAAATTGTCTTTTGAATTTTAAAAGACGACGATAGAAGATAGATAAAGTTACCCATCTCGTCCTTTTTCAATGCTCTCTGTTGTACCACCAATCGTTTTTTTCGTATAATCCTGTTGAATTAAACGGAAACGAAAAGAAAACGGATAGGAACGTAGTTGAAACAGACAAAACTTCTATAAAAAATAGAATGACGATTAAAGGTCATGGTGACTAGCAAGGACATAAAAAACTTCGTAGCCAAGGAAAGTATAAATAAAAAACTCTAAGATTTGTATCTATAAGTGTGGAATTGCGAATTTATTGTCAAGGTATGGTTGTTGTCTTCTAACCGAAAGTTTTGTGGTTGTCATTTGTGTCAATAGTAAGTTTTATTAACGCTTCTTTTCAATTTTGTTTGCAGCTAACAAAATCTGGAAAAAAACGGCTTCAAGTGTTTATGAATAATTTTGTGGATAACAGTTTCTAGCTTTTCAAAAAGTACCCTATAACAATTTCTGTACCACTGGAAATGTGTGTACAACCATTACGCAAATTAACAAAAAGGATAGGAGAATTCTAATGGACAAGTAATTTCACTCAGGATGGTTATTTCTTTTCAGCATAGAGATATGCATTCATTTAAATAAATACATAATTTTACTTCATTAAGGGCTTAAAAACTCGACAGAAAGAAAAAAAAGATTTGGTTGTCTGAAAAGTCGGTTTACAGACGATAATTTTACGTGATAACGTCATAAAAGAACATTGATGGCAGCAACACCAACATACAGCCCGTTAACTCACAACCAGAAACCCTCTCGTTAAATCCACACACACAAACACCCCAATATCTACATCTACTTTCTACTTTAACAAAACTCCGCCTATTTTGTATTTCTTTTTCTCTACTTGTTTTGTTTGAATTTGAGTGGAATTATTTTGGGAATTCGCGCCTGTTCTTTTTCATGTTCGCCTGGTGCTTGCGATCTATTTTGGTTGAAAGAACCACAATATCTCGGTCAGCATGAGTCATGAGTCTTAACAGCATGGGTCTTATCAGTATGAGTGTTATCAGCATGAATCATGTTATTTCGTACATGTAGCTTGTCATGTACTAATTTATGAACTAAGAAAGAAGAAATGAGCAAACTTGTTGGGAGTACTGATATTGAAGTCAAAACAAGTAGTGTTTGGATTGATACTCATCAGCATTCGGGAGTTGGTTTCATTAGAGCCATAAGAGGTTCAATGGGTGGGAAGACAGAAGAGGCGAGGATTACGTATGTTACGAGGGTTAGTGTTGAGACAGATGGAGTCGTTAAGGGCTGTACAGTCAAAATATTGAAGAATGAAGAGAACGTCAAATTGTTCTCTTCGATGTTTCAGCGCATTGAAGTTGACAAGTTTAATTCGGTCTTGATATGGAGGTAATATTAAATGATTTCTCCAATTAAGATTAGCAAATCCGAAGAAACGGCGTTGTATGCCCTCAATTCTGGCAATGTGCACTTGTTAATAGGGCGACCTTACTTGACAAGCTTATTCAAGAAGCCGATGAATAAAGGATATGTAAAGAGATAGGGTAACGTAGAGATCGCCTACCGTGAGATCAGCGAAGTCAAGAATCGTTGCACGTGGTTGAAACCAACTGGATGCTTTCGACATGTGTTATGTATTTTCTGTTTTTCGTTCTCTCCCTTTCTTCTATTCTGTCCTGTATCAATTTCGTCTAGTGTGTTGTCTTGTAATTGTCTAAGCCGATGGCATCAGAGTAGCCAGTGCTCATAAGTCCTAAATAATGCCTAGGTCACGGATTACCTGATCAGGGGAATTGTTTTGACTTTGGAGAAGATAGACACGGGCAAGAGATTTAATGCATTTTCGTGAGAAAGCACCAAAATGACAAATTATCGAGATCTTGTTGGAAATGGGAAGAATCTTCAGTTGAAAAAAAGGTTTTATAAAACTAGGTTTGGTATCATCTGCGTACAATGTTTGACGATCATTTCAATATTAACGGTCGCAAATGGTTACCTTGGGGAATACCGGATGTAGCTAAAAAACGGCTTAATAAGACGGATCTGAATCGAACACTGTTAAAATGGTTTTCTAAATAAAAAGAAATCCATCCCAACAGAATAGGTTTAAAGCCGAGGGTGAATAGTTTAAGAAAAATAAGTTTGTTGGATATTTTATCGAAAGCTTTACTAAAATCAGTTGTAATAACATCGACCACCTTTCCATTCTCCAATATGCTGAGAGGAAAAATGACACAAAGTCAACGAGGTATGTAAGGAAGATGTTTTTATAGTAATATAAATGTTCATACTGGTTATAAGCTTTAAAAACTCTTTTCTTTCTTAGGAGAAAATTAAGTCAGAAATGGTCCGTCATATTCCACACCCAAAGTATTTTGAATAATTCAAGAAATTAATACGAACGATATTTCCTCTGGGTTTTTGAAATGCGCTCTTCCAATATTTCTTGAGGTCAATTCGAAAAGTGTGTCGATTTTTATGATCGAATAGTTTCAGATCTTAAATTTATTTCATCTTTTTAAAAAAATTGATCGCTTCATCAAAATCGTTATAGCTGTTTTCGAAACTAAACCTTATAATAAAATTAAAAAAACCGTTTTAGCAGTTCCAAAAAACACATTAAATTACCATTTTACTTGAATACTGAAGCACTTCTTTTAAAGTCCACTTTTTAATCTCTTGCCACCAAAGCAAATGAAAAGCAAAACATTTAACCTTTTGATTAGCTTACTATGCTCCAAAATTTAGTTTGCCCTTCGATTCGAATGCAATAAAGTTTCTTTCTCCTGCATTGCACGACAGTCAAACACGTTTAACCACCAAGACAGAGTTTGGCCTTAATTAACAGCGAACACAGGCAATTGCTTTGTGCAAAACTTCGGCTATGTAAATTTCGAACACTGTATAATATAAGCCTAATGAGCTTGCACAAAGTTACCACCAATGCTCATGATATGGCCGCGCAATACCAAAATGCCACGACACATAGCCATGCACAGAAGGGAACATTTCCAAATTGGCATACGGCATGGGCATGCAAATCCAATGTGTTCTAACGGCTTATGTTACTGAACATCATCTTTTGGACGAAGAGCTTCCTGCTAGCCAAGATATTAATCGTGACCTATAGCGCCATCTGAACGTCATTTATGTAGTATGTTTAAGAGAAAGGTTTAACCCGAAATACGTTACCCCGTTGAAAAGAATAATGATTGCGACATTAGGGAGTTTGACTCAATGGTACCTTATCCCGCCAAAGGCCAATTCATACAATATCTATCTGCCCATTGTATCTGCATGCCAAGGAGAAATGTATCTCTGTCTCAGTATCTAACCGAAGCAAGACTGAACTGAAACTGACTGAATTTTATCACTTTGACTGTATGTGCAGATTTGGACATTAGGCACACGTCCATAGAACATTATTATGCATTTCATATCTTTGCCCCATCCTTTCGACCCCCAGGTGCCTCTCAATGGCAGATATATGGTGGCTAGTAAATGTCATGGATGTCCTTTTTGTTCAAAACGGCGATGACCTACGACGACGACGACTACGAAGTACGAACGATAGATATGCAAATGTGGCTTTTGGTGAAGTAGCTATACCAACGAGGATATAGAGCTTCAGATGCACAAAACCCCAAGAGAGTGAGAGGCACACTCCTCTCAAATAGAAATTGGCTTAGTGGTAGATTTTGGCCATCGCATCTCGGTCGGCTGTTAGTGGTCGAGATAATCCGAGGACGAGATAGTAAATTGGATTTGGGGTTTAACATGGAATTTAAGTGCTGACTCCCTAGCAATGTCGGTCAGTGCAAAACGAACGTCAAATGGGTATAAGAGTATAGGGTGGAAGTTTAAGTGTACGGAATGAAATTGATTTATATTTAAGATATATATACATATATATATATTATGTATCTTTGCATATAAGTTGCAGCTTGCAATTACTTTGGCATTTGGGATTAGGAGGAGATTTAAAGAAATTGAATGATGTTTTGGTTTTGTTTCATTTGATTGAAAATTGTTTTGATGGTTAAATGCACTAGAAGGCTAGTGCGGTTCGCTTGCGGCTCAGGGACATTAATTACTAAGAAAAAGGGTAATAAGACAGAAATTTAATGATGATCATTCAGTCTATCAGAATCACAAAATTCATTTGAAATTCATTTGAAAATTCTGATAACTTACACCTATTTCGTACGCGATTCGTCGGCGTACGTCTCGGAATTTAAAAGGCAGGTGCCCATTTATTGATATTTAGACTTATTCCAATGGGAATCAGAAATTCGTTGCTAAGAAGTATTATGCACATGTCTATTGCATTGTCAAATTGTGGAACGACTTTGAGGCGCAACAAAGCCCCTAGAGTGGTTGCTCAGGTCACCATGGTTGGCCAAGACATCTCTAGTTGCAAATAATAAATTTATTATGGTAAAGAAGAGCAGGGTCTATCTGCACACCTAATATCAAAGTTATATAAGACAATTTACACCACTTCTTTCGAAGCCGCGTGCCATCCTCCCAGAAACCTCCGGCGACCCGAGTCATAGAATTGTTCTTACACCCATTCTATAGGGTGGTGTGATTAGAAGACTATTACCTCAGGCACTCACAACCATAGGCCAATTCTGCACCGCACCTATAGGAGAGGAGCTTTAGCACCCTATTACTGCCGGCGCTACCCTTTCCATAGGCCTATTCTGCCCCCGTACCTATAGGGGAGGATATTTTAGCAGGCACTTACTGCAGGCATATCCATACCGTGGGCCTATTCTTGTCCACGAACCCACAGGGGGGAAGAAGTGCTTTCAGGAAGAAGTTGGGCAAACCAACATTTGTCTATCTTGGTCATCTCTCTGTCTTCGTGACTGCTGAAAATCCACGTATTGCTCTCCACCGAGAAACTTTACCCCAAGTACCTCCTACATTGAAAAACAAATATCAGTAGCTGTTGATGCTCCTTGAATCCACTTTGCCATTATCACTCACCCCTCTCCCTCTTGTAAGACTCCCATCACATGTTGCAATGAAGTTTTTTATAAGAGTGGTCATCGAGAAATACTGGATCCACAAAACATTTATTCCTTCCTTCGCACCCAATTGTGATAGCTCACTTTTCAGTTGCTCTTGGATGCAGACAAGTGAGACAGACATTCATGTTTTGCAACGCTTATTTTTCCTATAGGTTTGATATAACTGCAGTTCCAAAACACCCAAGGTTCACATTTGTTCAGAAGAAGAAGCAAATGTCAGCCGTTTAATGTCATCTGGAGCAGGAAGAGCTTGCGCTGGAGTGACACTACTTTTCGTCCTATTATTAGGAGATTCCAGGAGGTATGCTTTACCGGCACTTTAGGATAAAATATTCAAAGGAATTCATTATAATACGTTATACTTGATTTGGAAACTTCATTCGACAAATTTCAAGAGGATTTTATTGCCAAAAATAAGGTATTTTATGACTAAGTTTTGACATTTACCGCAACACTTCAAAACTCTGTATCTTTTGATCAGTTGAAGTTAAAATTTTCTACAACTTTTGCCATCACAACTATGTGCTAAAAAATCTTGGCAAAAGTTAAAACAAAAAGTTTGGCAAACAAATTTTTTTTTCGAAAAATTTCCCATTTTTTACAAAGGATTAAATTATAGTACAGAAGCAGATTGTAGGAAATTTTATCGGCTTACATTTTTTTCTAAGTCTGTTTTTCTACGACGCACTCTCTTCGAAATATGTTGGCGCAACCAAAACACCCCCCACCCCGAGCGGCACTCCTATCCACGGCGATTTTTTATTGCGTGTACAGTGTACAGTGTTTTTTTTTTTTTATATTTTGCCTTGACTAAAAACAGGGATTAATTGTATTATAATTGCCATCAAATTGGCTCTATTTGAAAGATAATTCTTTGCAATTTTTATTTGAATATGACTTCTGGAATATGGCCACGGCGATTGGCTCCGTTGTAATAAAATCTTAAAGCTTCGATTTTCGATCACTCTTTGCAGCATTTGGGGTTGTGTATCGGCAATAACGCGGCGAATTGTGTTTTCCAAGTCGTCAATCGTTTCTAGCTTATCTCTTGTTGAAATCACAGCTCGTCCCAGTCACACGAACGAGGGAGCCAGTTAACAGGACCACTTCTGGAAATAAAGTTGTCACCAAATTGATTTTGCAATAAATTGCAAGCTTCGCCGTCTTGTTGGAACCAAATGTCGTAGATCTTAAGCTGATTAATTTTTGGAAAGAAAAATCAGTCAGCATGGCTTGATAGCGCTCGCCCTTCACCGTTACGGCAGCTCCCTCCTCATTTCAAAAGAAATAAGGACCGATGATTGCGCCAGCGCCAGCGTGTAAACCGCACCAAGCAGTGAATTTAAATGGATGTAATTGTGATTCGTTAATAGCTTCGGTCTATAAACGGCAATTTTGCTTATTGACGAAGCCATTTAACCAGAAATTATGTCCCATTATGTTTAGCGTAAGATGGACGAAGTGAATCGCGAACAGATTTACTTTTTTTTAATAAATTTCCAGAATACGGAAGCGTTGTTCTGACGTGAAAAGATTTATGATTAATTGCCAAACCTTACTAAACAGAAATGTCAACACAATTTGACATTCTCAACTGTCAAAACCATAGACAACAACAATTGATACTTCTCATGTACTTAAAATAACACCCCATACTTCTATTTCCGGTTGATTCTGAATGTTCTACTCTACAGGTTCTATGCTTGATGGATCATTGGAATTAATATAATATCCATTTCGCTTGATGATTTTAAGTCATTTTGCACAATGAACACTGTTGTGATTTGTGGAATCTGCATAGTTAATATTTCAGATGAAAAGTAAAAATTCAAGAAGGGAGGAAATCAAGTTAACGGATATTTTAAGCAACGGAAATCCTGAAATTCCGCTTAATAATTCTTGTAAGATTTCATGGACGGTTGGATTAAATTTGATTTTTTAGAAATATGGCGTCCTATGGCTTTTCTGTTTAGTGAATTTAATATTCCGTTTGGATTTTTTCTCATTTTTCCCTAAGATAAACTTTTTACATAAATATCCGATGCTTCCATAATTTACTGAAATTTATGTAAGTGCGATTTTGCAAAAATAACTCCCAATCTTGCAGTTCTGTTGTTGTAAATTCCATTCATGTGAAATAATTTTTAATTTGATGGAGGAAATTAGCTCATTTCAAATAATCCTGCTGATATGGGGTTTACATTCTGAAAATAAAGAATTACAAACATTTACATTGAAATCTCAATTTAAAAATTCACAACACTAATTATTTAAAAATAAAGAAAGGCTTCGTACATTTGCGAAGAAACTGTCACTCTTGAAGTTTCATTGGAAATTCCACTTGAATCAGAAAAAGAAGCCAACCAATTTATAAAAACACTTCAGTGTGCAACCTAAAAAATACTCCAACAAAAAACAGAAGAAATTCCTGTGCTAGCGAGTTAATGTATCATGTGGAAGCCCTTAATTTTTTTTCAAAAATTGCAATTTACAATAAGCAATAATTTAAACATGGATTTATGACATAGACTTACACAGAAAAAGACTAGGCAGGTCTCTTTTTCGCTGACTCCTCGAGAAAACTTTCAAACCCTTTGACAGTTAGGAGTTGTTATAAGACGGCGCTGTCAGTAGACATCTGAAAATTTCCAACTTCGTAATGTCACATTTTCATAACTTTCCCAAGAAAGCAAAAGAGCGAAAAAGGTCCTGACAAAGGCTCTTCCAAGTTAAACAAAGAACAGAACACAGTTTAAACACATATCTTGGTTTTCATTAAAGACATGTTCTTGGCTGTGTATTGTTCGTGCTTTACTCTCAAGTTGTACCTCAGGAAGAAGACCATATTTAAACTGATGATGCGGTTATGCCTGATGTATTATCGGAATAAATCGAAACAGCGACTGTAAAAGTAATAAAATAACGAGTTTGACAGAGAAAAGGCATGTCGTTTGAAACTAGTCAACATTATGTTATAATGATTTTTTTTTAATATTCGAGTCTCAATAACTAAAGCAAATACTTATCTATAAGCAAGTGACGGTAGATAACTTAGAAATTGAACCGACGCGATGTTAGAAACCAACAAAAACCGAAAGCAAATTCATGGTTTTACTTTAGCTGTTAAGAGGTTATCATGGGAGAGGTTAGTTTCCGATGCCATACAGGCAAAGCTTTTAAGGAATCAACTCAAATAAGCTAGAAAGAACTGAAACGTCTACCATCGAAGACCTGAAAAATCTGTTTACCAAAGAGAAATCTATGATCAACTCTCAAGAAAAAGCTAATTTTTGTTTGCAACACAGTTGCCAATTCGATGCTATCACAGAGTGATATTGATTCTCCTGTTCATAAGAGCGTTAACTCTTAAAAGCAACAGATCTACTATCACACTCATACACTTGAAAGAGTACTTCAATACCTCGATATGCATAAATCCGCTAGCCTGGATTGTATCTCTTTAAACTACCGACGAATTGCTCTACATTTCCAAGATATTGGATCCAGAAATATCCTAAGGAATGAAGACTTCTTAACGACCAAAAATACGGTTTTCGTACCATAGGTTCATTGATTATTATGATGGTTTATCTTACCGAAAAATGTAACCGAACTTTGCATTGTTTTGAAGAAGGAGAAGCATTTGGCATCAAGCTCTATTATCGAATATGCGCCCATTCAGTATCAATACACTTTTTATTCAATGGGTTATAAACTTTCTTTTGGGCTGCTTTGATTATTCAGTGGAGAGAACACATAAACCGCCAAAATTCAGCAAATTTTTTTAACGTTATAAGTGAATTCTCTGGAAAAGAGTCATTTGATCTTGTAATTGAAGACGTCTAACGTTAAACTTTTCACAGTATTTTCTACCTTTGCCATTAGTTGGGTTTGATATACCTTGGAGGTATACCACCTTTAGCGCTTCAAATAAATAATAATCCAAGAGTAAACATTTGTCTCGAAAAAGTGCATCTCATGTAGCCGTTCGGATTCGGCGGTAAATTGTAGGTCCCTTCCATTCTTGCCGATTCACAACAAACATGCAGAGATGGTTGAGAGTATAAGTCACTAGGCATTGGCTTCGTATGGAACTGTCGCGCCAATGACCTAACAAAAAAAAAAAAAAAATTGATATTTTTGCCTGAGGTTCGTTGAATAAAATTCAACTTTCATTATTTATCCAGCAGAACTTCTTTAAGTTCAATTTACAGGTGAGTTCAAACAGGTTGATCGTGGATAAGTGGATGCGTAGATTTGCGATTTTTTGTGTGATTGACTTGGATAAAATATTCGGGGTGCAGAGCCAGGCGACCAAACGAGTGTTCAGACTGTCTACTGTGCGACAACGAAGACAAGTAGTGAGAACACAATTGGTCAAACAAATAAAGAGACAAGTTACTCCAACTATAAGTTGTATGTTATCTGCTTAGCTCTATTCGACAAACTGCGCTTAGCGCTGGTTTGCTGCGGCCTTTTATACTTTGGCAAGCGGCTTTACATAGAAATTACAATTGCAAGCATTAATCTCTTTGTTAACAAAAAAAATTCTTAGTATTTAGCACTTTTAAGTTTTAGTGAACAAAATGTGCTTTTTCAAATTTTGATTTTATACAAACAAAAAATGTTAATTTGTGTTTATTGAAATTATGACATAAATGAAAATTAAAGTAAATTTATAATAAATATAATATAATAAGTATAGCAATAAGTTAAAATAACTGTTACAACTTTTTTTTATAATTTGCACGCGTGTTATGAATGTGGTCAATGACACCACCAATTTAAAAACTAAGAGTGACATTAACATCGTCACACCTTGTGTAATACCAAAAACCAGCCGATTTTAAATAAATGTTACAATGGGAACGGAAACGAATCAAATAACATTTCAATTCCTTTCCCATCAAATTGCTGATTTTGTATAAAGTAGTTATTAAGCGAATAAAAAAAAGATTCATTCATTGATTGACCAGCAAAAAGCAAAGTGTTTCATTTTTATTGAAGAACCTTGATTGCGGTTTGATCGAGAATCGACAAAAAGTATAAGAACTTAACTGGCGCAGTCGGTAGGATAAAGTTAAGAACTTAACTGGCGCAGTCGACGAACCTACATAAAAAAAAAAATAAAAAAGTCTCAAAAAGTGGATACGTAGTGTTGTAGTGAACATTTAAGAACAACACGAAGAAACGAAACTTAAGAAACATTGATTTTTTTTTAAAACAAAAATATAATTGTGAGCTAAAAATCATCCACAACAAAGTAACATTTTTTTAAAAGACATTAAAAGACAGTGTTTGGTTGTCAACCGTCCACAAACCCTCCACCACCCTAGAAAGATAAATAAAGTGAAGTGAAGTGAAGTAAGACTTTAAAAATAAATTGTGTTTGCCATCCACAACCCCACCTCATCCCGTGAATTAATAAATAAATAAATAAAAAAAAAATAAACAAACATTGATTTAAAGTGTGATACCTACTCGTAAAAAAAAAAAAAAAAAAAAAAAAAGATAAAAAAAAAACAGTGAAAGACAAAAACAATGACTCCGGAAGAGATTGAGCAACAACAGCAAAAAAATGCAGAAATGCATTACGATGCTAACTCAGTTGGTAGTCCAAAGCACTAGAGCAGCAACCAGTATGCAGAAGGAATTGGATTACATACCAATTTTCAAAGGGGAAACTGGGACGCTACCATCGTTCATCGATATAGTAAATAAAAAGATGAACGAATACAGTAGGGAAGAGGAGAAAAAAGCAGCGTTCGAAATTATCTACAATTGGAAAATTTCTGGCCCAGCGAAAAGTCTACTGAGGGTAAATCCGCCCCAATATTGGTCGGAATGTGAAGAAAGGCTGAGAACCCATTTCAGACCGAGGAAGGACCAGCTGACAATCACCAATGAAATAATGAATTTGAAAGTAAGTTCTATTTTAGAATTAAGCAATAAATTAAGTTCATTAGTAGAAGACATTGTAGAATATGCTGCATTTAATAAAGAAGGTACCACAATGACAGATATTTTTAGTGGAATAGCTATACAAAGGGTTAAGGCTTTAACATCAGGAGCCCTAGCTTATTGTATTATGGATAAAACTAACTTGTCAGACATTAGAAATACCATAGATAGTTTCATAGGTCAAGATAGTTCAAATCTAAGAAATATTAGTAAACAAATAGAAACATTTAGAAAGATTGGACGAGATAGGGAATTCCATAGAAATAGTCATAGGGATAATCGTTTTCATAGTTTGAAGCAACCAGATTCATATAATCCAGGCAATAGAGATTCAGATTACAATTCGAGACCTAGTACAAGTCAGAATTATAGGAATAATGTGTGGAAACCAAGGTCGAATAACTTTAGACAGCAGAGTAATAGCAACTCACAACAAATGCGACCTGCAACAAGTAGTCAAAGTAAAAAAAATAAAGAATCGGATTATATGTCTGTAGACGCGATGAGCGACGAAGTTAATGCTATAAATGATACATTTTTTATAAATTAGCTTCGGAGAATAAAATAATGCTGACCTTGACATTACAAAAACATAAATATATAGCTTTGTTAGACACCGGGTCTACAATAAGCTTATTAAATACAAATAATTGCCAAGAGTTAGAGTATAGAATAATGAGTGAGGAACCAACGATAATAAAAACAATACAAGGTGAATTAGATAAACCCAATAGAATAGTAGTACCCAAGAAAAAAGATCAGTCAGGTATCCAGAAGTTTAGAATTGTTGTCGATTATAGAAGGTTAATTCAGTTTACTATAGATGTACCCGACACCAAATATTGATAGTATACTTGATAAACTAGGAAAATCACAATATTTTAGCACTATAGACCTAGCAAAAGGATATCACCAGATTATGGTACCTGAAAAAGATATAGAGAAAACAGCATTTGTTACTCCTGGTGGTCTTTACGAATTTATAAGGATGCCTTTTGGCTTGAAGAATGCTTCAGCCACATTCCAAAGGATGTTGAATGAAATTCTCCGCGAATATATCAATACGATTTGTGTGGTTTATATCGATGATATTCTAATTTTTTCAACTTCCTTAGAAGAACATATATTATCGCTTAGAAAGATTTTTACTAGGTTACAAAGACATAACTTAAACATCCAAGCAGATAAGTGTAGTTTCCTCAAGAAAGAAACAGAATTTCTGGTTCATGTTTTAACTAAAAACGGGATGTTGCCAAACCCAGATAAGATAAAAGTTATTCAAGAAATTGATATACCGAAAACTGAAAAGCAGTTAAAAGGATTTTTAGGAACAACAGGATTTTATAGGAAGTTTATCAAGGATTATTCGAAAATTGTGTATCCTATGATAAAAAAGGTGCCAAAATTAATGCAAATGATCTGCAGTATATATCAGCTTTTGAAAATTTGAAAAGTTTGATTTTGTCACATCCAATTTTAAGATATCCAGATTATGACCAACCATTTGTTGTAACAACAGATGCCAGTGATTATGAAATCGGAGCAGTGCTATCACGGCAAGGTCATCCAGTGTGTTTTATTTCAAGAACACTCAATAAACACGAACAAAACTATAGCACCACAGATAAAGAATTTTTAGCAATTGTTTATTCAGTCAGCTACTTTAGACCTTATCTGTATGGAAAGAAATTTAAGATTGTGACAGACCATGCACCGATCAAATATTTGAATAGCATATATAAGGGGAAAAAGTTTTCCCAACGACACCAAAGGTGGATACTAAAGCTTCAAGAATTTAACTATGAGATTGAGTATTTGCAAGGTAGTGAGAATAAGACTGCAGATTACCTAAGTAGATTAGAAAATTCTCAAAAGATAAATGAAAATAATGATGAAAAGTCAAATTTAGAAATATCCGATGGTGAAACTCAACATTCAGTTGATGAACAAAGATTGGATCACATTAGTATAAAGGAAGATATTGTAAATAAATATAGAACACAGAGTTTACTAACATACAGTCCAGAACATGAGGTTCAAACACTTCATAAAAGAACAGTTATAGAATTAAACAAGTTAGAAAACGAGAATTTTATAAAGGATATGTTAAGAAGATATATAAAGAGAGGGCAAATTGGAATTTACTCTGAAGTAAATGACTCAGATTACAATAAGATACAGCTTATACTGATATCAATGTTTTCATCAGACAACAATATAAAATTCATACGATGTTCGAAAAGAGCTCAAGAAATAAAGACAGAGGCTGAATTACACAAGCAATTGTCACTTTACCATACTAAAGAGTCAATGCATAGTGGCATGAATGAATGTTATCATAGCCTTAAAGATAAAATATATTTCCCTAAGTTGAGAGATCATATTCATCTTATAATAAGTAATTGCAGTAAATGTAGAGAAATAAAATATGATAGGAAACCGATTAAAGCAAAATTAAAAATCACAGAAACCCCTTTAGACAAAAATGAAGTTATTCATCTCGACATATTTCATTTTAAAAAACATGCTTTTGTAACTACAATAGATAAACTAACTAAATTTGCAGCAGCTTATCAGATTACTGACCGTAACTGGAGAGCGAAAAAGACATTAATAATTGAGCAGTTTGCTATATTTGGTAAGTCAAAAAAAATTATAATGGACAATGCATTTAGAGCAGAACAATTAATTGAATTCTTAAATGCCGAGGGCGTTGAAGTTCATCTTACAAAACCAAATAACCATACAGGTAATGCAGACATAGAGCGGCTTCACTCAACTTTATTAGAAATAATAACGGGAATAGAGGGAAGTGAGCTCTCAATTGAAATGAAGATTCAGATGGCTATAGGAAACTATAACGATCGGTATCACTCCACAGTAAAATGTTCACCTAGACAAGCAAAAGATGAAAAAGATAGTCAAAATTTAAGAGCAAGAATAGAAAAGACTAAGGAAAATATAATTAACAAAAGGAATTTAAGTAGGGAAAATTACAATGAAAATAGAGATATAGGACATATAAGGAATTATAAGAGACTCAGACATAAAGATGAGCCTTATTACAGATTAAACCCTTTAAAGAATGTACATGTTTCAAATATTAAAAGACCTCTCAAAATTACAGATTTTGATCAACGTGATAATCTTGTTAATAGTAATACCAGCAGTACAGGGGCTACTACAGGTAACTCCAATTCATGAAGAGATAGGATACACTACCATCAGGATCAAAGAAGTTGAAATCGTCAACCAGACCACAACCATCCTCCACTTAATAAATGTAAACGACATGGACAATCTACTTTCCCAGATTGAGACTAATATAAAGAATTTTGAGATAAATAACAAAGAATTGTTAAAAACAGTTATATACGATATCAGAGCCAAAATCAGGTCAATAATTCCAAAAGAAAATAGACATAAAAGAGGTCTAATAAATTTAGTGGGTACTCTAAACAAATGGCTTTTTGGTACTATGGATGACAATGATAGGCAAGAAATATTAGAACACTTAAAAAATTAACGAAGAAAATAATCACAACGCAATTTTCAATTCGAACAAACAAATTTCAATTAATAGGCATTTCGATGATACTTTCAATATTCTCAGAAAAGCAGTAGAACAAGATAGAAATAAGACAACTGGATTTCTTAATTCAATTTCGGAACTAAATAACGATATGGGAAGACAATCACTGTACTTAGATCAAATGCTTAAATTGAGATATTTAGAGAGTAAAGTAGATCAAATACAGGATAGTATAGCTTCCGCTAAAAATAATGTCTTTCATCCAAGTATTTTAACGTCAGAGGAAATTAAAATGTACGATATTAATTTTTATATGTTAAAATTAGTAAAGATTGGTATATTAAAATATGCTAACCAATCATTAGTTATAGCAATTAAAATTCCTAAGAATTATATTAAATTAGATCTTAAGCTAATTTTTCCTCTACCGAACTCGGAATTCTTTGAGATTGATGAAAAAGAAACATATTTTGTAACAATTAATAACAAGAACTTTGAATTCCAAGAAAACAAACTGTTAAAAGAATTAAAAGTAAGTAAGAACTGCATTTGGAAAAATGAATGTAGACTTAAGTTTAATAATAAAACAGTTGTTAAAAATATCGATGACGATACAGTAGTAATTTTGAATGCAGTTCAAGAAAAACTATTTCAAAATTGCGATGATCGAACTATAATATTAAGCAAAAATAATTTAATAAATTTTTATAACTGCAGTATTGAAATTTGTCAAGAACAATTTAACAATCAAGTAATAAAAATTCAATCTAAGTATTTTTATCCTAGTAATAATGTAAATAAAACAATACCGAAAGCTGTAAACTTTGAAAATATTATGATAAAACATTTTGAAAATATTAAGGAAATCAAAGAATTGAAATTCCATAAAAATGTATCTTATGCTTTGAATGTAACCATTATATTAATTGCTGGAATATTTGTAATCATTTTAATCTTATGGTTTAAAAGAAATAATGCAAATGTAAAAATTGTAAATATTGATGTAAATAAAAGAATTCAGGAGAATTCAAAGTCTGGCAGTGAAGGTGTTATGAATGTGGTCAATGACACCACCAATTTAAAAACTAAGATTGACATTAACATCGTCACACCTTGTGTAATACCAAAAACCAGCCGATTTTAAATAAATGTTACAATGGGAACGGAAACGAATCAAATAACATCTCATTTCCTTTCCCATCAAATTGCTGATTTTGTATAAAGTAGTTATTAAGCGAAATGAATAAAAAAAAGATTCATTCATTGATTGACCAGCAAAAAGCAGTGTTTCATTTTTATTGAAGAACCTTGATTGCGGTTTGATCGAGAATCGACAAAAAGTATAAGAACTCGCGCGAAAAGGGTTGTTTTCTACCCTTAAAATGTTAAAACACCGTGCGAGCATTAGGGAAATAGGGAAGCATGTAAAAGGAGATGTCAATGCGAATTTTTGAAATTCTGCATATTAAAATGGGAGGAAAAACTGAGCCAGACGAAGCGTTCCCAATTCGTATGGTGAGAGTGAAGGAAGAATACGTGAACTTAACAGTTCGTCCGAAGTTGAGCTAAAGGGTAAACTGGTCGGCATCCCATTTTGATATTATAGTTGAATAGAAAGCACCTGCCCATGACTCTTGGGACTACACGAGTGCTAAAGAAGACTGGTCCCACAAAGTCATTAACGCTCTCGAGTACAGGAGTTCTCGCACTTGCTGGCAGCGTTGAGTTTACCGCAAATTGAGGTGCAAGCAGATCTGGCTTTTCTTGAGAACTGGCAGCAAGAGTATCATTGAAGATGAGCCTAAGAACCGATGACGACGAAGAAGTGTTTTTTACAAATTACTAACAATTTATACTGTCTTTGGGACATTGCAGTATTTTTTGCCGAATTTGTTGGTCATGTAAAAATAATTTGGTTTCACGAATATGAGCATTGCAGGCTTTTCTAGCTTGCTGACCGGTTTTTCTCGGTGATGTTGAATTTATACAACGGAAACTTACATCTTAACCTGATAACATCCTAGTTCCTACTGCTCGAATCAAAGCATGGATTTTTCTTAGGTTTGACACTTTTCATCACTTATTCATAAATAAAATTAGTCTTTATTCTTGAACACTTTTTTTCATTATCTCAATTCAACCACTTTTTCTTATCGCTTTCGATGTTCACACTTTAACGCATAAAAATCAACTACCCTTCTATTTATTTATACAAATGGACAAAGTTATCAAAATTTCCATGTTGGTACTTTTGCACTGGAACTTTTCCATTGGAGCGGGAATTCTGGTACATTCTTAAATCCAGAACATATGCTAGTGCTTACGTTAAGTTGGCTATTGTTGGCGAATCCGATGGGTAAATTCAGTGATTTTTGCATTTTTTTAAGATGGGAACAAATCGTCACATTTTGGCGCCACATGATAGTAGTTATGTATGTATTTAATGATGAATTGATTGATGAAAATTTTAATGTGAAAACTTAAATAACAATTACCATGGCAATAATTGGTTGGTGAATTTATTTAATCCTATAATATCACTTCACAGAACTTAGATTTTTATTTTTATATTTTGCTTTGGAGATACGAGTAAATCAAGTTTTGTGGGGAGCAAGGAGATTTAATTTTGAATGAAATCGGTTGCTAACTACCTCTGACAAACACCTTTTTAGTACAAAAACGAATACTTGAAATATAGCTATATCTATATTTAAAAGCTTTTAACTAGAGATTCCATGACAAATACCAATATTCTCTATAAATACATTTTAATTGTGAATTTCTTCTAACGTTTGTTTTAATTTTGTTTAATAAGGTCTACCAACACCAACACAATAAAACAGATATATGTATGTATTTTCTTTAATTAAGTAACTTATTTGAATTTTGAGTAAGTAAACTTCATCAGCCTGTTAATGGTTAAACATAATCAATAGTGCGGTTTCCTCTTACTGCTTCCCAAACATTGTTAAAGGTTACTCACAGTCTGATAGACAGAGCATTGATTCAACCAAACCAACCACTTCCATCACCACAATTTTATGCTATGATTCACAATTCTTGCACACATTTCCTTGGAAAACCCTTTGAACAATAAGCTATTAACGATGCCTGACCGCATTTTTGGTCTTCTGTCCACACAAGCTTGATGTAAATTGCATAGTCACAAGGACTACAACACTGTCCTGCTAAGGGTCATTAATTTTAAATTAATCATTTTGTGAAGTTCAGCATTTTCAAGACCAACCCCATGAATGAGTTGGAGGGATGTCTCCTTTCATATTTCAGTGTATAATTTTTCTTCGGATATAATATTCCCGACTGGCATCATCAGAAAACTCATACATGCCCGAAAGCCAAAATATATATTTTCAAAAGGACTCGCACTCAAGTAGCCGTGAATTATCCATTTTCATTTACCATGAGAGAGCGTTTTTTTGTCATTTTGTAAGGGTCCATGAAAAGGATTGCTAGTTCAAGGATCTATTCGATTGGTTTTTACCGGGGACCCATTGAAGAGCCTCTTGGTCGAGCAATATATCATATATGAAACCTAATTAAAGGCAAAGCAAGAAAATCCCACAAAAGTCACTCTATACAACTCCCAAAGGACTATCATCGCATTTGCCGAACGAAGAAGAACAATATGATGGGGGAGGTGTAGATCCGCACAGTTCTGATCCACTTCGGTCACAAATAGAATGAGTGTGTTCTCAATTTACCATGCTTAAGTAATTTCCATTTCATTTAGGTTGAGAAAAGGTTCGCCAGCCATGAAAGTGGTTTGCCAGATTCATAGTATGTCCAAAGTAAAGGTGCGCATGAAACATAGCAAAGCTTTATTGTGCTAATATAGTTTAGCTCAAGAACTATAAGCCACAGGGACTGGTACGGTTGTATGGAGAGACCGTGAGGAAGGAGATAGAAAAACGCTTAAATACTTTCAACAGGATAATTATCCGGGGATTAGCATAATTACAGCGTTAATGGAAAACGTTTAGTGGTCCATTATGTCTCGCGAGATGAATAATTGTGCAAGGACCTCCGGATGTGCGCGGTGTAGAATTAAAATGCAAGCTGTTACGTAACCAAATGCATCAATTTTGCATTTTGAATGAATGAGTAAAGAATTATGCATTTAGGTAGTTAGTATTGGGGGTTTTAGGATTTAATAGTCGTTCAGTGGGCTATTCAACCAAAACTTTCCTTTCTACTTATGAGTTGCTTATCATTTCTTTCTTTTGTTAGATCTTTTGGTTGCCAAAGTTAAGCATCGCTTTCTTCAACTTTTGAAATACAGTGTCGTCTACCTTCTTGAAAACAAAGGATCTAATTAGTGCGAAGCTTTAATAAAGTTTACGTATACTTTTCTTGTTCTTATTGTTAAGTTTGTGTTGAGACTTAAGTTAGTTTGAAAAAAAATGAAAATTAAAAAATATTTAAAATACAAAAGTGACAAGATACAATGCCTCGTGGAAAAAATTTCACCAAGTCTCATGTTATTTTGATTATGATCTATAAAGATGATGGAGCCTTCTATCAGATAATGTCACTCTCTATCGAATGCTTTTTCAAAATCAGCCAATGCAATGTGCAAGTTTCAAGGGACAGTCCGATATTTTTATATATTCTTATTCTCTGGAGAACATCTTTGTTTCTCTTATCCAAAATAAACTCAAAGTGGTTGTCAGTTTCACAAACGCCATCCATTAGCCGCTCTTATAATATGTGATATCCGCTTTTGTTGAATACTGGAAATCGGTAACTCCCCTTTACTGATTAGGCATTTGATCATCGCCGATGATTTTGGAAATGGGAAACGGAAGCTAAAATAATTCATAAATAATATCCTGGGATAATCCTCAACCCCAAATTGAATTTTTATTTACATATTGAAGAACTTCCAAACGGCGTTATTTATGGTTATGAACTACTTGAGCCAATATGACCATTTGCATGCAGGACAGTCTGTCAGTCTGTCAGTCTATCTGTTTGTATATTGATCTACAGCCTAAACGGCAAAAAGTGATTACCTTTAAATTTGCTATGTGTGGTTCTTTTGGGGAAATCGAAATTTTATTTTTGGGCCTAAAAACAACAGTACCTACCTACCATATGACCGTTAAGAAAAAGTTTATTTTTCCCGAAAACGGCTCCAACGATTTTCATCAAATTTTTTGAGATTTTTTTTAGGTTAGGCGAGAAATGTCTATTAACGTTACATTTTGTATAACGGTTTTTTTAATTTTCGTCGTTCTCGGTGACGGCTCATTATATTTTAATAAAAATTTATATTTGAAAAGTTCTATTAAGCAAAATTAATTCTACATATACCAATATTTTGAATGATTTATTTTTGGATTTAAAATTAATTTTTGATTATTTTTTCGAAAACTAAATATTTTTAAAAATATTCAAAAAAATTATTTTATAATCAGTTGTATATTACTAATAAGCTCTAAAAAACTGCATACCAAAAAAAAATAAAAATAAAAAAAAGGTTTTATGAAAATCAGTCCTACAATTTTCGAAATACTTTTTTCATAAATACAATAATATTTATAATAATATTTATGACATTTGATGGCGTACTTCATTTCAACTAAAAACCGTTAATTGTTGTGATTTTGGCATTAAGCATTTATAATTTCAGGCTGTGTGCTTTTTCTATGTAAATGTTACTTGTTTTTGTTAAAGACACAGTCATGCCCATTTTTACTTGCGATTATATGTAACTACAATGCAAGTCATGCATTCGTGCAAAAAAAAATCAAACATGACATTACGACGACAGAGAAACATATTTGAGTTACTGGCAAAATTCTGTCCGTCTGTCTGTCTGTCTGTACGGATGTATTTTGGACTGCAGCCTAAACGGTTGGGTCAATCGTCTTCAAATTTTGAATTTAAGGTCATTTTGACATTCTACAGAGGAGTTTTTTGAATTTTTTTTTTAGCTCAAAAATTAATGTACCTGTCATATAACCGTTACGCAAAATTAATTTTTCCCGAAAACGGCTCCAAGAATTTTTATAAAAAAAATCAGTGTACTACTGTAGGTAAGCATTATATTTTGGCGAAAAAAAAATAATATTGTGGGCTAAAAACGGTACCTCCCATAGGACCCGTTTTTTTTCTTTCTATCTCAAAAACTGGTGATCCGATTACTATCAAAACTGTTATTTAAGAAAATGTAGGTAGCCTGAGTAATTTCGCATTAATTTTTTTTTGAAAATTTTGAAAATGTGTAAATAAATTTTTTTTTAATTAAAAAAAAAATGTCACACGATCGAGTCGTGCAATTTATTTCTTACTACCGCGGTCTCGAATAGCTTGAGCAGGCTCACTAGTCTGTCTAGATGGTTAATTTCATTCTACGTAAATACAGTGCTTCAATACCCATCTTTCCATTTCCAGGCAAGGAATAGTACGTCAAAACTCTCTTGCGGATAGAATGAACATTCTCAATGAAGTAATGTTTTATATCTTGGAAGACGTGGTCAAACTATAATAAGTCCAAATACGAAACCAAGGTAGTTCCAACATGCACCATGCACTGGTCATTAGAGGGACATGCAATGAAGCTGGGCACTTCTTAGTCCTTTTCGTAGATGAGTTATTATTCCGTATTTTGTATGTCCTGTTTTGGCAGAAACAAAAGCAAAATCTTTTGCAAAGATTTTCCTTGAC
Source organism: Platycheirus rosarum (assembly GCA_963971375.1). Lineage (NCBI taxonomy): Eukaryota > Metazoa > Arthropoda > Insecta > Diptera > Syrphidae > Platycheirus > Platycheirus rosarum. The sequence goes on along the minus strand of OZ020509.1, from coordinate 50,028,867 downwards.
AAACCTCAATGAACTACATAGGTGAACTAAAAAACAAAGACTTGATTTCTTTTCTTAACGCGAAGAAGTGGCTCTAGAGGCATATATCGCCGACTGCGTACCGATGCCTTTATTTAGTGTTTATTCAAATACATAAGTGCTACAGTGTATCCCTTGACATTAATATTTACTTATTTATACGAAACATGTACATGTATAAATACTGATTACTTTTTCCTTATTAAGATTATTCATCTAAATGTAGAACATTCCGCCCCTTAACATTGTCCTTTTAAAGTCTCAGATAAGATTTTGTATACAAAGAATCACAAAGTCATATCTCTCTTTGATATTTCTAAGATGTCCTTGCCCAGATAAAGTTTGTCTATTTCATCTCTTTATGGCTTAAACACAATTTTTATATACAAAAAAATACATTTGCCCTTGTTTTATTTCAAGTGCTGCCTTTAACCAATGACCTTTTCGATAAGAATCAGCACTACTTTGCAAAAATATAAAACCCAAAAGTACTTTTTGTAGTTTGAAATGTGATGCGAACAAGAGTATTCGAAATTACTGTGTATTCTTTTATACTTATTTTCATTCCAAGCCTGCGTCTGGAGATAAGGCTCATAAGGATACGGCCATTGTAATGAAAATGACAAAACTAATTTCTCGTTAGTATTAACATGGATTATTGTCAAAGCAAGCTTTATAGTTTCGTCATCTTCCTCAATAATGATGATTTTTATACATATAAGGCGCCCTTCTAATAAGCCCATTGATTTTTCCATTAAAATGTCCTTCTTCAATGGCGCTTCCTTAAAGCGTCTTTATTTAATCAACAAAAAATACATGTGTGTGGGTTGTACATAATTATGTATGTACACCTAACCAGAGCCAACGTCCTGGCAAAGCTTCAGTGTTGTTTCCATTTTTTTTTTCAAAGCATTTGTCGGATTCCTTTTATCTGGGTCACTTGACATCACCCCCCATGTTGACTAATTTTATTTCCACTCAAATATGCACACACACACACGTTGGGCCCCCTGCAGTGCCAAAATAACGTTTCATTACACGACACGAGGCCTGGTGTGAAGGCGGATTAGACGCAAGAGATCGGACTGCACTACACGATAGCCATTGAGCTATATTCTCTACTTTAAGGATACAGTAAAGCCCACACATACATACATGTGATATAAAATGGATGAAGAAAACATTTTACACAAATTACATTGCACAAACCTAATTTAGAATCGAGTCCTGGGGTGTGACATTAAAAAAACAAAAGTGCCCCAACTGCTAGGACGTAACATCAATTGGGTAATAAAAGATTTATACAAACCAAAACCACACACATCCTGTGACATCCGTTCAAAAGGACATGACACGACATCAAAAAGGCAATGTTGTTGGATAATAATGACTATGAGGAAGAGCCCCAAAGTTTAGAGCTAAATTAGGGGTGCGTGTGGATGGTGAATGTCTACGACTGGAATTGACTTTGGCCGCGAAAATGCGTGCTTAATCTCGAGGTAATAAAATCACTTCCTTGCAGGCACACTGTAATCGACATTCAACACCCGTTTTTAATGACCCCCGGGGCTGCTTCCTAAGGATGATTTCAGAGGGTGGTGATATCTGTTTCGTTCTTATCAGAGTATAGAGAGGTGTTGGCCAAAAACAATTTCGTGGTATTTCAATATGCATTCGAATTAGTATAATAGTTTTATTTTTGGGTTGGTGTGGCAGAAGGATGGGTAAAGATATAGATTTAGATTCGTGAGGATTTTTATGTTCGAAATCTGATGGCTTTCATTTGTTGGCTTATAACCCAGGCTATATTGGTTTCATGGAAAAATAAATTGTTGGCGCTCAGCTGTTCGTTAAACGTCAGAATTGAGATTGAAGTAAACTTAGTAATACAAGTGTGCGTCCACTAGTAATTCTTATTAATTAATTACTAGTTCTTATTAAAAGAATATAAAATTCTAGGAAAAGAAATATTTTTCGCTTTATTATGTTTGAGAATTTGTATATATAAAAATAAGTTTCAATTTTGTGTGTGACCTTACATCTATTTTTTAAATAAAAGGGGATCATTTGTAGATGGTTTAGAAAGAAAAAAATTGAAAATCCGTCCGTGTTTCTCCGGAAAGGTTGCTCCAATTTTGACTCGAATTTCACAGGCAGATAGCTTGTGTTTAAAGAAATAACTTAGACCATGTTAGTTATCCATCAGGTTGCGCAGAGGTCTTTTTTTCTAAAATTCTTATTTTGTACAGATTTTGATGGGACTTTCACAGCCGGATAAACATATGTATGTATGTAGCTGATGTTGTAAGGAGTAACCAAGACCATTAGCCTTAGGTGGTGTTGGGGCACCTTTTAAATTAAAATACAAATTAAGGTTGCGGATGCGGATGCAGATTTTAGGAGACTCACATCCTCGGATGCGGATGCGGATTTTAGAATTTGTTAAATATATTACATTTTAAATACATAAATAAATGAAAATTTATTGAATTTCATTGCCTTATTAAATAAGAATAAAGTTTAATAATTAAAATTAAAAATAGGTAAGTTATATTTAATAAATTATAATATTGCAGCTTTCTCAGACTCCAATCTGTTTCTTAATGGATCTTATGTAAAGCCAGCTCCACTATGTACCTTTACAATTCGTATATATCAACAATATTAAATTCAAATGACTTGACCGATTTAAAAAAAAAATCTTTATGTGTATTAACATGGTTAGCTGGTAGCCTAGTATTTTCTAATTCGGGTGCGATTAATTGCGTTTTCTTGGGATCCAGAAAATGTATTTTAAACCCGAGCAACGCCGGGTGGGTTTGCTATTTTTATAAAAGATCTGTTTTTTTATAGGTATAGAACTTTAAGTTAGCAACACTGTTTTAACTCTCGGCCATTTTGTTAGCTGTCAAGTGATTTATTTTTGGTTTGGTTTGGCATTTCAACATGAGTGATGAGTAGACGCTTGAACAACGGCTGTGTTCGTAATTTCAGGATTTGGTGCCCATGCCCTGCCTAAAATATGCTCCCATATGTTTATGAACACAATTACAACCATTGTATATAGAAACTGTAGTACTATCATGATGACGCATTTTGCGCACGCCCTCTGTCCCGTTGATTCAGAACTAGAGGAACGAGTTGAATGGTAGTAATAAAGAGAGTTTTAAGAGAAGGTTTTTTTTTAAATAGAGAATAAAGATGGCGCAGGTTAGAAATAGACATGGCTATTAGGAAAAGGAATAAAAATACATGCAGTGAGGTGAATTAAGTTGTTGTTCCTTTGTTGGGGAAATGTTTGTTTTTATTATGAATTTTTTTTTGTTTTGGTTGCCGTGTTCATAGGCAAGAAAGTAAGTAAGTATATATATACGTATGTACAAACAATTTCAAAGGCTAATTTTATGAGGCGAGTTTTGGATTCGTGACTATAAACAAAAAATTGATATAACAATCAAGCATGAAATCATGACATGGCGATAATAGAGAAGCCTTAAGTTAGTGAACAAAATGTATGTATGTCTGCCTATTAGTTTGTCAGTCTGTCTGCATGTCTGTCTGTATGTAAAATGATCTGCAGCCTTAATGGCTTAAGTCATATAATTACCTATATCTTGAACCAATTCATTTGGCCATTCTACTGTGCAGGTCTCTTCAAATTTCCCTTCTCATCGCATGAATTTAAAAAGATGTACTTTCTTTACATGAGGTATTACAATGGCTTATTATACAGTGTTCAAGAAAGAAGGAAGTACTTATCTTATATGTATATGTAAGTATGGAAGAACACGAATGCATAACTTGCCTTATACAAGTATCTATGTACGGATGTATATTAAACTACAGCCTAAACCGTTTGGCCAATCGTTTTCAAATTTGGAGCATAAGGTTATTTTGACGTTCTACAAAGGAGATTTTTCAATTTTTTCTTTAGGTCAAAAATTAACGGTAAATGTTATATAACCGTTATGTAAAAGCTTATTTTTCTCGAAAACGTCTCCAAAATTTTTTATGAAAAAAATCAGTGTACTACTGTAGGTATTTTGGTGAAAAAAAATTAATATGGTGGGCTAAATACGGTACCTCCCATAGGACGGGTTTTTTTTCTTCGACTTTTTCGAAAACTGGTGATCCGATTACAATCAAAATTGATATTCAAGAAGATGTAGGTAGCTTGAGTAATTTTGCATTAATTTTTTTTTCGAAAACTTTTTTTTTATATTTTTAATTTTGTATATTTAATTAATTTTTTTTTTTGAAAAATCAATATTTTGAAAACGGGTAGGTGATTTTTTTTTAAATTTTGTTTTTAAATGTACGTTATTTTTGTCATTTAGTTTGTATTCTTGAATAATTTTTTTTAATTTTTTAAAAAAAAGTTGTTAAGAAAAAACCGTTTTATTTTAAAACGGCTCTAACGATTTTGAAAAAAAAATTCACACTTTTTCACATTTTAAAGAAATAAAATGGCGTTTAAATTTTTCCTCTGAAAACTATTTTACGTACTTTTTTCAAACAATCAAAAGTCAGAAAAATCGATAATAATCTTGGAAGTTCCCTTAATATTTTTAAATTTTATTTCAAGCTGTGACCGCACATAAGAGCAAGTACGTGCGATCCAGTCGGCAATTTATTTTTTTTGGGAAAGCTATGGGCAGTGAAGTTGGATTTCCAAAAAAAAAAATACTCATCGGCAACCGCCTGTTATCTTATGTCAAAATTGACATTTACACTACTTGAGACAGCGGGGTTTGTTCGTAGAATCAGGTATGGATGATAAAATGGCAATTGTGCTTGGGGTTGCGATTGCGATTTATTACAAAAATCTATTTTAATAACGCAGTTATAGTAAGTACTTTCAAGGCTGCAACTCATTTTAATTAAACAATTTCAAGATTGACGTTCTCAGCAGAATTTTTGATTTAGAAATTACAAATACCTAATTCACAATGTTTAACTTTTTAATTTAAGAACTTTAAAGTGCAGACACTTTTTGAAAAAATAGTGTACACATGTATGTTAATTAGTTTTATAAAAACTTTGTTTTATTAGACTCTTAACTTTTTCTATTCCATTTCGTCCTGTGGTTTTGGTTGGGCGGTTGTGAAAGAGATACGAGTACGCTTTTATTTATTATTTTATTCTGTCTTAAATATTTAACTTTTACATTCTAGAAAAGCTTTCTATTGATCTGCATGTCAACATCTGAAAAAAATGGGTACGACTGGGTCGAACGTACTTCCTCTTATGTGCCTACTTACATTGGAAAGCAAGATCTTTAACAGAAACAAATGACATATATGTTGAAAATAACAGAGTTTGAACTTATTAAAAGTATCAGAAAAACAATTCAAAACGGTTTTTAGTAAAAATGAAGTACGCCATCACACGTCTTAAATAACAAAGAATTTATTAAAACATGTATTTCGGAAATTGAAGGACCGGTTTAAAAAAAACAGTTTTTATTTTTTTTTTATTTTTTTGTTTTAATTTTGCTATGCAGTTCTTTAGAGTTTATTGCTATAAATGTGATTTTAAAATTTAAAAATATTTTTTTGAATAGTTTAAAAAAAAACTTAATTTTAATTAGAACAAAAAGTTATTCAAAATTTTGATATGCAGAATTAATTGGGCTACCTAGATCTTCTCTAATATAGAATCTGACAGAAATCCAAAAAGCGGTTACCGAAAAAGCCCAACATTAAAAAAACCGTTACATGAAAGGTACTGTTAATTGACTTTTCCCGTAAATTTGGTTCTAATCAAATGATAGCCAAACTAACAAAAAAAAAATTCAAAAATTTTCGTCAACATCGTTGGAGCCATTTTCGAGAAAAATAAGCTTTTCCTTAACGGTCATATGGCAAGTCCCGTAATTTTTAGGCTTAAAAATAAAATGTCATTTCCCCTCTGGGGCCTCTGGGGAATGCCGAAAGAATCACATGCACCAAATTTGAAGATAATCGCTAAAACCGTTTAGGCTGCAGCTCCTTATATCTACATACTGACAGACAGACAGACATTTTTTGTCGATCACTTTTTTAGACAGCCATGTTCATCTGTCTTATAACATTTCATCTTTTTTAGTATCGTGAAGAATGTCCATAACAACGGAAAAATACATTCAAAGCATCATTGCACCTGAAACAAATTTTCCTTGCGATGAATGGTATGCGATGAAAGCATACTTTCTATATTTTATAACCATCCCCTAACATAACGAGGTAAAGAATTATTGGCTTACTTGCTGACTTTGTGGAGTGCTACGTGACGTAATTTTGGTCCAAAATGAAAAATTTAAAAAAACGTTGTAGGTATTAAAACGCTCTACAAATTTTATTTTGAACACTTATTTGATATCTATCAGCAGAAAAACGAAAACTGAAAAAAAAAACAAATCTCAATCCCTCAATTTTTCACTTTCGCGCTCGATATCTCAAAAAATATCAACATAAGGTGAAACATGTATATATGACTTTATTTTAGAGCATAAAAAAGGAACAAGAAAGTATACAAGCACAATTTTCGTATCTCAACTTAAAGCCGAGTTATTGGGAAAAAGAAACAAATTTAGCTCTTTTTCTAAGATGGCGGCGAAAGCTTATAGGAAATCTTGGTCGACAACTTTAAGTTAAGCTTTTTTGAGCCCCCTCTACTACATATCCAAAAATCAGATTTTTCCCTTCACCTGCATTTTCAAATGTATATAATGACTGGACTAATGGGCAGCTTTCCAAAAAAAACGCATAGGAAGCCGCCTGTTGTCTTTTATCCCAGTGAAAACTTGCAACCTTCTCAAACAATGCAACATAAAACGATCATTTACATTTACAAAATACCGTCGGCCAGTGAGTCTAAAAAATATTTATATTTACACACAAGATACAACCAAAAAGTTCGAGCACGAACAATGGTTACATTGGCATTCGAATCCCAAAAAAATAAATGTGTATCTATAGATTCCAAAACGCCCATCTGATCTGTAGCATGATACATGTCTTATATCATGTCTATTGTGAATTAAATCTTCTTGTGTCGAACATGCAGCCAAATTCAACATCTACTTTTTTCGGCAGCTGGTTGCTGTTTTTGTAGTGTGTGTAAAATCTTGCTTCGCTGCGAATAAATTTCCCAAAAAAACACGGCTATTATATCTCCAACCAAAATTCAACATCTACTTTTATCGGCAACTAAATGTTATTATCGGCAAGTGGTTGTTGTATTTGTAATGTATGTAAGATCCAACTTCGCTACGGATGGCTTTGCCAAAAAAACGCCTATTGTGATTGGTATTTAAAAAAGGAATTTTTTGTCGCCGTAGACACATAACTTGCAACGACCTAATGCATAACTTAGTATGACAATAACTACATACTAGGAATCGAACGAAGAAATTGTTGTTCATTTTTTACTTAACATTGGATTGTTATGTCATTTGCTGTGTTAATTTCAATACATATTTCCTTCGATGATGATAAATACAAAATATCCGTCCCATTGTTAAGAACAAATACCCACCCAGCACTCACCCAAGCATAACCAAATACTTTCCTCGATCCACAAAAAAATATCCCATTTCCTATTCATAATAATTAACAAAAGGGACTTCTGCTCTGCCCTAAAAAATCCCACACAATCTTATCTTTAATGATCACATTTCACATATAGAAGACCACAATCCACAATAGGCAAAGTTACCTGCCAAGCCAACATATCGATGTCACATGCATCATGCATGTCAGTCAAATTAAAAAGCTCTTACTGTAGTATACAACACCACCTGTACAATATCCGGTTTACTCAGTGATCGTTTCGTAAAATTTAATTATTTATGTTTTTTCAAATGTGTTCTGTCATAATTAAAAAAAACTTAAAATATTTTCCAGTAATTTTTATTTTTTTATTTTCCAGTAATTTTTTCTAGATCTTTTTTGCAATGGCTTGTCAGTAGAGCAGTGTGTCGGTTGCTCTTTGATTTCGAATATATTATTTTGGCAAATATGTACATGGATGTACATAAGTATGTAAATACATACATACATACATATGTATGTACATACATAAGTAATTGTTTGGAAAAAAGTGTATTGTGTAATCCCTCTTCGTTCCCTCGCTTTACAAAAAGAACACGGATTAGGAGTTGATTGCCTGTTGTACACAAATCAGGAGCATGGTTTATTGAACATAAACAGGTATATTATAACATTAGTCTTGTTGCATCGCCATTTTCTCCTACCTTACAATAAAATAAACCTTCTTTCTTGTTTAAATTTTCAGGTGAGTGCAAAGCTATAAAAAAAAGTTATAAAATGTACCCGGTTTAAGTTTGTGGTAAGTTGTTTTTAATTTTAATTTTTTCAAAAAACAAATATAGTATATTCTTACAATGCTAACTAGTAGGTTAGGTAATAGCAATAATTTGTTCTTGTTTTGGATTGTTTGACAAGTCTGCACCGGATTTTTCGCTTCGACTATTTTTGGTTTGAAAAAAGGCTAGAAGAAATACAACTTAGTTGCCTTCTAAAGAAGTAAATGCTGCAAGGAATCTATTCATTGAAGGGACTTGATGATATTGATTGTATTTCGCACTTCCATATAGTTTCAAGGACTTGCTTGTAGATAAGCACTTCCATATTTATTTAAGTATGGCCGTATCAACAGCAAAAATGTAACTATCATGACGTCTTTTTCATAAACTTTTCTTCTTCATGATGTACATACATATGTTTATGTCGAGTATAAATAATAGGCCAAGGAAACTTCCTTTTTCTAAAACTTTTAACTAGAATAACTTTATATAAAAATATAATAGAAGAAGAGATTTTTGGCTTTAAAAAAAAATTAAGCATGGCATTGTAAGAGTTGCTTTTATTTTTTGATTTTTTTTTTTCAATTTGAGTCATTTTTTCCAGAAAACATACCTTGTGTCTATGTACCCATGTAGTTCACACCCAAATGCTGCCAGACAAACTTTTTTTTTGTCTAACTTCTCAAAGGATTTTTACTGAAATCATTACAACATTATAGTTATATGTTCGTCACATCAAAATGCTGCCAGACCATCTTTTTTTTGTCTAACTCAAAGGCTTTCAATTGAAGAAATGCATTACAAAATTGTATAATGTGACTTGACTTATTTCACTTTTGTCACACTTTTTTGTCGAATTTTCTCCATGTTCGTCACATCAAAATGCTGCCAGACAAACTTTTTTTTTGGCTAACTAATCAAACGCTTTGTATTGAAATGCATTAACACATTTATAGGTGACTAGATTTATTTTACTTTTGTCACACGTTTGTGTCGAATTTTCTCCATGTTCGACACACCAAAATGCTCCAGACGAACTTTTTCTTGTCTAACTCTCCAAAAACTTTCTATTGATATGCCTTACAACTTAATATACTTAAATGACTTGATTCATTATGTCGTTGTCGTTGTTGGATAATGTTTTGCTGAAAAAAAAGTTAAGATGATAACATAAAAAGGGTACGCCTCATAGGACCGTTTTTTTTTTCATCGACTTTTTCGAGAAATAGTCAACCAATTTCAACAAAAATTAACTAATTAATTAATAACTAACTAAGCAATTTAATTTCGCATTGAATTATTTTCAAATAAATGTTTTGTTTTTTGTATTTTTATTTTTTTTTTCTAAAAAATTGATATTTCAAAAATGCCTCAATGATTTTTACTTGCGATAATGCAAGTGCAGATTAAATAAAAGGCACGACTGGGTCGCACGTACTTGCTCTTATGTGCTAATCCTTTTTAAGTACAGGCGTCTTTTTGACAAAGATTTTATTTTAATATTTTTTGTATGACGTGCAACTTCCTTAGAATCGTTTTGGGGTGAAGCTCGAACGAACATGCGTCACGACAAAGGGATAAACACATAAATATATAGGATTGTTAGCTTTTGCAGTTTTTTAGTGTAGTATTATCTTTCCACTTGCTGCTTACTGTTTATAATATAATTTGGTAATAGAAAGATACAAAGGACTTTTTTCAGTTAAATTTTCATTTTGGTATGGAAAAATTTGAACAACTGGCATAAAGATTCGTCGGAATCAGCAGTATGGCAATAATGCTAGGTAAAGGGACTTTTATACGTCCCAATATGGGACCAATGGAATTTATAAAGGATTTAGGTACCTATAATAAGGTTGGAAGGAAGGTAGGTACTAAAATTAAGATACGTGTTCCAACTACTGTTAAGCCAGTAGGTATAGAGACAATATTAAAAGTTAACACAGTGGTTTTGTTTATTTATAGGAAGGTGTAAACTTTTGTTTTCTCGATTGAAATTTTTGCATTCAGTAGTAATCGAATAGTTTTTTTTATTTGTTAGTTGTTTTTGTGTGTTTATCAAAGGCTTCCTTATTTATTCTGTGCTTTTATGATGATGAAAAATACTTTAAAATACGTAAGTATGTATGTAATGTAGGGTGTCACTTTCTTTTATTTGACTAATGGCTTGGCTAGGGCTTAGCCGAGCAATATGAAATAAAATGTTGGGGAAAAAAATGTATGAATTCAAAAAAACACTACTCATAACGTTTTTTGGAAAAAATTTTGTAAGCCATCTTATTTCTTTTGCTGTTTTCTATTTTATGAATTTTTCATTTCAAAATCGTTCGACCAGTTTTTTCAAAAAAATGTTTTTTTTGAAAAACTTTTCGAAAACATATTTTAAATTTTTTTTTAGTATGTCAATTTTAAGAAATCTATAGTTTATACTAGGAGAAAAATTTAAAAAAAAATCTATAGATCCGTTTTCAAAATATTCAAAAAACAAAATATTTTTTTAAAAAAATTATTAAAATTAAAAAAAAAAATGTTTTTGAAAATTTTGATAAACAATATTATTTAAATCATAAAACACTACATATTTTGAAAATTTCATCAAAATCCGTCAATTAGTTAACGAGAAAGTCTGATTTTAAAAAAACCGGTCATATGGGAGGTACCGTTATAAAACTTTTTCTGAAAAATCCATTAAAATTAAAAGATAGATTTTGCACAGAAAACATCATTCTGAAAGTTTAATCAAAATCTTAGGAGCAGTTTTCGAGAAAAATAAGTTTTTTAATAAAAGTTATATGGCAGGTTTTGGAGCTAGAATGCCAATTCCAAAAACTGTCGGGTAGAGCACTCTAAAAATACTATATACCAAGTTTGAATCAAATCGGCCCAACCGTTTAGGCTGTAGATATCGATACGGACAGACAGACAGACAGACAGACAGACAGACAGACAGACAGACAGACAGACAGACAGACAGACAGACAGACAGACAGACAGACAGACAGACAGACAGACAGACAGACAGACAGACAGACAGACAGACAGACAGACAGACAGACAGACAGACAGACAGACAGACAGACAGACAGACAGACAGACAGACAGACAGACAGACAGACAGACAGACAGACAGACAGACAGACAGACAGACAGACAGACAGACAGACAGACAGACAGACAGACAGACAGACAGACAGACAGACAGACAGACAGACAGACAGACAGACAGACAGACAGACAGACAGACAGACAGACAGACAGACAGACAGACAGACAGACAGACAGATAGACAGACAGACAGACAGACAGACAGACAGACAGACAGACAGACAGACAGACAGACAGACAGACAGACAGACAGACAGACAGACAGACAGACAGACAGACAGACAGACAGACAGACAGACAGACAGACAGACAGACAGACAGACAGACAGACAGACAGACAGACAGACAGACAGACAGACAGACAGACAGACAGACAGACAGACAGACAGACAGACAGACAGACAGACAGACAGACAGACAGACAGACATACAGACAGACAGACAGACAGACAGACAGACAGACAGACAGACAGACAGACAGACAGACAGACAGACAGACGGACGGACGGACGGAATTTCCGGACCCACTTTTTTTGACTTCTCTATCATCGTAATATCATGTTTGATTGTTAGAATTTTTTTTTTTTTACGAATGCATAACTTGCCTTATAGTCCCTATAATCGCAAGTAAAAAATTGAGATAAAATCAAACGTGACGGTGACATATTTGAGTTACTGGAAAAATTCCGGCCGTCTGTCTGCCTGTCTGTAGGGATGTATTTTGGACTACATCCTAAACGGTTGGGCCAATCTTCTTCAAATTTAGAACATAAGGTTATTTTGACATTCTACAGAGGAGTTTTTTTTTAATTTTTTTGTTTAGCTCAAATATAATCGGTACCTATCATAGCCGTTAAGTAAAACCTCATTTTTCTCGAAAACGACTCCATGAATTTTAATGGCCAAAAATCAGTTTAGGTACTTTTGCAGATGTGGGTTATGTTTGGTGAAAAAAAAATGTATATTGGTAGGCTAAAAACGGTACCCCCATAAGAATGTTTTTTGTTTTTTCTTCAAATTTCTCGAGAATTGGTTACCGGATTACAATCAAATTTGACATTGAGAAAAATGTAGGTAGCCATTTAACTAGCAAATATTTTCGAATAACTTTTTTTGTATTTTAAGTACCTAATTTATTTTTTTTTTCTGAAAAAGGGTAAATGGATTTTTTTTTAATTTAGTTTTTAAATTCAGAATATTTTTGTGCTTAAGTTAGCATTTTTTAATTATGATTTATTTAATTAAAAACAGTTATTAAATAATAAATAATAACCGTTATATAAAAAGCGCTTCTACGATTTTGAAAAGTATCGCACTTTTTAACATTTTTTTTAATAAATTGAATGGCGTTCAAATTGTTCCGCTTAATACAATTTTACGCACTTTTTAAACATTCAAAAATAAAAATCGAATAAAAACACATAAGACCAAGAACGTGCGATCCAGTCGTACAATTTTGTTTATAGCCGTGTTTTTTTTTTGGGAAAGCTATGGCCAGCTTTCCAAAAAAAACGCATAGGACACTACAAAAACAACTACCAGCTGCTGAAAAAAATAGTTGTTGAATTTGGCTGCGGCTACATTGTTTAAAAAGGTTGCAATGTAGCACTTGGGCGTGTTGGAATCTATAGATATACATTAATTTTTTGGGATTCGAATGCCAATGCAACCATTGTTCGTGCTCGATCCACTTTTTGGTTGTATCTTGTGTGTAAATATTTTTTAGACTCACTGACCTACGGTCTTTTGTGAATCTGAATGATCGTTTTATGTTGCATTGTTTAAGAAGGTTGACAACAGGCGGCTGCCTATGCGCGGCTGCCTGATCCGAGCCAAAATGAGCATCACGATAGGTTTGTTATGTCATGAGACACGAGAAGTACCGACGATCCTTGGATTATCGTTTCATTAAATCAAGAGCTCTATTGGTTTTGAGAATTGTCTCGACAATATGTGGGACAAAATTCAGCTCCTGATTGCATATTATGGCCAAGTTCACGAATTGCCTAAACGAAAGATTTTTTGGTTTAATTGTGGAGAAAATAGAGATGGGTAGGTGAATCAAAATCCTCATCCCCATGTTGAAGTTACAGGATTCACTATACTATAATGCACAGTTGAAATTAGACAAATTACATAAATGAAGTATAATTGAATTAAAAAATTACAAAAGAAACATGCTATAGCAAAGCAGAAGACATACACATATAAGAACAAATTTATACAACAAACTCCTGCGATGTAGTTAGCTTTCCCTGGTGCTCCGACTGGGCGAGTATATTATTTTGGTTGCGTGTCCCGTTTCCCGACTTTTACTGCCATTGTCGATCGTAAAATGACACACATACTCCAACGAACGCATTCACATAACACAACATATTTATTCACAGTGGCAATAAAAAGTCACTTAGATATTTTATTGGTTTTCCATAAGCTTGCACGCCCCAAGCCCGCAGCCCATATAAACATTTTTATATCCTTTAAATCCAAACTCCGTGGTTAAACAGGAAGAGTGGAAATATAAAATAAGATATATACCAGCATATAATCGTGAATCGTTGCTGCTTGATGGGCTGGATTTTTATAAATGTTTTGGGAGGTCAAATACTCTAAAGCTTTATTGCATTTTTTGTGATTCTCTCCTCCCCATTTAATACATGTTTTTTTAAGGATAACATAATCCAAATCTCTGGATTGCACCATTAATTACAAAGATATACACTTTAATCGAAAAGCCAAAGAAACAAGGACATTCGAGGAGGATGATGATGATGATTTGCAAAAGCATGGTTAAACGGACTGTATATATTAAATCAAAATGGATCAAAAATATTATTATGCATATTTTGTTGGTAACTTTTTTATTGGTTCTGTTTTTATGGGAGATTGAATTCGATAACAGAACTCTTTAACTGATGCTCGAAGCTCCATGTGAATACGGTTGTGGATTGTTTTGAATGTATTATCTTCTTTGAGGCATAAATATTTGTTTTGATATTGATTTCGATTAGAAAAGTTGATGAGGATTTCAAATTCAGTTACTTACTAACCTACGACTGTTGTTTTCCAGACCAACATCCTTGGATATGGTTTGCGTTAGGAATGAATTTGGAATAGGAAATGATTTGGGTGGCCAGGGAAAATTTTGAATTACGTATTGATAAGGAGTCAGTAGAGTTAGAGTAGTTGCATTGACTTTTTGGTTTACTTATCAGTTAATAACAACACATGCCAATTTGTGAAGTACAGGTTGTGTCTTTTCAGATTGCAGAAATGATTGCCGTTGAGGCGAATGGAAGCCAAGGTTACTTAAATCGAATGGTTGGTAGACATGAATATGGGATACCAAACGAGATTTTAAGGAAATCCAAACCAAAGGAAAATGGATTTGGTTTTGTGATTCTCTGCTCTTGCCAGCATATATATGTGGTAGTTAATTGGAAGCAGTTACTAACTTGGTGCAACTGGTTTCTCTATTTGCACATATAAAAGTAATATATTCTTAAATTAAATAAGAGTGATTGTCTATCTGCAACATTTAAAAATATATTTTGAACTTAGAAATGAGGGTTGCAAAATAGTAAAATAAAAAAATAAGAAACGTTCTTTCTATACTAAAAATAAAGCACTACTGCAAAGAAAGAGCTACAGGCTCGTCTTTTAACCTGGTATGTCATATACCTAGGCTTAATCCACAAATAATACATATATGTATACATATTGCAATTTGTTTACACATATGTAATCACAATTTATGATTGTATCATTTAATTTTTTTTTCATGTCTAGTTTTTTGATGACTTGCGATTATAGGGACTATATGTATATTCGTAAAGAAAACAATAATTCTAACAATCAGACATGACATTACGATGATAGTGAAACATATTTGAGTTACAGGCAAAATCTGTCTGTCTGTCTGTCCGTCTGTACGGATGTATATTGAAATACAGTCTAAACGGTTTGGCCGATCGTCTTCAAATGGAATATAAGTTTACTTTGACATTCTACAGAGGACCTTTTTAATTTTTTTTAGCTCAAATATGAACGGTACTTGTCATATAGTTATGTGCGGATCAGCACATTCACTTTGTTACAATTAAGCATTCCCACACTTTGTGAGCATTGAACAATAAATTCCATTCCCGCAGTTTGTGGGAATTTCATTTTTATTTATTGAATTCCAATAAAATTCATATTAAATAAAACTTGGAAAACTTGTCTTTATGTTTTTTAATAATTTTCTTAATTTTTTTTAATCAAAATTTTGAAAACGGGTAGATAGATTTTTTTTTGAAATTTTGTTTTTAAATGTAGAATTTTTGAAAAAAGTTATTAAAATAAAATCGTTTTATTTAAAATCTGCTCCTACGATCTTGAAAAAAATTCACACTTCTTTACATTTTTTAAAGAAATAAAATGGCGTTTAATTTTTTCAAACAATCAAAAGTCAGAAAAATCGAATTAAAAATTTGAAGTTCCCCTAATATTTTTCAAATTTTATTCCAAGCTGTGACTGGGCATAAGAACAAGTACGTGCGTGTTTTATAATCTGAAGGGCGCTCTAACTCTCTCTGTTTAGTCCGGAAGGTCAATTTTCTTTAAAATTACCTAAAATGAAAAAAAAATTATTTAAAAACTTTTTCTCAACAACATGATTAGGTCCCATTCGTGCAAGTTCAGGCCTGGTTTCACTATCCATTAAATAACCACGCAAGGAAAATCTTCTGATTTCCAAATCGATATGGACTAATGTACACAATCTATTGTGGGACAACTTATTTCACACTACTTAACTCTAACTCTTAACTCTTATCAGAACTACCAGTATATATTAAAAATGGTCAATTTTCTTTTGATTAATATCTATCCAATCTAAAAGATTTCTTTATCTACATATACCATATTTAACCTTTCCCTGCAATCATGAACTTTCATTTGTTCAATGTTTCACTTGTTTCATCGGTTTATCTTAAAACAGAAAACTTGATCACTGCGATGCTAGTTCTAGAAAGACATTCCTCAGCACTTTGATGGGCAATAAATATTGTCCGACATTAAGAGATAAGAATCACAATCCAGTTTATCTCCAGATAGCTCGTCTTACCCTAAAAAAACCACGATGAACCAGCACTTAAAGGAGCCTTCCAGGCACTCATCAAACACAACCAGAGAGCTCGTAAAACCATCGCTTTAAGGAAGCTATGCCCTATAAAATATGAAAAGTTTTATTTTCTTCGTTTTTTATGACTGACCAAACTTTAGGCTGCGTTATGTGTATATAGTCTATAGTGTATTAGTCGTTGCTTCGGTTGATGTGTCTTGAATAATAAACTCAAAGGATATTCATGACTACTCTTGCTCGATTATCGCGTGCGTTGTCATTTTCATACCTGACAGCAGTACTCTGATATGTCGTTCAGGGATGTGCGATTAAAGTACTGTCCTCTGTACTCCTGTCCACCTTTCTGTCACTTTATGGATGGATGGTCATAAAATAGCAGTTGATAATGCTCTCTAGGGGGCCACCACTGGAATCCAGAACTCGGAATGAAACTAAAGTGCTTCCTCCAACATGTTTTCACCTGGCATTGTTGGATGGAAGCACAATTTAACGCTTCGTGCTTATAATGCATACAAAGTGTGGTCGGAGGTTCTTAAATGATTAAATGAACAAAAAGGACTGTTTTCCAGGAAAACCGATAAAATTAAATTAAAAAAAAAACGACATAGCGGCAGAAGCTTTAAGGAATGTTATAAAGCCTCGGTATCAGTTTATGATCTCCTCCTCTCTCTGGGCTTAACAAAAGCTTTGACCTTCACGTCAATAGGCTGTGTGAGTTTTTGACACAGACGGGTGGGCCAAGATAGAAGACGGCGCTGTGGATGAGAAGTTATTTGAAAATGTTCAAGTTCAGTGCGTTACTAAGGGAATAGAAAAGTCAATCAGTCGATTGAGTGCGTTTGAAGCACTCAAATAATTTTTAAGATATTTCCTTGGTAATAAAAAGTCTGATAAATTGGGACACACAATAAATTCTTTTAATTTAAAGTGTAAAAGAAAATTTTGATTCCATTACTTTCTATTTGATGTTGGCCCCTTGATATGAAGGCTTTGAACGAACGTGGGCACAATAAGTTTTAGGGTAAAAGCGAGGGAGATGGCACACCTTTTTTTTGTCAATTTCTTTTAAATTAAATGCAACTATTTTTTTCTAACAATGCAGAATCATTTATTTATTTAATATTCAACGTATAATAAGGTTAACAGAAATTCATAAATTGTATTAATATTTTTAAATGCAACAATTAGAAAGTTTTCAAAAAACCATCTCCCCTTATAGGGTGGTGTAGATGGCATACTCTGGTGGGTGTTATGGCGCGCGTCCTTATTTTAAATTTATATTACCACATTCTTGACACATATGGTGGAACGATGAACAAGAATCATGTACCCATCAGTGGTACATGATGCATTGCAACCAGTCGTATATTTTCGGGTAGAACTATATTCTTCAGCACAGCCTACGCAGATATCTTTGCCAAAGTCTTCCGGGCCATCAAATTATTCATGTAAAGATACTGTGCCTTCGGATGAAGTTGAATCATTGCGAACCCTTGCAATCTTCTAAGCCTTGCTTGGGGTTAAATCGCTGAAATCTTCAATAGGAGTCGTCTGTTGTGGGCAAATATGTTTTTCTTTAGTGGGTTCCTGTCCATACGTTTTTGATTTTTTTTATTATTACATGTTGTGCTGTGGAATATTCTCTTGTCTTTGAGAATTTTAAAGTGGTTGGAAGCTTGGACTCTGATTTGGAGTCAATTCACGAAAAGTTCGCTTAGAGGAAAATATATGTTTTGTATCAGGCAACAATGGAAAATGTTAAAATAATATTTACCGGTTCGATTAAGCTGGATTCTTCATTCACATTAAGAAATGCGTAGTCAGGAATGGCATTTTGCTTGAATGGACAGATTCCTGTAGCTGCGAAAGCCACAATACCGTTACTTGTTGCTGCAAAAGAATTCCAAGTTTCGTACCGAAGTCCACCAAACTGCAGTCAGGTTATTTCGGTAGCAGGATTGTTTTTTTAAGTAGGAGTTTGCAAGCTGAATTGTAATGTGCCTAAAAGAAGCGGAAAAAACCCCTATCCAAAGGCTGAAGGAACTGTGTTGAATTAGGTGTAAGACACGCGCGTGCTTGAGAAACTCCTTCTGCCTTCCTTATGGCCAATCTGGATGACGCTTCATAAACAGTTCGAACCAGGCCTTAAACGTTTTTTTAGTTCAAATCTGTGCCGGATCAGCTATTCCATAAGCCATCCGGCAAACAGAATCTCGTGTTGGAGCAAATCCGTAAGACTGCACATTCTTTATCTGGTTGCATATTTTGCTTTCAATTTCTAGTCCTAAACATGCAGAAGCACCCAATTGTTTTATCTCAGAAGCGGTTTTTTTAAATGTCTTCTTAAAGTTGTGGCTGGTACGCTGTAAATCTTTGCTGCAAAGTTATAATTGACATCAAGTTGTTATTGCAGTGCTCTTACTTTCATACCATAAACCCCGGTTAGAAATTTTTTTTTTCTATATATATCTTGGCATCGTACTACTAACTAAGATCATATGTCATGGTCGAACACTACAAAATGTAAAAAAATTGTAGTCTGGAATGCGTCATCTCGGTCTCACCCGAAAAAAATATATGCCATCTCCCCTTACCCATTTTTCTCATATGACTAAGAAAAAGAAAAAAAACAATTGGCACAAAAGCACAGTTTTTACAGTTAGTGCATAGCACATACATTTCTTTATGTGTTGATGAATCAAAGCCTTCTAAGAACCCAGTGACTCACAATAAACCGGAATAAAAATAAATTGCACGGCTGGATCGCACGTCAGAGCTCCGAATAAAATTTGAAAAATATTAAACGAACTTAAAAGTCTTTTTTTTCGATTTTCTGACTTTTGATTGTTTGAAAAAGTACGTAAAATAGTTTTAATAAGTGTGAATTTTTTTAAAAATCGAATAAATGGGTTTTTTAACAACTTTATTTAAAGATTAAAAACAATAATTCAAGAATGCAAGCTTAAACACAAAAATTATTTACATTTAAAAACAAAATTAAAAAAAAAATCACCTACCCGTTTTCAAAATATTGATTAAAAAAAAAATTTAATTAAAAAAATACAAGAAAAAAAAAATTAATTTAAAATATTTTTATTTGATTGCTTCGGCTATCTTCAGTTTCCCGATAATCAAATTTGATTGTAATCGGTTAAGCAGTTTTCGAGAAAGTCGAAGAAAAAAACCGTCCTATGTGGGGGTACCATTTTTGGCTTATTACCACACTTACAAAAAGGCACTGATTTTTTTTTAAATTAAAGTTCTTGGAGCCGTTTTTAAGAAAAATAAGCTTTTACTTGATGGTTATATGACAGGTACCGTTAATATTTGAGCTAAAAAAATTAATGTCAAAATAACCTTAAGTTCTAAACTTGAAGAGCATTGGTTCAATCGTTTAGCCTGTTTTTTAATAGACATCCGTACAGACAGACAGAATTTTGCCAGTATCTCAAATATGTTTCTCGATCATTTTAATGTCGTGTTTGATTGTTAAATCAAATTATTTAATCTGCGCGAATGCATAAGTTGTATTATAGTACCTATACTCTCAAGTAAAAAGGTGCACAAAAATAAACGAAAAATATCTTCACATATGCATATATGTAGTTTGAATTTTTTTTTAAGTGATAACGTCAAAATGACAGGCTACCCGTACGAAATAACATGACTCATGCTGATAAGACTGTGGTTTTTTCAACCAAAATCGATCGCAAGCACCAGGCGAACATGACAAGGAACAGGCGCAAATTCCCAACATAATTCCACTCATATTCAAAAAGAACAAGAAGTGAAAAAGAAATTTGAAATAGGCGGAGTTTTGTTAAAGTGGAAAGTATATGTAGATATTAGGGTGTGTGTGTGGATTTAAGGAGAGAGTGTGAGTTAACGGACTGTTTGTTGGTGTTGCTGCCATCAATGTTTTCTTATGACGTTATCAAATAAAATTACAGTCCGCAAAACTTTTACAGACAACCGACTTTTTTTTTAATTTTGTTTTTATTGGACACAGAGAGATGACTACTAGCTACAATGTTTGAACGATTTCAAAAATGATTTTGATAAATGTTTCGGCTGATAAATAAACTTGATATTTAATGTGCCCCATCTCCCCCGTTACGCCATTTCACCCGCTTTTACACTATATTTTACAAATTACTAGCCGTATGAGTGGAAAGTCAACAATCCTTGTAATATGTTTGCACAATACATTTGCACGTTTTATTCTGAAGTTTGTAATTAATTTTAACAAATTTTCAATTTCAGTTTCTTGGCAGCTAATCTTGTGGAAAGAATCATGCATTATCAGAAGATGCCGCGTTCTTTCTTATATGTTGGTTCTTGACATTGGAGATATGCTATTTTAAGTCAAATCGGTTTTAAATTTAAATTTTGATCTCAGATGTCATTGAGTGCAAAAATAGAAATATGTATTTTCTATGAAGTTTTCTTTCTGATGTTTTCTTATGAAATTTTCATTTTAAGCACCAATCCATATTACTTCCGATTAGCTGAATTTAATAGGCCATCAATAAGCAATTACTGCTAGCTCAGTCGCAATGTACACAAAATGAGGTAAAATAAAAAAAAAATTTTTTTGTTTTTTAATCGTAAGAGGAGTATAAATTTCGATTTTCGAATTCCTACGCCTTTAGCGTTGGCAGTTGGTCACCATCTTGAATTTAATGTAAATTGACTTTTGTTAAATTAAATAACTCTCTGGTTTTCCACATTTGACAAAAAATGGATACAACAAAAGTTATTCAGAATTTTATATATATATATATATTTGCCATGGCGGAATCTTTGTACATTCCGCTAACAAAGAAAATATAATATAGATTTTTGTATCGTTAAAAGAACTCATAAGTAGTAGGTATATATTCCGATTTTCGAATTCCTAGGACTTTAGAGTCGGCCGCCATTTTGAAGTTAAATTTAATTTCTTTTTATTAAATATCTCACTTATTTTTGACTTTTGCCGAATAATGATCATGACAAAAGTTGTTCAGAATTTAACTTCCTATTACTTTGGTCTTGATAATTTTTACTTGCGATTATAGGGACTATAAGGCAAGTTTAGGGTTCTTGAATATAAAAAAAATTGAGATAACAATCAAACATGACATTACGATCATAGAGAAGCTTAAAAAACTCATTGACAAAAAATGTACGTCAATCTGTCTGTCTCTCTGTCTGTCTGTCTGTCTGTCAGTCTGTCTGTCTGTCCGGGTGTATATCGAGCTGCAGCCTAAACGGGTTAAGCGATTGCCTTTTTTTTTTTTGAAAATCAATATTTTGAAAACTAATCAAACAAAATTTTTTTTTTTAATTTATAATCACATGTTTATTAATAAACTCTGAAAAACTACATACCAAAATTAAAAAAAAAAAGTTCAAAAAACTAAAAATAAAAAACAGGATTTTATCAAAATCCGTCCTACAATTTTCGAAATACTTTTTTCATAAATTCTTTGTTACTTAAGACGTGTGACGGCGTACTTCATTTTTAATAAAAAACGTAAAGTTTTGTGGTTTTGATAGTTTCAAGTTCAAACTGTGTTATTTTCAACGTAAATGTTATTTGTTTTTGTCAAAGATCTTGCCATCCAATATAATTAGGCACATAAGAGCAAGTACGTAAGTACGTGCGACCCAGTCGTGCCCATTTTTATCTACGATTGGTATTTTTCCAAATAATGCAAAAAAAAGGATTTTCTACCTTTTTACTACCGATTATATTTACTATAATGCAAGTTATGCATTCATGCAGATAAAAAAATTTGAGATAACAATCAAACATGACATTACGATGATATAGAAATATATTTGAGTTACTGGCGAAATTCTGTCCGTCTGTCTGTCTGTTTATCTGTCTGCCTATATGTATGTCTGTACGGATGTATTTTGGGACTGGGACTGGACTAAACGGTTGGGCCAATCGTCTTTTGACATTCTACAGAGGACTTTTTTCAATTTTTTTTTAGCTCAAAAATTAATGGTATATAACCGTTAGTGTAAAAGCTTATTTTTCTTGAAAACGTCTCCAAGAATTTTTATAAAAAAAAATGCATTATATTTTGGTGAAAAAATTTTAATATGGTGGGCTACAAACGGTACCTCACATAGGACCGGTTTTTTTTCTTCGACTTTTTCGAAAACTGGTGATCCGATTACAATCAAAATTGATATTCAAGAAGATGTAGGCAGCCTGAGTAATTTTGCATAAATTTTTTGTCGGAAACTTTTTTTTTTGTATTTTTAATAATTTTTTTTAAATTTTTTTTTTTGAAAAATCAATATTTTGAAAACAGCTAATTAATTTTGTTTTTAAATGTACGTTATTTTTGTGTTTAAGTTTGTATTCTTGAATAATTTTTTTCAATTTTTTTTTTGAGTTGTTAAAAAAACCGTTTTATTTAAAAACGGCTCTAACGATTTTGAAAAAAAAAATCGCACTTTTTTTACATTTCTTAAAGAAATAAAATGGCGTTTAAATTTTTCCGCTGAAAACTATTTTACGTACTTTTTTCAACCAATCAAAAGTCAGAAAAATCGAATATAATCTTTGAAGTTCCCTTAATATTTTTCAAATTTTATTCCAAACTGTGACCGCACATAAGAGCAAGTACGTGCGATCCAGTCGTGCAATTTATTTTTTAATGTTGTTTTTATATGTATATTATTTTTGTGCTGTATTCTTGAATTTTTTTTATTTATTTTTTAAGAAAAGTTGTTAAAAAACTGATTTATTTAAAAAGCGCTCCTACGATTTAAAAAAAAATCACACTTTTTTTAAAATTTCTTAAAGAAATAAAATGGCGTTTAAATTATTTCACCCAATACAATTTAACGTATTTTATTCGAACAATTAAGTCACAAAAATCGAATAAATGCTTTGATGTTGACCTTAATTTTCTTAAATGTTATTCTACAATGTGATCGCACATATGAGCAAGTACATTTTATTTTAAATATCAATTGTAGAAAAAAAATTATCAGGACCAAAGTTGTAGGAAGTTAAATTCTGAACAAGTTTTGTCATGTATTTTTCACTTGAAACTAATTTAGAGCTGAAGGATTGATTTTCCAAATTTTCTGTTAAAAACAATTTGACAGTTCACAAAACTGGACAAATCAATGTACTATCATTTATATTTATTTTTAGAATTAAGATATGAAGTCGGTTGTTCGTTATCCTCAAATTTAAAATTATTTCATAGATTTATCCATAGAAAACATGAAGACCATGCGAGTTTAATATTCCATTTTTCCAGATATCATATCAAACCGTTTGATGGTATTTAAAATGATTGTTTGTTTCTTCAGATTAACAGCTTTTCAAAGGACTATAATTACTGGAGATTTAACTTCTATGGAATAAAAACATTTTCTCTTCGTTGACAAATAAAAGTTTTAACTCATTTAATAAAGTAATTAAAATCAATTTTTTCTGTCTCCACTTCTTTTGATTTGTCATAAAAAACTTGTATATTGTTAAGTTTACCAAACGGAAAGGCTGATGAACTGGCCAAAAACGGTTCATCCATGGAACCAAATCAAACCGTATCCTGGGTATCTGAGCGATTGGAAAATAAGATAAAAAGAGTTGTTTGTCTGAAAAGTCGGTCTACGTATGATAATTGTGGGTGATATCGTCATAAGAAAACATTGATGGCAGCAACATCAACATACAGCTCCTCACTCCGCACCATGTTTCTATTACTCCTGGGGACCGCAATGGATACTTGAAATCCGAGCGAGACAATTCGACAACCGAATAATCCCGGCCACCCAACCTAACCCTAACATGAGCTCAGCAACAAAAACACAAAATTATGTTTTGATGCTATTCCAGAGTAGAATAACTTCTTGATTTTTTGTTCTAGAAAGGGGAAAAGAGAATAGTAGTAAAACCAAGCGAAATGACTTAAACTGCGTCTTCATCTTATGGTACTGTTGCAATTGTACGCCCGAAGGCGAAGGACGTGAATTATCGAACGAATATGAAAAGCTGAGGGTAGAGTTGTCAGCAAAACAGTTAAGTGGACTAGAAGTAACAGACAGAAGATCATTTATAAAAATGAGGAAAAGAGTCGGAGACAGAACAGAGCCCTGGGGCACACCAGCATTTATTTTGTGGGAATTAGACTTGAATCCGTCCAATACAACTTATATTGAACGTTCCAGAATATAGCTTTTAATCCAACGAACTAGAGTATTTACATTCTTAAGTACAGGAGGAGCAACGTTGCTGTGAGGCAGCGTGGAGCTTGCAGCGAGCAAATTTGCCTTCTCTGAAGAGTAGACAAGTTTGTTTGGCGATGAGCTTTGGAACCGGAAATGTTGAGGAGTTTTTAATATTTTTAAAAAATTACCAAAAATGTTTACTGCCTTTAGGACACTGCAGAATTTTTCGCCGTAATTTTTGGTCATGCAAAAATTTGGTATTTTTTAAATAACGCAGTTGCATGAGTTCCTTGCTTGTTTGTGTTTTTTTCGATTTTTCTCTGTAGGGTTGGCTTTGTAAGATCGGAAACTTACTTCTTTGAGCCTGATAGCTTATTTAAACTCAGAGTTAAAACAAGGCTTTTCTTTAGGCTTGATGCTTTTTACTCTGATACTCGGAAGAAGACGAATCGATCAAGAAAAATACTCGAGTTAGTTGAATAAACGGTCCGTATTCTGCTGTTCCAGTATCTGGGAATAGACAATATTTACCTTGACTATATAATTTAATGCTAGACAATAAGCTAACTAAGAAAAAAGCTTTAGTTTTCATTGCTCCATCCTGGGTTTTACTGTGAATAATAGCTTGACTCCAACGAAGGCGAGTCTGTAGTCGTTACCCTACAGAGCTCTTCTAAGAACGTCACGGGCTCAGTAAAAGTATTAAAGCCTTTTAAGAGGACCGTTTGGAACTTGTCTTCTTTAGGAGTAAAAAAAGGTTCTCCGTTGCCATTATTCTTTTTCTGGTCCACTCCTTACTAAGTTTACAACAACATGACTACCTATTGCAGACTGACATTATAGTTTTATGGAATCCTTTATCTCCGAATTTACAGGTATTGACATGACTCATGCGTCATGCTGATAAGACTCATGCCGATAAGACTCGCTGATAAGACTCATGCCGCTAACACTATTGAAAAAGAACAAGAAGAGAAAAAGAAATACAAAATAGGCGGAGTTTTGTTAAAGTAAAAAGTAGATGTAGATATTGGGGTGTGTGTGTGCGGATTTAACGGGAGGGTTTGTGGGTAAGGTTTTTAACTTAAATCGATCGCAAACGTATTCTGAGCACCAGGCGAACAAATAACAGGGGCAATTTGTGCCTAAATTATATATATTCTACATTATACTCGTATGTAAATTCCACACATGGCCATGCAGCTTGGGATTGACATTTGAACCTCAACTGGAACTAAACTCCCTTAAGTGGTTGAAAAACGTAATCAACTTCATATTGGATTTCACTGCCAACGGGTTTCTATTCGTAAAGGGTTTAAACCAGAAGATTACTTTGTTTGTTCTCTTTCCGTACACCTTCCTTTCGAATTATAGTTATGTAGATACTATGTAGTATACCTTTGTTTTTGTAATTAATATAAGGTCCCTCAGGAGCAATTAAGACTGTCTGTTACTGATTTTTCTTTAACTATGTACACGAACGTCCCGAGTCGTCTTGTTTATTCAGTCCCAACAGGTTTGACCCATAATATCCAAACATAAAGCAGTTAATGTTTTATAGTCTAAGCTTCGGGGATAATAAACGTAACCGCAGGACAGCCACACCTTGTAATAAAAGCGTGTTGATATCATTTTACCTGTTTATTATACATTGTCCTGAATAGAGATTATTCTTAAGCTACTTTGTGTCCTCCCGACACGTATATAGGTAGGAATGTATACATATTGTAAAACGAAATGAGGAGTGATAGTGGGAGTTGCGGAAAAGTCACATGAATTAAAAATGAGAAATCGTCACTGCCATTTATTTAGGATTGAAATGATTTTGTTGTGTACAAATGTATCTATGAGGAACGACGCACCAGGTGTTATTGGCCGGGGGATGGATTTTAATTTATTTAAGGAGATTATGCACAAACGTGGGCTCATTTCGAAGGTAATTAGTTAGGGCATCATGGTCCGAATTAGCAAATATACCCCGCCCGGGCGGAATAAACATTTTGTGTAATTATATGAAAGTTAACGGGACTTGAATGATAAATCGAATAAAACCAATTGTAATCCTACGCAATGCAATAGTTAAATAAAGATAAATTTGTTCGAAAAAGGACGATACGTGACGTTTTCAATAAACCTGTTTGTATTTTAAGCTAAGAATTAAAATTATATTACTAAAACCTATAGCAGCCGTGTGGCTTCGAAATCATTTAACTTTTATAATTTGCAGTAATATGAAAAATATGAAAAATCATATGTATCTTGCAAAAATTCCAATTACTCCATTTAATAAAACCTTTCATGGAAATGGTTCCACGATCACCAGCATTTTGATCAAATATTTCCGAAAAAAATAATTCAGAGAAAACAAAAAAGTCAAAAGGATGATATACTATTCACTTCACTATATATGTATTATAATAAAATTGAAGCAGTTTCGACCTGAATGCGCATCACGCGAGAACGATAAAACGAATTTGAACAATTTTTTGTAATTAATAGGATATTTATATGAATAACATACAGGACAATTTTTTTTAAAAATAAATTCACTAAAACTTTGTAAATTGGCCAAAGAAAAAATTAGTTTACCTCGTCGCGTAAAATGACAGAACATATACGTATATATTTTTTTAATTGCGTTTATAAGTACTATAAGGCAAGTTTAGGATTCGTGAATTAAAAAAAATTAGATAACAATCAAACATGGCATTACGATCATAGAGAAGTCTAAAAAGTAATTGACAAAAAATTTCTGTTTTTCTGTTTGTCTGTCTTTCAATCCGTCTGTATGTATAACGACCTGCCTAAACGGCTTAAGTGATTACCTTTAAATTTGATATGTGTATGTCTTTTGGCATTGAAATTTTATTTTTAGGCCTAAAATAACGGTACGTGTCATAGGAAAAGCTTATTTTTTCTCGAAAACGGCTCCAACGATTTTGATGACAATTTTTGAGAATTTTTTTGTTGGTACCAGCAATTATTTAATCAGATTCATATTTACGGGAAAAGTCTATTAACGGCACCTTTCATATAATGTTTTTTTTTTAATTTTCGACTTTCCCGGTAACGGCTTAGGTATTGCATTTCTCTCAAATTTCATATTTGAAAAGATCCAAGTATTCAAATTATTTCTGCATACCAAAATGTTGAATATTTATTTTTTTTTTGTATTTAAAATTAATTTTTGAAACTATTTTTTCAAAATTCAATATTTTAAAAACTAATCATACATAAATTATTTTAAATTTTATGTTTAGCTGTATAAAAATAAACTCTAAAAAACTGCAAAAATATCTAAAAAAATTAAAAAAACTAAAAATAAAAACTTTGATTTTATCAAAATCCGTCCTACAATGTGTGATGGCGTACTACATTTTTATTTACATTTACTAAAAACCGTTATTCAGGTTTTGTCACTTTTTTATAGGTTGGGAGCCTGTGATTTTGGTACGTTAATGTTACTGGTTTCTATTAAAAATCTTGCCTTCCAATGTGATTAGGCACATAAGAGCAAGTAAGTACATAGTGTTATTGCGTTCTTCTACTCTAAAACAGATGGCCTAGGTATTGTTTTTTTTACTTCTTAAAGCTACGTTAACACCGAATCACTATGAGCTATATTTTATAAAGAAATGCAATGATGCACATAAATACCAGTTATGCTGTTATAATACATACAAATCACCATCTTAGTATTTTCTAACGTCACTATCATCTTTTTATTATTATTTCATTTCTTAAGTAAAGACTTTATCTTGAAATTAATGATTACATGAAAGGTATGTCACGTGTGTTTAAAAAATTAAAATAAGATTTTTGTATCCTTGTCCGAGGCTAACGGAAGCAAACCCGCGGGCCCATCTAGACAAGAGTTAAAAAGGAAGTTGAAAACCTCATCTCTTAAAAAAGAAGTCAAGCTAGTTCACGGCGTCTTAGACTATGCGAATATAATGCTTATGAAGAGGAACTAGGATGCGGGACTGAAAATAAGGCCAAGTAAGACGCCCAAGGCTGGGTCATCTCTCGAGACTAGCTTATAAAAAAAACTATACGCTACGGGTAACTGAAATATTTTAAAACTGCACCTGTTGGTTTCAAATATTTTTGTTTGCAAATAATTAAAACAAACTTCTAGGGATCTAGTTTCAAAAACAAAAATGCACAGTGCACACCCAAAGTCAGATGATTGCATACATGTATTTGTTTTGTTAATTTCAACGATTTTTTTAATCCTTCTATAATCTGGGAAAATCCATATACAGTAAGGACCTTAGTTCAAGACTTAAATTCATAGAAATAAAACTATGGGCAAAATATATTTATTAACTAAGAAGGGAAAATGCCAAATAAGAGCATACAAAGAACAGGGCAAATCTTTCTCTTTAAAACCCGGCAACATTGGAACATTGGGCCCACTGGTGTCATAGCTATTTAAAGGACCCTGAGAACTATTAAAAACACTGAATCAGGATCGACGGGCTGTACTAAGACTGCTTCAGGGTAGTTAAAAATTAAGCAATCCATTCAATTAATTAATTAATTGATTCAAATTAAATCAAAATTAATTAAAAAAATTAATTAAAAATAGAAAAAAAATAATTATTCAACATTTTTTGTATTAAGGATTAATTTGGATACTTAGACCTTTTCCCTTGAGCCATTATCGAGAAAGTCGAAAATTAATAAAGCCGTTATATGAAAGGTACCGTTAATAGACTTTTGCGGTAAATTTGGTTCTAATTAGCTGATGGCTACTACCAACAAAAAAATCTCAAACATTTTCATCAAAATCGTTGTAGCCGTTTTCGAGAAAAATAAGCTTTTCCTTAATCGTTATATGGCAGGTACCGTTATTTTTAGCCCTAAAAATGAAATTTAAAGAGATAGCAAGAGATACACACATACAAAATTTGAACGCAATCGATATACAACCGGACAGACAGACGGACATTTTTTGTCAATGACTTTTTTAGGCTTCTCTATGATCGTAATGTCATGTTTGATTGTTATTTCAATTTTTACGAATTTACGAATCCTAAACTTGCCTTATAGTCCGGAAGCTAGCGACAGATTTACATGACCAAGTCCCTTTCAAACGATAATTGGTGAATAGCATCAGGGAATAGTATTATAAAACCTCGTGAACGTCAGCTGCGGTTCCGTTGGTGGGATGGTTCGTGGTAGCCTCCCACGCACGAAGAATACAATTTTTTTTAGTCATTTCCTCCCGACTAAAAATTTGTCAAACCATAGCTTATACATCATCTTGAAGAAAAAAACAAAGTCAGCTGGCTGTAACAAGGCGGAGTATATGTGTAAACTGTGATTTCCTCTCAGCTAAAATTTAGACTGATGGCAGCTTGTACGCAACTATAAATGAATGTAAATGTCAGCTGGCTGTATCTCGGTGGAAAGACCGTCAGCTGGTGCTTTGAATGTTATAACGCTATGGACTGCTCATCCCACCCACGGAACCGCAGCTGACGTTCACGAGGTCTTATTATACTATTCCCTGATGAGTTTCACCAATTAATGCTTAAGAGGAAATGATTGACCAAATTTTCACCTGGCTCCCGGAATATTATAGTCCCTATATAATCGCAAGTAAAAATACACATACATTCTTAAAATTTAAACATAATCTTACTTTTTGTATAATATTAAGCTCCTTGAAGAAACAAATTTGTGTTTTATTTGTAAATTATGAATTCCACTCCCCAATCCCATAGGCGATAGGTGCAAATTATGCATAGAAATTCGTTAGAAAAATCTAATTAGAAATTTATAGGTACAAAGACTTGGATTATAATAATTATAATGTGTAGAAAAGGGAAAAAATGTTATTCCCGTTATTTTGTTGAGTTATTGTTACAGCACTAGCTATGGATTCTTAATAAATCAAAAATGGCATTATTATGAAAGTAAGGACTTCAAAGTTAGTAACCAAATATGTTTGTTGGTTTTTAAACATACATTATGTACATATATACATGTAAAGTAAAAAGATATTATATATGGCTTGTAGACTTCTTTATTAAATATTAACAATTTTTTATAACCAACCAAAATATTAATCTGAGATTAGATGCCTATAGACAATATAACGCAAATAATGCATTCTTCTTTTTCTTCTTAGGTGGCGCTACAGTCCGGGGTGGACCTGGGCATCAACCAACAAGCTTCTACAGCCAGCTCGGCCCCTAGCTAGCTGTCTCCAGTTTCGCACGTGGAGTCGGTTGAGGTCCTTTTCCACTTGTGTGCGCCACCTGAGTCTCGGTCTTCCTCAACTGCGCCGTCCCTCTGGGGTGGGTTCGAAGATTTTCCGGGCCGAAGCATTGATGTCCATCCGCTCTATATGACACAGCCATCTAAAACGTTGAATTTTTACTCTTTTGGCTAGGTCTGTGTCGCTGTACAGCCGATATAGTTCTTCATTGTATCTTCTCCTCCACTCTCCGTTTATGCATATGGGACCAAACATCACCCGGAGAATCTTTCTCTTGAACAGCCTAAAGTGTCCTCATCCGCTTTTGACAGCGTCCATGCGTCTGCACAATAGAGCAGGACTGGGATGATGAGGGTCTTATAAAGGGACATTTAGTTCAGTTGCCCGAGAGAGGGCTTTGCTACTCAATTGCCTTCTAAGCCCGAAGAAGCAGCGATTGGCAAGAGTTATTCTTCGTTTGATTTCAGCGCTGGTGTTGTTGTCTGAGTTAATAGCGGGTAGACAAAGTCCCTAACTACCTCCAAGTTATAACTGTCTATGGGGATGTTTTGTCCAAGACGTCGATGTTAGGTGTCTCTTCTTGATGACAACATATACTTGGTTTTGCCCTCATTGACTGCTAAACCCATCTTTGCCGCTTCCGTCTCAGTGAGTATTGAGAGGTGAGGTCTTTACCGACCTTGACGGAACAGCGTGCGTTTTCCATCGTCATTTCAGACAGGCGGACGAGTTTGGCAGGGATGTTAAAACTGCACATTGCTCTTTATAACTCGTCTCTATAATTGCTGTCGTACGCGGCTTTGATCGATTTGAAGTTCTTGAGTTTTTTCCAAGATCTGCCGTAATGTGAATATTTGATCGATAGTGGACTTTCCTGGCCTATAACCGCACTTATATGGACCTATCAGGTTCTTGATGAATGGCCTTAGGCGTTCACACAATACAGCAGAAAAGATCTTGTAGGCGATGTTGAGGAGACTGATACCCCTATAGTTGGTGCAGCTCAGAGGGTCTCCTTTTTTAAGTAATGCATTCATTCCACATAATTGCTCTTATACAATACATTGCAAATGTCTAGTTGCAGAACAACTGGTACCGCATTCCTTTAGGTGTGGGGAAAAGCAATTTTATGGGAAATAGAGTCCAAAATTTATTCGTCAACCCAATCTTTTTAAACATAAAGTTTTGTACAAATCCAAGAGAAAGTTGAAAATTAAAAAAAAAAACGTTATAAATACATGCAAGGTACGTTGGAAGAGCTCAGAACCAACAATGAACTCGAAATAGCGGCCAAAATGTGTGGCCGAGTCATCAAAAATTGAGTACAACGAAAACGTTCCCGCGATAGCCATATCAACGAAGTCAGGTTCCATTCCATATTTTGATTGTACTTCAAGCCAAAAATAAAGTTTTTGAAATATCTCAATTGGTTTGCGTTTTATCTAAAAAAAAAAAAAGTTGTCAAGTCCTTAAAAAACCCTTTATATGAAAGTTGCCGTTTGCAAAAAAACACACATACATTCTTTAAATTTAAACACAAACTTACTTCTGGTTGTATACAAATGTCCTTGAAGAACTGCATTTTTATTTTGTATGAGTTGTGAAATTTGCTTTGCATTCCGATAGGTACAAATTAAGTTTAACTGATTCGTAGAAATTTATTAAAAAAATTGGCACGACTGGGTCGCATGTACTTGCTCTTATATGTGCATACATTAGATGGAGAGATCATTGACAGAGACAAGTAACAATTACGTTAAAAAAAAACAAATTTCAAGACCACAACACATATGCAATTGTTTTTAGTAAAAATGGAGTACGCCATCGATCGTCTGATATACCAATGAATTTATGAAAAAATTATGTTCAGTTTTCCAATTACCGCAGTATGATTGTTCCCTTTTTTAGCAGTTTTTTTTTTTTGAAAAAAATATTCAAAATTTTGGTAGGTATGCCGAATAAATTTGTCAAGTTAAATCTCTCTATGCATGTATAAAATTTGACAGAAATGCAATGAGCCGTTACCGAAAAAGTCGTAAATAAAAAAAAAAGTTAAATGAAAAGCACCGTTAATAGACTTTTACGGTAAATTTGGTTTTTTATTAAGAGTTCATTAAAATCCTTGAAAAAAAATACTTTTGCTTAACAATTATATGGCGGATGCCGTTATTTGTACCCCTAATAATACAATTTCTAAAACCCCTCTTAGGAATGCCGAAAGAACCACATTTAACATTAAACAGCCGTTAAGGCTGCAGATCGTTATACATACAGACGGACATGCAGACATACTGAGAAACTGACAGACAGGCACACATTTTTGTCACTTTTTATTCTTCTCAATTATCGTCATGTAATGCTTTCAATTTTGTGTATATTCACGAATCCAAAACTTGCCTTATAGTTTCTATAATCGCAAGTAAACATCATCATTAGCCTTTCCTAAATGAAGCAACAAAAAAATAAAGACTTATCCTAAAGTACAACTTTTGAAATTGTTTGTACATACATACATATTTTCTTATATATTATATACATATACATACTTACTTTATTGCTTATGAACACGGCAACCAAAAAAACTCATTTTTAATAAAAAACATTTTTTTTAAATAACAAACGATCGCGAGGGTGTAAACATTATTAAAAACAAAATTTTATTTTTTAAATAAAACCTTAATTGATCTATTTCAAAAAGATCTATTGACGTATTACCCTTTGGTAATCATGATTTCGTTCCCTGCTGTTCGTTATGAGGTGACACATAAAAAGATCAACTTTTATGACCTTATTGGGAAATCCCTAATACAAAGTGTATTTATACATATGTACATTAATTTTAAATCTTGTTATTATTATAAGCATTATAAATCCATCTTTTATATTGTACTTGGTAATCCGGATCAAAGGATTACAAAAATCGTGAAAAAAAACTAAATATGCCTGAGTACACGGAACGGATATTTTCAATTTTTAATCATCAGATTATGTATTTATGTGTTTTACATCGATGCATACTTTCAGCAGATACGCGAACCCGTATGAAGTTTTTTATTAAAAAAATTGTAGCCTACTCTTAGGCTTTGTACTCAAGTTTTGATTTTTTATTGTTTTATGTTGTGTGCATACATCATACAAATTATCGGGTTTTCCAATACGGACTTGGCAATTTTGAATTTAATTTGTGAACGCACTCTTTTATTAATCATCGAACTGTCGTTGACAATTTATTCAGTAAACTCAACGTTTTCATCATGGTAAAGCACACGAGCGAGCAACGTCTGCAAATTATAAAAAATTTCTACCGAAATTCGGAGGTGAAAGATAGGAGGTGTCGATTAACATTGGTTTTGAATGCCTGCAGATCAAAATTGCAAGAGAAAATTTCGCCGGGTAAACTATTCCAAATTCGTGTTGTACGGCTAAAAAAAGAATCCCTATATTTTACGGTATGGGAGAATTTTTTAAGGGGAGGAATGTAGCTGGCTACTTCGAGTGAACATTTTTTTATAAAAGAAACGATAAAATAAGAAAAGACATGAAACACTGCTTCGGTGTTTGAAATATCAAATGGTTTGCGTCAAAATAATGCTGTCTCAAAATTTTCCAAAGGGCATAATAAAAGCGAATATACAGTTTTGGCCAAAACTAAACCCGAAATAAAATTACTTAAAAGAAACCTACATATAAAGCTCGCTTTCGTCGGCTAATATAAATGTAATCACACTGTGATGCCCAATTCGAGTCCAATTCGAGAAAGTTATTACTGCAGAGGTTTGTTGGCTGAGGCATTAGGTTCACTCTAGCTGTGGAGATGTAGAGCTATCCGAAGAAGAAACACGTTTTGTGTGTTGCTGAAAGTAAATCGTATTGACAAATTTTCATTTTTATTTTCCGGGAAGTTACGTTTGAACCTAATATCTTCTCAGCACTTTCTCAGCTCAGCTCAGCTCAGCTTAGCTTTAATGGTGCTTCGATCCACAAGAACTTACTTCTCTTATTTTATTATTTTTTTTTTTTCATTTTTGTAGGGATCAGCGACAACGTGTATCGCTGTTGTCAAAAAAGAAAATGTTTCTGCAAAGATACATCAGGAAACTTTCAACCTGCTCATTTTGTTTTCTACACTTTCCACAAAAAACATAACCGATCCCTTATTTTCCTCACATTTGTCTGCTAAAAAGAAACCATTAGTGGCTTAAAGCACTTCAACAGACCGTTCATTACCCACCTTCTTTCATAAGCCAACGAGCTTATCAATAAAAGATAATGCAATGGTGAATTTTATTATGGAAATCCGGCCCGTCCCTATTGATCCATCCCAGGGAATGGAAATAACAATATGCCCATCACTCCTTAAATCTGCTTCCATTAAAGCACAACCGCAACTGCCATTAGTAGCACGAAATTTAAAATTTCATTCGCTTGCCTTAAGGAAGGTCATGACATGCACCGAGCCTCGCACCCCAGCTCATTTAAATATCCTCTTGAAGCTCCCACTACTCCTCCTTATCAAAAGGACTTTTTATTCCAGTCCGCGTTTATTGTGCGTTTTCATTTTTCATATTTCATCGAAAGCGTTTTGTGAATAAAATCTTTCCTTCAATATTTTTTGTCTGGCAAACTTTAGGTTCATATATGCGTGTTGGTATATGCTCGTTATATTAAACCAATCGGCCTTGGTCGTATACGTTTCTCATGCTATGAGGATTATAAGCTCGCGAGCGTGCAAAAGCAAAGTCCATCCGAATCCGAACCAAATGTGTTCTGTTCTCCCTAGAGGAGCACCAGGATGAAGACAAAAATAAAAATAAAGAAAACTCCCCGCGATTTACATTCCGAACATCCTGGATTGTCTGTCTTTCACTGTGTATTGTCGGGATATTGATTCGTATCGTGTTTTGCGACTGACTGCTAGGCCCGGGATTGGGATCTAGATGTGGCGTGTAAGCCACCCGATTGTGGTAAACTCTGTTTTTGTTCACTCTGTTGTTTATGTAAAACACACACGCATACTTTTGGAGCATCCGCATCCGCATGCTAGCTGGACCCGAGGGAGATCGGTGAAAATGCTTTAATCACTAGCTCCCTCTACTTCCGCGACGATTTGTGAACATTTCACAGGATATTTTATCCAACAGTGTGTGTATGCTATGTATCTATGTATAATAAAAAAACATTTTCAACTCACAATATACCTCTATTATGGTCCCGGAACGGTTATTGTATGGTCAAATGGCGGATGGAGATATTTTCAGATTTTGGTTCCGGTCGGGACAAAATTTTGCAAACAGATGAAATCAAATTTGCACGACATTTTTTTTATATATTTAGCAGGTAGGATAATCGATTGTGCTATTAACAAAGAACCGAGCCCTATGGGTATCATCGTAGCAAAAAAAGAAAAAAAGGGGTCTGTAAAAAATGGTGGCAATTAAGGAACAAATGAGTTTTCAATATTGTCATTTATTTACTTTTCATTCTTTGAGCCATTTAATGAAAGGAGCGATGATGATTTTTTTTGTTTTAATATTTTTTTTAATAGGTTAATGGATTTTTCGGGTTTATTTTTTTTTAAATTCTTTTTCTGCATTATTTTCCTAAGACACCTCAAACTTTTAGAAAGTCGCATACAGATACAGAGGTTAAATAATCCAAACCAAATTGTATTTATTATACCGAGAAGAAAAATACCTACTAGCTGAAATGCGGAAGGTTTTGACCAAATCAACAACGTGAGATAATAGACCTCAAAGATGTATGGAACCTTATGTCGTGTCGGCCGATATGATTATCTATACAGGCTTAGTTGGATCTTATACGGTTGTTTTTCGGACGGTTCCTATCCGACTAATAGATAACCCATCGGAATGATGCTTGATTTCGCTGATCTATCGGGAAGCGATGCATTTCTTATCAAAGCCAATGCCGTTGATTGCAATGCAAACAATTTAAAATGAAAAATGCAGTATTATTGAACGAGTACCTATAAGAAACATTTTCGCTTCTTTTTCACGGTATTTTTGGGAGATCTTCCTTGATATTAACTATTCTTGTATTATTTTCGTTTAAATAGCAGCAGGTTTTTGTTGGTACTTATTACTTGCGATTATAGGGATTTAAGATAACAATCAAACATGACATTACGATCATAGCCTAAAACAGTCATTGGCAAAAAATGTCTGTCTGTCTGTCTATCTGTCTCTCTGTCTGTCTAAAAATATCGGTATCTGCATATAACGATTAATAAAAAGCTTATTTTTCTCGAACACGGCTCCAACGATTTTGATGAAAATTTTTGAGATTTACTTCTTTCTTAAATTCTTGGTTATTTAAGACTTGTATTGGAATACTTTATTTTTAGTAAAAACCGTTAAGTATTGTGGTCTTGATACTTTTTATAAGTTCAAACTGTGTTATTTTCAACGTTAATGTTAATTGTTTCTGTCGAAGATGTAATTGGGCACATTAGAGCAAGTACGTGCGACCCAGTCGTGCACATTTTTTTGTTTTCATTATGGTTTTTTCTTCATTGTAACGGGTTTTTGCTATTTTAATCGGAGATTATTGTTTGCGCTTTACAATGCGGAATAATAAATAAAATAAATGTGAATTTTTGTTTGGACGTTTGTTCCCCACCCACGATACGAGATATACCTAGAGAAATAAAGTTGTAAGGATATAGAATATAGAGCTATAGAGAAGTAGAGATATATAGATAAAGAGATACAGAGATGTAGAGATATAGAGTTACAGAGATATAAAGATGATAAGATATAGAGATGTAGAGATATAGAGATATAGAGATATAGAGATATAGAGATACAGAGACATAGAGATACAGTAATATAGAGATATAGAGATATAGAGATACAAAGATATAGAGATAACAAGATATAGAGATGTAGAAACATAGGATATAGAGATAATAGAGACATAGAGATAGTGAGATATAAAAACATAAAGATATAGAAATGAAGACAACGGGTGATTAAAATAGCACTTTAGTTATACCTTACAACATCAGCTATTTGCATGTAAAAGGCCTGTCAAAATCGTTTCACAAATTAGAATTAAGTAAAAAAGAATTGGTTGTCTGTAAACTCTGTTTATCATTGATGGCATAAACACCAACATACAGCCCGTTAACTCACACCATATACAATTCCGCTTACTCCACTACATACACACGTCATTACTCAAAAGCAAATTCAACAAAAAACCAGATTGACGAAGCCGCAGCACAAAGAATAACAGACAAACAACACCGAACAAGTTTCGAATGCGACCGAACGATCATTTACTTAGAAAACGACATATAAACCGCTCAGGCGGAACGTGACTGAGTAATACTTTTTCGTGCGTACAGCCGACGTTTATCGATTTAAAAGACGTTATCAAGTAAAAAAACGCCTCCAGCGCCACCTAGGGGTAATTAAAATAGTCTTACTTAATCCTTACAATATCAGCTTTCTGATTGTGAAAATCCCGTCAAAATCGGTCCATAAATAAGAATTTTCAAAAAAAAAAACAACCAGCGCCACCTAGTGGGTTATTTATATAATCTAAGTTGCTCCCTAGAAAATCAGAAATCTGCCAGTGAAAGTTTGTCAAAATCGGTGCAGCCATTCCCGATATTACCCAAAACAAACAGACAGAAAGACAGACAGACACAAATTTTAAAAAAATTGTGTTTTTGTTATAAGTGGGGGAATATACTTTCATTATGCAGCTTGTAAAAGGCTGTTATTTTGATATTAAAAAACAGTCACTTAATTTTTATTTATGTGTATAGATTGTCATGTTCTGACCAAGCCGTTGGTTAATGAAAGTAGATAATTCGTCTTGTCCTCGTTTATAATCAGTCCCATTTTACTTGCTGCTGACTATATGGATGTGAAAGCACCCGATACTACCTGGTTAGTTCATCCTTTTACATAAATATCGTCCGCAAACCCAAACAAACGTATTGATTTATTAAAAAATAGTCCCTGATGTACTGGCCTGGGTGTTCCGTACTACGTTTTCAAGCACAATGTTGATAAACCTGCTGGACTGATAGTATCGACGGTGTTGATAGAATATCTACGAACTTTAACGGAGCCGCGAGCTTTCTCCAACGTCATCCTGATAAGCTAGACATGGCGGCTCGGTCCGGTACAATTCAATTCTGTAAACTCTCTCGTAGGATGCTTTAAGATCGGTGCTAAGATTCGATGATGACTTCTTGGCTTTTCTTCGGGATTAGGCGTCATGTGAATTTTAGTCCATTGTAGATGTTCCAGTTCCAAACCCATTTTAATATTCCGTCAGTAAACGGCTTAAGACTTTATTATGAAGATGTGTTGCTGTATGCACCTGACAAGGTCAAATGAAACTTGTCTAAAAAGTCCGGCTTATAGACAATCGGCACCATCACTCTTAGTGTGGCAAAGTTTGCATGGTCTCATTTTGATTGGGTGGATGTAGCTCTTTGTTGTTATTTAGATTGACTGGTCCAGATCGATTAATGACGGAATATTGAGCGTTATTTGAACAACTGGCTAAAGAAGTCTTTCAAGATGATTAATATCAGCTTCGTTTCCAACCTGCTGTGTTTCCAACCCTATATTTGAAGGGCTTCGGACGGCTAGTGAAACCTGATGTTGACTGTTTCACTCTTGTAGTTTCTGCAGTTTCACACCTCATAAGTTGTTCTAGTTCCTTGGCGGAGCCCAGACTTAGGTTCCTTCGTTTTAGATTTGTTTACCTGAGAATATTTGCTGTCAAACTAGGTAATTCTCGGAGGTGATTGTAAGAAACCCAACACCTCTAAATTTGTCATTGGTTTTCAGGTTCATATTGTCAGTCGGAGGATTTCTCGCTAGCTCAATTGATAAACGATCGGTATTGGCCGTGACGGTGGCTTCCAATTGAAATCTTCCAGCATTCAATTTCCTCTGCGAGATTTTTTATAGCCTATAATAGCTTGCAAGGATATCCGTACGACTTTTGTTTTCAGCATCTAGGTCTAGTAGATGATTGCTCCTCGGAACATGCCGACGTTCAGAATACTATAGAAGATTGTCTTCGGTCGCGAACTGATCGATTTGGTTGCAGGCTCGAATATTAGGTGACCGC
Organism: Platycheirus rosarum; assembly: GCA_963971375.1. Taxonomy (NCBI): domain Eukaryota; kingdom Metazoa; phylum Arthropoda; class Insecta; order Diptera; family Syrphidae; genus Platycheirus; species Platycheirus rosarum. The sequence continues at coordinate 49,988,775 of OZ020509.1, read as the reverse complement.
CATGAGCCCTTGTATATGTTGAAGGCGAGAGAATTGTGAGCTGCCCAACACCATATGTTTTCCTTCTGTAAAATCGATGAGCCTGAGTCAGTTTCCGGAGATGGTTTCCGGGCAGGCTGTGCTTTGAATTAGATGTTGTCCCTCCTAACTTTTGTGTTAAAATAGAAATTTAATGCCATTTTTGAGGCATTGCTTTTACGTTTTGGTAAGGAGCTCATAGAAACTTTAAGGCTTACATGACGGGATTTTCCATTAATACGGATCGTCGTTATTCTCTCGCTGTCTTTACTAAAACCTAAGACTCTTTGCCATAGTCTTCCTCTGACAAGGTAACCTTATCCAAGTGTATTTGTTTTTTCTAAAATTCTATCTAGAATATAGAATTTAATGATGAAAATGCAAAGCATAAGTACGGTTGATTCACGTTTTCGAGGCGAATATTGCTGTTTACGCAAAGAATATGATTTCCCTAAAAAATATCTGTATCATCTTTAAAATCGTATAACAAAACCAATTCTATGTGTTTTTGGCAACATATAAATCTAAGCTTCTTTTGGTATTCCGACTTATATGAACTTGAAAGGTACCTCTGGTTGAAACAATCTTGATGGAATATGTAGAATGTTTGCAACATTTTTACTTGCGATTTATAGGGACTATAAGGCAAGTTATGCATTTGTAAAAAAAAAAATCTAACAATCAAACATGACATTACAATGATAGAGAAGTCAAAAAAAGTGGGTCCGGAAATTCTGTCTGTCTGTCTGTCTGTCTGTCCGTATCGATTCCTACAGCCTAAACGGTTGGGCTCATTTGATTCAAACTTGGTATATAGTATTTTTAAAGTACTCTACCCGACGGTTTTTCGAATTGGCATTCTAGCTCCAAAACTAACGGTACCTGCCATATAACTTTTAATGAAAAACTTGTTTTTCTCGAAAACAGCTCCTACGATTTTGATAAAACTTTCTAAATGGTGTTTTCTATGCAAAATTTATCTTTTAGTTTTAATGGAAAGAAAAAAGTTTTATAACGGTACCTCCCATATGACCGGTTTCTTAAAATCAGACTGTCGTTAACTAATTGACGGATTTTGATGAAATTTTCAAAATATATAGTGTTTTCTGATTTAAAAAATATTGCTTATTTAAATATGCAAAAACATTTCTTTTTAAATTTTTAATATTAAAAAAAAAAAATATTTTGTTTTTTGAATATTTTTAAAACGGATCTATAGATTTTTTTTTTATTTTTTTCCTAGTATAAACTATAGATTTCTTTAAATTGACATACTCAAAAAAAATTTAAAATATGTTTTCGAAAAGTTTTTCAAAAAAAAAACATTTTTTTGAAAAAACTGGTCGAACTATTTTGAAATGAAAAATTCATAACATAGAAAACAGCAACAGAAATAAGATGGCTTACAACATTTTTGCCAAAAAAACGTTATGAATTGTGTTTTTTTTTTTGATTTCCAAAAAAAAAATGTGTTTAATATTTTCCCCAAAAATTTATTTCATATTGCTCGGCTAAGCCCTAGCCATTAGTTCATACCTACGTATTTTAAAGCAATTCATCATCATAAAAGCACACAGAATAAATAAGGAAGCCTATGATAAACACACAAACACAACTTACAAATAAAAAACTATTCGATTACATTCGACACCTGCCCCCAAATAAAAAAACCACTGTGTTAACTTTAAATATTGTCTCTATACCCACTCGCTTAACAGTACTTGAAATGTGTATCTTAATTTTGGTACCTACCATCCTTCCAACCTTATTATAGGTACCTGATATCCTTAATAAATTCCATTAATACCTACCCCATCAAACATAATTAAGCTATTTTAATTAATTTGATTTCAAAAAGTAAATTATTGTTATTGAGACGTATATAGGTCCTTATACCTAGCATTATTGCCCTACTGCTGATTCCCACGAATCTTTATGCCAGTTGCTCAAATTTTTCCATACCAAAATGAAAATTGAACTGAAAAAAGTCCTTTATATCTTTCTATTAGCAAATTATATTATAAACAGTAAACAACAAGTGTAAAGATAATACACTAAGACACTGAAAAAGCTAACAATCCTATATATTTATGTGTTGATCCCTTTATCGTGACGCATGTTCGTTCGAGCTTCAAACCACAACGATTCTAAGGAAGTTGCATGCCAAAAAAACATTAAAATTTAAAAAGACGCCTGTATCTAAAAAGCATTAGCACACAGGAGAAAGTACGTGCGACCCAGTCATGCCTTTTAATTCATTAAAATTTTATATCGAATTCAGATCACTCTGAAATTTACTAGCTATACCTGCTAGAGCTGATATAGGTATCCTATATCTCTCGAAAGATGAAGATTTGTCTGAGCTTGGAAAATTGGATAATAGCGTGAGTTTGCCTTCTAATACTATACAGGAAATATGCTTTAAAAATTGCAAGTTAGTTTTTTTTTTAACCACTGGAAATAATTTTCAATCAGTCGTTCGAAAATATTGTTTTTTCTTGATTCTTGGAAATGTTTTTGTACAACATTTCATAAATCAGGCTCTAAGCAAACAATTGAAAACTATAGACCAATTGCTAAGCTACAATCAATTCTGAGGATTTTCAATCTTTGGTAAAAGCCAAAATATATGCTGCTGTTAAAGAATGCATATATGTATATATCTCTTCCTTTCAGCATGGCTTTGTTACTGGAAAATCCACTTCTACTAATCTTACATAATTTATAAACTTTTGTATCACACTGTTGAAAAGAAAAGCAAAGTTGGAGTTATTTATCGTGATTTTCAAGGGCTTTTGATAAAATTAGTCCTAAACTGCTTTTCTTTCAGCTTAAATCGCTAGGTTTTCATTCTAAGATGTTAAGTTGGAATAAATACTATTTAATAAATCGGGGGCAACTAATTAAAATTGAACTTACTAAATCAAAATTAATTTCAAATTACTCAGGAGTTCCTCAAGGTAGCCACTCAAGGGTCCACTCTTGTTTTTACTTTTTGTCAATGACAAACATAGTTGTATTTTTGACTCACATTGCCTTTCATTTGCTGACGACTTAAAGTTATACTGAGCAGTCGATTCAATTTCTGACTGTATGCAACACTAAAAAGATTTAATTTCACTTTCTAAGTTGTGTCTAAAGAGTCGGAGCCCTGGGGCACACCAACATTAATTTTGTGGGAATCAGACTTGAATCCGTCCAATACAAGTTGTATTGAACGGTCCAGAAGATAGCTTCTAATCCAACGAACAAGAGTATCATCAAACCCAAAAGCACGCATTTTGGATAAGAAATGCCTTGGAGATATCAAGCGCAATAATCTAATTCTCACCAAAGCGATGTAAAGATTTGTTCCACTGTTCGGTGAGATTTGCCATCAGATCATCAGTGGAACGATTACTCCGACAATGTTTAGTAGTTTTTAATATTTTTTACAAATGACCAAAGTGCCCCGTGGCACTTTGTGTCGGACTGCTAAGCGAAAGAACCTGGGTTCAAATCCAGCTCATAGCCACCTTTTTTTCTAGGGTACTGCCTCTTGCGAGGAACTGACAAAACCTCCAAGAGTAAAATTTTTCTCGAAAAAGTGCATCTCATGTAGCCGTTCGGACTCGGCGGTAAACTGTAGGTCCCTTCCATTCTTGCAGAGTAACAACACACACACAGGAATGGTTGAGAGTATAAGTCACTAGGCCTTGCCTTCTTAAGGAGCTGTCGCGCCAATAAATTTATTTATTTATTTGACCAAAAAATTTTAGTACCTTTGGGACACTGCAGAATTTTTTGTCGTAATATTGGTCATGCAACAATTTGGTTCCTTCAATAACGAAGTTGCATGAGTTCTTTGCTTGTTTGTGCTTTTTCGATTTTCCTCTGTAGGGTTGGCTTTGTAAGTTCGGAAACTTGCTTCTTTCAACCTGATAGCTTCTTTACACTCAGAATTAAACAAGGGCTTTTCTTTAGGCTTGATGCTGTTTACTCTGTTAGGAATAAAAGCACACATCCCTAGAAAAATCACATTTGTGATCATTTCAGCACTGGCATCAATGTCCCTATTGAGGAAGCATAGTGACCAGTTAAATTTACGGACGAAATTATTCAAGCCGTCCCAGTTGGCTTTCTCGTATTGCCAAATGATCCAGGCATACACATTTTTTTAACTGGATGGATGGAGGACTAGAAATTTCCTGAAATGACATAATGGTCTTAAGTGCAATGATTTGCGTTGATTGGCATATAATCTCTTTAAACTAGAAGAATTTATTTTTTGATCTCATTCGCAAGAGATTTAATTACAGGTTATATTGATTATCCTCCTTTATTTGAATTGTTTATTAGACTTACACCAAATCATTGTCTAAGACCTAGGATAGGGCTTATCAATTTTTCTTCATCCAATATCCTTCTACTAATGACAAATTCAATGAACCGGTAACAAGAGCTTGCCATTTTTATAATAAGTATGCCAATTTAATCGATCTTGAATGTACTAAAGAAATATTCAAAAAAAACTATTATTCACTCTATTTTAATCGATTAGGCATTAGGAGAATAAATAATAAAACCTAGCATACGCCTTTAAATTATAATTTAATATTATCCTATTTGTATATGTATCTATGTCTAGGAAATTCAAAGTAGTGTGTACTTATGGAAGAAATAAATAAATAAATAATTTGGAATTTGCATCAATTTAGCATTTTCATCGCAGTTTTACAGCTCTTCTCACATCCGTTGCATCCCATCGCATCTCCCGGAGAGCTGATACAGCAGCACATTTTTCTCGAAAAATTTCTTCGAAAAATCTCATTCATGCAGGTTTTCCTATACCTATATAATGTGAAACAACCCAAGTTCGTTCTCTTGTGATAACCCATACGCATTTTTAACGTCTCTTATAGTGAAATGTAATAGATTACCCTCTACTATCTCAATTATCTTCATCGAACAACATATCACACAATTTTCAACCATGTGGTTCCTGCAAAAAAAAAACAAAATCCACTAACAATTAATATGCTCGAAATTTATAACTCCGGTTAGTTATATTTCAAAGCCTGGAGCCAGTTTCAGTTAGCAAAGCCTAATAAAAACCATCACACTAAGTCTCCGCCTCAAATTAAATATAATCAGATTCTAATGCGTTTCCGGTTAAATTACCAAGCTTATTTCATTATTTCACTGCAATTACGCTGCGGCAGAAGCTTGTAAACACACCCATACAGCCCATCCAAAGCTCTCCAGCGGTTGTTACAATATTGAAGCTCAGGAAAAACATCAAATCCACGATGCCATGGCACAACCTATTTCGACGTAATGCGAAAATGTAATTTTCCGTGCGAATACCTCCGGGAGCGTTGTTGTAACGAATTTCCCGGATCCAAAATATACACAAATGCATAACACAAAAAAAAAAACAAAAAAAACTCCACCACTCCTCCGCCCATCCTCGACCAGGTCATCCTAAGTCATGGTCGGCTAACCGTCCGAGTACATGATGACCTCGGCAATTTATACAAATTTTCACAAAATTCCCACGCAAATAATATTACGCTTGGTATTTGGCTCATAAATTTGCATTCGTTTGACACGAAGTGCATTGCAGTTCAGTAAGTTTGTATAGACATGAGTGTGTGTGTGTGTGTTTAACGAAATGTCTGCAGGAATAAGTTATCATAACATTAATGATGATCCTTTGACGTGATAATTGAAAACAACACACACTCAACCTCAGACAAATATGGTAGTTCGTCCTTTTTTTAATTTTTTTTTAATTTTGCATCATCATCGTCTCCTGGTGAGCTTTTGGAATATTCTCTTTATAATCTTTGTGGCAGGTGGCTAAAACAATTACAGCTCTGAGGAATTCATTTCATCGACCAGTCTCAAGCGTAAATAGCGTTAGAAGCTGAGTGAGGAGGACTGTTATCCAGTATCGGGAGATTTGAGTTAGTGGGCGGTTATGTGTGCCCTTGGGAAAACATTTCCTTAATTAGAAGTCTTTTCAATTCCTGCTACAGTGGGCGGTGTGTGAATATTGCATGTCCTTGTACCTGTTTCACTGAACAGCAGGCGTTTAAATGTGTGTTTTTAAAATCACCATCTACACTCGTCGACTAAGAGCAGCATCCTTAGAGGAGTTTAGAACTTAAAGTATAACTTTAAAGCTTAATTTCATTTTTTTGTTAATTCTTTTGAAAACTGAGCCATTGTTTTGGTAAACCAGTGCAATTGAAAGCAGAAGCAGCAGGGTCATTGAGCAGAAGGTCATGCTTGGAAAGGATGTGGAAACACAAAGGAAGCAGTAGCGCCACCGAGTAAATGGAATAATATGTGCTTCGTTGAAGGTTTTGTGTATTTTTTTTTTTGTATTGTTAGAGCCTAAAGTTGTGTGTCGTGTGCGTTAACTTGGTGGAGACTGCGGAAGAACATGGTGAGCATTAATGTATACAAAATCAAGGACGTTATATTTGCCCGTTTGTTCTAAAAGATTATGAAACAGTCATGGCTGGTTTGAAACACTACAGAGCAAAGAGTTTTTTTTTGCCGATTTGGTACATCCTTTGATAAAGTTCATATATGGAAATGAATTAGTTTAATGGATGCTTTTTAATGGTGGACTTTACCTCGTCCAGACAATTTATGATATTGGCCTATCCAGTCAAAGGAAACATGAACGTCATTATGAACATTTTAAACAAGTAGAACTTTTAATATAAAATTGATAGTTAAGCTTTATTTCTTGTTATATATTAATTTTGTAAATGTATTCTTTGAAATTGTTTAAAAAGAAGAATTTTTAAACATTTTCCTGACTAACCATTCGTGCATGGACTCAGGTAAGTTATGGACAATAAAGAGTGTGGTATAGTGTAGTAACGACGACAGTCTTCTGTTGGGTGGAAAAAAGTATGTTCTTGAAATAATGGCAATATTTTTATTAAGAAACACAGCAATTAAAAGGTTCATAATCAGAAAGGGGACTTATGTGGGAATGTGAATCTATAGGATAAGCATGAGTATGCAGGTTTTGAGGAAAGTTGGATTCGTTCGGTTTTAAAGCAAAACACCTAGCTGACGCCATCAAGTTTAAAGTATACTAAAATGGTTAAACAAATTTTCTGTGAAATGGAAGCGAGGTCCGCACCAGGCGAGGAGGTTCTACCAATCCATCATAAACATGTCGCAATATACACCACGATGCACATACTGTAAGGACGGAGAGATAAATCTGATCACCGATCCTTAAAGTTTTCTGGAACGATGGAAAGAGTATTTTAATGGACAGAATAAATGGAGACTCTCCATTTCAAGAAGAAGACCTCATGCTACAGCTACCAAGCATTGAGAATATATAAAAGGCAATTAATCCCCTCAAAAATAAAAAGTCCTCGGAACCCGATGGCATACTTGCCGAACATGGACGCCAATACTATATCAAGCAATTTATGAAATTATAGTACACGAAGAAATGCCAGATGACTGGCGAAAAGGCATAATCAGTCCCATACAGATCACAAAGTTCAGCAATTATAGGCGTATAACATTTTTGAGTACATCCTACAAGAGAATTTCCTCTATCCTACAAAAACCGATAGGCTCATACGCGAAAACCATAATGGGGAACTATCAATGTGGCCTTGGGGTGCGAAACAGGATGGCTTCTGCCAGCAATTCGGATGGTTGGAAGAACCTTTTGCATGAGGCCCAGACCGGATTCTGATTGTTACGCTTTTGATAAAGATGATGGTGATTTTTTTCAGCTCAAGAAACTTCATCGTTTTCGGACGTTCTGTCCCTAGATAACTTTCTTCTCATACATACATACATAAATCATCAAACAACTAAATCCAAGATTAATGGGTGGAACCGTAAACCGTACAGTCGGGAAGTATACTCTTATCAGCATTGCGTCAATATAAATCCTCCGTTTTGTCCCAAATGCTTTACATATAAAGTCTGTTAAAGTCTTTTTCGGACAGTATCTATACAATTTAACCTTTTCATTTTGTTTTGTGGTCTTAGAAAGGGTCTACAGCTAGTCGTCCAAATATTCTTCTAACGTCTCTTAACCTTCGTGAGCCTGAAAGCAGAACTTCGTGTTTAGTTGTACACTGCCGTTCTGACTGCAGTTTATTCTCGAGAATATCAATCACCTTGAACGTAGTCCTTTGCTGTATATCTTCCAATTCAGCTTCTTTTGTCTTAAATCCGAAAATAACTTCTATGACGGAAAACCCAGGCTATTAAATAAACGGCTAGCAATTCAGATCTACGAATTTTGAACAGCTTATTTGTTAGATTTAACTTCAATATTCTGATCATCCATTAAAAAATACTTAATAGTAATAAGCCCACCATAATGTCCATAGAGATATAATAACATTTATAAGTCTCAATTTTGACCAGCCATTTAAAAGGGTTATTTTAGATAATTGCTGCTGCTGCTATTGGTCCTCAATTAAAATTTTTTTAAAGCCGTTGATGGATCACCTCAGGCCGCAACTCATTTTTCAGATGCAGGATTAGAATTCGACTTTTAAGCGTCTTCTATCTAAAGATTTAATGGTTTTATTTGAAATACCACTGCTGCTGACCATTCACAAGGTCGGATAAAAAATATAATGAGGCTGAGAATTCCATAGAAGCAGAAAGTTATATTCTTCCAATAGAACAATTCATTAATCAAATGTTTCTTAAATACACCAAAGTTCTTATTACTATAATTTTGCTTAAGAGTGACATCCATTAACATCTTTAATAACACTCTACCTCTTCACATAATTAATTTAAGTCTCTTTAAATGCAAGTCATATTTTATTCATTTTTTACCTTAATCTAATTATTTCGATCTTCATTAATATTACCCAGTTTTGAATCCAACCTGCAACAACAGATAGGCATGTATCTACCCACCCATTTCCAAATTGTTTCACCCATAATCAAGCAAAGTTATTGCCCAGTTAAAAAGGTTACAAATGAGCCACTTTATTTGGTTAATTTTTTGTTCACCTTCTTTGCCTAAAACCACAGCTGCAAAAAAAACCTTAGCCTTAAATAATTTCCCTAAACAAAATATCAGTATGTTCTTAACCCCCAACCCTTCATCAGCATGAAGGAAAATAATAACAAAACCCTTATCATTCAACCTCTCATAACTTAGAAGAGCTCCTGGCAAAGAAAAATATACGAAGCAAATTGTGTCAAAATGCCTCTCGCCATTTTCTTTTGTTAAAGGCGAATTTTTCTCCAGATCAAGCTGAAAGAATGAAAAAAAATTTAACAAAAGGATGTATAGGAAACATAATAACCGCCACCTTTTTGCACCACCAAAACGCCCCGAACCCGGCTACATATTATTATCATCATCATCATCGCCATCACTACCAAACAAAGCCCTTGTCAAAGGATTCTAACCAAGAAACTTTGGGGAACAAGAAAGGAAAAAAATACTCTGAAGGAGCTGGAGATGTGTAAGCACCCAGTGAGTTATTAAAACACCCCTTTGTGCACCCGTTCTTTCTCTTTTGTTTTATTTATAGTCCTTATCACCAACGCCACCCACAATATCTTTTTTTTTTCATTCACTCACACACATACTCACGTAAGGCAGTTTTCTTTAGAGTCCTGTTCATTCTTCGACGACACTAAAACAATTTCAGGCCTTCTTACTTTTGAAGCATAAAATCGGTGGCACGAGGAGGGGCTTTTAAAAGCTGGCTGCGCTTTTGTAACAGTGCTCTCATTTTCCGTCTTTATGCCTCTCACTAACTGAAAAATACGAAATGATCCTTTCCTTTTGTAAAAAAAAAATCTCATCATACACATCACCGACAGTACTAGCCGCAGTTTGAAGTAGTGTTGGTGGCTTTTTATTTCTACTTCGTCCTTGACGTTGGTCGTTCATCGCCATTTGTCCGAAGAAGCGCCTTTTATCCGAGCTTTTCACAAAAAAAAAAAGAAAAGGAAAACAGGAATACCTACCTACCTACCACCCGATATAAACAAAATTCTCCGCATGTAAAGTGAATAATTTATGGGCAGGATGGGATAGGGAGCAACTGAGGAGGATGGGTAAAATTATGGTAGCAGGCGCTTTAAGACCGTTTTAACGCTCTGAACATTGTAGTGGTTCATAAATATGCTTTTGTAGCAAGGACATCAATAACACTTTCTCTTCGTTTTTAAGTTGTTTTTTTTTCTGTTTGCTCTTTAGTGTTGCCAGATTGTATTGATGCTGTTGTGCTTTACAGGTGTATTCTGGGGGTGTATTTGAGGGATTTTGTTTTTTGTGAAAACTTGCTGGGTTGTATGGACCAGACAAAGAGACCAACAAAATGGTATGGGGAAGTGTTATCCTGTCGTGGATATTTATTGTAGCATTTCACAGGAGGTGCACTTTTCATTTGAGTGGCATTAAAGTAATCAGTGAATTTATGACATTGATTGTTGTATTTAGCTGAAGATATTTATTGAAAAAGTTCCCTACCGTTTTAATCTTAATAAAACTATTGTGAATGACATTGGAAAAAATATGACCATTGCAAATTATACTGTTTGAGTACTAAAGGATAGCGCCAAATGGGTCGAAAATTTTTAGAGTTAAGTAAATTATTTTCAGGCAGAAATAATATGTAAGATGAGTTTATAGTTGTTTCATTGGCGGTCATTAGTTTACAAATTATTTCATAAAGGCATCCGGGTAATAAAACTATAATAGTTGCCGTCTTTGAAAAAAATAGGTAAATACAGAAAAACAAATCTGATAATTTAAATTATATACATACAGTTGACTCACCCTATGTCGAATTTTCACGGGAAACCAAGATTTGTTTGAGTTAGGGTGAATTATATAATTATTGGAAGTGAATTATCGAACGAATATGAAAAGCTGAGGGTAGAGTCGCCAGCAAAACAGTTAAGTGGATTAGAAGTAACAGACTGAAGATCATTTACAAAAAAAAGGCACTACTGTTTTATGTGCCCAGTTACATCTTTGACAGAAACAATTAATATTTACGTTGAAAATAATACAGTTTTAAATAAAAAAAAATATTAAAATATTAATTAAAAATAGAAAAAAAATATTATTAAAAATTTTTGTATGTAGAACTAATTTGGATACTTAGATCTTTTCAAATATAAAATTTTATTGAAATCAATTGGGCCGTTACCGAGAAAGTCGAAAATTACAAAAAAAACCGTTATATGAAAGGTACCGTTAATAGACTTTTCCGGTAAATTTGGTTAGATTGCATATCGATATACACCCGGACAGACATACAGACAGACAGACAGACAGACAGACAGATAAAAAAAAAAAATTATATTACACACTCGTTTGAGAAATTGGCAAAACCCCCTCGCGTGTGCTGTAAAGATAATAACAATATCCACTTGCGTCGTTGGAAGACGATAAGATGCCCATTCGCGCTGTGAAAGAAAAAAAAAAAAATAATTCACACTTGCATAACAAATTAAATTATCCTCCTATCTGTCCCAACCCTTTGTGCTTAGCTTAACTGCCTCTTTCTTATCTACTGTAGGCATCGTATGCTTGCGGTAAATAGATAAGGGCATCTGAGTTTGTCCTATTGTGCTGAATATTTAAATTGATTTTTTGTATGCAAGCTGTCTTATGGGCATAACACCTAAGACAGTTTGATTATTACAGAGATTAATTTGGATTTTCACTGCATGGTTCAACTTATTCAGAATTGTGTTTTGTGTGTAAGTATTTTTAAATGGTAAGTGATTTTTGTGTCGTGTATTCCAATGTTCGTGGTATTAGAAAGAATTTCTTTCACCTGTACGTCTACACTGTTCAATACAGGCCAGCTGTTTTGGCATTAAGTGAAACCCAGGTTGGAGTAAATACTGATTTATCAGAATTTGCTCTACATGGGTATAGCTTGGTGCCATTACTCTTTTCCCATCATGGTCTCGTGGTCTATGTTAGAAATGATATTGCTTGCCAGAGCCTTCCCCAATATGGGCAATGTTCCAACACGGACTTTAACTTCTTGTGGCTCAAATTCACTGTCCGCAAGCATGTCATTCATTATTGTTTTATTTACAGGAGTCCAAATCTCGACAGCAATTCGACTTGTAACGAGTTTGATGCGCTGTCTGATTCTATCTCGAAAATTGTTTCCCTTTGTCCTCGCACTGAAATCGTTATTGCGGGCGATTTCAATGTACACAATTCCAATTGGCTCCGCTATTCTGGTCAGACAACACCCGAATGAAGGTATGTCGAGCTCTTTGCCGGGTTACATCACCTTACCCAACTGATCGATGTGCCAACGCGTATACCGGATGTTGCTGGGCAAGCCGCCCATACTCTTGACTTGTTTCTTACTTCTCACCCTGATAAATATACCATTAGTGTAACTTCTCCATTTGGCACTTCAGACCATTGTGTCATTTCAGCTAATTTCTCATCCTCCACCCATCCAGTTAAAGAAAAACTTCCCACCAGGACCGTTTGGCAATACGAGAAAGCCAACTGGGACGGCCTGAATATTTTTTTCCGAAACTTTAACTGGTCACTATGCTTCCTCGATAGTGACATTGATGCCAGTGCTGAAATGATCACAAATGTGATTCTTCTAGGGATGCGTGCTTTTATTCCCAACAGAGTAAAAAGCATCAAACCTAAAGAAAAGTCTTGGTTTAATTCTGAGTGTAAAGAAGCTATCAGGCTCAAAGAAGTAAGTTTCCGTTCTTACAAAGCCAACCCTACAGAGGAAAATCGGAAAAAGCACAAACAAGCAAGAAACTCATGCAACTCCGTTATTGAAAGAACCAAATTTTTGCATGACCAAAAATTACGGCAAAAAATTCTGCAGTGTCCCAAAGGCAGTAAAAATTTTTGGTCATTTGTAAAAAATATTAAAAACTCCTCAACATCTTCGGTTCCAACGCTCATCGACAATAACAAACCAATTGTTTACTCTTCAGAGAAGGCAAACTTGCTCGCCGCCCATTTCGCTGCCAGCTCCACGCTGCCGCATAGCAACGTTGCCCCTCCTGTACTTGAGAATGTAAATTTTTCCATGGGACAGATTTTTTTCCGCACTCGTACAGTAGCAAGAGTTCTCAAAGATCTCGATATACACAAATCCGCTGGCCCGGATGGTATACCCCCGATTATTCTGAAGAGGTGTTCTTCCACACTGGCAAAGCCACTGCGTAAGCTTTTCCATCGCTCCTACTCTTCTGGAATCTTTCCTAGAAGATGGAAAACAGCATTTGTCCAGCCTGTCCCTAAGAAAGGTGACCCATCCTCCCCCTCCTCCTACCGACCCATAGCACTGACATCCCTTCTTTCTAAGGTCATGGAAACACTGATTAACCGTCAGCTTAAGGAATATCTCGAAGATCGTAAGCTTCTCCATGACCGTCAGTATGGCTTCCGCAGCAACCGTTCCACTGGTGATCTGATGGCATATCTCACCGAACAGTGGAACAAATCTTTACATCGCTTTGGTGAAAGTAAGATTATTGCTCTTGATATCTCCAAGGCATTTGATAGAGTTTGGCATGAAGCTCTCTTATCGAAAATGCGTGCTTTTGGGATCGATAATACTCTTGTTCGTTGGATTAGAAGCTATCTCCTGGACCGTTCAATACAAGTTGTATTGGACGGATTCAAGTCTGATTCCCATAAAATAAATGCTGGTGTGCCCCAGGGCTCTGTTCTGTCTCCGACTCTTTTCCTCATTTTTATAAATGATCTTCTGTCTGTTACTTCTAATCCACTTAACTGTTTTGCTGACGACTCTACCCTCAGCTTTTCATATTCGTTCGATAATTCACGTCCTTCGCCTTCGGACGTACAATTGCAACGGTGCCGTATGTCAAGCTCATTAAACTCCGATTTATACAGCATTGTTAAATGGGGTAATAGGAATCGTGTGGAGTTTAATGCTTCGAAAACTCAATGCTGTCTTCTGTCGTTAAAGCTAAACATACCCCCAATGCCATTGTCCATGAATGGCACTTACATCGAAGAAACCGAAAAGCTCTCAGTACTCGGTATGTGTGTCAACGATGACCTCCGTTGGAACGACCATATATTTGAAATCGCTAAAAATGCTGCTAAGTGCTTAGGTTTTCTTTATCGGTGTAAGAAGTATTTTTCCCCATCTGATCTGGCTACAATTTATAAAGCGTTTATACGCCCTAAACTCGAGTATAACTCCCACCTCTGGGCAGGTGCTTCACAAACATCGCTTCACTTGCTTGATAGAATACAAAATAGAGCGTTAAGATTGATAGGAAATAGAACTGCCGCTGAAACAATTGCCCCTCTCGAACACCGACGCAATGTTTCATGTCTTTCCTTATTTTATCGGTTCTTTTATAAAAAATGTTCACTCGAGGTAGCCAGCTGCATTCCTCCCCTTAAAAGTTTCGCCCGTAATACTCGTCTTGCTAGGAATGCCCATCAGTTCACCCTTGAGCCCAATTTCGGACGTACCGTGAAATATAGAGATTCTTTTTTTAGCCGTACAACAAGACTTTGGAATGGTTTACCCGGCGAGATTTTCCCTTGCCATTTCAACTTGCAAACATTCAAAACCAATGTTAATCGACACCTCCTATCTCTCCCCTCCCTTTCTTCGTAATGCCCGCGCAGTGTGTTACATTATAAGGGAAACAAATAGTCCCTTGTGCGCGCGTTAATTATAAAAAAAAAAAAAAAAAAAAAAAATAGACAGAGAGATAGACAGACAGATAGACAGACAGACGGACATTTTTTGTCCATGACTTTTTTAGAGTTCTTTATGATCGTAATGTCATGTTTGATTGTTATCTCAATTTTTTTTTATACACAAATCCTAAACTTGCCTAATAATCCCTATAATCGTACATTTTCTTAAACTAAAGTGCTAAAACCGGATAAGAAAAAGAAAACAATAACTCCAGTCAGAGTCAAACTTCCAATGCAAACCCAACCTTAGTGTGAAAGAGCCTTAATTTTATAAACATTTTTGACTATCGTGTTTGTCTGCCTAATAATGTTAACCAATTAATGCCAACGTTAAAAGTCCATCTTTACAATAAACAAGTTAATTAGTTAATAATAATTTAAAACAAAATGTAAAAATTAAAATAAAGCCATTCTCCACCCGGAGTGCCATGTGGTTTTTAAAGAAAACGCCAACATTAATTCTTCTGCTCGGAAATTCCAAATTTGGCATCACTTTGATTTGGCTGATTTCGCCACATTCCTCTGTTTTGTTTTCTTCCACAGTATTAAAGTCACGATGGCTGATAAGCCATGGTGGTCCCGTGGAAGAAGAAGAAGTGAAAGAAGAGCTGTCGAAAATATATTAGTAAAAAAGCAAGAGGATTAAACTTCAGGACTAATTTTGCCGTTACAATTTATAGCATCTTTGACTGCAACATCTGGTAACTTCATTACTTTTGATTCCAATGCTATTATGACGCAATCTCCTTATTTTCCTCTTAGTAGTTCCAGTGTAGGACTTCTGTTGTTTTCGTTTCTTGGACCTTTAAGCAGTCTCAGGTTATCTGTCAATATTATAACACGTCCAATAGTGCCATAGTAGATTTGTGCAATGTAAATAACCTTATTAATTGCTGCTAATTCTTCAATGTAGCTGCCTCTTTAGGTAGAAGTCCTTACCAAACCGTAAGTGTTTGTGAATTGATCCCATTTAAGGACTGCATACGACGTGATATTTTCTTTATGTGTATAAAATATGTGATCAGGGTGGATATTTTCAATCATCTCCTGGTGGAACATTTGAGTTTGATCCGCTAGAGCCTTGCTGGCCAACTTAACAGGTCTTCTGTTAAGTTAAAATCAAAAAGACAAAGAAAGTTTGCCCCTTTTTTGCCTAAAAAAAAGTTCTTCAGAACCACCGTGGAGTAATAAATAGCTCATCTTAAAAAGCTTAGACGTAAAGCTTATCTATGCAAAATGCAAGAATTCAAAAAATGATCCTAATTAACTCAACTTTAGTTAACTTCGTAAGGATTTTGTCAGTCTCAGTCAGTAAATTTCTATACAGAGCATATACCTTGAAAATCGAGAGTAACATGAAAAGTAACAGCAAATCGTTTTGGTCATATATAAATTCGAAAGGAAAATCTATAGGAATTCCGAATTCTATATGTTCTAAGCTCAACGGTAAAATTATTTGCTGACTTCTTTCAATCGGTATTTTCCTTTTCAAGATTCAATAGCAGCTCATTTAACAACATGGTAAGTAAAATTGATCTTGGAAGTATCCAATTGAACCATAAAGAAATTATATCTGCGATTAATTCACTCAAGCCAAATTCAAATTCTGGTCCAGATGGAATATTCGACATAGTTTTAAAAAATTTTTGCAATTCAATTTATCTACCGTTGCTCACTATTTTCGATAAATCTCTTAGATGAGTGAAAACTCTCGCATCTCGTGCCTATTCACAAATCTGGTTCTAAGAATAATATTGAAAATTATAATTATTTGTAAACTAAACTTAACTATATCTGCTATTCGTAAATTATTTGAAAAAGGGAGACTTGATGTTCTTACATCTGAAACTTTGTGACCAGAATAGCATGGTTTTGTATCTGGTAGGTCTACTAAAATTAATTTAGTGCATTTTGTATCTTAGGTCACTAATTCTACAGCAGAAAAATTTCAAGTAGATGCTGTTTACACCGACTTCAGTAAGGCATTTGAAGCTGTAAACTATGAAACACTTGTAAACAAGCTTGAAGTATTTGGATTTCAATCTAGTTTGCTTATTTGGTCGTCATCTAACCTCACCCTCAGAAGTCAACAGGTGCAGACAAATAATAATACATGCTCTAGGAAAATTATTTGTTCATCAGGTGTTCCCCAGGCAAGCCACCTTGGCGCCCTCTTCTTCGTTATCTTTATTAATGATATTATTTCAGTAATTAAACATTGTGATTGCCTAATTTACGCCGATGATCTAAAACTCTTCTTAAAAATTAAAATCTTTGAAGATTGCCAGCTGATTCAGTCTGATCTTAATGGCTTGTCAGATTGGTGCCATATTAATGGTATTGAACTTAATATTAATAAATGCAATGCAATTTCTTTCTCGTGAAAATTTAATTTTGAATACTTAATTCCAAAGGCCAACTCGTTGATGGAATTCATCAAACTCAAACGAAATGCAAAGAGTTTCAGAGATCCTTAGGTTCTTCTTACATTATATACATCTCTTATTAGATGGATTCTAGAATACGCCGATATTATTTGGAGTCCAGCATTTAACGTTTACTCTGACCATCTAGAAAAAATTCAAAGAAAATTCACAAGATTCATATTCATTAAAATGCCCTGGAGTTTTTGTCTTGATTATAAGGCTAGATGCCAATTACTTGGCATAAAATCTCTTGAATCTAGAAGAAAAAATCATAGTGTTATGCTCATTAGAGATCTGCCGTGCTACCACATAAAGTTCTGGCACAGGTTCCAATTTATGTTCCCGCTAGAAAACTAGGAGCTAGATTTTTGTTATTTCAAAGAACGCATACAACCAGATCCAGATATGGAAGCAATGACGCCCTTACCCAGATCCATTGTATTTTTCAATGAAGTATCTCTAAACATTGATTTTTATGCCTTACACGTGAAAATTACTTATTAACATTTAAAATTATTTCTGGAGAGCCTACAATGATAAGTATCGATTAAAGTTTCCGTGTGTGGGGAACTAATTAATCACCTTTTTGGTCTCGTCAATGTTGAGGTGCTTCTCTAGAAATAATTGGGTCTCCATTTCTGGTATGAGCTGACCGGTTATTTAAAATAAATAACATCGCTACAGAACGTCTAAGCACCAGTAACCGAATTTCCATCTCCGTTCTTACAGTATCGCCTCGGACCTCGCTCTCTATTTCTTTTCATTTCACAGACAATGTTTTTCTCTCAGACTGCCTTTTTAACTGTGAAATCTTCTTTTTGTTCCTCGGAGCTCTTTGAAATCAACTTTGCGTGCCGATTTCTATGAGACTACTCTATTATAAAGTACGCAACATTCTTTCGTTCGCTTCGATGACTGCGATATCTTCAATCTGTCCTATTTCATAGGTTTCCTTTCCAGCGGATAGAAATCACAATTCGACAGGCCCGTTCCATCACCATCGACCAATTGCATGTACTTCCTTCTTTTTTAAGCTTGTTGAAAAGACAATACATTATCAGATCAAAAAGTATTTTGAGAAACGGAAACTTCTTAATAACGGGCAGATATGTAGTTATGTAGTACAATATGATTCACAGGCAATATGATGGTATATCAGATTAAATCAATCTTTTCTTCGATTTTAAAGAAGTAGAAGAAAGAAAAGGAAGACTTTGGCATTAAGTTAATTAGGAATAATCTTTTGGGTCGTCCGTCGTCCCATTTCTGTTTTTTTTTTTTGAAAATTTCCAGCCTTGTATTCACAAAACAAATACTGGTGTGCCCGAAGGCTGTGTTCTGTCTCCGACTTTTTTTTACATTTTCATCACTGATCTCTTGGCTCAGGCTTCTAATCCATTGAACCATTTTCTTGAGACAATACATTCAGCTTCTATAAGGCAAGTTTTGGACTAGTGAAAAAAAAAATTCTAACAATCAAACATTAAATTACGATGATAGAGAAGTCGAAAAAAGTGAGTCCGGAAATTCCGTCCGTCTGACTCTCTGTCTGTTCGCACCTCTACAGCCTAAGCGGATGGGCCGATTTGATTAAAGCTTTGTATTTAGTATGTATTTGGTAGTATCTCGAGGGGTGTTTTTCATTTTTGCTCTAGATTGAAATATAACAGTACAAAAAGTTTGATTTTCTCGAAAACGGCTCTAACGATTTTTATAAAACTTTCAGGGTGCTATTTTTTTACAACAATATATTTTTCAGTTAGAATGATTTTTTTTCGAAATTTGTTCTATAACGGTACCCCGTTTTTTTTCTTCGACTTTTTCGAGAACTGCTTAACCGCTTACAATCAAATCTGATATTCAGGAAGATGTAGATAACCAAACCGATTCGGCATACAAATATTTTGGAATAACTTTTTTTTTGCATTTTTAATAAATTTTTTAAATATTTTTTTTTCAAAAATCGATATTTTGAATACGGGCGTTTGAATTTTTTTCTTAGTTTTGGTTTAAATGTTAGTAATTTTTGTGTTTAAGTTTGCATTCTTTAATTTTTTTTTAATTTAAAAAAAAAGTTGTTAAATAAAAACCGTTTTATTTAAAAACTGTTCCTACGATTTAAAAAAAAAAATACGCTTGTTCACATTCTCTAAAGAAATAAAATGGCGTAAACTTTTTTCCGCTGAAAACTATTTTACGTACTTTTTTCAAATAATCAAAAGTCAGGAAAATCGAATAAGAACTTTGAAATTCCTTTAATATTTTTCAAATCTTATTCGAAGCTGTGACCGCACATAAGAGCAAGTACGTGGAATCCAGTCGTGCACTTTATATAATTGGTTTTCAAATCCACAACTCTAGCCAGAGTAGCATAATCATAAACACATTTAATTCCAATTTGACAGCATTGTACAAGGAGATTTCAGACACCCAGCCCAGACCTACAATATTGCCGATGCTGAAAATACTCGACAAATTGACCTTTTAAAAATAAGGTATGATTCTTAGCCATTGTCAAGATGAATCAATCGTAGGACACACACTCCGATTAGAATACGTACGTAATATCAATTACTAATATTTTTTTCGTCGAAAATTTTAAGAAAATTAGTTTAAATTTTCTAATTACATTTTTGGCAGAATTCATCTTTGTCCAATCTACAATATGCTGAGCTTGTGCCGTTATTTTTATTCACATTTTACGTTTACAATGTCATGACAGTGCTAGGAATGACCTCGTAATTATAATGGCACTTCATGGTACACACGTGTCCTAAAAATCATATTAAATTTTATTGCTTTAATTCTACAAAAGACTCCCAAACGAGCAATGCCAAATATTTCCCCCACACAAGATTTCTCTAAGCCAATCACGTGTCCAAAAAATAAATTGTCTGGATTCACTTAATTATATTATACAGCAGGCAATATTCGAAATCAAAATTCAGTTGAAAAAGTTGTCTCCACAGCACCAACAAAAAAAGGCAAAATAAAAGTCCACTCTAACTTTGGAAAAAGTTAACCCAAAATTCAATCAAATTCCAAGTCAATTTTCCACGGCGACCCAGAAAAAGAAAAAATCAACCCCGATAACACATTCTATGAATTTTTCATCAAGAGCCAGCATCAAGGGACTCCCCCAGCCGCAATCAAAGATCAATTCTCGTCAATCTAATTTGGGAAGGCCCTGTGACATTCTTCTCCTCCTTTATAGAGGTTGCTTTCTTATCTTTCTTACCTTTGACTGTTTTAATGGCTCATCATAAATCCGGCTAGTGAGAGTGTCCTTGCATAGGTTTAAAGGCTCAGAATGAGGACGGGTCATCTGAAATTCATTGTCAAAGTTCGGGGGATAGCGTGTGGAGTTTGTGTTTTTAGACGGACATCTCGACACCATTTATGAAACCCCCTTTGGCTAATAAAATGCAAATCGAATTTTACGTATGCAAGCGTTTGGTAAGGCTAACTTGGCGAAGCACGACAAGATGGCCTTTGAGCGTAGGTAAGTGGTTTGGAATAAAATATTCAATGAGATAGTGGATACAAGGAAGAGTTTGTACGCATAACGATTTGTATTTTCGTCCTCTCGTCCTTGGTTATATTCAAAGTTGGATTTTGTACCGTGTAGAGATTGCTGTTCATAGCACGGCAGGGCTAGGTGATTTGCGCACCAGTTAAGTTCCTTCTGTAGTCCTTATTGTTGCTTGGGCGTTGTTGGGGAAAATAATGAGTGTGTATGCACCGAGGGACTGTAAACTTTGAAGCTGAAAACTCCATCGGAAATGTTTAGATTTGCGGAAGAAAGTAACTCCAACTCCAACTTCGTTGGATAGAGGTTAGAAAAGCATATATATACATGTATTCATGCATGAACTGTGAAGCGCTTGAAGTTTAAAGTCAAAGTTTTTCAATAAATAAGAAATCGTCACCACTTAGAAGTTTTGGTGCGGAATTAAAATTATTTTTCGAAGAAAATCAAAACGTTTGCGTGTGAGAATAAAAGAGAGTTTAATGTAAATGCATACTTATATATCTGATATAAAGCGATGCAGAAATATTTAAATCAAAACGAAATATTTTTGTTGTATTTTTTAAAAGAAATTTTAAACCTAAAATATAAATATTAATTATTATAATTATTAAAATATTTAATTTCGGCAGTGAAATCAACTTATTGGCTATTAAATTAGTTTTCTGAATATAATTTGTTCATTCGTAAAAAATTCTTCGTTTTTCTTGCCAGACAACGCTCGAAAGAAGGTATGTGGGATTGGACAAATTTAACAAAGGTACCGTACAGTCCTACAGAGAAATAAATTGCACGACTGGATCGCACGTACTTACTCATATGTGGGTCACATTTTAGAATAAAATTTAAGAAAATTAAAGATAACATCAAAGCATTTTTTTCGAATTTTGTGACTTTTGATTGTTCGAAAAAAATACGTTATTTTGTATTGAGTGAAATAATTTAAACGCCTTCTTTAAAAATCGTTAAAAAGTGTGATTTTTTTAAATCTCAGGAGCGCTTTTTAAATAAAACGTTTTTTTCAACCAATTTTTTTTTAAATATACAAAAAATAATTAAAAAATGCAAACTTAAGCACAAATTTAATATTCATTTAAAACCAAAATTTAAAAAAAAATCACCTATCCGTTTTCAAAATATAAAATTATTATATATTTCGAAAAAAAATTATTGCAAAATTACTTAAGCTACCTACATCTTCTTGAATCTTCTTGAAGTCGAAGAAAAAAAACGGTCCTATGGGAGGTATCGTTTTTAGCCAACCATATCAAATATTTTTTTCTCAAAAATATAATGCATACCTACAGACTGATTTTTTTATAAAAATTCTTGGAGCCGTATTCAAGAAAAAATAAGCTTTTACATAACTGTTATTTGACAGGTACCGTTAATTTTTGAGCTAAAAAAAATTGAAAAAAACTCCTTAGAATGTCAAAATAACCTTAAGTTCTAAATTTCAAGACGATTGGCCCAACCGTTTAGGCTTCAGTCCAAAATATATCCGTAAAGACATAGACAGACATAAAGACAGACGGACAGAATTTTGCCAGTAGCTCAAATATGTTTCTCTATAATCGTAATGTCATGTTTGATTGTTATTTAAATTTTTTTTATTCTGCACGAATGCATAGCTTGCATAGTGGTACCTATAATCGCAAGTAAAACGATCGACACAAGTTACACACAACAACGAACCCTTATATGTGCCCACCAAAGAGTCAGTTGTAAAGTAGTCGTCAAACCCCCAACAAGTTATAGTATAGAAAAAACTTAACCTAAAGAGAAAATAAATTTATTTAAAATAGTATGTACTATTGTATTAACATCCACGAGTTTAATTTGTTTTTCGCATAACTAACTCATTTAAATCCAACAGGTATGTTTAGATTGTTGCGAACTAACTTACCTCTTTGATTAGTTAACTTGAATTCCTAACATTACGGATTAAACCATCAATACTCGAGTCTTATTTCTTATATCGAATACAATAAATTGGCAATTTGTGTTTCAACAATTGTAGTAGTTTCTGATCATTATGTCATTTCTGCTAATGGCATTATAATAGAATTCAGTTAAATAAAGAACACCCAGAACAACCGTTTGGCAAAAAGTATCAATTTTAATGAAAACTCGTAGTTCAAAGTAGGAAGCTAAGAGTTGTAAGTCTTAAATGTAAGTAAGCCAAGATGTCTCATGACCCCGCAAAAAGTTTTGGCAAAATTAAAAAAATGTAACGCTCATATTCTTAAAACTAAACTCTTCAATGACCAAAAAAATCGACAGACAATATTTAATTGTAAATGTAAGGTTTTGTAACCTTGCTATTTTTCCAGAGGGTAGTAAATTTAATGGACCAATTTTTGTTCACACTTGTGAAGTTGCAAAGGCATTGCAAAATCTTAATATGCACAAATCCGCTCTCTATTTAACTATATAGTCTCCCATGGCTTAGTGATAAGTGTGCCGGACTGCTAAGTGAAGGGTCTGCGTTCGACTCCCCTACAGAGCCACCTTACAATAAACTTTGTCTGGAAAAAGTGCGGACTCGGTGGTAAATTATAGGTCCATTCCATTCTTGCAGATTCACGACACAAACACACAGACAGGAATAGTTCAGAGTATAAGTCACTAGGTCTTGGCTTCTTAAACTACTGTCGTGTGCCAATAATTTTTTTTTTATTTAACCATTTTAAGTAACATTTTCTTTTATAATGGAACTGGTTGCTGCACGACACAAGTAAGGAGGATTAGAAAGATAGAAAAAAATGTTGTTGATGCAGTAGATCGAGAACTATTTTCTCACTTAAATTACAAGGACGACTCAAGCCTGATCTAGGACTGTAAAACATCGCTACCCAACCTGAGTTTCGAACTTATGATCTCTGGTTTACCAAGGAAACACTTTATCTACTGATATGCTGATTAAGGTTCACCTTAACATATTCCTCGAAGAGCGACAGCTTCTAAGAGAACGACAGTACGACTTTCGCAGCAATAGACTTATTGTTGATCTGCTAGTATATTTTTCCTCTTGTTTTTTACATACATCTTAGCATCATAGTTAAACTTTACAATTTTTTGCACATTGGTACATTTTTCATTTTTTCAATTTCTAAAAGCCTTCAGTGCGTTTTAAATCAAATGTTTTAAGGGAATCCAAAACTCCATTAATTCAAGCTAATAACACGTTTACGAATAATCAAAATTTATTACCAAAATTATTGGCCAGTGATGGAGTGCTTCAGAGCATTATCACAAATTTTCAGTCGTTATTTACATCCCACTACAAGAAAAGTCTAGTTGTTTGCTTCTAAAATATTACGTGCCAGTGGTGGCTGAAATATTTCGCCGATAATATTTCCATCATTCGATTTCAGGTGATTCCACAGCGTTTTTCAGAAGTGGTCATCTTTGAGATTTAATTACTTAGTCCTCCACGCCCTATTAACTTATGCATCAAAAACATTTTTCACTAAATCATGTTAGTCAAATAAGTGCGGGTATTAAGATAAGAATGATACATTGTGGTTCCTCCGCGTTACGCTGGAATACAGAAAAAGCAAATGAAACTCAGTTTATGGAAAAAAAACCACTCCAACATAAGAAGTGAAGTACATGCCTAAATTGAGGTCTATAAATCTGAAAAAAGCAATATCTGATAAGCTTAATGCCCGTAATAATTTATAGAATGATTTCCAAGACGCAAGTCATATCAAATTTTTGTTTTAAATTGTTCATACTTCCGGCTACTTTAATTGTATTTCAAAAGTTTGATATAGCATAGGTATCGCAAAATTATTTACAATATAGTTAAGTACGCCTCTAAAGTCTAAGGTGATTTAAATCATTGAAGTGTTATAGGTGAAGTGGTGCATACAATTTGAGACATAAGAACGATAAACTTAAACAATGTTAAAATTACAAATTATTTTCTACCTACCTTTAAAAAAAGCTTATATACGTATGCTCTTAGTGTTTTTTAAATAATAAATTAAATAATAAATTAATTTTAAATGACGATTACCAGTTTCGTTGCAATACAAAAAATGATTCAAATTTACTTTCCAACTGGAGCGTAAAATCTGTGAAATTCTGAAATTTGTTTGCTTTGTAGAAGCACAACCGTGCATGCAAAATGTTTGTTTTTTTTTCAATATCGTATAATTCTGCTTAAGCTCTTTGCATTTATATCTTTATTCTACAGTTAATTTTGATCCATCGAAACACCAGTAACCCATTAAAACGGAAAACAAATCTGAATCTTTTTAATAAATAAAATAAATAAAAATAGTACGCATACGTCATACGTAAACTGATTCTCACCCTGTTATAGACTTACGACATTGTATATACACTGCCTATAGTACTATCATGAAGCATCATTTTTTAGTTCTGAATTAAGTCGCAATAAGGTGTGCTGTAATTGCCAATTGGTGTGAATATAGAATAAGTACAGACAACAAAAGTATATTAAATACTGGTACAATATCGGTAAATGTTCTCTTCTCCACTATTTAGAGTTAGTTCTGAATCGACCAGGAAGATGGTCAGATTTTTCGAAAAATGACAACCATAAGAATACTATAGAAAATGTATATACAATGCTTACGAACACTTACGCTTTCTGTAAAACTGTGTAAGTTATTTTGCCAGTGCAGTGCACACATGGAATGATTTTATATCCAGATAAAAAATAAAATTATTGAAAAAGCAAGGAATTCAAATTTTCCACCAATTTTGAATTGGAAGAACGGATTGAAAAACTAATATTGGTAATTTTCTGGATTTGTACTTATACATTGGAAAAGCAGTTCATGAATATTTTATTTTCTATCAATTTGATTGAGCTGTGTGTTCTTGAAGTATGAAATAAAAGCAGTTTTCTCTCGAAAGAATACATCTGCATTCTCTTGTGCAGTCCAAAGGATTTTGACCACCAACTACAAGGTTTGCTCAAAACGCACACATTATTAATTATTATATTTATTATGGAACTTAATTTTCCTGTTTGGGAAGTATAAAAAGTTAAAGTTTCCTTCGGGAAGGTTTATAAAAATACAGAATAAAATACAGAATATGTTTAATGTTGTCTTCGTTTACCTATTTTCAATTTAGGAGAACATTATAGTGCGTGTCATTCCAATCACATAGCCAACCAAACAGTTTTCATACAATCAATCAAAATCAATAGCAGTAACAATTATTAATAAAAGAAAAATTAATATACATTTTCCTAATTTCTAAAAAAAATCGGAATAAGTTCTTTTTCATTTTTTTCTAAAATGTCGAGTTTGAAATAATTTTTTTTTAAATTATTAATAAAAAGTACTCATTATAAAAATAATATTCAAAAAAGATATAGTACATTATTTTAGATATTGCCGTTATTTTGAAAAATAATTTTTTCCAATTCGATTACCTTTTTTTATAAAAAAAATTTCTCCTCTTTCCTAAATCGGGTTTGATAGACCCCCCTCATGTAGTAAAAAACAATTCTTTTTTTTATCACTCTACAAGAATTTGTTATTATTTTGCGGCGCCAAAGTTATTCGGCTCTACCCTTAATGTTTTAATAGTAAGACCACGTGAAGACCAAACAAATTATAAAAAATGGATTTGGTAAAACTAAACTACATAATATCATATAGTTTTCAGCGTTCAATTGATTTAATAGGGTAACAAATATTAAAAGCAAATTTAGTACACATTGTTTCAATTTAAAAAAAAAAAATTATATGAACTTATTTTTTTAATTTTTTTCCGAAATTTTGAGTTTGAAGTAAGTTTTTTCAAAAGTTTTTATAGATATTTAAAAATTTTAAAAGTTCTATGATAGAACAGACTTTTATCTTTAAAATAAGCTACAGCGCATTGATTTAAGTGTTACTGTTGTTTTTAAATGTTTTTTTTTTATTTCCAATGCAAGTGCTTTTTTAGACAATTGGGGAGAGATAGACCCCTCTAGTAATTTTGTTTGTATTTAGTCCTATTATCATCTCTTTTTAATTTGCCGTGCCAAAGTTATCGTACTCTTGCCCTTTTTTTGCTTTGCATCAAAATCATAATTATAAAAAAATTATTATTGTTTTAGAATTTTTCATTGATTGTGCAATATTTTTGTTTCGTCGTCATTATTATCCATTGTTATTGTTTCTCATTACTTGCTAATAAGAAAATTAAGAGAGGAGTTAGAAAAGACCACTGACTTGGACATTGTATTTACAAAAGTCTTTAGCAAAACCAAACAAGAATGTAAGCTTCCCAACCACTAAGCGTTGTCTAAAAGCAGACAAATCAAAGCCATTAACATCAAAGGCATCTATTTCAAAACTAACAACAATAAAGCAACGCCAACAGGCAACAGCAAATCAAACCAAAGAATCCAGTTCTGAATCCATGTCGACATAGAAATGTATCGACATTTTTAACTGTCAGCTGTCAAGGCAACCAATACCCTTGATAATGTCAATCATACTCAAACCATTAACTTAAGCGATCAGCAGACAAGAACATACCAAACAATTAGAACATAATATCGAATAGACAAAATGTTGGCCAACACAGATTTGCCTTCAAGGAAGACAGAAAGTGCACTGTTCAATTAAAAACAAAATAAAACGAAATCCAATCTTTAATCAATCTGAAGACATTTAAAAACAATAAATATTATTGGATTTCGGGTTATTAAAGTCTTCTTCTTGTGATGCAAAGTGGACAAGATTTCAACATTCAATCAAAATCAGGATTAAAATTTTGCTAGTAGAAGCAAAAAATTGAGAAACATTTATCTCGAATGCTAACACCCAAGTCCACTTACTATTAAACTTTCGGCTACGTTTTCATCGGTGCCGTAAAATAACGCCGAGCAAAATAACGCCGAATTCCATAATTTGGCGTTATTTAACAATAACAAAGTGAAATAACGCCGAAAATAGCATGTTAAATAAAGCCGATTTCAGACAGAAGCGAAAGTGACAATTTTAATTTAATTTACATCGTTGTAAAAGTAAGATAAGTATGGAGGACATGCTGCCCTTGCAACCCCTTTGCTTGGGATCGCTATAGGATTTGGAGTAGGTGCGACGTACGAGTTTAAGTATATGCAAAGATTTCCTTATATCCTAAAGAATCCTTAAAAACAAAAGTAATATAGCATAAACACAACATCGGACAGCTACAAAGACACAAGACAATAATATCCCGCAAATATATTCAGTATTGGGTTGGAGAACATCAGGACTTTCCTATTCTTGCTCGGATTTGTTACCTTCAAATATAGCTTCTTGCGGAAACATATGTACACATATCTCATTTTTACTTGCGATTATAGGTATGTACATTCGTTCTGCATTCGTGCAGATTAAAAAAATATTGAGATAACACTTAAACACCAATTATAATAAAAAAAATGTGGCGTGGGCCATATTTTGATGAAACTTACTTACTTAGGGGGCGCTACAGTTCGGGACGAACCTGGGCCTCAACCAACATGCCTCTCCAGCCAGCTCGATCTTTGGCTAGCTGAGCGCGACACCTAAGGCGAGGTCTTCCTTGACTGCGTCTACCCTCTGGGATGGAATCGAAGATCCTGCGAGCCGGAGCAGTGTGGTCTTTTCGCTCTACATGACCTAGCCATCTTAAACGTGATATGCGTATTTTTTTTGACCAGGTCAATGTCGCTGTACAGGTCGTATAGTTAATGGTTGAACCTTCTCCTCCAAAGCCCGTTAACGCAGATAGGGCCAAAAACCCTTCGAAGAATCTTACGTTAGAAACGACTAAGGATATCTTCATCCGCTTTAGATAGAGTCCATGCCTCGGCGCCATAGAGCAGGACTGGGATGATAAACGTCTGATACAGAGTCTCCTTTGTCTTTCGAGAGAGGGCTTTGCTACTCAATTGCCTTCCTAGCCCATAGAAACAGCGATTGGCAAGAGTAATTCTTCGCTTTATTTCTGACGAGATGTTGTTGTCAGATGTTATAGCGGATCCGAGGTACACAAAGTCCCTAACTACCTCAAAATTGTACGTGTCTATTCTGATGTTTTGTCCAATCCGCCGGTGTTGTGTGTCCCTTTTTGTGGACAGCAGGTACTTCGTTTTGGCCTCATTGACTGCTAGTCCCATCTTAGCTGCTTCAACTTCAATGCTAGCAAACGTTCCAGTGACAGCTCGCCGAGATCTGCCAATGATGTCGTCAGCGTATGCTAGCAATTGCACAGACTTGAAAAAAATTGACTTGCGAGTTTCTTATAATTTTTTCAAGTATTAAGTTGAAGAAATCGCACTATAGCGCATCATCTTGTCGGAATCCTTTTTTGACGTCAAAAGCTTCTGTGAGGTCAATACCAACCTTGACGGAGCAGCGAGAGTTCTCCATCGTCATCCTGCACAGTCGGACGAGTTTTGTGGGAATGCCAAAACCTGTCATGGCTCTGTATAGCTCGTCTCTATAAATGCTATCGTACGCGGCCTTAAAATCGATAAAGAGGTGGTGGGTATCGATTTGGAATTCTTGGGAAGTTTCCAGCATCTGCCGTAGCGTGAACATTTGATCGATTGTGGACTTTCCTGGTCTGAAACCACACTAATAGGGGCCAATCAGGTTACTGACGAAAGGTTTCAGGCGTTCACATAGTACGGCAGAGAGGATCTTGTAGGCGATATTCAGGAGACTAATTCATCTATAGTTGGCGCAGTTTAGAGGGTCTCCTTTCTTCTGACGATTCCTAAGTAGGCAGCAAAAATAATTTCAAATTAAAATATTTTCGAAAACTATTTTTTTTTGTATTTTTAATATTGTTTTTAAATATTTTTTTTTTATTTTTGAAAAATCAATATTTTAAAAACGGGTACGTGAATTGTTTTCGTAAATGTAAGGTCTTTTTGTGCTTAAATTTACATTTATAAAATATTATTTTCTAATTTTTAAAAAAAAAGTTGTTAAATAAAAACCGTTTTTTTTTTAACCGTCCCTACGATTTTGAAAAAAAAATCACACTTTTTCAGGTTTTTTTAAGGAAATAAATGGTGTTTTTATTTTTTCGCTGAAAACTATTTTACATATTGCATCAAGCAATCAAGAGGCAAAAAAGTCGAATAAAAATTTTGAAGTTCCCTTAATATTTTTCAAATTTTATTCGAAGCTGTGATCGAACATAATCATAATCAAAATCACAAATGTGATTCTTCTAGGGATGCGTGCTTTTATTCCTAACAGAGTAAAAAGTATCAAGCCTAGAGAAAAGTCCTGGTTTCCTGAGTGTAAAGAAGCTATCAGGCTCGAAGAAGTAAGTTTCCGATCCTACAAAGCCAGCCCTACAGTACAGAGGAAAATCGGAAAAAGCACAAACAAGTCTACACATTTCAGGAAGAGTACGGTAAAAATATTAACGAATTCTTGTAGAGAAACTTAACAAGTATTTTTTTTTACTATAAGAGGGGATCTAAAACTCCTCTTTTAGGTAGGAGGTACAATTTTCTTAAAATTAACTTAAACTGAAAAAAAAACAATTATTCAATAAAGACGGCAAAACTTACAATTAAAAGTTATATTTTTTCTGAAAGATAGAAATCCGCATATATTTTAAGTTTTTAAAACAGGTTAATTTGGTTAATAGTTTTTGGAAAAAATAACTTCAAACTCAAAAAAACAACAATACGTTCTCCTAAGTATATACAAAGTTTCTCTAAATCTTTAGATAACCCAACCTAGCACTCACCCCATGCCCCCTCTTACCTATCTCACTTCTTGTAAGCCATTAACTTATAATACCTATCCAATCACGTAATCACGTAAATACCAAATTTTGAATTTTCTGAAAAACTTGCAGTCTTAGAATTATCTAATGTTAGGTCAATAATAAATATATAGGAGTAACAATATAATAGGAAATTTAATACATATTTTCCTTATTTCTAAAAAAAAAAATCTTTTTAATTTTTTTTCCAAAATGTTTAAAATATTTTTTTTAATTATCAATAAAAAGTACTTAATATAAAAATAATATGATATAGTAGACATATGGCTTTAAAAAAAGATATAGCACATTAGGTCTGTTTCCGACTTTTTGGAAGAAAGTTTGAGAAAAAGTTTGGGCACGAGCTTTTTGATGTTGTTTTTGTAATTTTCTGCCCGAGCTTAAAAGTAAAGAAACGCATTTTGGACTGTTTCTGGTTAAATGTCATGCATGACAAGCTAATTGTAAGTAGACGAAAATGGAAATGAAATCAATCGAAAGAATTAAAGAAAAAATTAAAGCATTAACAATCAAAGCGTGAAACAAAATAATCAAACAAATAAAATTTAACAAATAAATTCACAATTCACAGACTTTTAAATTCAAACTCAGCAATTTTTCGATCAGCTGATTTCGTGTTTGACAAGCAAGAAAGTGCAGTAGCTAAATTGTTCGGGTAGATTCTTGCTGGAGGGGAAATGAAAAAATGTCAAAAGCTCTGGTGTTTTCGTGCCAGAAAAAAGTAAAGAAACACTTTTTGGGTAGATTTGGGTAGTTTTGGGTAGATTTGGGTAGATTCGTGTGAGTACGGAAACAGACTTATTATTGTAGATATTGCCGTTGTTTTGAAATATATTTATTTTCTAAATGGGAGTTGATAGACATCCCTCTTGTAGTAAAAAATACTCGTTTTTTATCTCTTTACAAGAATCCGTCATTATTTTGCCTAGCCAAAGTTATTCGACTCTACCTGAAATGTTTAAGGAGTAAGACCACGTGAATAACAAACAAATTATAAAAATGGATTTGATAAATTTCAATTTTTCCGAAACTAAAATACATAATATCATCTAGTTTTCAGTGTTTAATTAAGAATTAATAGAAGTAACATATATTCAAAGCAACCTTAGCAACCTTTTTTAGAAAAAAAATAATATGAACTAATTTTTATTAAATTTTGTTTTCTGAAATTTTCAGTTTAAAGCAAGTTTTTTTCAAAAGTTTTAAATATATAAATATTTAAAAAACTATACGATAGAACAGACTTTTATCTTTAAAATATGCTGCAACACGTTATTTTAAGTGTTGACGTTGTTTTTATAAATATTTTTTCCAATGCAAGTACTTTTTTAGAAAATTGCCCAGAGTTTTTTTTTATATTATGCAAGCGCGAAAGGGGTTATTTTCGATAAAAATGTGAAAGACGCGTTATATTTGGACGGTGTTCAAGAGATGTAATTGAAACCGTAATTTGTCTATCACCTTTTTAATTTTAAAGCTCTTTTTTAGATGCGATCCAGAAAACTCAAGTGCGTTATGAGAGCACCTGCCCAAATGTGGGAATTATACTCAAGTTTTGGTCGAATATATGCTGCATATACTGAAGCCTGATCAGACGGGATGAAGAACTGCTTGTATCGTCGAAGGAAACCTCGCAGCATTCTTGGCGACGTCAAATATGTGGTCATTTCACAGAAAATGGCCTGTAATGCACATACAAAGAACAGATAGGTTTTCAGTTTCTTCGATGCAAGTATAACCCATATTTAGTGGCATTGGATGTATGTTCCGTTAACGACAAGAGACAACACTTTGTTTTTGAAGCATTAAATTCTATAAACTTATCATACGCTGCCGTTGCAGTTCCATATTTAAAGAACATAATTGTGAATCTGGAAATGAATATGAAAAGCTGAGAGTACTGTCTTCAGCAAAACAATTGATTGGATTAGTTGTTTCAGATAATAAGTCATTAATAAGCCGTACTGCTGGTCATTAAAAAGATTTCGTTCTTCAAAATATTTTTTTTAAGCTAAAAATTAATCAGCATTCCCATTACTTTAGAAAGAAGGGAAGTTAGTGCAATTGGTCGATAGTTTGATGGAGGAGAAGATTCCCCTTTTTTAGGGATAGACACAACAAATGCTGTTTTCCGTGCACTCGGAAAGAGTCCAGAGGAAAAGGACAGATTGCAAAGCAAACACCAAGAACACCTCTTCAGAACAATAGCGGATACTATCCGGGCCAGCGGATTTGTGTATACTGAGATCTTTCAATACTCTTGCGACTGAACGAGTGCGAAAAAAGATTTGGCCCATAAAATCATTTACGCTCTCGAGTACAAGAGGAGTTCTGTCACCTGCTGGCAGAGCGTTGAGATTTCCGCAAATTGGGCTGCAAACAGATCTGCCTTATCTTAAGAACTGACAGCAGGATTATCATTGAAGACGAGCGTAGAAACCGATAATGGCGAAGAGCTCTTTACATTTTACAAAGGACCAAACATTTGTACTACCTTTGTGACATTGAAGTATTTTTGCCGAATTTTTTGTTCATGTAAAAATTTAGTTTTACGGATAGCTACGGTGGTGTTGGCTTTGTAACAACGGAAACTTACATTTTTAACCTAATAACCTTTCTACAGCCCGAATCAAACCATGAGTTCTTCTTAGGTTTGATACTCTTCGACCTATTTGGAATAAAATTTCTCATTCCTAAAAGAATTCGTAACCATATCTGCGCTGGCATCAATTTCACTATCGAGGAAGCATGATGACAAGTTAAAGGTCCTGAAAAAAAGTTATTGAGACCGTCCCAGTTGGCTTTCTCGGTATTGCCAAAAGGTTCTCCCAGGGTTTTTTCCTTACTGAATTAAGTTGGCACAAGAAATTCACAGAAATGATATAATGGTCAGATGTGCCTAGAGGCGGTAATACACGAATTGTGCATTTATCAGGATCAGAGGTAAGAAACAAGACTAGGGTGTTGACGGTTTGGCCTGTAATGTCAGGAATTCGGGTTGGCTCATCGACAAGCTGAGTAAGGGGGTTTAACTCAGCAAAAATCTCAACATACCTTCCTTCGGGTGTTGTCTGGCCAGCGAAGCCAACTAGAATCGTATACATTGATATCGCCCGTACAC
This sequence comes from Platycheirus rosarum, assembly GCA_963971375.1. NCBI lineage: Eukaryota > Metazoa > Arthropoda > Insecta > Diptera > Syrphidae > Platycheirus > Platycheirus rosarum. The sequence goes on along the minus strand of OZ020509.1, from coordinate 49,955,200 downwards.
ATAGTAAAATGTTGTTGTATTTAGTCCTTCTATTGGAATCCGTTATTATTTTGCGGCGCGAAAGTTATCGTACTCTTGCCGAAATCAATAATGCTGCGCATTAAAGCAACCGCTCACATATTTTCGTTACTTGAACAACGTCGCAATGTCTCCCGTCCCTACCAATCTAGCAATGTAGAATGTTGTGAATCTGGAAGTTTGAGTGGGGTACTTCAGCTCTACTCAGTTCCAAATAAGCAATAAGACACTAATTCAACACGAGTTTATTCATAAATCCTATACATAAAATGCGTCAAGATGCTTTAGAGTTTAAGACGTGAATACAGTTTTCTGACCCTATTTTTTATATCGGATTTTGAATTTTTTGTTTGGGCTTACAAGAAAATCAAAATGGAAACACATTGTGCGTCTTTTAAGTGACAAGTGATATCACGGCATTAGTTAAGGCATATCATTAAAAGTGGGAAGCCATCAAGTCCCTAACCTGCTACATAAGTCCTCCACACAACGTATAAAAAGTACGCCTCGCCTTTTTTCCCGTTTTGAATTGCGTGTTTACCATCAACTTTTCACTTAAAAGCTTGAAAACCCTTCAACAGTATTAATTATTTTGATAACTTGTATCAAGCATCCAGATTTACATTCCATCACTCATACTTCCCGTATGTAAGTCGGCCTTCCCCGCCGCCACCTGCCTGCCGGTACCTTGCCATCACTTTAGGTGAAGTTGTTAGGCAAAAGTGTTTCGTTCTGTTTACAGGCGTTATACTTGTCGCTGTCGTCAACAGCATTAGATGGGACAGCACTGTCTACATACATACATGTACACCATGGCAACATTAAAAAACGATATGATGATGATGACGGCAAGGACGACACCTTGCTAGGGTTCATTATGCAAATGTGCGAGGGTTTGGATCCCTCAAGTGAGAAACTTTTAATAACTCGGTTTGGGTTCCTTAAAAATGTATACCCACTCATATAAACCTGAGAAGGAAATTTGACGTTAAATATGTTAGAAATTTACCACATCATTCTCCTCCTAATAGAAGTTCCTTGTAATTGTTAAAATAACGCACTAACACTCGGTAAATATAATTTCAAGGACATTAGTAGCGAGATTATGCTATCGTTGTTTGTATCAGACGAGCAATTATCCTGAAAAACATTCGTAATACTTCAAAATGGGGATAATTATCCGCTTTAAATGGATGCCAGCCATGGAATCATATGATTGCGATGCCATACACCAGAGAACCAACAAAAGGAAGGGTCATTTTATTGATTGCTTAGCTTTGTTTTCCATCATTCCAGATCGAGGACCTCTATATGAGGATACTGTGACACAAGGACCACAACGGCATCCTTTTGCCGTACAACTCTCTTGAGAATCTTGGGCGAAGAAAACAGCAGCCATAAGTAGGTGCTCAATCGCACTGTCCTAGTGTGGCATCATTGAAAGACACTCGTGATGGATGAGTGGATGTGGGAAAGTGGCACACTTAACTGGTCGACATTGGTGATCTATTGGCTGGAAGCGAGACAAAGCAGACGGAGAACAGCGTCCAGATAGAGCAATTAATAAGGAAGTCCTTGTGTTTATGGGAAGCACTCGTTTGAGGCGATTGACGGCTGGAGTGATGGCATTGATGGTGATGCTGAGTGTGTCCTTGTGCCACTGGCAATGGAGCAGATGCAAGCGGTCATGAACTGCTATATCGGATGTGAATTGTATCGATTGCGGAGCAGAGCTTCTGAAAATATGTGTCAAGTTTTTGTATAGGTTTTTGATTAAGGCAATAAGTCAATGGAGAGGTGGACAGCTCTATTTATCGGCAACTGCTCTTGGTAGATGGCTGCGCAAGATTCAATTTCTGCATTTAGATGACGTAAGTACTTTAGGATACAAATTGAATCCGCAGCTAAGTGCAGGGATAAATCAGAAGCAATATTTTATATGGATAGAAAGTTATTGCAGCATTTATAACTGATGTTTTTGTGTTCTATGAATTTGCATTAAATAATGAGACTAAGATCAAAATTCAATATAAACACATTTTTGGATTGACTCTAAGAAAGAGAATTACCACACAAGACAGGGTTTTTGCACATGGTGCTATATAAACATTCTACGGAGTATTGAGAGTATTGTTTTTTTGACTGCGCCATGTACATTTTATGCAACTGCTTCCATAAACTATCATGAGTAGTATTGTAATTCTTCCAAAGGCTCTTTTATCGTTGAACTTTATTTTGCTAAGATCAAGTAGTTTATTTACAAGGCCCTTCTTGCTTATATGGCTTATCGTATTACTCCTGATTGTAGGCATTATATGATCACTAACTTTGACGCCAATATTATACCATTATAAACGATGTTAAAAAAATAAACAAACAAAAATCTTCTTTAGCCGCCTGGGTGCTTAACCAGCTGTCTTCAGTTTTGCACTTGAATTTGTTTGGGGTCCTCATCTTCTTGCGTGCGCTCTACGTCCCTCTGGGGTGGAATCGAAAATTGTCTAGGCCTTTCATGTTGGCTTGAGACTAATGCTCTACTTTTCAAGGCTATGTACTTTTTAAGCTTAAGCTTAGATATAGTTAGCTTAATTTTGTTCAGATAGGATGGGCGGAAATCTTGTTCTACATACTGCCTGATAGTGTAGTTTGCTTGGTCATCGCCATTATGCAGTCCGCATAGTAAGTTTTTTTCAATATTCTCAGCTTCGACTTTGGTTCTATTAAGATCTTTTTGCAAGCTTCGGTTCAAACTCTGTAGCCTTAATATGGGAAGGAAGGGGGGGGGGCTGTTCTATGTAAAAATGCGTTGGACTTTTTCGCCAAAAAGTGCTGCATTTACAATTTTCGAATATTTTAATGAAATGAATGGTTATCGATTGGAAATATCGAACCGTAACCGCTATTTTATCGTAAGCGAAATTTACCAAATCAAGTTAATAATGCAATTCTATAGCTTATGCTTTAACTCATGCATCCTTCTCATTAGTTTTTCAGTAAGACTTTTTTACAAAGAGTTACAGAGAAAAAAATGTATCGTAACCGACATTCATATTTTCTGCTCGGTTGTTCGGTCCGTTAGAAGCCCAGGAAAAATTAAAAAAAAATGTTTCCTCTAAAATTTACATATTGTCGCTTACGATAAAAAATGGGTTAGGGCTCGATATGTTGAGTCAAATATTGGTTTAGCTTAAAATCTCTGTGTCTCAAAACCGCCAAGAAAACGTAAAATTTATAAGAAAGACACTTGTTTTAACCAATGGGAAATGCGTTTAATATATTTTTCTTACATTTTATTATACTTTTTTATACATTTTAAATTTGAGACCCGGGAAATTGGTTAAAATAGCTTTGAAATTATTGAAATAACTTTTTTATAAAATGCAAATATATTTTTGAGATATCCGTTTTAGAATTTTTTTACTTTGTAACATACTTAAAAATGCAATTGAAAATGTCCATATTTGTGATTACCTTCAATTCGAATTTGTTACATTGGTTTCTTTTGCCATTCCTCAAAGGGCTTTTACAATTTAGTTTTTTAGGAGTGGGTACTTGTCATATTACCGTTAAGGAACATTTCTATTTTAAAGGCTTTAACCATTTTGATGAAAATTTTTGAGATTATTTTTGTAAATATTTGCTATCATTTGATCAAAATCTAATTTACGGGACAAGTCTATTAACGGTACCATTCATTTAATGATTTTTTTATTTTTGACTTTCTTTGTAACGGTTGATTGGCTTTTATTAAATTTTATATTTGAAAGTATCTAGTCTAGATTGACAAATTTATTCTGCATACAAGATGTATATATGATAATCCTGAATTAGACATATATAGATATTGTAAATCTATTTAATTGTTAATAGTAAATTTTATTTATGTTAAATTTACGTACATTATACAATAAACATTTACATCGAATTATATACATTTAATATATGTATACGAAATATGTACAAAACGATAAAGATGAATCCAATTGCATTGCTGTTAACATGACGTATTTATATACGTGTATTGAACGCTAAATTTTTGGCCAGTATCTCTATAATATATATATATATTTTACGTATATGTATATATATCATACGGATATTAGCTGGACATTTAGCTTTTCAGTATACGTATATGGCGACGTCGTTTTTATGTTTAATTAACGTCGATGCTCTATCTGGGAATAATTCGAATAACGACATTTAGCTTTTCAGTATACGTATATGGCGACGTCGTTTTTATGTTTAATTAACGTCGATGCTCTATGTGGGAATAATTCGAATAACTTTTTTTTCTATTTATAATTAACTGGATTTTTTTTTTAATTTTCAATATTTTTAAAACTAAGCAATAATTTATATTTTAAGTTGTATGTATGATCAGTTATATATAATAATAATCTTTAAAAACCTGCCCACAGAAATTTCAAAATTTGTTTTTCATAAAACTAAAATATTAAAACAGGTTTTTATCAAAATCCTTCCTACAATTTTCGAAATACTTTTTTTTTCAAAAATATGTTTTATTATATTACATTAAATTGTTCATTATATTGAGACTAAAAGCCTTTTGCCTAAGTCTGCTTTCAACGACAACTTCAACTTCTGTTTTTTATCTGTAGCAGTTGCATTGGTAAAACTGCAGTTTTTACTTGCGATTATACTTACAGGCAAGTTTAGGATTCGTGAAAATAAAAAAAATTAAGATAACAATCAAACATGCGGTTAGGATCATAGAGAAGCCTAAAAAAGTTATTTACAGAAAATGTCTGTATGTCTGTCTATCTGTCAGTCTGTCTGTCCGTCTGTATATATGATTAACTTCAAATTTGGTACATGTGGTTCTTTTTTCATTCCTGTCAGGGAAAATTGAATTTTTATGTTAAGGCCTAAAAATAACGTTACCTGCCATATAACAGTTAAGATAAAGCTTATTTTTCCTATAACCTATAACGATTTTAATGAATTTTTTGGAGATTTTTTTGTAGGTATTTACTATGATTTTGTTAAAACAAAATTTACGGGAAAGGTCTATTAACGGTACCTTTCATATAACAGTTATTTTAATTTTCGGCGTTCTCGGTAACGGCTCATTGGATTGCAATAGAATTGTTTATTTAAAAAGATTTTAAAACTAAATTAATTCTGCATAATTTTGAAAAAATAATTTTTTTGTATTTAACATAAATTTTTGATTTTTTTTTTTTGAAAATTTAATATTTTAAAAACTATTCAAAATAATAATTTTTAATTTTATAATTTTCTGTATACTAATAAACTCTAAAAAGCTGCATACCAAATTCTGAAAAAAAAACATTTTCCAAAAACTACAAATAAAAAAACAGGATTTTATCAAAATCCATCCTACAATTTTCGAAATACATACTATTTTCATAAATTCAATAATATTTAAGATGATTTATGGCGTAATCCATTCTAAACTAAAACTGATAATTTTTGTGGTTTTGGCACTTTGTATATGTTCAGACCGTGCGATTTTTCTATATAAATGTTATTTGTTTCTGTTAAAGATCTTGTCTTCCAAAGTGATTCTGCACATCAGAGCAAGTACGAGACTACCCCAATACAGGCAATTTTCCAACACGGACTTTAACTTCTTGTGGCTCAAATTCACTGTCCGCAAGCATGTCATTCATAATTGTTTTATTGACAGGAGTCCAAATCTCGACAGTAGTTCGACTTGTAACGAGTTTGATGCGCTGTCTGATTCCATTTCTCCGCTCCGCTATTCTGGTCAGACAACACCCGAAGGTAGGTATGTCGAGCTTTTTGGCCGGGTTACATCACCTTACCCAAATGATCGGTGTGCCAACGCGTATACCGGATGTTACCTCTCACCCTGATAAATATACCATTAGTGTAATTTCTCCATTTGGCACTTCGGATCATTGTGTCATTTCAGCTAATTTCTCATCCTCCACCCATCCAGTTAAAGAAAAACTTCCCACCAGGACCGTTTGGCAATACGAGAAAGCCAACTGGGACGGCCTGAATATTTTTTTTCGAAACTTAAACTGGTCACTATGCTTCCTCGATAGTGACATTGATGCCAGTGCTGAAATGATCACAAATGTGATTCTTCTAGGATGCGTGCTTTTATTCCTAACAGAGTAAAAAGTATCAAACCTAAAGAAAAGTCTTGGTTTAATTCTGAGTGTAAAGAAGCTATCAGGCTCAAAGAAGTAAGTTTCCGTTCTTACAAAGCCAACCCTAGAGAGGAAAATCGGAAAAAGCACAAACAAGCAAGAAACTCATGCAACTCCATTATTGAAAGAACCAAATTTTTGCATGACCAAAAATTACGGCAAAAAATTCTGCGTGTCCCAAAGGCAGTAAAAATTTTTGGTCATTTGTAAAAAATATTAAAAACTCCTCAACATCTTCGGTTCCAACGCTCATCGACAATAACAAACCAATTGTTTACTCTTCAGAGAAGGCAAACTTTCTCGCCGCCCATTTCGCTGCCAGTTCCACGCTGCCTCACAGCAACGTTGCCCCTCCTGTGCTTGAGAATGTAAATTTTTCCATGGGACAGATTATTTTCCTCACTCGTATAGCAGCAAGAGTTCTCAAAATCTCGATACACACAAATCCCGGATGGTATACCCCCAATTTTTTTGAAGAGGTGTTCTTCCACACTGGCAAAGCCACTGCGAAAGCTTTTCCATCGCTCCTATTCTTCCTTGCCATTTTGATCTGCAAGCATTCAAAACCAATGTTAATTGACACCTCCTATCCATCCCCTCCCCATCTTCCTAATGCACGAGCAATGTGTTCTACATTAAAAGGGAAACAAATAGTTCCTTGCGAGCGCGTTAATTATTAAAAAAAAAAATCTGTTAAAAATCAAATTTTCAAATCTGAAAATGTATTCGAGGAAATGGAACCAACACAAATGACAAATAAATTATTCTTGCAACATTCCTATACAATTCAGCGGAATCTCCGTTAAATATCAACGCAATTTGCAGAAACATATGTAATATAAATAATTTGTGCATCAACTTCAAGATTAAATAATATTAATCCAACAAAGCTATTGTTACGTTACAACCATAGCCAACTGATTCAGAATTATTTGCCGAATTCCGATTTATTCAAGTATTTGTGTTCGTTCTCTATGCTTGAAAATCCTCCTATCCACATCCACATTCGGTTCGAAACTCAAAAACAATTCATATTCAGAAACCCTAATTTCCATGATGCTGTTGATGACGCTGATGATGGCATCATTCTTCAGTTAGCCCGCAGATATTCAACAATCTCACATCCGTCCATTCATTTCATCGCATCTCATCTTATTTTCATCTCTTCGTCTTCCGTTGCGTCCATGTTTATTTCCGAAAATCAAATCTCACTTTTTCCCGTGGTCATGACGCATGTTTAGTGTTGCTGCTTGCATAGCAAAGAGACGCCAGACTTATATGAATAGATAGATAGATATACTCCATCTAAGGTCCAGGCTACACGTTCATATAACCTAAAATATTATGTTAAGCAAATAAAAATTCCATACCAAATATCTCTGGATAACCCTAGTAAACGTTTTCCTGCTTTATTTCGGTTTTAATATTTTCACCCGAGGGCTGGTGTTTAGACGCTTCCTCAATGTACGACAATTTCTGTTATAATGGCGGCAATGGTCTCATCTCTTGCTGGAGGCCAGTTTTTAAGTCAGAGTCATGGAACCAACCCACATGATTTTTTGTTCGCACAAGTTACACGAGTCAGGACAATTGTCTTTGGGATATATTATGTATTTTTTTTTTTTTTTAGAAATGCAAAGAAAACCAAATGTTTAACGCTCTAGGGCTGAAAAACTGTTCTGCAGTGCTGGAACAGTTGTTATTGCCTATCCTCAACGTAATAAAAGAATAGTCATAGTCGTCGTTGTCGTGACATCGTATTCCATTCATTACCACACGGTCGGAACTTTGAATGCTATGCATCACTGTCAGTCTCTTCCCTGCTGCTAGCATTATTCTAGAGAAGAGCAGTGTCATGTCCACATATTTTCTTTAATTGAATTTAATTGGAGCTGATTGTTTAATGGGACGGGGAACGATAAAAAATAGAAAAATATTTGTTTGCTTTTTCTGGGATATTGGAAGATGAAAAGCTATTCGAGCTTAGATGTGCTTGGTATACAGTCGCTAGAGCTGGTTGACAAAATTGTGGTCGCCACGGCCACCTGAGTCCGTTGCCAATGGTTGGATGGAAATAGAATTTGTTTTTAGTATATTCTGTTTGCTCGTCAGTTGCAGGAATGGAGAGATAAAGTTTTTCAAGTTTATTTATCAAGTTTGGACTGTGGAATTATTCAGCTTGTTGTTTGGAACAGAAGAATTCTTAATAATACTTCACATTATTGATCCAATATCGGCAATTTCATCTACTTGTTACCCCAAAATCTTCAAGCATGTGTTGTAATCTAAGCAGTTAAGCACTAGTTGGGTACTATAACTAGAGTCTGTTCAGTAAAAATTGTCAGTACACTGAATTGAGAAAATTTCTACTGAAAAAGATACAAATCCACTAACAAACATGTGAACATTTTTTATAGAAGAAACGTTAAAATAAGAAAAGATATGAAGCATTGCGTCGGTGTTCTAGAAGGGCAATTGTTTTTATTTTCTATTAATCTTAACGCTCGTGTTTCTATTCTATCGAGCAGGTGTAGCGATGTTTGCGAAGCACCTGCTCAGAGGTCTGTATTATACTCGAGTTTTGGGCGTATAAGCGCTTTGCAAATTGTAGCCAGATCAGAAAGGGAAAAAACTTCTTACATCGATGCGGAAAACCTAAACACTTAGCAGCATTTTTGGCGGTCTCAAATATATGGTCGTTTCTATATATCTATATTACCCCATTTGGCAATGCTGTGTTAGTCCCAGTTTAATGTACCCTCCGAAGGCGACGGACGTAAATCACCGAACAAATAATGAAAGCTGGAGTTAGAGTCGTCAGCAAAACAATTAAGTGGATTAGAAGTAACAGGAAGAAGATCACTTATAAAAATGAGGAAAAGAGTCGGAGACAGAATCGATCCCAAAAGCACGCATTTTCTTTAAGATATGCCATCAGATCACCGAAAGCCATACTAACGGTCATGGAGAAGCTTTCGGTCTTCGAGATATTCCTTAAGCTGACGGTTATTCAGCTTTTCCATGACTTTAGAAAGAAGGGACGTAAAAGCTATGGGTCGGTAGGAGGAGGCAGACGATGGATCACCTTTCCTTGGGAGAGGCTGAACAAATGCTGTTTTCTATATTCTAGGGAAGATTCCAGAAGAATAGGAACGATGAAAAAGCTTACGCAGTGGAAGAAAACCTGCTCAAAGAATGGGGTATACTATCCGGGCCAACGGATTTGTGTATATCGAGATCTTTGGAAACTTAATTTAAGGGTCGAATTCTTCTCCTTTGGGATTACTTCGGCATTATCCTAGCATAAAGAAAGTTTGCTATGCTGCCTTCTACCATTGAATAGAGTGCAAAGATTTTCGGAGCGGGTAGGTGTGGCCCAGCTAACCGAAGTCTACAGAGCATTTACTTCCAGGTAGATTTAATTCAATCCATAATTGTATATCTTCTCTGGATTAGTCCCGCATCACACACGCGGGTATCAATTTTAGCATTGGCCTTCATAATATAATCTGCTGCTTCTTTTGCTACTTTGACCTATCGAAGTTAATGAATTACATTACTTCAAAGTCATGCTTAATTGTATCATCTGCAATAGCATCATATGACGATGCCTGATGGAGTATTTTGGCGAGAGAGGTAGTGGGGAGCACAATCACATCGGGACCGAAAAATTGTTGCAGTTCCCGCATTCTCTTACATTATTATTTTCATTGCTTACTTTATTATTTGTTTGATGAGTTTTTTGTTAAATATATGTTTTGGTATATGTGAGAGGAGGAGCGATGAGTAAAAGCACGTTAAGATATTAGTAATAGTATCCATCTGAAATCTGCTGCGTGACGCTAATTCAACGTGTGAACGAATACTGCAGGCGTGGCCAGAAGAAAATAAATTGGAGAATCGGAGTCATATGACGCTGTGTACAAAACGGGTCTGAAGTAATAAACAAGAGAAACAAAACGTTAATATAGAGGCATTTAAATTTGACACACTACTTACCGGAAAGCTCGGGGGGACTCGGCCTCGTTCGCACTTTATTAATGCATGCATTGGATATTCGTTTGATGGTTTCCCAGAGATAAGCCAGCCCAACTCTTACCTTTGAGCTATCAGCATTTCTCTTTATGCCACTAAGAATGATGTCACCAATTCACCATACGCATCAGCTCCTTTGATCATGTCGTATGTCGATGGATCCAGGGACATTGTTTGTTGGATGAGGAAGTTCAAGTTTATCCACATCACTGAACTGCACTTGGTGAGTTTGTGTGAGTTCTGATTCAAAACATCTACTTATTGCAATGTCAACCTTGTTTCTGGCAATTCTAACGTTTGTTGAACCCAATCCGTTTACTTCAACGCAAACCATTTGCCTTTTAAGGTTTAGCGTCTGAGCGATAGCTTCAGTGATTAGTGCAGTTTGTGAACCAGAATCGATGAGTGCTTTTATGGTATTTTTTTGTGATCAAGACTGTCCTTGCTGTTGACTTTTATAATAGCAGTTGCACGTTTGCTCTCTGTAGTTTACTTGAACGAAGGATCAAGGAAATTCTTGGTTGTTTTGTTTAGATCTTTCTATCCATTCCATGTGTAGAAATGAATGGTGTTTTCAATTGTGCCTACACTGTTCTACTCGTGGATGATGGTAGAAAACAGATCTTAAAACGACTTTCATTCTCGAAAATTTCCCTTGAATGCAGGAATTTTGAGTTGTTGAAGACGTGAATCGTTTGTTTTCTCCGATCGAAAACAGATCTTAAAACGACTTTCATTCTAGAAAATTTCCCGATTGTGTTTTCTGGGTATCATCTAGGACAGATCTTAAAACGACTTTCATTCTAGAAAATTTCCCGATTGTGTTTTCTGGGTATCATCTAGGTTTGTTGTTATTTGGCGAAGAAATCTATTATTATCTTGTTTGATCGCTTTGTATTAGTTTTTTGTATTTTTCTATTTTTGTGTGGCTTTACATTTTCTTCAACATTTTTTAAAAGTTTTTTGCCGGTATTCTTTATATACCTACTATTTTTGCTTTCTTAAAAGTATCTCTCTGCATATCCGGTTCGAAGGACCAATATTAGTTCTAGTTTAGAGATCCCTTACCTCGGGTGGAGAGAAGTCTAAATAAAAAAGAACAAATGGCGTTGACATATCTACAAACAGTGAAACTTTATTTACAATAACTTCTGTTATATGCAAAATTAATGCTTACTGTGGATAATTATAATAACACAAAATATGTTTTTTAATGGAAGAGGTCACTAGCCTCTCGCCAATCCTGAGAAACTAGCTGTACCAAATAAGCCAAACTTTTTAATAATATGTTGTTACCATTGTTTTTTTAGGATGAGGTTATGTTGACACTAGTTACGGCACATTCATAATCTCGTATATGCGAAATCCCCCTTTGACAGTTAACCGCAATAATATATTCCCACCTAGCAAATACTGGAATACTTACTATTAAGGCTAAAACAGTTGCTGTACTTCGATTGCCATTCAATTCAAGATGATATAGTTGGCGATTTGTATTGAGTAACTAAGCATCAACAAATCAGGAATATAATTCGGAAAAAATATTCCCAATGTTGAATCTTTAGCATTATTTTTCAAGTACAACGAAATGAACACCCTCGAAACCGTGAACTACAGGAGCTCCTGTGTTTTTCAACATAGTTAGCAAATATGATCGGTCAATGTGACTTTAGACAACTTCTTCCATGAACTAAATATTCATCTCTCATTGATTCCAAGGTTACTCACGGCAGCATCTTTAGAGAATAGCTAAGCTTGGCATTCAAACAAGAACTAAAATCATACTTTTTAGAAAGATTTGGGAAATTATTCGAAAACTTAAATAAGGTTCTAATGAATTATTCAATCTACAGCATTTCGTAAAACTTAAACATTTCTTTCTTTAATTTAGAATCCCTAACAGATTTACTATTCCGTCTACATCTTAAATTGTATCTTTATATTTCCTGTCAACAACCCTAATACCAATGTCAAGTAAGGTTTTCTAAAAATGAAACAACACAAAAATAGCTTTTCATTTCTTATGCTAGTTTTATTAGAAATTCTGAAACATCCCTACATAGAAATCTGTTGTTATTTTTTGCAGGGATACTTCCCATCACTATGGCCCATAAGCCCAATCCCTTTTCAACATTTGCTCTGATTTGATTTTGAATGTATCCTAATCCCATGCCGATGATTGCAAGTACACCATGCATCCGTTCAAAAACATCGACCCTCAATTCTGCAACTCTTATCCCTGCGCCTGGGGTTATTTATTGTTCCAATGAAACCAGAATATTGCAATTTTCAGAATTGAAATCCTATAAGAAAGTGCCTCTAAATATGGTCGAACTGAAAAATAAACAAAAAAAATAGTATCAACACCCCTAGAACACCAAGACATCAATGTCAACATGCTTCTTAACTCTCTCTATCTCCATGTCAATGTGTATCGCTCTCTCTCTTTCTCGAATCCTCAACATTGTCCTTCTTCTTAGCCACAGGGCAGTGAAATGTGAAATCCTGTTAAACCACCAATTGACTACTATAGCAAGAGCCGGACATGACCTGCAGGATGTTGGTTTCTTGGAACACAGAAGGGGCATAAGGGAGAGACCCGACTGGAAGCCCAAATTGTGGTCAGCTTTGGTTGGCAATTTGTGTGGTATGCCAGTGGAGGCCATAAGTTGCAGCCGAAGTCATTGCAGCCAAGAACCAGCACCAGTCTCTGGTGCAGTGTTATGGGGTTTATGGTTAAAGTGCTCGTAAACTTCGCCAGCAACACCCAATGGGCCAAAGACTGAACTTGGCATTGGATAGCTGTTTCTGGGGGTTCAACAATTGAAAGGACAGAGGAACATCATGCCTGGTTGCAATGCTGAGTGCAATAATTTCGATTTCTCTCTGCTCGCTGCCAGGATGGAATTGCATTAGAAGTTGCAACATTTACAGAAGGAAGTTACTTCATTTTTTAATGGATGTAATTGTTAAGTTGCGACAAACTCTTTCGTTTATGTTTCCCCGAAAACCTAATGGACCACTCTCCGGGATTGTTGCTTTAAGTAAATTATTTAATATATAGTGCAATGATGTTGATGGTGGTGGTCCATGTTTTTAAGTCAGCACTGGTCAACTTTTGGGCCAAAACTTCTCTGTTTAATAAAATACACGGGTGCTAAATTTGTAAATTATAATGATTTTGGACTTTTTGCTTAAACTTTGCTAACTTTTCCAATAAACATTTGATATTGATGATAATGAAATGGTTGATAGTGTTTTAAAATAAGTTACACAGGGCATAATGCGTAAGATGTGACTTTATTTAATGTGAATGATTTTCGAACATTGTTATACTTAATGTTCTTCTTTGTGTGTTAACCCAGCAGGTGTTATATTATTTAGCTTACTTTAGAGAGGTTTTCGGAATTTTATTTTTAAGTACTCAACTCATTAAGAATTTTCTCAGTATCTCTTCAAAAAAGCAGCCGCGAAGTTATAATCATTCAATACAGGCAAACTTAGAACAAAGACCTGGAAAAAGATCGTGGAGCAAAGTCAACTTTAGTGGCGACACATAGAAGTTGCTTTAAATTACAAAGAGGCAATGAAACGAGAAAAGCAAGGCCCATAGACTGGATAAGATCAGCCTGGAAGTAGTTCTGATGCTTCCGATTGGAACAAAGTTCTCCAAAATTCAAAATTATGAAAATGGAATTAAGAATACAATTTAGGGGAGGTTCAAACAAGACACGTAAGCGAGTTTTACTGGGAAAGTTAGCTTAATTCATTCAAAAGTACGCAATTCGACGAATTGTGAAAAATACAAAAATACAAAAAACCTCGAACCCCTTCCAAATCTTATAGCATAGGGGGTTGCAGGGGGGTAACATGATTTTCAAAACAAGCCTCACCATGCTTGGCTTTTGTGGTTTTAAACAAAGCGTTAAAATTGATACGAAATAGAAATATCCATGAAACAATTGCCCCTTTCGAGTATCGACGCAATGTTTCTTGTCCTTCCTTATTTTATCGTTTCTTTTATAAAAAATGTTCACTTGAAGTAACCTGCCCATTTGACAATGCTGTATAAATTTGAGTTAAATGAGCTTGACATACGGTACCGTTGAAATTGTACGTCCGAAGGCGAAGGACGTGAATTATCGAAAGAATATGAAAAGCTGAGGGTAGGGATTCTTTTTTTAGCCGAATGACACGAATTTGGAATAGTTTACCCGGCGGGATTTTCCCTTGCCATTTTGATCTACAAACATTCAAAACCAATGTTAATCGGCACCTCCTATCTCTCCCCTCCCTATCTTCGTAATGCCCGCGCAGTGTGTTCTACATTAAAAGGGAAACACATAATCCCTTGTGCGCGCGTTAATTATAAAAAAAAAAAAAAAAAGAGTCGTCAGCACAACAGTAATGTGGATTAGCAGTAACAGACAGAAGATCATTTATAAAAATGAGGAAAAGACTCGGAGACAGAACAGAGCCCTGGGGCACACCAGCATTTATTTAGTGGGAATCAGACTTGAATTTGTCCAATATAACTTTTATTGAACGGCCCAGAAGATAGGTTCCAATCCAACTAGCAAAATAGATCCCAAAAGCACGCAAAAGCACATAAGAGAGCTTCATGCCAAACTCTATCAAATGCCTTGGAAATATCAAGCGCAATAATCCTACTTTCAACAATGTTTCAATGTTGGGTGAGATATGCCATCAGATCACCAGTGGAACAATTACTGCGAAAGCCATACTGACGGTCATGGAGAAGTTTTCGGTCTTCAAGATCTTCCTTAAGCTGACGGTTAATGAGCGTTTAAATGATCTAAGAAAGAAGGCACGTAAGTGCTATGGGTCGGTAGGAGGAGGGGGAGGATGGGGCATACGGTACCGTTAAGGACAGGTTTGAAAAATGCCGTTTTCCATCTTCTCGGAAGAGTAGGAGCGATGGAAAAGATTACGCAGTAGCTTTGCCAATGTTGAAGGACACCTCTTCAGAAGAATTGGGGGTAAACCATCCGGGCCAGCGGATTTGTGTATATCGAGATCTTTGCTACTGCACGAGTTGCGAAAAAATCTGTCCCATAGATAGCGTATAGCTGGCAGCAAAATGGGATGCGAGCAAGTATGCATTTTCTGAAGAGTAGATAATTGGTTTGTCATTATCGATGAGCGTTGGAACCGAAGATGTTGAAGAGTTTTTAATTTTTTGTACAAATGACCAAACAATTTCACTGCCAGAATTGTTGGTAATTTTTAGTCATGCAAAAACATGGTTCTTTCAATAGCGGAGTTGCATGAGTTCCTTGCTTGTTTGTGCTTTTTCCGATTTTCCTCTGTAGGGTTGGCTTTGTAAGATCAGAAACTTACTTCTTTCAGCTTGATAGCTTCTTTACACTCAGAGTTAAACCAGGACTTTTCTTAAGCTTGATGCTTTTTACTCTGTTAAGAATAAAAGCACGCATCCCTAGAAGAATCACATTTCTGATCATTTCAGCACCGGCATCAATGTCACGAGGAAGCATAGTGACCAGTTTAAGATTCGGAAAAAAATAATCAGGCCGTCCCAGTTGGCTTTCTCCTATTGCCAAACGGTCGTGGTGGGAAGTTTTTCATTAACTGGATGGGTGGAGGATGAGAAATTAGCTGAAATGACACAATGGTCCGAAGTGCAAAATGGAGAAGTTACACTAATAGTATATTTATCAGGGTGAGAAGAGGGTGTACATTGAAACCGCCCGCAATAACGATTTCAGTGCGAGGATAAAGGGAAACAATTTTCGAGATGGAATCAGACAGCGCATCAAACTCGTTACAAGTCGAACTTGTACTTGAACTTGAGATTTGGACTCCTATAAATAAAACAATAATGAATAACATGCTTATGGACAGTGAATTTGATCCACAAGAAGTTAAAGTCCGTGTTGGAACATTTCCCGTATTGTTGAAGGCTCTGGCAAGCAATGCCATTCCTAACATAGACGACGAGACCATGATGAGAAAAAAGAAGTGGCACCAAGCTATACCCATGTAGAGCAAATTCTGATAAATCAGTATTCAGTCCTATCACAAATTCCCTCGTAAAAAATTCCGAACGAAACGGTACGCTCGAAAACGAAAAAATTTAAATCACAAACCCAAACGGAATCAGCCATTATCCAAACCTCTTTTCGGACTTTCGGAATCAATTGATTTGTGCCAAAATGTGAAAAGCAATACAAAATGTCACTTTTATTGTGTATATTTCAATTGTGTTTTGAAAAAAGTTATCTGAAATGGATTCATTTTCATAATTGCGATTGCTATTATGAAATAAATCAAGAAAACGCGTGGAGAAATTAAAATTACAAGTAGGATTTTAAGAGACGCATTTAATCCACTCGACCACAATCACTGGACAATTTATGGCTCCTCCTGGAGCATATCCAAAAGCCTTTGGAATTGCGCTCTGTTCGTATTAACTTTTGACCTTTTGTTACATATTTGTTCAAAGTTTAATATGTGCTCTTCTATAGACTGAAAATACTTACATACATTTTTCTTTTAAATGCGTGTTAACAATTTGTTTCACACAAAATCCGAGGAAAATAATTGTTTGTAGAAAAATCAATAAAATTTCCTCTTCCTCTGAAATTCTTACGAAAATTTTCGTTACGACGGGAACATTGATACCTTTTTTCAGGATTCGTAGTACGATCCTATTACGATGGAACCTGTGATAGGGCTGATTTACTCCAACCTGAGTTTCACTTAATCCCAAAACAGCTGGCCTGTGTTGAACAGTGTAGACGTACCATGAAAGAAATTCTTTCTTAAACCGCGAACATTCGAATACACGACACAAAAATCACTTTCCATTTAAAAATATTATTATTAATTTATTGACGCGACAGTTCCTTAAGGAGCCAAGGTCTAGTGACTTATACTATCAACCATTCCTGTGTGTGTGTTGCTAATCTGCAAGAATGGAAGGGACCGTGAGATTGGACTTTTGTTAATAAAAGACTTAGACTTGTCGTCGTCTATAACTAGGTCCATTTCGCTTGCTGCTGACATCATGAAAATGAAAGCAACGGTTACTGCTCGTTGAGTTCTTATTATCATGTCGTCAGCAAAGCCAAGTATTTGTGTTAATAATGAGCATTATCCAACGTCATTATGCAACAACGTATCAGTTAAGAAGGAATTCCAAAGCTAGACATGGCCCAGTACAGTTCATTGCTATTTAGTTTGTCGTAGGCTGCCAGAAATCGACTAACAGGTACTGTATCTCGTTGTTAAATTCCTGGCTTTTCCCTAGGATCTAGCGTAACGTGAAGATTTGGACGATTTAAGATTGTCCAGGTCTAAAAACGCCATGATAAGGGCCTATTATTTCACCAGCTAACGGCTTAAGACGTTCACATAAAACAGTGAAAAGGATCTTATAGGTGGTGTTTAAAAAGCTTATTCCTCTATATTTGGTGCAGTAGCCGATTTTCTTTTCTTTCTTTTTTTTTTGAGCGGTACTGAAATTCCAATCATGACCAGGTCATCGCTACTGTGTCAAAAAATATCTTTGTAGGCCACCGGCACTAGGTTTTTTTTTACTTGCGATTATAGGTACTATAATACAAGTTATGCATTCGTGCAGATTAAAAATTTTGAGATAACATTCAAACATGACATTACGATGATAGAGAAACATTTGAGTTACTGGCAAAATTTTGTCCGTCTGTCCGTCTGTCTGTCTCTCTGTCTGCCTGTACGGATGTATATTGGACTGCAGCCTAAAAGGTTCGGCCAATCGTCTTCAAATTTTTAACTTAAGGTTATTTTGACATTCTACAGAGGAGTTTTTTAAATTTTTTTTTAGCTCAAAAATTAATGGTACCTGTCATATAACCGTTATGTAAAAGCTTATTTTTTCTCGAAAACGGCTCCAAGAATTTTTATAAAAAAAATCAGTGTACTATTGTAGGTATGCATTATATTTTGGTGAAAAAAAAAATAATATGGTGGGCTAAAAACGGTACCTCCCATAGGACCGGTTTTTTTTTCTTCGACTTTCTCGAAAACTGGTGATCCTATTACAATCAAAATTGATATTCAAGAAGATGTAGGTAGCCTAAGTAATTTTGCATTAAGTTTTTTTTGTATTTTTAATAATTTAAAAAAAAAAATTTTTTGAAAGCGAGTTAGTGAATTTTTTTTTAAATTTTGTTTTTTAATGTACGCTATTTTTGTACTTAAGTTTGTATTCTTGAATTATTTTTTTTTATTTTTTTAAAAAAATTGTTTAAAAAAACCATTTTATTTAAAAACGGCGCCTACAATTTTGAAAAAAAATCACACTTTTTAACATTTCCTAAAGAAATAAAATGGCGTTTAAATTTTGCACCCAATACAATTTAACGTACTTTATTCGAACAATCAAAAGTCACAAAAATCGAGTAAATGCTTTGATGTTCCATTAATGTTCTTTAATTTTATTCTACAATGTGACCGTACATATGAGCAAGTAGATTATTTTTCTACTCTTAATATGTTAAAACACTGTGCAAACATTAGGTAAATAGGGACGGATGTAAAAGGAGATATCGATGAACATTAGTTTTTCAATTATACATATAAAAATGGCAGGAAAAAAACAGAGCCAGGTGAGGAGTTCCACATTCGTATAGTGCGACTAAAGAAAGAATTTCTGTACTTACGTCCAAAGGTTGGGCTCAATGGTAAACTGACTGGTGTTCCTATCAGAGTGAGTATTACGGTTGAATCGTTTCAGGGGAGTTTTAGTCTGGCAATGGCTACTTTGATCTCATTTTGGTGGGTTGTAAGTAGTTCTTGATCGTTATCTAGATTGTCTAGTCCCAGTCATAGAAAAAAGAAACAACAACTGAGAGGATAATTCTCTCTTCGCCTTAAAACTGAAAAATGCCCCGTTCAGCGACATATGTGTACCGGTCCCGGTACATTTCTTATGGGACTACTAATACGTTTGAATGTATGTGGGCACGAAACGTATAGCTAATTTGCTGCTGATTGGCTACTTCTCACACGAATTCACATACACAAAATAAAATTCCAGCGTTTGCAGGGCATGGTCGATACGGGTCGCCATTCTGTTTTGTTTTTCTATAGTCCCAGTCAATCATTGGCGGGATATTTGTATTAATCGCCATTTAACAACTGTTTGAAGTAGTCTCTCCAGATGGTTAACATCGACTGCGTATCTACTACAGTGTTTCCATCCCCATCATTACAGAGTCAAGGACCGTTTCACTTTTCTGTAGAAGTTTCGCTCATCTTTCTTATTAAAACAAAAAACACCTTTCTTAGACTTCATGTTGCTGGTTATCTTTTTTCTTTTTTAAGTTAGCGTTTCTCACCAAGTAGAGATTATAAGATGCTCTAGTTCTTTTGCTGAGCCATAACTTGTATTCTTCTGCTTTGGCCCCTTTTACCCGAGTAAATTGGGAGTCAAATCAGAGTTTCGCTGAGGTGGTTGTGAGTCTGTTCGAGTCCGATCGAGTCTCAGTCTCAAATAACCTTCATTGAAATCCTTCACCGCTAGCATCAAATATTGAGAACCATTGCCAATATTGCCAAAATGCCATCAGGCAAGCTGCCACTAAAGTTCTGGGTTTTACACGGACACCACAACGAAACCCCTGATTTAATGATGTTCTTCGGCAAACACACGCAGCTAAACAAGAAACATATAAGGCGGAGATGAAGAGAAGGACCAGAACGTGCGCTCTACGAGCAGAAGAGGAAAGAAGGGATCATGAAAAGCGCGCAATCAAGGAAAAGGAGAGCTGCTATTGCAGGAATGAAGTTCCAAAGTCTTACCAAAAGGTAAAAAGAAAATGTCAAGGCTACAGAGCTCAAACTGAAGCTTGCAAAGACAATCAAGGGAACATCGTAGTGGAATCGCAGTTGATTCTGAGAACATGGAATAACCCATTTCTGCAGACTGTATAACGGCGATGAGGAAACGAATTCCGCTGTCAGGCAGAATGGTCCACTTTATCTGGGCGAAATAGACCAACAATTCCGCTCACCACATCCTGATAAAATAATGCTAGCTATATCTAAGCTTAAGAGCAACAAAGGCGCCCGAGCCGATGGCCTAGCTGCCGAGCACTTCAAAGCTGCAGGCGATGACTTGGCTATAAGTATGCACCAACTCATAAGCAAGATATGGTTACTCTGAACTGAACCAACTACAGGGGTATCAGTCTCCTCAACATCGGCTACAAGATCTTTTCTGCTGTATTGTGTGAACGCCTAAAGCCATTCGTCAACAACCTGATAGGCCCATATCAGTGCGGTTTTATGCCAGGAAAGCCCACTATCGACCAAATATTCACATTACGGCAGATCTTGGAAAAAAACTCAAGAACTTCAAATCGATATCCAACACCTTTTTATCGATTTCAAAGCTTCATACGACATCATTTATAGAGACGAGTTATATAGAGCAATGTGCAGTTTAAACGTCAAGGTCGCTAAAGACCTCACCGACACCTTTGAATTCATGCGTCTTTTTCGTACTTAAAAGAATAGTGCAGAACTCTCACTTCTCTCTTTTAAAAGTCCATCCAATTACTAAGAAACGCCGACAATATTGACATAATCGGAAGAATACAGCGTGATATCAGTAGCGCTTTTTTGAGTTTTGAGACCGAAGCGGCGAAGATGGTTTTAGCAGTCAATAAGGCAAAACCAAGTATATGCTGACATCAAGAAGAGACACCCAACAACGACGTCTTGGACAAAACATCACCATAGACAGCTATATCTGTGAGGTAGTTAGGGACCTTGTCTACCTGGGCTCCGCTGGCACGCTTTAGGCTTCTTTGAGAGAAAGATTCTCCGAGTGATTTTTTGATCCCGTATGTATTAACGGAGAGTGGAGAAGAAGATACAATGAAGAACTGTACCGGATGTGCAGCGACACAGACCTACACAAAAGAGTAAAAATTCAACGTCTCAGATGGGTCATATAGAGCGGATGGAAATCAATGCTCCGCAAAAGAACCTCAATCGACTCCATGTGCGAAACTCGAGGCAGCTAGCTAGGGACCGAGTTGGCTAGAGAAACTTGTTGGTTGAGGCTGAGGTCCACCCCGGACTGAAACGCCCTCTAAGGTAAGGTTCGACATTGACTGTGGCGGTCGCTTCCGATTTGAATCTTCCAATATTGAATATCCCTACGTGGTTGTTGATCGATTAGTAACTTCGTGTATGTATCCATGGTAGCTATGTACTTAGTCCATGGATATCAGTACTTGAAATTTGGCACCAACTAAATATTGAACGTCTATTGAACTTGGCCCTTTCCACCAATGTTTATCGCTTCTTGTATCCTTATTTTTTTACGATGGAAGTTCTGATTTTAATTCTCAAAAATGTCTGCTTCTATAAGGATAGATAGCTTTATTTGTTTTACAAAGTTCTCAAGAACTTAAAAAAAGACACAAAAATATATCAATTAAAACTCGAACCAGCCAAATAAACCGACGAACGAAGAAAAATGACAACAAACTTATTTTTAAGGTTGATGTATTCGAAAGTTTTTCAATTTTAACCTAAAACAACGGAAAGATATTCCATTGGTGGATGGCTATAGCAATTTATATTCTCAAAATGGTTTACCAAAAGAAGAAGGTATGGCTGTGAAGTGGATTTCTTTCAACTTTGGGAAGGAGCTCACGTTTATATCTCGATGTGGTATTACACAACGAATCCCAGAGAAGTGAATTATTACTACTAAGACGTGAGCAATAACTTCATGTCGGTCGATTTCATGTTTTCTTATTTTTTTTTGGTTTGAAAACTTTAAGAAAAGAAAGTTTCTTTATGAAAATAATATCCCAAGTGGAGACATGTAAGCCGCATGACTTCATCACGCAGATCTGTCAGGTATTGACAGTGAATCAGAAGAGGGTAAAGTTCTAGTGAAACTGATGCTATTTGATTTGTTTGACATTTGTATGATTAATTTATTAGATTTGGGTTGAACCCGTTTATGGTTGAAAATGTATTAACCAAAGAAGAAAACCCCATCCATTAATCCATTGGAATTTGGATTCCTCAGTGACGTAGACATTAATTGAAATGTTTTGTGTTGGAAATGTAGTTTCCGAAAAGTATCTAAGATGAGACTTTATTTAAGGATTTTGTTTGATAACTCGGGAGCGTGCGAAATGTTTTTAAAAGTAGATACATTCATTAGGCTCTGAGAGTGATAATAATTTTATTAGAAGTGGATATTGAATGGGATTAAGGGGGAAATTTGGTATGCTAAAGAATTGTTTTATACTGTGCACGCGGGATTAGTGTTTCCCTTTTAATGTTAAATACTGCGCGAGCATAGGAATGTTAGGGGAGGAGGGACAGAAGGTGTCGATTAATTAAAATGGCATGGGAAACCCTCGCCGGGTAAACTATTCCAAATTTGTGTTGTACGGCTAAAAAAAAGAATCCCTATATTTCACGTACGTCCAAAATTGGGCTCAAGGGTGAGCCTAAACGTGTTATAAATTTGCCAAACGGTCCTGGCGGGAAGTTTTTCTTTAACTAGATGGGTGGAGGTAGAAGTGATTAATAGAGAAGTTACACTAATGGTAAAATTACCAGTGTGAGTAGTAAGAAACAAGTGATGAGTATGGGCGGCTTGCCCAAAAAAATCCGGTATTCGCGTTGGTACATCGATTAGTTGAGTAAGGTGATGTAACCCGGCCAAAGAGCTCGACAAACCTTCCTTCGGGTGTTGTCTGACCAGCATAGCCAATTGGAATTGTGTACATTGAAATCGCCCATAATAACGATATCAGTACGAGAACAAAGGGAAAAAAATTCCGAGATGGAATCATACAGCGCATCAAACTCGTTACAAGTCGAATAACTGTCGAGATTTGGACTCCTGTAAATAAAACAATAAAAAGTTATATGCTTGCGGACAGTGAATTTGAGGGAAGAATGTTGAATTCATCGATATCGGAAATTTACTAAAATAAATAATTCTTGTATTTTCATATCTTGCTTCATAAATGTTACCCCAAAACACCATAAAACATTGAGTTCTTCAATACAACTTTAAAAAATCAATCTAACAAATTTCGAAAATCACTCTTAAACCTTTGAAGAGTTAACCTTAACCATAAACTTGAAATATTGCCCCACACGTGTACCTTACCTCGAAAATTCTAAAAAACAACATAAAAATACTAATGGAGAAATAGGGTGGAAATGATTCCAATCATGGAATAGACAAAACCTCTATGGCTCCATTCAAAAATAACGTAGACATCATTCAGCCACCTTAACGGTTTGGTGTAGTGGTGTATAGTCCTTGTTGCAGGATCCGGACAACATCCACTTTTTCACAATTACGTTTTTTGTTCTGTTGGATATCCATGTCTATATACTAGTTTTGCAGCTCGGAGCTTAACCTGCTGAGCTTAGCTGGAACAGCGAAACGTCCCACAACCTCTGACGAGAGATATTTAATTAAATATCAATGACACACTGAGACTAGAAGATGAACCGCATGCATGCTGATTGGGACGTTATAGTTGTTGCCCATGCCTATCCTATCCAGCAATCCTAGCTCCCACTCCTCCCAGCATTCCATCGAGTTTCGTTGAATTTCAGGATTCAGGTTGAATTGAATTCCTGAGTGCTGTGCACACGATAAAGGATATATCTATGTGGCGAAAACATATATTTCATAGATAACCATCATCCAAATTGTCAATTAGGATATTGTTGCCCCTGTCAGATGAGTGGTTTAGAGATTTTACAGTTTGGGTACCACAACAATATTAATAATCACTTTGTAAGCCTTAGGTTTCTCGAACCACATATTCCCGAGGGCAGAGCGATGTGATGGTAAAATTGCTGTTTTTGTTTTTTTTTTTTGTAACAAAATATGATTGTATTGTGTTCAGCAGAAAAATACATGTGGACCACAAATAGTGATAGAAAAAAGGTGTACAGCCCTAGGGCTGAATATTCTGGAAAATAGTTGGCCAGAACTTTTGGGCAATAAATTGTGTAATTAAGTGCAGGAGATATACATATTGATGTAGTTATAGGTAATCTTTGTGGATCATGATAAATTGTGAAACAGTTGATATGAGAATATATAGTTATTAATGCTGCGGGAAAACTAATTGTATTCTAGGCACTGCACATACGTGTGTGTGTTTATGGAAAAATTCAATTTCTAAATGCTTAATTGGAAGCATCATCAGACTTAACAAGTTAAATTTATTATAATTATTTCGCACATTCGAAGGTAAGTACCCTTAAAATTGAAATAACATCAGTACGTCATTAATAGAGATTTTAGGATTGGTATCACTATGAAAACCTGTAGCTTGTCATTAAAATTTGTTGAACCCGGCATAATTGTAATTCTTCTTCTTCTTCAAACCAATGGCGCTGTTCTGGCTTCAACTTGAACCAAAACTCCCACTTTTTTCTGTTTCAACTGGTCTTTAATTTTCAAAAAAATGCATGGTTCATTTGTTGGTCTTTGATCTTCCTGTAACAACACAGTTGTCGTTTTTTTTAAACAATTTTCTTACATATGTAGGCGAACTGTCTTGCATTTAAAAGGGAATTAGTTCAACTATAATAAATTATGTTCTCACCTTTTTTAAGAGAAAGGCAAATTGTAGTCAAGCCATATGCTTTCTCTAATTTAGTTCTATTGTGTAGAATATATTTATTAAATGTACATTTATTACATTCACAAAAAAATTTAAGCAAAAGTCTGAATATGTAAGTTCATATAGAAATAGTATAAATGCACTAATTACAAACTATTTTGGGTTTCATTTCATTCTCTGAGCCACATTTTAATGGGAATTTCTTATGCAATAGCGGAGAAAAAAAATTGGCTGTAATTCCCAGCAAAAGTCACGGAAATCTTGGCACTGTCATTTTGAGTTCTGAGGTGCACTTTTTTGGCACCCGGCACTTCTTACACAGGCTATGGCCAAAATAGTGCAGGTTAAACAAATCCAAGTCATTTATAACTTATTACGAACATAAAGAATGGCATTCTCTGCTGACGATCTCTTTCTAGTTTCTAGCCAAATTGATTACAGCTAAAAATGTATTTTTGTCTAAAAAGTTTGCAACCCGTGATTTTTGTCTACGGGTCGTTAAACATCCATAGTTTATCGATAGTATCGATAGTAAAAAACTATCGAATGTGTTCATAGTTTTTCACCATCTAGTGGGGAATTTCATAAAAAAGCATTAGTGTGAGTTCATTTCTCGATTACTGGGTGAACATATTAGAAAAACGGAGTTGCAATGCGGAGCTGGATAGTCAAAAAAAAAAAATTAACACAGACTCGCGTATCAAATTATACTCTTATCTGTCCCAAGACCTTTGTGGTTAACTGCCTCTTTCTTATCTACGGTAGGAATCGTATGACCATCCAATGCTTGCGGTAAATAGATAAGGGCATATGAACTTGTCCTGTTGTGCTGAATGTTTAAATTGATTTTTGTATGCAAGCTGTCTTATGGGCATAACACCTAAGTAAGTTTGGATTTTTAATGCACAGTTCGACTTAGTCAGAGTTGTGTTTTATATGTAAGTATTTTTAAATGATGCTTAGTGGTTAGTGTTTCGGACTGCTAAGCAAATGAGCTGTAAGTACTGCCTCTTGCGAGGAACTGACAAAACCTCCAAGAATAAAACTTGTCTCGAAAAAGTGCATCTCATCTAGCCGTTCGGATTCGGCGGTAAACTGTAGGTCCCTTCCATTCTTGCAGATTAGCAACACACACACAGGAATGGTTGAGAGTATAAGTCACTAGACCTTGGCTCCTTAAGGAACTGTCGCATCAATAAATTAATAATAATATTTTTAAATGGTAAGTGATTTTTGTGTCGTGTATTCTAATGTTCGCGGTTTAAGAAAGAATTTCTTTCATGTGTACGTCTAAACTGTTCAACACAGGCCAGCTGTTTTTGCATTAAGTGAAACTCAGGTTGAAATAAATCAGCCCTATCACAGGTTCCATCGTACTACGAATTCTGAAAAAAAGGTATCACTGTTCCCGTCGTAAGAATTTCGGAGTTCGGGAAAATTGGTATCACTACACCCGAAGGAAGAGGAAATTTTATTGATTTTTCAATAAACAATTATTTTGCTCGGATTTCGTGTGAAACAAATTGTTAACACGCATTTAAAAGAAAAAATGTTCAGTCTATAGTAGAGCAAATATTAAACTTTAAAGAAACATGTAACAAAAGGTCAAAAAGTCAAGATCCAGGAGAAGCCATAAATTGTCCAAGGATTGTGGTCGGGTGGATTAAATGCGTCTCTTAAAATCCTACGTTGTAATTTTAATTTCCGTTTTCTCCACGCGTTTTCTTGATTTATTTCGTAATAGCAATCGCAATTGAATCCATTTCAGATAACTTTTTTCAAAACACAATGGAAATATACACAATAAAAGTGACATTTTGTATTGCTTTTCACATTTTGACACAAATCAATTGATTATGAAAGTCCGAAAAGAGGTTTGGATAATCGCTGATTCTGTTCGGGTGATAGTGATTTGAATTTTTTCGTATTCGGGCGTACCGTTTTATTCGGATTTTTTCTACCAGGGAATCTGTGATAGGGTTGAATACTGATTTATCAGAATTTGCTCTACATGGGTATAGCTTGGTGCCACTTCTTTTTTCTCATTATGGTCTCGTCGTCTATGTTAGGAATGACATTGCTTGCCAGAGCCTTCCCCAATACGGGCAATGTTCCAATACGGACTTTAACTTCTTGTGGATCAAATTCACTGTCCATAAGCATGTTATTCATTATTGTTTTATTTATAGGAGTCCAAATCTCAAGTTCAAGTACAAGTTCGACTTGTAACGAGTTTGATGCGCTGTCTGATTCCATCTCGAAAATTGTTTCCTTTTGTCCTCGCACTGAAATCATTATTGCGGTCGATTTCAATGTACACAATTTCGATTGGCTCCGCTATTCTGGCCAAACAACACCCGAAGGAAGGTATGTCGAGCTCTTCGCCGGGTTACATCACCTTACCCAACTGATCGATGTGCAAACGCGTATACCGGATGTTGCTGGGCAAGCCGCCCATACTCTTGACTTGTTTCTTACCTCTCACCCTGATAAATATACCATTAGTGTAATTTCTCCATTTGGCACTTCGGATCATTGCGTCATTTCAGCTAATTTCTCATCCTCCACCCATCCAGTTAAAGAAAAACTTCCCACCAGGACCGTTTGGCAATACGAGAAAGCCAACTGGGACGGCCTGAATATTTTTATTCGAAACTTAAACTGCCAGTGCTGAAATGATCACAAATTTGATTTTTCTAGGGATGCGTGTTTTTATTCTTTACAAAGTAAAAAGCATCAAGCTTAAGAAAAGTCCTGGTTTAACTCTGAGTGCAAAAAAGCTATCAACCTCAAAGAAGTAAGTTTCTGATCTTTAAAAGCCAACCCTACAGAGGAAAATCGGAAAAAGCACAAACAAGCAAGGAACTCATGCAACTCGGCTATTAAGAGAACCAAATTTTTGCATGACCAAAAATTACGGCAAAAAATTCAGCTTTCACAAAGGCAGTAAAAATCAGTCATTTGTAAAAAATATTAAAAACATCGGCAATAACAAACCAATTGTTTTCTCTTCAAAGAAGGAAGACATGCGCGCCGTCCATTTCGCTGCCAGCTCCACGCTGCCTCACAGCAACGTTGCCCTTCCTGTACTTGAGAATTAAATTTTTCTCATGGGAAAGGCTTTTACCGCACTCGTAGAGTAGCAAGAGTTCTCAAAGAGCACACAAATTGACAAATCCGCTGGCCTGGGTGGTCTGGTATATGCCCGATTCTTCTGAAGAGGTGTTCTTCCACACTGGCAAATCCACTGCGTAAGCTTTTCCATCGCTCTTACACTTCTGGAATCTTTCCTAGAAGATGAAAAACAGCATTTTTCTAGCCTTTACCTACGAAAGGTGAATCATACTCTCCCCCTCTCCTTCTACCGACCCATAGCACTAACATCCCTTCTTTCTAAGGTCATGGAAACGCTGAATAGCTGGTGATCTGATTGCATATCTCACCGAACAGTGGATCAAATCTTTACATCGCTTTGGAGAAAAAGTAAGATTATAGCTTTTGATATCTCGAAGGCATTTGATAGAGTTTGGCATGAAGCTCTCTTATCGAAAATGCGTGATTTTGGGATCGATGATACTCTTGTTCGTTGGATTAGAAGCCATCTTTTGGACCGATCATTCCCACAAAAAAAATATGCCCCGCAGGTCTCTGTTCTGTATCCGACTCTTTCCCTCATTTTTACTTGCGGTTTCAAAGGACTATAAGGCAAGTTATGCATTCGTAAAAAAAATTCTAAGAATCAGACATGACATTATGATAATAGGGCAGTCGAAAAAATTGGGTCAGAAAATCCTGTCCGTCTGTCTGTCTGTATCGATTCCTACAGCCTGAATGGTTTTGCCGATTTGATTCAAACTTGGTATATAGTATTTTTAGAGTACTCTCCCGACTGTTTTCCGAATTGGCATTGTAGCTCCAAAACTAACGATACCTGCCATACTACTTTTAATGAATGACTTAATTTTCTTGAAAACGGCTACTACTATTTTGATAAAACTTTCTGAATGGTGTTTTCTATGCAAAATCTATCTTTAGGTTCTAATAGATTTTTCCGAAAAAGTTTTATAACGGTACCTCTCATATGACCGGTTTTTTTAAATCAGACTTTCTCGTTAACTAATTGACGGATTTTGATGAAATTTTCAACATATGTAGTGTTTTATAATATAAATAATATTGCCTATTAAAATTTTCAAAAACATTTTATTTTTAATTTTTAATATTTTTTTTAAAAAACTTATTTTGTTTTATGAATATTTTTAAAACGAATCTGTAGATTTTTTTTTATTTTTCTCCTAGTATAAACTATTGAGTTAAAAAAATTAAAATATTTTTTCGAAAAGTTTTTTCAAAGAAAAAAACTGGTTTTTAAATGAAAAGTTCATAAAATAGAAAACAGCATAAGAAATAAGCTAGCTTACAAATTTTTTTCCAAAAAAAAACGTAATGAATGGTGTTTTTTTGATATCGTAAACATTTTATTTGTTTAATATTTTCCCCCAAATATTGTTTTATATTGCTCGGTTGAGCCCTATCCAGTAGTGTAATGAAAGCAAACTTCGTTAGTTTTATTATTTTGTATGGTTATTTATTTTAAAGCATTTCATGATCATAACAGCATACATCACACAGAATAAATAATAAGGACGCCTATGATAAACACATAAACACGCAAAAACAACTAACAAATAAAAAAAAAATACTCGATTACCTACTGAATGCAAAAATTTCAATCAAGAAAACAAAATTGCACTCCTGCATACAAACAACCGCTGTGTTAAGTATTAATATTGTATATACCCACTCGCTTCACAGTGGTTAGAATAGGTATCTTAATTTTAGTAGGTACACCCACCACCAAAAAGCAAAATATTGTTAAATGTATCTTATAGCTTCTAGGTATACCTAGCCTTGTTTTTAATTTTTATTATAAACGTACTTTATTCGAACAAATAAAAGTTCACTTTAATTTTCTTAAATTTTATTCTACAATGTGACCGCACATATGAGCAAGTACGTGCGATCCAGTCATGCAATTTATTTTCTTGATACATTCTCTTTACCCATTTTGGGGAGAAATTTTCTTTTTTCGAGAAATCAATATTATCAAAACTAAACAAAAAATATTATTTTAAATTTTATAGTCAACAGTATATTAATAAACTCTAAAAAAAACTGCATGCCAACATTTCAAAAACATATTTTTTTTTTTTTTCAAAAAACTAAATAAAAACAAGATTTTACAAAACCGGTCCTACAATTTTTTAAATATTTTTTTCATAATTTTTTTGTTATTTAGGACGTGTGATGGCGTACTTCATTTTTACTAAAAACCGTTAAATATTGTGGTTTTGATACTTTTTATAAGTTCAAACTTCAAACTGTGTTATTTTCAACGTAAATGTTACTTGTTTCTTCCAAAGATCTTGCTTTCCATTGTAATTAGGCACATAAGAGCAAGTACGTGTGACCCAGTAGTGCTCTTTTTTTAAATTTATTATAAAGTGAAAAGCTGAAAAACAAAGGTATTTTGATGCATATGAGCCATGGCTAGATTATATTCTGGAGCAATTGCAACTTGAAAAACGATCAATGGTGATTTAAGTTTCTCTGAAACGGTCAAAAGATTATTGAAATTATTTGTAAATTTTAATACCATCAATCTCCAAGTTTACGACTTCTGAAGGATGTTTATGGTATCAATTACTTTTAGATTCGACTGATAGCTTTTGAAATTGACTATGATGTAATTAAGATCGATTATCACCCACTTTCTTATTACTGTTTTTACATAAAACTTAAATAATCCTTTAGTCTTTTGTTTTCTGGATGTTTTTTTTGCATCAATGCAAGTTTTGAAATCACAAATAAAACGTAATTATGAGTTTAAAATTTAAATTAAAAAAGTACGCCCCATTATCCACCGATTCATCTATAGAATCAAAGCATTTATTGCAACAATTATGTTCGCTTGTTCACCTTAATGTATCGCAAACAAGCGTATCTTTTGAGGGTTTTAATTTCAAACAGATAGATCACAGGAAGGAAATCCATTTCACAATTTTTGGTCGAGCTAATCAATAGAATGCAGTTAGATATACACTTCCGTTTTGGCAATTTACGAACTGAATAGCTCGTTCGTACTTTGAATTTTTAGAAAATCCCGTTTAACGCAACCGGAAATGCAGTCGTTGCAGGGAAAACATGATGCATTTGTACCTTCATTGAATGGGAAATGACTTACTCGATAACAATAACCGGCCTTTGCCTCCCCATCCATTAGCCCTGCCTAATCGAATGCCAGGATAATCGGAGGCGTCCGATAGGGCAGCAACTATAGATTCTTGTTGCTGATGCACACAACGCTCTTCGTTTTATCCTCCACAGCAAGGACCTTCTGTAAATAAGGTTCAATACAGTGTACAGCACAGCTATAGATAAACTTTCTATTGTATTGGAAATTCGGGGATGAATTTTGGGATAATTTAATGAATTTATTAGATGCTTCGCAGAACATTTTGTTGTTTCGTTGGTATATACAAAGCAAAATCTAGTATAATCAGCCCGATGATAATCTTCGTGCAACTTTTGCTCTGGGAAATGGGTGACTATGACTATGGAGGGATTTATTGGGAGTATCCTTTTAGCTCTCCCTGCAGTCGATTTTAATTTAAACTCGCGTAAGCACATAGCTATAACCAAACTCAGGCGGAGTTCCTTTTTCGTTTGCAGGTCTTTAATTTCAATTAAATTGGAATTTAATCTGACATAGAGTCAGAAAGGACGGAACTGGGTGGGGTTCCATGGCGATGTAAAGGGCTTTATTTCGTCGTGAAAGTCGTGAGGCGAATTGTTCAACTTGATTTTTGCAACTTTGTCCTGTGTCCCTTATAATTGAATGGATGTTCAGAGTTAATTCCTGCAATACCAAGTCCTTCCTTTTTATTCATCTACTTTTTGTACATTTTGATTATCGATTTTTTTGCAATCCTTTTATTCCTTTTTTCTTTATTTTCTTTGTTTATTTTTTAATTCATTCCCTTTTATTGCAAACGATATTCCAAGAAGTCGTTAATTGAAATAAATTGAATAGGACGCTGATAAGGCGATGTTCTACATGGAAGAGTTTTCTCTTGTTTCTTATTCCATTGCATCAAGTTCTGGGGGTTGGAAATATTAACTTTAATGCACCATCCACGTCATTCTCAAGGATATTTTCTTAGCCCTTAGATGTTTTTCTTTGAATTTGGCTTCTGTTTCTACTTCGAAGAATATGCGGATTCCTGTTACCAAAGGATGGTGGTGGAATTGTTTCATTTTTTTTTAACATGGGCTTCCTCCTTGCTGCTTAGAGTTGGGTAGTTGCTAGGACGCGAAAGTTTTGCAAAAAATGATTTTGCAATATAAGCTGCTGTGCAATCTTCTGGGTCATTGATTTTACTTTGTTGAAAGATAAATGAAATATGAACGTAATTTTGTTGTTGATGTTAAAGGTCTAAGAATTTCAACTTGAAATTTGAAAGAATGTGCTTCGTATTGAAGGAAATATAATCTTTAAGAGATTACAATTTTCTATAGAAGTTCATAGCTATGGTAACTAACACAAACGTTATCGGAAACCATTTTCGATTTTTGTAATACCTTAATAATTATTGATTACAAAGATAGGTATCAGTAGACGTAAAAAACCCAGTAAATACAGTTTTGTCTGAGATGTCAATACGTCTGGAATTTAACACTTAATAAAACATTTAAATTAAATGAAGTCATGCTATTGACTTGTGAATTGGGTTCTCAGGGCGTATTCTTTATACATGTCAATACCAGCCAAGTTAGTCAATATGTATTTTGTTCAAGAGGGTATTTTCCTGCTTGTTATTCGAGCAGGCCTTCTAATTCCTGCAATCAGGAATTGTATGAAATCTACTAACCTATTCCGGCTGGTTCGGAAACGAGCTCGTATGACATTTCACAGGAACAGAATAAGCTTATTCAATGTTTTTGAACTATCCGAGATTTTTTTTTTTATTCAGATCCATTGGAAATCACTGAGAAAATTCCTTGATCACTCCGAAATCTTAAGAAACTTGAACTACCTTAATTAAATGAAAACGAAATGTGTGAGGGAAACACGGAATTATTTATAGATTAATTAACTATAAAAATATTGAAAAGAAGGCGCAAGTGTGAAGTAATATTTTGATACCATTTAAGATATAAATATATATATATAAAAAGAAAAATTCTCCAAGAGTAAAATTTGTCTGGAAAAAGTGCATGTCATGTATGTAGCTGCTCGGAATCGGCTGCAAATTGTAAGCCATTTTCACTCCTAGAGATCCACAACACACACAGAGAAAAAGTTGTATAAAACACTAATGCCTTCGCTCTTTAAGGACCTGTCACGCCAATAATTTAATTGAATTTAATTTAATAGCTTGTTTGACTGTGATGTCGGCGAATTCTTTGTGATTAGATACTACTATTGGAAAAATTAGCCTAGAAAACTGTTTAATTGTCCAAATTGTGAAGAATTTTCTCGTCGATAAAAAGTTCTTCTTGAGGATGGTTTATTTTTGGTAATTGAATCTTCTGATGATTTCCTTTCTTTAAGCATACACTTTGAAAATATTTCCACCCTTGTTTATTAAGGTCTTTCGCAGTTCCAAAATAGCTTTTTTGGTATCATAAGCTTCTGCAAATATCTCTTTCAACTCCCGATACGTGCTTTCCCTACTCCTTGCTTAAAGTTGGACATTCTTCTTCGTTGATTATTTACAACATCTGTAAACTTCTACGAGTGGTGCTTTTTAAACTAATTAAGGTAGGAAAATGAGAGGAAATTTTTCGTAATTTTCACTATTTTGGCTTCATCATTCCAACGCCATGTTTTTTTTGTCACGTTGGTGGTGTCCTTTCGCTTTCTGCAGTCCATTTTGTTGTCTTGTTATTCATAGTCCGTATTTTCATTTCTGCATATACGTAGATGGTAAGAGCCAGATTAATTTCTTTTAAAGCCTTTGTTCTCTACAGCCTAAACGGATATGCCGATTTGATTCAAACTTGGTATTAATAGTATTTATTAGGGGGTGTTTTTTTATTATTGATCTAGGTCGAAAAATAACGCTACCTGCCATACAATTTTTAACAAAAAGTTTGATTTTCTCAAAAACGGCTCTAACGATTTTGATAAAACTTTCAGGGTGCTATTTTTTTACAACAATACATATTCCAGTTAGAACGATTTTTTTGAAATTTGTTTTACAACGGTACCTCTCATATAACCGTTTTTTTTTTTCAAAAAAGACTTTAAAAAAAACTGGTCGAACGATTTTCAATATTTTTTTTAAGCTAATTAAAAAAATTAAAGGATTTTCTAATAAAAAATATTTTTTTATTTTAATCCGACAATACTTCTTTCGGAGTTGGTCTTTTTGACAGCTGTCTCTTGATTTATGCTCAGTTTGGTTAGACATTTCATCATGAATAGACTAACTCCTGAACAAGTTTGCAAATTGTGCAAATTTATTACCAAAATAATGGTTCGTTTCGGTGGAGCAGAGCATCGAAGAATACCCGAATGAGTCCATCGCGCGCAACAATTGGAGATGTGCCCATCCACTTTGTGGAAGATTTTGCGGAAGGATCTTGGTTTGCAGGCTTACAAAATCCAACTCGTGCAAGAAATAAAGCCGAACTACCATCAAGCGCGTCACACGTTCGGTGAATGGGCCCAAAACGAGATGGCCACCAATCCCAATTTTCAAAAAAATTGGGAAAATTGGGCCTCGGCTGGAATTAATTCGAGCCAGCCGCAGCGGTCACTTCCCAGAAATCATTTTTATAACATAATGCAAACGCAATCTTTATAATAATAATCTTTATAATATACATACATATATAGCCACTAAGCAATTATCTAACATAAGAACAAGTTCATGCGACCCAGTCGTGCATTTTTTTATATTTATTCGACGATGTGACTGCACATATGAGCAAATACGTGCGATCCAGTCGTGCAATTTATTTTTTTCCAAAAACTATATGCTTCCACCATTCTTTTGTTGTTTCTGATATTAGTTTTAAAAAGAATGGGTTACTTCATAATTTAACTAAAAAAGTGCTTCATTAAGCGCACAGATTTTTGTGGGAGAAATATCAACTACAACCTGAATGTTTGAATAAGGCAAAGTTAAAGACAAGCTAGTCAGTCAAACCCTGTACAAATAATCCATCCAAGTTACCTTGACCCAAAGCTGTTTACACAATAACTTAACCTTTTGCATTATAAATGCGGCATACAAAGAATATCAATATTTTACTGGATACAGCAACTAAGTCGGTTCTTGGCATGACATAGTAAGCCTACATCATAAAACATATCCGCCATTAATACACCACCTGTAATATATATTTAAATCGTTGGCGTTGCGTTGGCGTTGAATATAATCGAATGTGTGTAGAAATTGTGTTATACCTGGTTTCTTAATAAAAACCCGAATCGCTTCCTATGCATATCATAGCCCAACATAACCAACCTTCATCACGCAGGCTGAGAAGGAAAATAAGGCAATGAAATCTGCGTTAAATTGCCGGTCCGCCAAAATTAATGTTATTTGCTTCGGCAAAAAGGCCTATGCCTTCAAAGCGGCAAAACCTAATTTTGAGAGAAATTTCACCAATGAACATTTTAACTTAATTTCAAAAACTAGACCTAATCGCTTCGTAGGAAACAAACCACGAACACCACGTTCATTTGTATACACATATAAAAATAATCCAATTTTATTTTATTTTGAATTGTTTACTTTATTGAAATAATTAATTAATATTTATGTTTATTTAGTTATTAATTAATGTTTATGTTAATTTGTTCTTTACATATGTATTTTCTACTTAGATTTTTATATTTGTATCAATATTGTTTGTGAGACTAAGTCAATATTTGTTTTAAAATTAGCGAGTGCACATTTCTTGAGATTTCGGAGTGCTCAAGAAGTTGTCTCATTCACTTAATTGAGACGAAAAATTTATGTGAACACAATTTCTCAGCAAAAGCCAATAAAAATTGTATCTTTTTGCTTCTAACAGAGTTCTCTTTGACAAACTAAAATTGAACAAACGAATTTAAAAAAAATTTTAGATTCTTTTTTTGAATGCAAAGTTTAGATTTTCTTCTGAGAAATTGTGTTCACGTTTCGGAGAAAACGGAGGTCTCTGAGGGTTTGGAAACGTGAACTGGCTAAATAAGTTTTTATTCTGAACTCAACTCATTTCTCTTCAAATAATGTTCAATTTAAATGAAAGAAATTCTTTTTAATTCTTATAAACGAATTAATTAAATTTTCATTCCATAATAAATTGCACGACTGGATCGCAAGTACTTGCTCTTATGTGCGGTCACATTGTAGGATAAAATTTAAGAAAATTAAAGTGAACATCAAAGCATTTATTCGATTTTTGTGACTTTCGAAAGTGTGATTTTATTTTTGAAAATCGTAGGAACGGTTTTTTAAATAAAACGGTTTTTTTTAACAATTTTTTTTTTTAATTAAAAAACAATATTTCAAGAACGCAAACTTAAGCACAAAATTAACTTAGCAATGAAATTGAAAAAAAATCGCCGACCCATTTATAATATATTGATTTTTCAAAAAAAAATTTATTAAAAATACAAACAAAAAAATCGAAAATAAATAATGCGAAGTTACTTAGGTTACCTACATCTTCTTGAATATCAATTTTGATACTAATCGGATCACCAGTTTTCGAGAAAGTCGAAGAAAAAAACCGGTCCTATGGGAAGTACCGTTTTTAGCCCACCATATTAATTTTTTTTCACCAAAATATAATGCATAACTAAGTATTACACAGATTTTTTTTCATAAAACATTTTGGAGTCGTTTCCGAGAAAAATAAGCTTTTACCTAATGGTTATATGACAGGTGCCGTTAATATTTGAGCTAATAAAATTGAAACATTTCCAGAATGTCAACATAACCTTAAGTTCTAAATTTGAAGACGCTTGGTCAAACGCTTAGGCTACATTCCAAAATACATCCGTACAGACAGACAGACAGACAGACGGACAGAATTTCGTTACTAACCAAAGAAGACAAAAAAAATAAATATATATATATATAAATAAGATATCAAACAGAAATCAAAGCAACTCTGGTGACACCAATCCATCCCTAAAGTCAATCTGTAACGAAGTTTATGCGACTGATATCAATTCGATTGATTGGTGGATTGATAACGGTGCAACAAGGCATGTTACCAACTGTCCAAACTAACACGTAAATACAAAAAAAAAAATAAGAAAGTAGATTTAGTAATTTCGAATTTTCTTAAAAACTTCTAGACGTAGAACCATCTAATGTTGGTTAAAAATCAATAGGAGTATTAAATAATAAAAGAAAATTTAATTCATATTTTCCTTATTTCTGTCATAAAATCGAAATACGTTCTTTTTAATGTTTTTGTTTACTAAATTTAAAAATTATATGATAGAGCATACACATAACTTTCAAGAAAGATATAGCACATTATTGTAGATATTTCCGTTATTTTGAAATTCGATTGCCTTTTAAAAAAAAAAATGCCCCCTTTCCTAAACCGGGGATCTAAGACCACGTTAATACCAAAGAAATTATAAATAAATTGCATGACTGGATCGCACGTGCAATTTATTTTGGTGTGGGTTGCTTCAAAAGAAACACCACCTAAAATAAAGCAATCTTCATTCGAACTAAAATCAAAATGTACACTATTTAAATTCTTCGCGACACTTTGGAACTTATAAAGTCGACCAGTTTGGCGTTCTGCTTGTAATTATCATTTTTGACAAGTGACGATGTGATTAACAGATGAAGGCAATAATGGTGCTAAATTCGTTTGAGTGACAATATGGCTTTCCTCGAAAATTATTATTAATAGTGGCCAAAGGATTTGTTCCTTAACCTAATGTACAAATGCTGAAATTCACCTATAGTAGATATACCAAACCTGAATCGCGTCCGGACCTTCGCCACATACATCTGATTTATGTGCGTCCTGTTCATGTCGTCCGTCATCGTCCTTGATACCTTCCTATCCTTCCTGAACGTACGTCGAGATTAAAGTTAACTTCGCTACTTGAATACTAATTAATCCAGCTTCCCGCGGTCCACCTAAGGAAAGCGTCCAGCATGGCCCCTGCAAGTCGCTCAGATTAGCTGAGTTTTGTAAATGTTCCCTTTTCGACAAGATTTGCATTTAAATTTTAAACACACTATTAACTCAACACGTGTGCGGCAACCTTGGTCGGCTCTTGTTCCCTCCATAATTCGCTAGGATCCTGTTTGTTATTGTGATGTACCGAGGCAATCCTTTTATTTTTTGCCAGTGTTCGTGTATATTTCATATAGGATTAATAAATATTTAAAACAAGCCGAGCTGCCGAGATGAATAGAGTTATAATCGGATTTTCACAACGGCCGTCAGTGGGGAAGCTTCTGGGTTTTGTTATTGACCACCCACTCGGGGAGTTCCTGCAGAAGCACAGAGTCTGAGAGCTCGAAATTTATTGTACATAATTAATAATGCTGCTTTTGCTATTGGATTTACATAAATTGGCCGCTCGGCAAAAATTTCAGAGGGAAAATATTATATTAATTTTTTTTTCTTCCAGTACATATTATGTTTTTTAGCTCCCGGTGATGGCGAAATACGCCATAATAATGGGCTGACACAGTGGTTGAGAGACCAATTTGTAAAATTATCCTTCGTTTGACGAAGCGGAGTGCGCGCTGGAATCATTTTTGATTAATTATTAGCTTGCGGGTAAATCAAATTTATTTTCAGATTAGGAGTCTTATTGAGTTGTTTTGCGTATGACTGTAGTATTTGCTGGGAAGAGAATGAATAGAGGGTGGTTGGTGTAATTTTTGATTTTGAGCGATTGGTTGTGAGAGTGGAGGTTTTAAATTTTTAATGTTCAACGAATATTGAATCAATAACGAGAACGTGATGTCAATCAAGGAGCCAATGTGATTATATTGCTAAATTTATTAATAATAAAATTTGTGTATATGTATTTTTTTGTATTTGAAGGAACTAAAAATACATTTTTGATACTTCTAAAGGTGTGCCCACACCAAAGAAACATTCGTCTAAAAAACATTTGTGGAATGTTTCCCATTTGCTAAAAAAAATATTTAAGAAACATTTCAGAAATGTTTTTTGTTAGTGTGGACGTTTTCAGAAACAATAGATGTTTATTTGTTTCCCATTTTTACTTGCGATGTTATAGGTAGCATTGTAGTGTACCTAGGTTATGTTTTGTGGAAAAAAAATCCAAGATGGTTTTTTCCTTCGACTTTCTTGAAAACAGGTCATACGATTTCAATCAAAATTGATATTCAGGAAGATGTAGATAGCCTAAGTAATTTTATTTTAAAACATTGTCGAAAACTTTGTTTTATTTATTTTTAATAATTTTCTTAAATTTTTTTTCTTTAATCAATAATTTAAAATCGGGTAGATGGATTTTTTTTAATTTTGTTTTTAAATGTTAGTAATTTTTGTGTTTAAGTTTGCATTTTTTAATATTTTTTTTTTAATTAAAAAAAAAGTTGTTAAATAAAAACCGTTACTACGATTTAAATCACACTTTTTCACATTTTCTAAGAAAATAAAATGGCGTTTTTTTTCCGCTGAAATCTATTTTACGTACTTTTTTCAAACAGTCAAAAGCCAGAAAAATCGAATAAAAATTTTGAAGTTTCTTTAATATTTTTCAAATTTTATTCGAAGCTGTGACCGCACATAAGAGCAAGTACATGCGACGTAGTCGTGCAATTTATTGTATCCAGTTTTGTACTTCAAGGTGGATTGTAAAGAAGTAGCAATCATAGCGTCGTGTTTTATCATCATGAAAAAAAATACAAAAAAATAAAAATAAAACCGGTTGATTAAATGAAAATGCTTGAAAAATAATGAAAATTTTCCGTTCGGAATGGAAATTAAAGAAACATTTCAGAAATGTTTCGCGAAGCTTCCAGACTTAAATTAACATTACAGAAACATTTAAAAAAACATTTCAGAAACAAAGAAACATTTCTGAAATGTTTTTTTAAATGTTTCTGAAAGGTTTAAAAAAATGTTTTTGATGTGAACACACCTTAAGAGAGATTGATGCATATGCGAAGAAACTATTTATGAACTTATATTATTATTATTATTATCATTACTTACATATACCTACCTTTAAACAAAATTTCGAATGGTCCAGCACTCTCATTCTCTCGAATCTGAAGGCTCATTATAAGTTTCACATTTAAATTAACCTACGTACATTGTAGACGTGTATGTGTATGTAGAAAGGAGATGCCGTGGAAGCTGCTGGCGTACAGTCATATCAGTTAATGATAAGATAAATAGGGACTATCTAAATATGTCTCAGGATGATACGAAATCTGGTTGTAAGGTTAATTAAGTCCAAAATGATTTTTTTTTTAAGAAAAGCGGAGGCAGAACAGACACGAAGGAGAATTGGCACTTCAACAATGAATACATCGAAGTTGTTCAAGAATACAAATACCTGGTTTATCAAATCTATCAAAATTCAAGTCGATTATTTTCTTTAAGCTTGGAACATGCCAAATAATCGTCCTCTAAAGTAAGTAGCTCTTTAGGTCATTTAAAGTCAACATAATGGTTAAAATTTTGGAAATAAACTGTGAAAAACGTGGAGTTTAAGTTGAATTACTGATATCCTGATTTCTGGAAACCTATTCTTTATATAACCTATTTTTTATATGTATGTACTTTGTTGAAAAGGGTGTTGGTTGGTTGAAAATTCACATTTGCTTCAGGAATCACCACCTCATCCACAAAAATGAACTGTTTGGTGCAGTTTGCATACCGGCGGCGTTATTGAGCCATAATCGATTTATTGAAGCGTAAGTTTGATGAGCGTGTTATCTCAAGAAATGGTCCAGTCGATTGATCACTTCTTTCGTGCGAATGTGTGGCCGAGTCATCGAAAATTGGGTCCAATGAATCGACCACTGCAAACGAGCCCGCGGTGGCCATAAGAACGAAGTCGATTTTCATTCATCAATGTTTTAATTGTAATTCAAGCCGATAATAAAGTTTTTGAAATATCTCAAATGGTTTGCGTTTTATTTAAAAATAAATTGCACGACTGAATCGCAAGTACTTGCTCTTATGTGCGGTCACAGCTTGGAATAAAATTTGAAAAAATATTAAGGAAACTTCAAAGATTATATTCGATATATATATAAAATACAAAAATAAGGTTTTCGAAAAAAAATTAATTAATTAATTAATAAAAATTGAATATAAATTTTGATTCTAATCGGATCACCAGTTTTCGAAAAAGCAGAAAAAAAAACCGGTTCTATGGTACCGTTTTTAGCCCACCTTATTAATTTTTTTTACCAAAATATAATTCATACCTACAGTAGTACAATGATTTTTTTTTATAAAAATTCTTGGAGCCGT
Organism: Platycheirus rosarum; assembly: GCA_963971375.1. Taxonomy (NCBI): domain Eukaryota; kingdom Metazoa; phylum Arthropoda; class Insecta; order Diptera; family Syrphidae; genus Platycheirus; species Platycheirus rosarum. The sequence continues at coordinate 49,913,817 of OZ020509.1, read as the reverse complement.
TTTCGAGAAAAATAAGCTTTTACATAACGGTTATATGACAGGTACCGTTAATTTTTGAGCTAAAAAAAAATTTAAAAAACTCCTCTGTAGAATGTCAAAATAACCTTAAGTTAAAAATTTGAAGACGATTGGCTCAACCGTTTAGGCTGCAGTCCAAAATACATCCCAACAGACAGATAGACAGACAGACAGACGGACAGAATTTTGCCAGTAACTCAAATATGTTTCCCTATCGTCGTAATGTCATGTTTGATTGTTATCTTAAAATTTTTAATCTGCACGAATGCATAACTTGTATTACCATTGGACTTAATAATTAGTGTTTGCAACCAAACTTTGGAACTCTCTCCTTAAAATGTTGCCCCCTGTAATTAGCCGAGTTCGATCACGAGGATCGAGAACCAGCTTTTGCTGTTGAGCTGTTCCGTGATCCATGATGTGAGGAATAGTGAATAGGGTACTTGTTTGGCTGTGATTTTTAATTGTGACGACGGTAGTCACCGCACCGCAACATCGTCATCCACCAGTCTTTTTTGAACCAGATGTATAGGGCTTGTCCAGGGGCTGCTGGAAGGTCGGCAGTAACCGTTTTTGGAGAAATTCTTTGAAATCCGCCCTGGCTTGTTTCCATTTGTCAGCGGAAAGTCTTCTTGGTCGTTCTGGAATTGGTTGACCTGTTGTTACGATGCAGTTGCACGGCGAAAGCATCTGGCTTGAAAGGCTTGACGGTAGTGTCGCTGGTCGAGAGGAATTCGTCGACGACCCGCCTGAATTTAGGGTCGATTAATAGAGCGTAATGCGACAGAGGACCAGCTCCGATGATTGCTGTTTTAACGTCTGCGATGATGAAATGCCAGGTTTTCTTTTTTTATAATTAGCGCGCGCACAAGAGGGAAACCCTTTTAATGTAGAGCACACTGCGCGGGCATAAGGTAAATAATGAGGGGAAGGATAGGATAGGAGGTGATTAATTTGAATGGTTGCAAATCAAAATAGCAAAGAAAAATATCGCCGGGTAAACTATTCCAAATTCGTGTTGTTCGGCTAAAAAAAGAATCTCTATATTTCATGGTACGTCCAAAATTGGGCTCAAGGGTGAACTGATGAGCATTCCTTGCGAGACGAGTATTACGGGAGAAACTTTTAAGGGAAGGAACGCAGCTGGCTACTTCGCAGTCAATAGGGTTGTTTCTGCCTTGAGGTTGCGACAATCGACGGGACGTAGCAAGACGCAGATGGTGGAAACCGAAGATGGAGAAAATGCCACGAACGTTGCTGCGCATCCTGGACATCCACATTGTCGCCAGCATCTCGTCTGGTATGTTTTCTCCAGCTAGTCTACGCATTTCTCTGAGCAGGCTCGATGCACATTTATCGCCTAGCTCTAAGGAAGTCATCAACCGATTTAGTTGCCTCTCCTTGGATTCTGTGAACCTCGAAATAATTTGTGCTTAGAGTGCCGAGTTTTTTTGTTTCTCGAATGGCCTTTGCACGAGGTTAAAAACTTCTGTAAGCACCTTCGGATCCAAGGATGCGATAATCGCACTAAATCGGTTATTCGTTGATTGTGAAATCGGGCTTCAATTTGGATAAACCACAGCGAAGAAAGATTCTTCCAAAATGGTGGTATTTTGAGATGCCGTAAAGCCGCAATCTCGTGCATCTTGACTGATGTTTCTGGAGCTGCATCTTCGTTTTCACAATCTGCAGCAGCCTCGCGCTGATCGTAATCAGTCATTGCACTGAAATATTTAAAATGTTTCCAACAAATTATTCAGATAAAATACGTACCTATGTATGTTCCATGGCGATCACGTCGGTGTTACCACTTTAGCGTTTTAATGCCAATAAAAAACGGAATGTATGTATATATTCTTATTGTTTGACAAAACAAACAAATATAAATTACTTTTAAAGACAACTAGTTTTATTTAATTAGCAATCGAATGATGCAGCTGCTTTGCCGTTGGGAATCTGTTTGAATTCTATTAATCGTTTGGGTTGACATTTGTTGGTGGTGTTTGATAGTTTACAAAAAGTGTTGGTGCGGTCATCTGTTGACAGTGTCGGAATGACGTTTGTTGTGGATTCTCGCCACTGGTTGCCACAAAATTATCGGCAGTGTCAAGGAAATGTAGCACCTATCGCCTTGCAGTTTTTTTCGGATCTTTTTGCCAGACTTTAACAAAGGCCTTTGAGTGTTTTACTCTTTACTTTATCCAAAACGATGATCCATGATAATCGGTGAGATACTACGAAAGCGAAAGTTTAAGATGATGTCATTATTTTGGTTCCAGCAACAAACAAGCTTTCTTAACTTTTCTTCCTTAATATAGTCTTTTAGGCTCTTTACCTTCTGGCAAAGCCGCATTCTGTAAATAGATTTTTAAATTGTGCGTTTTAAGTTGCATGTTAAGAAGCCCAATACTTGTATCTTATTGCTCGTAAGTTTTTTTTTTTAACAAATTTTGATGAAACTCACGGACTTATCTCTGTTATTTGAAGAAAGTGAAACCATCAGCTCCTACTACTTTTTGGCTTTTTAGTTAACTTTTGAGTGTTCCTAGCTCCAAAGAACTTATTCATTCTTCTTACAAGCGCGTAAAATCTTGGTTTGTTTTATTTACTTTTTAAGTTTCTTCTTTAATTAAGGTTTTTGGATTCGCAAACGACTATACTCTAAATCATTTTGAGTCTATACATCTTGAATACTCTTCCGCGGATTATCCTTTGCCTATGAAAAAAGCACCAAATTATTCAATCTCGAAATATCACGATTCCTAGGTACAAAACATTATGCCCCGATGAAAAAAAAAACAACACGCTTACCATTTTAGCATCTGTCCCTTCCTCGGGTTCCCAGTGTTATTGTGAAAATGGCTCGATAAATGTTTCGCTTTTAGCAGACATCCTTGCCTTTGCCACTTTTACTACCCCAAAACCATTGAGAATGTTTTATGTGCCTTCTACTCATTTTATAACAAATCCCTCATAATTCCTATTTACTTCGACTTAATCTGCATCGGTATTCTGTTCGTTCTGGAATTCTAAGAAGAAGAAAAAACCGAACAATAGTCGCTCAACTTATACAACACCCAGTTGGAACTAGATAGCAATCGAAAAGATACTTTATCATACAAAAAGCATCATCGGCTAGGACCGTAGTTGAAGGAATAATCTTCCTTGCCTTCCGGTTTTTTTTTAAGACTACCATTTTCTGAGGCACAAAAGAAGTCCATTTTATTACCTTGCAAAGGATGTTGCTATATTCTTCCACAAGTCAAAACATGGAGGTGCAAAATGAAAAGAACAACTTGCGATATCCCAGAGTCCTAAATCATTCGTTCAGCTTGCGGAAAGGCGGGTGGCAATGTAGCAGCAAAGCATATCGTAGAAAGGGGCTTACTTTCACTTTTTTGTTTGTCCTATCTATTGGCATTGAAAATGTGTTGTTGAAAGTTCCCGGTCCAGGTAGGTATGCTCTTGGGATAGGCATATCAGAGATATGGGCTTTGTGTTCTGAGGTGTTATATAGTGATTCCTGCTTTTGAGGGCCGTTTTCACTTTCGCCGTAGTGGGAGCAATCACTTCATGCATGAACGAGATATGTTCCTCACACCACGAATGATTTAATGGGTATGAATTCGCACTTTTGTATCTCACAACAGACCGGTGGTGCTTTGTTAGGGCTTTTTTTCTGCCTTGGGGCTGACACACGTTTCAGAGATATCAGGTTGATGGTATATTCCGATTTAGATTTCTACGGGTGTTGTGTTTTGTTAGAATACTCTGCGGGTTTCTTTCGTAGTTTTTTTGTTGTTGATATTTTTAATATACGTCACTTTGGAGCGTATCTTTTACAATTTGGCGATTTAAGGGGAACTCGGAAAGGCTTTAAGAAGGATGTAACGTTTATTGAATTTAATGTCTATGGGGACTTGATTTTTCGATTTATTTTTGGTAGAGGTTTTTGCTGCACAAGTCCTATGCTTATGAAATTTCGAATAAGATCTTGTGTTTTTTTTCAAAATCGTAAGTTCCAGAAGCAACGAACAACAAGCTTGGGATAACAATAATCCGCTGAAGACAGAGAAGCAGCCACATAGGATTATACTTAGGCAGCCGAAAGTTTAATAGTAAGTGGACTTGTGTGTTAGCTTTCGAGATAAATGTTCCCCATTTTGTTGCTTATACCAGCAAAATTTTAATCCTGTTTCTGCCAGTGACCAATTCCATACAATAGCATTGAATGTTGAAATCTTGTCCACTTTGCATCACAAGAAGAAGACTCTAATAACGTGAAATCCAATGATATCCAATTGTTCTTAAATGTCTTCAGATTGATAAAAGATTGGATCTCGTTTTAATTGAACAATGCACTTTATGTCTTCCTTGAAGGTAAATCTGTGTTGGTGAACATTGTCTATTCAATATTATGTATGCATGTATGTTCTTATTGTTTGGTATGTTTTTGTTTGTTGATCGTTTAAATAATGGTTTGAGTACGATTAACATTATCAAGAGTATTGGTTGCCTTGACAGCTGACAGTTAAAAACGTCGATACATTTCTATGTCGACATGGATTCTGGACTGGATTCCTTGGTTTACTTTGCTGTGCCTATTGGCGTTGCTTTATTGTTGTTAGTTTTGGAATAGATACCAGTTATGTTAATGGCTTTGATTGGTCTGTTAATGACTTTTGTAAATACAATGTCCAAGTCGGTGGTCTTTTCTAACTCCTCTCTTAATTTTCTTATTAGCAAGTAATGAGAATCAATTTGAATGGATAATAATGACGACGAAACAAAAGTATTGCACAAGCAATGAAAAATTCTAAAACAATAATATTTTTTTATAACTATGATTTTGAAGCAATAAGAAAAAAAGGGAAGGAGTACTATAACTTTGGCACGGCAAATTAAAAAGAGATTCTAATAGGACTAAATAAAAAAAAATACTACGGGAGGGGTCTATCTCCCCCCAAAAATATTTCAAGCAACAGCAACACTTAAATCAATGCGCTGTAGCTTATTTTAAGAATAAAAGTCTGTTTTATCATAGAGATTTTTTTTAATTTTTTAAATATCTATAAAAAATATTCGGAAAAAAATTTTTAAAAAATTATTTCATATACATTTTTTTAATTGAAAAAACGTGTACTAAATTTGCTCTTAATATTTGTTACTATTAATTATACTTTAATTTTGGTTGGGCAACCGGCTTCAAATTTAAAACTTAAGGTTATTTTGACAATCTACGGAGTATTTTTTTTTAATTTTGGCTTGCAGTTTTCTAGAATTAATTAAAATACATGTGATTATAAATTTAAAATAATTTTTTTTGATCAGTTTTTTGATTTTTCAAAAAAAAAAAAATTTTATTAGAATAAAAAAGTTATTCAAAATGTTGATATGTAGAATTAAATTGGCTACCTAGATCTTCTTAAATATATTTGAAAGAAATCCATTGAGCCGTTCCGGAGAAAACCAAAAATTAAAAAAAAAACTGTTATATGAAAGGTCCCGTTAATAGACTTTTGCCGTACATGTGGTTCTTATCAAATGATAGCCAATATCAACAAAAAAATTCTCAAAAATTTTCATTAAAATCGTTGGAGCCGTTTTTGAGAAAAATAAGATTTTCCTAAACGGTCATATGGCAGGTACCGTTATTTTTAGGGCTAAAAATAAAATTTCAATTTTACCTCTGGGGAATGCCAAAATAATCACACACACTTCTCTATGATCGTATAGTCCCTATAATCGCAAGTAAAAAAATCAGTGTACTACTGTAAAAACTGCTAAAAACGGTACCTACTATAGGACCGTTTTTTTTACTTTCTCGAAAACTGATGATCTAATTCCATGCTATCTTCGCTTGTAGATTGTAATGGCAAATAATAGTTGTCTTCTTTCACAATTTTAGACATATTAGTAATATTATTCATACTTTTAAATTGACTAAAATCTTTTTTAGGTTTTTTATTAGTGGTCTTTTGGGGGATGAATTCATCACCCTCCATTTTACTTCTACTTCTCTTAGAAATGGTTTAAGCTAATCACTAGAAAGCGCGTGCTACACAGCTGACAAACGTCAAACGAATGAATTAGGACAATGTTCCTTCTGACCAAAGCCCAGAAGGACACAAATCTTTTACTCTGTATCCCTTTAAGTGTTAAACACCTTAAATAAATAAATGAACCATAAATATAATAAAATATAATAAGAGTCAAAGCACTTATACCTACATACTAATATTGCAATAAAAATTACGATCTTTTTAAGGTTCGCCACAATCCAAAATACGGATTTAATTAAATTAAACCCAACCGAAATCCAATTCGTGAAATTGGTTACCCGAATTGGCTTAAGCTGTTTTTTTTTATAGAAAACTTGCACCACTTGGCTAATGCAGAACTATCACTCGCCACCACGATTGCCATACCAATATACCACCGATTTTAATTAAGACTCATCCCGTGTTCTGTGGATACTAAAAAAAAGCTCACTCTACTTTCGAATCACAGAGCATCTACGATTTTCGGATGCACTACAAATCGAATTTAATTAAAAACTCCCACAACAATCGAAAATGTATTATTGTTTTGAAACCTCAAAAGCAATGAAATCGAATTGAACCGATTGCGGCGATAATTCCTTCAAATGATAACGACATCAATGCAACAAAAAAAAAAACAACAAATTAACTTACCCTGCATTATTGTCAAGTGTATCCGTTCCGTATTCTGGAAAAAGAATCCGATGGATACGATGAGATTCTTAGGAAAAAAAAATTGAATGGTTGTTAAACTTTCTTTTTGTTAATCTTATTCTTCCGCTTCCTGTCAATCAGTTTCAATTGCAATTATGAAACTCCTTTTCGTGTTATCTTCTTGTCTGTGCCCATCTATGTGTCTCCGCGCCGTTGTATCTGCGCTCAACGCCCACGCTTTTGTTCGATTAATTGCTTAATGAAATCTCTTCAATCAGGGCCATCTAGAAGATAAAACTTTTGTTAGGAATTGAATAAAGGCTATGGAAACCGATACCTCGGGGTTAATTTTTTTTTTTTTTTTTTTTGTAAAGTGGCAAAATAGCGTTGCTGCTAGAAGAATTTATTTGTAAAGAACAAAATAAATCAACATTTCATTATTTACTACTGGGCATTCTAAAAATATGTACATACAACTTGATTAAAAGTTTAGTCCGAAAATGAAAGCCTTGGCCCTTACCTCAGATGGCAAGTAATAATTCAAAATTTTATAACATTATACATTTCTTGCAAAGAAATTAAATTAATTTGTATTTAATTAAGACAAAAATATTAATAATAATTAATAACATGGTTTGGGTGGTCTAGAACAGAAAAATCTAAAATTATTTTGGTTCTGTAGCTGGTGGCTTTTCTGGCGAAATGCGGTAAGAATCTTACATCCTTCCTTTCCGTTTAGGACACTTGTTTTTCTTTTCAAGATAAGGGTTGAGCAGTCAAAGAACGCTCGTCTAATCTCCTTAAGGATGGGGCATACTGCTACAAAATGAAATAAGTCTTTCCGAGCTTTAAGGTTGTATAGAATGCAAAATAAAGGAACATCATCCCTGTGCGACTTTAAACTCAAATCCAGCAACTTTCCTCTAGCTTTAGATATGGTAGATATGTCAAAAATACAATTTTCGTTCCGAAAATAGTTGCGTTTATTTAAGTCGTTTAAGTTTGCAGTAATATTGTCTATAGAGTGATGATTGCACTTTAAACCTCTATCTCAGTATCACGTCCAGATTTCTTAAAAAGCTGTACAAATTATCTTTCCAATCATCCAAATTATCGATCGAAACATTAAGTCGTAGATTGTATATCTTCTTGCTATAAGGTACACCTTTTTATAGAACAATAATAAGCATTGTGAGACGGTTTTCCGGGAGAGACATTGCTCTAATAACGTAATCGAAGTGAAGCTTCAAAGTTGAAAGAAATAGTGGAGACATTCACGTCTCCAATAAAAGCATATAGTTTGGAGAGCTAGATGGATGGTTAAACAGTCTCTTCAGAAAAAATCTTAGTAGTTTTTTCAACTTCTTCACTTTGCACTAAAACTAAGTTCACGTTAATTAATACAGATCTTCCAAGTGCAAAAAGCACTTTTTTGCTAAGTGTTGGCTCGACCAACTTGTGCACATCCAGAACGGCCATCTTCACCACCGGTCTTTTGTAAACTCCAGTTACCGTTTTTACTACTTCGCTTCGAACCTCACCATCTGCACCAGGTAGCACTTTGATCACTACTCCCTTGGGCCACTCATACCTTGGATTATTTGGATCACATAATACCACGACGTCACCTTCCTTCATGGGCTCTGAAGAGCTTCAAAAGTGATCCGCATATCTCTCCCTTAGGAGCCAGTTTGTTCTTAGAATATTGGCAGAGTCGCCAAACTCTCCATATAACTTTCTCCCATTAGACGAACATATTAAGAAAATATTTGGAGCAAGGGCTTCATGATTTTCACAATTTATTGGGACATAAGTAAGTGGTCTAGAATTAACTACAAACTCCATTTCTGCCATCATGGTTAAAAGTAACTCATCACTTGGATTTCGGGTTGGGTTCATTGCAATAAGGTTTGTTTAACAGTCCTCACCAATCTCTCCCATCTCCCACCAATATGAGGCGATACTGGTGGCATCTGAGTATATTTCTAATGGCATCCCCCGTCTAGCAATGAAACGCCTAAGTCCTAGGATACAAGAGTTGCTTGAAAGGCTATGAACGATCTCGATATGAATAGCTTAAACAGTTAGGTACCTTATAACGTTATAAGCATAACGTACCCACCCACGCCATAATGGGTGGTTTTGGACTTGCCCGCTTTGTTTTTGCATAGTTGGCATTCTTTCTTCGTCAAGCTTTTTAAATTTGTTCTTAGGCCTTGTATATAGAAATATTGCCTTACTTCTTTTACCAAACTTTTGTTATATGATGGAATTTTTTATACAAGTCTAACAAGATAAAAGTTGTAATATAGTGGTATTTTGGTAGAATAACTGGTCCCTGTACATAATGGTGAATGTTTGGAGTTGCATCGACGCCAAGCTGATCGACATATGGTGATAGCGTATATAATAGAGAGATTGTTTTCAGTCCTACGACTTTTACTGAGAGAAAACGTCTGATCTTCATTTTTTTGTCTTTGTTTTGTAGTGCCCCGTGGCTTAGTGGTTAGTGTGTCGGACTGCTAAGCGAATAAGCCTGGGTTCGAATCCAGCTCATAGCCACCTTTTTTCCGTGGTACTGCCTCTTGCGAGGAACTGACAAAACCTCCAGCAGTAAAATTTGTCTCGAAAAATTGCATCTCATGTAACCGTTCGGACTCGCCGTTAAGCTGTAGGTCCCTTCCATTCTTGCAGAATAACAATACACACACAGGAATGGTTGAGAGTATAAGTCGCTAGGCTTTGGCTCCTTAAGGAGCTGTCACGCCAATAAATTTATTTATTTTATTTTGCTGTTAAGTCTAGGAATCGAAAAAAGAACATTGTTGCCCTTAACAGCCGATTTAAATTAGAAAATCGGCGATACTGTGCAACGCATGCTGATTCAATAACTTTATGTAAGTAACATTCCTTTGACTGGTGTCAATCTTCAATCTTTTTCGTTGGCCTTTCATCTTCTGGGCGAACAAGGAAACTAGGCTCTCTCGTTTTCGCGCTTACTAAAGTGCAATTTGCTGATAAACCTGAAGAAACTCGAAAGTAGGCGACTGCTGCATATGCTGTTTCGCTTGCGTCTACGAACATGTGCAATATTGGACTCCGATTTTCTTGAATTCTTTGGGGTAATATCTTGGAACGGTTGTATTTTTAATAGCCGGTATAATACTTAGCAATGCCTTTCATCTCTCGCATTGAACATCTTTTATTTTATCGTCCCATCTGACCCCTGATCTTCCAACATCTTGTAGCAAAGTCTTTAGAATAATTATTAAATTATCAATCAAACCTTCAAATCTGTAATCATTAGTTGAGGAGCCATTTGTAGTTAAACAAAAATTTTCCCTTTGGGTTTTTCAATAAGAGCGCTACAAAAGTTTTTTTAAATAAAACAAAAACGGATATCAATGAAATTCTTTATTCCTGTGAAAGTACGTTCGATTTCATTATGTATTAAACTCGATTTTTTTTGCATGGCCACCACGGGCACGCTTGCAGAAGTCCAGACGCTGAACCCAATTTTAGACGGTTTTCAAGCATAAATCGGCCGATACTGCTGCAATTTCACTTTCGATATTCATACGAAGTTCATCAATCGTCGGTGGCTTGTTGGCATAGACCATAGAATTGACCTAGCCCCACAAGAAATAGTCTAACGGCGTCAAATCGCACGACCGAGGTGGTCAAGCGACTGGACCATTTCGTGAGATAGCACGTTCTCCAAACTTGATTTCCAATAAATTGATTGTGACATTCGCTGTGTGGCTTGTGACACTGTCCTGTTGGAACCACATGTCCTCCAAGCCCATATCATCCAATTGGGGCCAAAAATATTCGGTTATCATTGAACGGTAGCGATCCCCATTCACAGTAACGTGCCGGTCTTGATCATCACGGAAGAAGTACGGCCCAATGACGCTGACCGGCCCATAAACCACACCAAACCGTAATTTTTTCGGGATGCAATGATGACTCATAGAGTACGTGTGGATTGCTGCTTGACCAATACCGCATATTTTGTTTATTGACGAAGCCATTCAGCCAGAAATGAACCTCATCACTGAAGATGATTTTTTCGATGAAAATCGGAATCATTTTCAAGTTGTTGCTCAGCCCAATTCACGAACATACGACGCTTCTGGTGGTCAAGAGTCTTCAGTTCTTGGGTCAATTTAACCTTGTTAGGATGTAGGCCAAGATCTTTTCTCAAAATTCGCCACAACGACGTCACAGAGATGCCCAACGCTTGAGAACAACGTGTGAGAGACACATTTGGGCTTTCTGCAACTGAAGCCTCAGCGGCAGCAATGTTCTTGACACTACGGGCACTTCTTTGTCTCACTGGCACGGGAATATTTTGTACTGTGCCTGTGGATTCAAATTTTTCCACTAGACGCTCAATTATTGATCTGCTAGGACGATTATGACGACCATAAATTGGACGTAGCGCTCTTAACGTTGAGGCCACTGACTCCGAATTTCGGTAGTAAATTTTTCTAATTTTGACTTGTTGTTGGCTCGTATATCTTTCTTTACTGAAGAGAAATGTCAAAAGAGCGGCAAGAAATATGGCGTCGTTTGCTGTCCCTGTCGCTCTACTTTTGTAGCGTCCCTGTTGAAAAACCCGATATATCACTTTTCATTCTGCAATTTATAACTGTCAGATCGGACGTTTTACAAAACTCTAAGAGCTTCTTCCTATTTCCATCCAAGACGTTGTCCTTAGAATTTCTTTAATACAATAATTTCGATGAAACAGATGACAGTTGTTCAGTACAACATTGGTCCAAACCAATTCTTTCATTCAGGTCACCAATAATCATCAAATTATATTTTCCAAAGTAGTTAAGACCATCCTGAAGTTTCTCGAAATCAGTTGACCACTGTGTACAGTTCAGGTCCACTCCAAACTGCAGCGTCACCTTAAAAATAAATAAATAAATGTACTGACACGACAGCTCCTTAAGGAGCCAAGGCCTAGTAACTTATGTTCGAAAACATTCAGGTGTTTGTGTTGTGATTCTGCAAGAATGGAATGAATAAACTTACCGTCGGGTTCGAACGGCTAAACACGAAATGCACTTTTTCGAGACAAATTTTACTTTTGGATATCATACACCTGGAAGAGTTTTAGGGCTTATAGTGCTCACCTTGATCTAAACAACAGACAGTAGATGTTGCATGATCTCTATATCTATTCAGCCATAACAGTTGTTCAGAAAAATTACGGACCATTTGATGACGTTATATTTTTTTTTTGTATAATATAAATTCAATCACAATGGCAACATCAACACTACAATGTTATCCATTATTATTCAATGGCTTACAGTACACAATGATAACGATGCAATTTAGGATTTTAATGAACTTCTAACAAACTGGTCATTAAGTGGCGGTTTCTGATGACAGCTTCTAGGCAGCTCCTGCAGTTGCATGCTATTCTCAATAAAATTCATAATGATTTGTTGCAAGTGCTTGCTGCACTTAGCGGCACACATCAATCCACAAACAACACAACACGTTCATGTGTCGAACACATCCCGCAGCTAACCATATATATTAACGAACCTCATCGCTTCTGTCATTGCCCAGCTACAAAGACCTTCCTCAATTTGTCCAGTATCATCATCAACAATAACTCCATTATCATCAGTTATTTTCAAAACGTATCTATAGATACGTCAAGAGCATTCTCATGGAGGACGCTTTTTCGTATGTAAAACAATCAGACGTTCCGTAATGAAATTTTATAACGCAATTGCCAAAATGAACCTCTGCCACTCGTCGCTGCGTGCCGCTCCACCCGTCACATTTGAACAATGACGTTGCGTGCAGAGTCCATAGCATTAGAGATTCTCGGGTGTTCGACCCCACTGATGCTGAAGGAATGTCTCTTCCTCAATTGCATTCAGCAATCAGCCCGGGGACACCAATAGCAACAGCTACTGTCATTGCCATGCGGTTTAGTTAGTTGCAAGACCGGGTCGTTCATTGTTTCGTATTGATGCCGTTTAATAAACGTCGATTACCTAATCTAGCTTTGAAAGGCGGCTTGCTGTCGCTGGTTGACCGTAGAGCGATTATGTTGATGATGATGATGGTGTCCATGGTCTTAGCGGGTCTACACTTAACTAGGTTAGTAGGTTTCGCGGAATTGGGCCCGCTCGTAAGTGGCGCAATAATCTCACAATGGTGGCGCACTACTGTCCAAGCCAGTGGCTGCTGAATTGGAATCCTCCTACCCTTAAGTGGATTAATTAAGGTGGTCGAAATTATTTGATTTGCCTGCGCGCCAAAGGCAATGAACGGACAGACGGAAAATTTAATTTCTTTGGCCGTCATTTGAGTCAAGTGATTATTGAGTAATACAATCAAGAGAAATTGAAAGTGCGATATACTATGTATATGATGTGATAGTTACATTTGGAAGAGCTGATTTGTAAGAGTTCTTAATTGATAGGTGAGCGAGTGGAGGATGGAGCAATGGCTGTGGGTAAGTTGATAAATTTGATGGAATGCAATTGATTTGCAGACACTTCTGGTGAGCTGATCAATTAAGATATCTTAAATGGATTATAATGGAATGGGCTTAGAGGGAGGCAATACCAATGACCATATATATTAGACATTAAAATAGAAAATTTCCTCTAATTTGTATTAATATTGAATATGGGTTTTTCTATCGTGGGTTTTTTGTATCGTTGTTCGTGGTTGCCTGCAGTTATTATATGAAACACAACATGCCTATAATCATTCAAAAATGCTGGGCAAAATCGCTTCGCGACTCCGATCATTTCGTCTACTGATATCCATGGAAGCTGTTAAGTGATGAACAACCAAGCAGGGGAAATTTAATGTTGGACGACTTCAATCGGAAGAGACCCTCACAGCCTATAATGATAGCTTGTTCCTGAAACTATAGAGAAGTCGCCCGACTGTTAATATGAAACGAGGTGCAGAACTGCGACGATCTAATAGACAAGGTGGGTGGGTTTATTTTAGTTTTTATTACTTTATGTCCAATTTTTACAAACAGTATAGCTGTACCTTACACCAATACCGCCAAATACCTTGGAATGACTTTGGATGCAAAGCTTAAATGGAAGGAGCACATCAAAAAGAAAAGAGAAGAAGTAAACTTGAATTATAGATAAATGTACTGGGTACTAGGAAAGAATCTGGCCTATCTATTCAGAACAAACTAATGTTATAAGCAAGTACTGAAACCCGTTTGGACATATGGAATCCAACTATGGGGCTGTACAAAGACAACAAATGCTGAACCCATCCAAAAATTCCAAAGTAAGGTTCTTCGTGGAATATCTCACAATCAGTGACTGCAAAGTCATACAAACTCCGAAATGGAGACCGTCTTAAACGTACGAAATAATGTTTGGAGATTAAGAAGAACCAAGTCTCATAAGCTGATGGTTTAAAAGTTATAGGAAAGTGTTATAACTTTAAACTTCCCCCAATCCGATTAAAAAAAATAATAAAGAAAGAAAAATCATCTGTCAATCTTTCATAGATTGGTCCTGATTCACCGGTGGTTTAGAGTTCCGCACTACTTGCTACTGATTCTCGGCGAGTGCCCTTTGAAGATTTCCATTGTTTAAAAAAAAATATATAACGCCAGCTCTTGGAGAAAACCACAGAGTTAAGTAACGAGACCAACCACCTGATCATGATTTTAAAGCAGCTTACAACAGTGCAACCAAGGATGATCTGTATCGTGACTTCTCCAGCTTTAAAACTCTTGAGAATGCTCGCTATTCAGTCAAAGGTGGCAGGAATTCTGTCAAGAGCTTTGACACATGGAGCTGTTTCAACATTGCGCTTGAAAAGGTTTTACACAATGCACATGCATAAGTCTTTCGCTAGATTCTATGATTTTATAAATTGCCTTATGTAATATTGGCACTCCATGTTTGATCAACTGTAGTGTACCGTGGCTCAGTGGTTAGTGTGTCGGACTGCTAGCCGAAGAGCCTGGGTTCAAATCCAGCTCATAGCCACCTTTTTTTCTGGGGTACTGCCTCTTGCGAGGAATTGACAAAACCTCCAAGAGTAAAATTTGTCTCGAAAAAGTGCATCTCATCTAGCCGTTCGGACTCAGCGGTAAACTGTAGGTCCCTTCCATTCTTGCAGATTAACAACGCACACACAGGAATGGTTGAGTCACTAGGCCTTCGCTCCTTAAGGAGCTTTCGTGCCAATAAATGTATTTATTTATGTTTGATCAACTCTGCAAGTACGCCATCGGCTCCCGAGGCCTTGTTAATTTTGAGCCAAATAATCGCATTTTGTATCAATGATTGGTGGCTGCATTTCCTCTGGAAATGATGGAGTTTCCATTTCTTCCTTGAGCTAACCGATTAACAATTCATTAAAGCACACTTCCCATCGCTTCAATATGCCTTAAGGATCGGTGATCAGATTTCTCCCCACGTCCTTAAAGTTTGTGCATGGTGATGTATCGCCATGTTTCTGACGGATTGTAGAAAATCCGTGCCTGGTCCGGACCTCGCTCTCTAATTCTTTTCATTTCACAGACAATGTTTTTCTCCCAGACTGCCTTTTTTTTGTATGTGAAGTCTTTTCTATATTCTTCTTAGCTTTTATATTCATCTTCGTGTGCCCGCGTTCTTTAGCACTTTAGCTCCATTGCTCAGTGTGCAGCATTCTTACGTCCAGACGATAGTTTCCATTCATCATCACACCAGTCACTCTGATCTCTGCGATTACTGCCTAATATTTGGTCAGCAGTTCTTTAGGTTTGAACATTTTTCATCTACGCCAGGCAGTCTTCCCTCATCGAGCTCCCCAAGGGAAAGTTCTAGTACGGGACAAAATAGTAATCCGAGTCAATCGTCAATGTTAGCACCTCGATACGTTCATATCATTATCAGGCTCGAGTAGTGGCGACGATCTAACAACACGTGGTCAATTTGGTTACTAATGGCTTTGTAGGTATTTCGTTTTTCCTGCAATTTCTATATTTTGTATTCCATTGTTATTAATGTTTTCATGCAAATTATGGCAGCTTATTCACTGCCTTGGCCGTTGAAATCGCCAAGGATGAGTTTAACGTCATACCTTGGTCACGCATTGAGGGTCTTCTCTACAAGTTTGTAGTAGGAATAAATAATAATAAGCTAAACTTTTATCAAAAGTTATACAAGTTGGTTAACGGCGGCCGCCACGAGGAAGCTATGAAGGCACATTTGCCATTCGGGATAGTTACAGTAGGTTCATACTCTCGTATGCACCACGTTGTTCTACCTATCCCGCAGACAGCTGACCATCACCATAAATGATAACTTCTGCTTTCCACGCATAGCCCAATGGGGCAATTTTAATGCTTCAAAAACTCAATGTTGTCTTTTGTCGTTGGAGCGAAACATACCTACTATGTGACAATCCATGAGTTGCATTTGCACCGATCGCACCGAACACCTCTCAATTCTTGGAGTTTGTATTACAGACCATACCTTCTGTGGAATTACCACATATATTCGACGTCGTCAAGAACGCTGCGAAATGTGTAACTTTCTTCGAAGGTGTCTTCCAAGCATTTATTCGGCCAAGACTTGAGTAAAATTTTCATATTTGGGCACGTGCTGTGATAACCCACTTTCATGGAATGAAGTTTAAAAAGGGTTTCAAAATGATAGGCAACCGTTTCTTGCCTTTCATTATTTCATCGCTAATTTTATAAGCAATGCTTCAGAGAAATACCCAGCTTACCCTGGAGCTCAACTTCGCAACAACATTAATATTCAGGGATTCTTTCTTTCTACTTCCTTTTTACTGTGTTTACCTTTAAACTGTGCTTAATGAACTTTATAAGAGTAGCCAAAATCCCTTAAGCGCGAACTAGTTATTAATTATAAAAACTGAAAATTTGGCGAATATGAGAATTAACATATGTTTTGACATTTTCCAAAAACGTTATTTGAACAGCTCTTTGCAAGAGTGATTATAAACAGCTTACAGCCAAATAAGTTTGCTTATTTAATCAATAATTCAATCTATTGGAAATATTTTTTCAACCAACTTAATCTTCATTACAATTGAACTTCAACAAGTTTCACTCACATCGTCCACTTGAGCAAATATAATTCAACACACACACACATCGTATAATAAACACAACACACATTAGCAACTATACAACAATTACGGTAATATTTCCAAAAACATAGTCCCAGGTTCACAGCTTTTACACAATCACAATCGCCATTAAATCGCCAAACCCCACAACTATATCACGTCCCGAACACTATCTGGAAATCATGACATACGATGCCATTCAGGAGGACAATACCGACATTTCCCAAGGACACAAAATGAAATTCGTGCGGAAATAATTACCACAGTGTCAACAATGTGAACTGTTTTCAATTCTATTTCAAAATTATTACAGTTTCGGTTCCATTGATGTTGGTTTGAGCACACTCTCAATTTATAACCGCACCGAGTACACAATAGCCCAGCATACAGGATCAGAGCCACCTAGCCACCTAGCCACCTACCCAATTCCTTTATTCTCAGCCTGCCATTGGAAAAACATCATAAACGCTCCCGCAGGGTATGTTCACGATTATTCATTTCTAGTACCTTCCCAATCGTCGACACCCTCTGGGCACATGCAATCGGTTGGACCAGTGGTGGATCCTCTTTGAGTATTGTTGATGTGTGTGCAGCTGGAACAATGAATTTTGCGGCCCTCAATGGTCCTGGAGTTCTGAGCTGATGTTTATCCAAGTGTATATCTCGGTGTTATAAACAACATTTTCTGCCGCCGGGAAATAATATAAATTCATGGTAATTCCGTGGGATGATGACGCGCGAGTAGAACGAAATTCGCAGCAAAACACCGCCGCCGCCCCCAGGATTGGAGAGCCTTTATTTGCGATGGTTGCTCAAATCGGGTGCGTATAGGCGCTGAACCACCACCACCGCTGCCGCGTGCCAATTAATTAATTTTGCCAATTTACTTCGATCTTGATGCAAAGCATTTAATTATTTCATGGATGCCTCAGATATGTGTGCTAGAAGGACCCAGGAACACCGCACCGCGCCGATTTGGCAGCTTCTGTGCGAGCTTCATGCTTTAACCGAAGATGGTACTTTGTGGCCTTGCCAAAGCACACTGCTTCTTGGCAAGGAGCTATTGATTTTTATGAATTATGTTAGGGTAGGTTTTTAGGTTTTTGGAGCTAGTTGCATCAGGATCCGGACTCCGGAGTAGTGGTAGTCTGCCAAGTATGTTTACACACCGACACCTTTGGAAACAACACATTTCTCATAGTTGGGCTCGTAGGTGGGGTTATGGGGAATGGATAAACGTTCCAACGAGTGTAGAGTGTATGAAATGTAGCTTTGAGCTTCAGGATGGTATGGAAAAGGTTTTTGTATATGTGTAGTCAATGTTCAGAGAGGCAAAATATTTTCTATTGTTCTTATGGTTTTGGCAGAAGTGGCCACATAAATGTGATTAAGTTTTACTGCAGATGTGAGGAATAGATAAATGAGATTGTGCAGGAGCATAAGTGAGTGCGAGGACTATGGGGAGGATTTGTGTGAGGGGCTGTGCTGACAGCTGTGTAATTAAAGTGAACGAATTGGTGTGGAACGTGTTAAGCTGTATTTTATTCTCGAAACGTTTAAACTTAGGTATTATATGAGTGAAAATTCGGTCCAATGTATATATTCTTGCAAATGCAAGAAGAAATTTGCGACATAAAGTATGCAGTATATTTGGTTTGTTTGCATTTCTATCCGTTTGAAAAACAAAAGGATGGAATTTAATTTTTTTGTGAGGGTCGACTCATAGAACTTTTCGGAGAATTTATGCAAAACATTTTGGGTAATAGCGTTATGGGGACAAAAGGCTGTGTTAAATAATTTATCATTATAGTCTCTGCGTAAGTGTGAGTCTTATCAAATTTACATAAGCTTTGATTTAACATAAGTACCTACTTGTTCATTTATTCCAAAACTTATTCATTAAGCATTAAAGTGGCTTACTAGTAGAAAGAGGGCTGGCCAATATAATCCAAAATAATTAATTAAACTGAGAGATGATAGCTTGTTTTAATGTAGACAAAGTAGTGATAAGCAGTGAGGCAGTCAATTACTTAATTTACGATAAAACTGCATTTGAAAAAAACTGGTTCTATGAGAGGTACCGTTATAGAACAAATTTCGAAAAATTCATTCTAACTGAAAAATGTATTGTTGTGAAATATATAGCACTCTGAAAGTTTTATCAAAATCGTTAGAGCCGTTTTCGAGAAAATCAAACTTTTTATTCAAGATTGTATGGCACGTACCAGGAAATTGTGATAATTTACTGCGTAACGACTCCGTACGATAACTAGTCTTAATACGCTAACTCAAACGGATTCGGCAAACAAGGCTTTGCAAGATGGTTAAAATGTTTGCCTGTAATTTAGCAGTACAACCACAAAACTGTAAGTCTTACGACAATACAGGTTCAAGCACTTGCTTGTAGATAATCTTTTTTTCCTTGCGATACTATAAAGCAAGTTTAGAATTTGTGAGTATAAAAAAAATCGAGATAACAATCAAAGATAGATAAGTCTAAAAAAGTCTGTCTGGTTGTAAGTCAGTATGTATAACGAGCTGCACCCTAAACGGCTTAAGCGATTATCTTCATATTTTGTGTGTGTGATTCTTTTGGCATTCCCCAGAGAAATTGAATTTTTATTTTAGGTCTAAAAATAATGGTACCTGTCATATGACCGTTAAGGAAAAGCTTATTTTTCTCGAAAACGGCTCCAACGATTTTGATGAAATTTTGTAAGCATTTTTCGTTGGTATTGCCTATTATTTGATCAGAAATTAAAATTAATTTTTGAAATTTTTACTTGCTATTATAGGTACTAGCAAGTAATACATTCGTGCAGATTAAAAATGTTGAGATAACAATCAAAATGAAATTACGATGATAGAGAAACACATTTTAGTTACTAGCAAAATTCTATCCGTCTGTCTGTACGGACGGATGTATTTTGGACTGTAGCCTAAACTGTTTGACCAATCGCCTTCAAATTTAGCACTTAAGGTTATTTTCACATTCTACAAAGTAGTTTTTTGAATGTTTGTTTAGCTCAAAAATTAACGGTACATGTCATATAACCGTTATGTAAAAGCTTATTTTTCTCGAAAATATCTCCAAGATTTCTTATGAAAAAAGTAAGCATTAACTTTTTTTGAAAACTGGTGATCCGATTACTATCAGAATTGATATTCAAGAAGATGTAGGTAGCTTAATTAATTTTGCATACATTTTTTTTCCAAAACTTTTTTTTTTGTATTTTTAATAATTTTTTTAAAAAATTGTTTTTGAAAAATCAATATTTTAAAAACGGGTAAGTGATTTTTTTTTTTAATTTTGTTCTTAAATGTATGTTATTTTTGTGCCTAAGTTTGTATTCTTAAATTATTTTTCTTACTTTTTTAAGTTATTTTATTTAAAAACAGTTCCTACGATTTTGAAAATATCACACTTTTTAACAACTCTTAAAGAAGTAAAATGGCGTTTAAATTATTTCATTTAATACAATTTAATGTACTTTATTCGAACAATCAAAAAACACAAAAATCGAATAAATGCTTTGATGTTCACTTTAATTTTCTTAAATTTTATTCTACAATGTGACCGCACATATGAGCAAGTACGTGCGGTTCAGTCGTGCAATTTATTTTTCTTTGAAACTTGCATGTTCCGTTTCTTGTTTAACTCAGAAGAATTCCAAGTCAGTGACGGCACCTTAGAAACTGCCAGTAAGACGATGGATCGTCCGAATCTCAGCCTGCACCCTTAAAAGAAGAATTTGACTCATCAACTTATGAGTGATGGATCGTATTTTTAGCTTCATCAACAAACAAAAATATGCATTACTGGTCAGATGGTGAATCAAAGGCAATTTTTGAAAATTTAATTAGACGAACCGTTGCACATACATACACAAGGGACTATTTGTTTCCCTTTTCATGTAGAGCACACTGCGCGGGCAACTAGTTTGCTTTGATTCTGACCTGTGTAATCAAATGGGACGACGCACACGACGCTACTGGTTGAAAAGTCGTTGGCGATTCACAAAAACAAGTCTGTAACCAGTCGTTTGTTGATTTTCATGTCGGGGTACCTAGTGATTTCAGTTTATAGTTTGTCGAAGATAAGCGAACAACAGACCAACCTGTTGCTTGTGCGGGAAGTGAAAAAACATCTTTTTTATATAATTATTGCCTTCCCGGTTATTCAAATAAAAATGAAATAGAGAAGGCTTGGATAGAAATAGAAAATGTCGTAAAATTGAAATGTATGTTTTTTATTTTGACTTGGATGTAGATGTGATTAGTTCCAATCTACTGTGTCATATATTTCCACTGCTAGTGCAGAGAAGTTTGTTTGATTAGAAAATAGTTGGCTTGATGTCCTCTGAGATCATCTGTTCAAGAGGTGTATGTAGTTTATGGTTAGGGGCTGCGGGAGGAGAGCCTACCTCTGCATTGCTCGAGTCCTCCTAAGACATTTCACGCCCGGTATCCATGAAGACACTGAACGAACTAGTGATTTCTGATAGTATGGATATCGCTTTAAATTCTTTTCTGCTGTTGCCTTTAGGAACGGGTATCACCTTTGCTATCTTCCACATTTTGGGAAAAACGGCCGATGTTAAAATAGTGTCAAATAAGTGCGTAATAAAGGAAAGGATCAAAGGCAAGATAACCATTATGAATGTAGGGAATGTGAGTAATCATTAAGCTATTAATTTCAATTAAATAAAATGTTTACTCAATGATTTAATTAATGTACATATTATATACAATACATAGGTACTTACTTTGAAGCTATATAAATAAATAAATACATAAAAATATATGGCAATAACCTTTATTAAATGGCGCACAATATATACATTTCTAAGACTTTAAGAATAGGTACTGCAACAACCAGATCTACCCTCCAATTGTGAATATTATCACTTCGGTCCCCTAGGAAGGATATAATAAAGCGTTATACAGACGGATTGTCAGACAGAAAGAAATGTTCCTATCAAAGAGCAAGAAGTTACCTTATGTATTTCTCTACCATCTTAATGTCATGTTTGATTTTTATTTTTATTTATTTAATATGCTTAGAACATAAGGTAAACAACCATACGTTCTCCAAGATTCCAAGGTTATTCTCTTATTCCAGATTCAAAGGTTATTTATTCAAAAGTCCTCTAAACTCACATTTCAACTATACTTTTCTCAAGCCTATTGCATTTAAATATCATTCTTTGTTACGCAGATCCAACAAAATTTAATATCTAAATGTCAAACACATTATCTATTCCCAACAAAATCGATCGCTCAAATGACAGTATTCATACACTTCAAAACCATGGAAACCAAGAGCAAAAATTAAAGAAAAAATCCAACGTTTGTTACAAAATATAAGACACATTTCCAAAAGGTAAATTTATGTTCACATATTTTCCGTTTCATATTGATTGCTTTGTTAAAAATTGGTCCGACTCCTTTCGTTCACCAGAATGAATACGAAACCCTATATACGCGCTTCCACCTCATGCACGTACAATTCCTCACTGACATTTTTACGACAGGACGAAGTAAACGTGAATTGTGGAGCAATTTTCTACAGAATTTACCTTACACAATCACAAAGCGAGAACAAGCTCGAAGCTTCTTCAAGGAATCGACGGAAAATATGCACGGAGAAAGTATACAGCTTCCTAGAATATGATATCATCTCAAGGATATTCGTCATTAATTTTCAATAGCTTGATTGATTCCATCCATGTCTCTGTCTTTTTCTAATATAATAATAATATACATACCTACATAGCTATATAGGACTATACGAAGAATAGTCTGAATTGAATGTCCTTGATCAAGCAACTGGATACGACACAAATTCCAAAAATGACTTTTTGCTTTGTCTTCGCAAATTCGTACAACCTGTGAATTCAGAATGGTTGTAGACTGGGTTCATAATAGAAAATACGAAACTCGAGCTTGAAGGACATATTTCGAAAGTATTTTTTTGAAGTAAACCCATTTGTTGAAAGACCACCCGCAGGAGAATGATACCACCATCTTTCTTTATGGGATAATATGAGTCCTGGTACCATGGATGGGTTGAATTCACGAAGAAGTCATGGCGATGTTCAAAACTGCAACAAAAATACAGAAATAAAGAGCAAAGGTCGTGTCGGTATCGTGAACCTTAAAAAGATGAAGAAGTTATGTTGCAAAATGTAATTGCTAGTGTCAAGGAGCAAACAGGAATATCTGTTAATTAACTTATCGGAAATTTATTATAAGGGTCCCGATATCCTTTTGATGTTGTGATTTCTCTAATAAAAAAACCAAAATCGGAATATATAATTGATATGGGAATTGCATTTGGAATGAGTTTTTCTTTCCACCGCCGTGTTTTAGAAAAGGAGTTACATGAAACAAGCAGGACCTGCAGACCAATATTAATTCAAATATATTTCGTTTCTATTTATAGTGTCATAGTTTCATGATGCAATCTAATCCTTGGGAATTATTTGAGAAGAATCTTTGACCCTTTCGAAAAAAAAATATTTGTGACTGAAGATTGAGCGGGATTGATGTTGATGCGGGTAGCTCAAAGAATAACGAAAAATTGCAGATAAATTACTTAAGAACTGTTTTGATTACTGATAACAACTCGGATATTTTATATACATATTTTGAAGAAAGCTTTGGGTAAAGTTGTTGAATGAAAAATATAAAAATATGCACGGAGAGAATTGAAAAATGAGTATTTGCGAAATGTTTAGTTATAATTTACAAAGTCATCTTTTAAATTTAGGCGAAGGATTTGAGAAGTGTAGTGGGGATCACAATCACGCAGGGACCGAGAATTTGTTGGGGAACTCTCATTCTCGTTTGTTATTTTCATTGCTTGCTTTATTATTGTCTTCTCTTCCTCCGTTTATGGTCAGATTTATGTTTTGCTATAAGTAAGAGCGAGAGCGTTGAAATAAACAAACGGAAAGACATAGAAACGTTTGTCATACACTGTCGCGTGACGCTGATTCAACGTGACAAAAAGCAGACATTTTTGTAAATCACGAGTTATAAATTAAAAATTGATCTAAACATTGGTAATTTAGCTTTCAAATCAAATCAGATTCCAACATTTTTAAAATTGTAACTTACGACTAAAAGTCACAACTCAAGCTTGCACTTTAAATTGTAAAATACAACTTTTCCGGATTAATTTTGCTACTTGAAAGGAATATTCCTACTTCTACAACCTAAGAATCTTGAATTGAAAAAAAAATATATTTTGTGATTTACAACCACTGAACGTTAAAATCAATAAAATTTATTAATGACCTGATATGTAACACTACCATCGTTTCACGATCGTAATTATCTAAAATATTTTCCTGATTTACCCCATTTTGGTAAAGATTAGTCTTGACAGTTCATATTTGGCAGTCGTGAAGTAGACACGTGGCAATTTGTTATGGAAAAATATTCGATAAACCAACGTGTTTTAATTGTTAAAACATTTTATCAAAATCAATCATCGATTACTGTAACGATGAGAAAGTTATCTGACATTTTTGGGCGAAACAACGTGTCAACAAAACGCACTATTTATCGTTTAGTAAATGATTTCGAAGAAAGGGCAAGATCGACGACTGTGCTCAGGAACTTTGGTCTTCAGAAAACAACTTTCGCCCCAATTTTGCACATGGAATTGCATTTGTTTTCATTTAAGATTCAGTTGACACAAAAGCTTCTTCAACAAGACCATTTACGTCGCCGTACATATGCCAATAGGATGTTACAGCTAGCCCATGACAACCTCGATTTTCATGAAAAAAATCATAATGAGTGACGAGGCAATGGAAAACCCTCAAATTATTCATCAGTCACTTTTGCATCCATTAAAAGTTATCTTCTGGTGTGAAATTTGGTCAGGAGGAATCATTGGGCCTTACTTCTTTGAAAATGAAAACGGCGTAACGGTAACTGTGAATGGGGAGCGCTATCGTGATATGATTGACAACTTTTTAACGCCACAACTGCATGCTTTGGGCTTGATTAACATGTGGTATCAACAGGACAGTGCCACATCGCATACAGCGAGGATTACAATGGAATTAGTGCGAGCTCTTTCCACAAAAAGTTATTTCAAGAAATGGTGATGTTGATTGGCTTCCACGGTCGCCTGATTTTACTGCTCCGGACTTCTGATATCTGAAAAGCAAGGCTTATGCAAACAAACTAGAAACGCTTGATCAAACTCACACAAAATATTCGTGAGGAAATTGATGAAATACCGCGTGAAATGTGTGAGAATGTAATGAAAATGTGCTCAAAAGGCCTTGCATTTGTGAGACTAACAGAGGAGGATATTTACCTGATTTTGTATTCCATACATAATTGCCGACATTATATAAAACATTTATCAGTATAAGATCCATTCTCTTTTATTTATTAAACAAAGTAGAATAGATTAAAATATAAACATTTTTGTTTAATATTTATTTGAAATCCTCTTCCTAAATTCAA
Source organism: Platycheirus rosarum (assembly GCA_963971375.1). Lineage (NCBI taxonomy): Eukaryota > Metazoa > Arthropoda > Insecta > Diptera > Syrphidae > Platycheirus > Platycheirus rosarum. The sequence goes on along the minus strand of OZ020509.1, from coordinate 49,888,501 downwards.
ATCACTTCAGAACCTATGTAAAGGTTGTTTTTTTTTAGACGTGTGGCTTTCAAGAAGTAATAAAAACGCATGTTCAAGCCAAGAATTTAGCAATTATGAAGATACTATTTTTGTAACTATATTTTAAAAATGATTTCGGGCATGTGGCCCCCGCGGCTGGCTCGAATTAATTCCAGACGTGAGGCTCTATTTCCATCTCGTGTTGGGCCCATTAACCGAACTTGCGATGTGCTTGATGGTCGTTCGGCTTCAATTCTTGCACGAGTTGGATTTTGTAAGCCAGCAAACTAAGATCCTTCCGTTAAATCTTCCTTAAAGTGGATGAGCACAGCTCCAATTGTTGCGCGCGATGGCGGATGGACTCATTCATGTATTCTTCGATACTCTGCCCCACCGAATTGAATCATATTTTTGGTAATAAGTTTGCACGATTTGCAAATGTTGTTCAGAAGTAGGCCTATTCATTATGAAATGGTAAGCCAAACTGAGCATAAATCAAGTCAAAAAGAGGTGTCAAAAAGACCAACTCCGAAAAAAGTATCGACAGATTAGGAGTTTTTCTTTATTCACTCAGAAAAAGTCTTTGAACAGAGTCTGAGCATTCTGAGCATACTCTGATAATTATTTGAACCGAGAATGGTCTGAGCGCTCAGATATATTTTTGAAATACGTTTGAGCACTTTGCTGTCACAAATTGTCATTTTTGATATGGCTCTTTCACAGGCGGCAATATTATGCATATAATACTATTGTCTCTTTCACTTATGCATATATTTTTCGAAAAGTGGTGTAGGCAATGTGCATGAGATAAAGTGAAATAGCCTACAACTCTAAAGTGACGTTAATTGCGTTCAGTATTTTCTCAGAATGTTCAGTCAATTTATCCTGAGCGTATTCAGGGTTCTCAGAGCACGCTCTGATCATTCCCTCAACGAAAAAAGAAATGCAACTTTGAAGATCTGAACGCTCTGAGAGAAAAAAGAAATACAACTTTTTTTTGACAACTCAGGCTCTGCTCTGAACGAAAAGAAGAAAAACGCCTATTGGAAACCACACGTCAAAAAAAACACCCTACATCATATACACATTTACACGTATCTACGTATGTTTATGTCAGGTCTTTGTCTTAACATCTTTTACTTGATATAAATGCAAGTTATGGATTCGTGCAATAAAAAAATTATAATAATCAAACATGACATTACGATAATAGAGAAGTCGAAAAAATGGGTCCGGAAATTCCGTCAGTCTGTCTGTCTGTCTGTTCGCACCTCTACAGCCTAAACGGATGGGCCGATTTGCTTCAAACTTAGTATTTAGTATTTATTTGCTAGTATCTCGGGGAGTATTTTTCATTTTTGCTCTAGGTCTAAAAATAACGGTAAATGCCATACAGTTCTTAGCAAAAAGTTTGATTTTCTCCAAAACGGCTATAACGATTTTGATAAAACTTTTAGGTTGCTATTTATTTTTAAAACAATACATCTTTCAGTTAGAATGAATTTTTCAAAATTTGTTCTGTTAACTGATTTCAATAAAATTTTGCACACAGGAAGGTAATTTATTATTCAATTAATATTGCAATTCAAAATTTTCAAAAACTTTTTTTTCGATTTTTAACAATTTAAAAAAAATGGTTTTCGAAATATTTGATTTCGGGTTGATTGAATTTTTTTTAATAATTTTCCCAGATGAAAACAACAATTTTTTTAATAATGACATATTCAAAACAAATTTAAAATATTTTTACCAAAAGTTTTTCATAAAAACGTCAATATTTTTTTTTTACTCGATAGACATTTAGTTCTCAAATTTTATTGCATACTTATTTTTTCAGAGAAAATTCTTAAACTAACTTATTAAAAAATGAAAGAATTTTTCGAAAAATAATATTTTTTTTATTTTAATATATATGTACATGTATATACATATGGAGCCACTAAGCAAGTATCTAGCATAAGAACAAGTTCGTGCGACCCAGTCGTGCAACTCCTTAGTTGGACCGGAAACCGGATCCCCTTTTTTTGCGCCGATGATCATTTTCATTATGAATATGTAGTTTGCTTCAAAACAACGGACACTTACATCTGTCATTGGAAGATGATACTCTGTCCAAATTTAGACGCCCTTATTTATGCACGCTTATTGAACACACAAACTTGTGGCTGTAGTTGGTATATGCAACATCATTCCTAATATAATTTAAAGAGCAATGGCAGTAAATTATATCCAAACAGGTTAAATTTTAATTGCTCGGTAATTTCTTTTACTTTCGGTCTCTAATTAGTTCCAATTTGAGCTCCTAAATGTAATTTATTTTAAGTGTTATTCATAATTAATGATTAAATTGATCCGCCCCTGGATACTTTAGTAAGCATTAAATAAACTTTCCGAGAACGATCTAGTTTGGTCATAAGAATAAAAATAACTTCATGAATATATTTGATATTTTATTTTACGCTCAAATAAAAATCAAAGGAATAAGCATATTCGTAAGTAATAAATATACATGAAGTTGTTGAAAATGATTTTGCTTCTAAGATAAATGTCGACATATATTTCACTTAAATGGATTTCTAATATTTGATTAGAGCATTTTGCTTCATTGAATCATACTCTTTTTCAATATTCATTATTTCTGGTTTGATCAAATAATTAGAATTGATTTTGCCTTAACACGAAAAGTTAATAGGTGTCGAAATCTTTTCTAATTAATTTAACTTGTCACTCTTGCAAATGAAATAATAGTTCAGTAACATTGGTATGTGCCAAATAACACACATATTATTTAATATTCCCTTTCCCTGGCTTAAAAGGGGTAAATTAAAATAAAAATTAATTTCTGTTTGCAAATTGTATATCTGAATACAAATCTGACCCACATTCTTAATCCATATATGATATTCAAATATCCCTTGCAGACATCCAATATGAACATCGAAATCCAACACATTCGCAAGATGCCCTAAATAAAATAAAAATATCCTTATTCCATATTTTAACAACAGCCTTACGTTGCATTATAACATTTCATTCGTTCAACTCAATTGGAAATCAATTTCGGATTCATATTATGTTTTTTTTTCCATTTTTTATTATTTTCCTTCCTTTCGTTTACCCGCATAAAACACCCTAACCATTGAAATTGCATTGGATTGGCATTGTGGGCTGAAGGGCGAAGGGCAGATAAAGCCTCCCTTTCAAAATAAATTGATTGTAACATTTCTCTCTGTTGAAAACAGAACTATCTGCCATCACTTTACAAAGAATCCCTATAGAAGTTCAAGTATATTAAGCCCACACAAGCCATACAAAAAAGGTGCATTCACTGGCTTGGTGATGCATGCATCTCAGAGGGAAAGAAAGAGGATGTTTGAAAAATAGAAAGGAGACTGAACCATGAGAAGAAAAGATACGAATTTTATTATCTAATAGGGAATTGATAAATTGCCCAATTGCAAAAATATGAAATCCGCACTTTAAAAACGACAAAAAAAACTGTAGTTCTTCATTTCACTTGCTTGCCCCGAATTTGCGGAACCAACTTTGTTGGATTGCAATGCCACCTGCTGTGTATAAGAAATAATAATAGATTCTTTTATTGTTGAAAACAGTGTTGCCAACTGACAAATAATTATGCATTTTTAGCATTTGTTGTTATGCTACAAGGACATTAATAGGATAGCGCATTCCCACATATTGACGTCATTAATGCGCTAACGAATCAAGAACAACGACCTTCGGATCTGCACGTGGAATGTTAGAACTCTTAAAAGACCACGTGCATCCAAACAACTAGCGGAGGCCCTAGACTGCTACAGAGTAGGAATTACTGCCATCCAGGAAGTGCGATGGAATGGGCCGGGCAAAAGGAGAATGAAAAACTGTGACGTATACTACGGTGATTGCGCAAGAAGACCACAGCGGTTATTTGGGTGCGGATTCGTCATAACCGGTAGACTTAGGCAAGAAGTCTTGGGCTTTCGACACGTAAGTGAGCGACTTGTGACAATCCGTATCAAGGCTAAATTCGCCAACATTAGCCTAATATTCGCTCATACCCTCACAGAGGACAAAGATGACGCCACCAAGGATGACTTCTATGAACTCCTCGACAAAACTTATGAGCAATGCCCTAAATACGACGTTAAGATCGTACTAGGCGATTTAAATGCCAAAATAGGTAAAGAGGAAATCTTTGGTAGGACTGTCGGAAAACATAGCCTACACTACACAACGTCTAAAAACGGACTTAGGCTAATTGACTTCGCAGCGGCACATAACGTCACCATTGCAAGCACACGGTTTCCTCATCTCGATATACACAAAGGGACTTGGCGACACCCAGATCAAAGAACCGTCAATCAGATTGATCACATTGCGATCGATGCAAGACACGCCTCCAGTATCTTGGATGTTCGCACCTTCCGAGCAGCTAACATCGACTCGGATTCGTAAGAATGCAAATAAACCGAACTTCACAACAACGGAGTAATACTGTGAGGAAGTATGACGTCGGAAAGCTGCAATCGCAAGAAACCGCCAGAACCTATGCCGATCGAATATCCCGTAACCTCTCAAGAAATCCAGTACCTCCAGCATCAAGTGCCGAAGATCAGTGGCAACACTGCCAACAAGCCATCAGAGATGCCGCAACTGATGTGCTAGGTTTCACCAGACCACCACCACGAAACCTTTGGTTTGATGACGAATGCAGGCAGGCCCATGCAACCAAACAAGAGGCATATAAAGCGACGCTGCAGAGAAAGACGAGAGCTGCTCGCGAGCTTTACGAGCAGAAAAGACGGGAAGAACACCGGCTTCTCCAAAAGAAAAAGAGAGAGCATGAGAAGCGCGCGATCGAAGATATTGAGAGATGCTACTCCAGGAACAACGTCCGGAAGTTTTACCAACAGGTAAAAAGAACGTGTAAAGGAAAAGAAACCCGCACAGAAGCCTGTAGAGATAGGAATGGAAACCTCGTAGTAGAGTCACAGTCGGTGCTGAGTACGTGGAAGGATCATTTCTGCACTGTTAAACGGCGATAAAGACCAGAATACCGCTATCAGGCAGAATGAACCCTTAAACATGGATGATGACAGACAAAACTTCCGTCCACCTGACCAAAATGAAGTAAGGATAGCAATATCTAAACTAAAAAACAACAAAGCTGCTGGACCCGACGGACTACCCGCCGAACTTTTTAAAGCGGCCGGAGATGACCTGGTGGAGTGCATACACCAACTCATCTCTAAAGTTTGCGCAGCAGAAAATATGCCTGATGAATGGAACCTCAGCATCGTTTGCCCGATCCACAAGAAAGGAGACCCTCTAAACTGCGTCAACTATAGACGAATTAGTCTCCTGAATATCGCCTACAAGATCCTCTCTGCCGTACTATGTGAACGCCTGAAACCTTTCGTCAGCAACCTGATTTTGGCCCCTATCAGTGTGGTTTAAGACCAGGAAAGTCCACAATCGATCAAATGTTCACTCTACGGCAGATCCTGGAAACCACCCAAGAATTCCAAATCGATACCCACCACCTCTTTATCGATTTTAAGGCCGCGTACGATAGCATTTATAGAGACGAGCTATACAGAGCCATGTCAGGTTTTGGCATTCCCACAAAACTCGTCCGACTGTGCAGGATGACGATGGAGAACTCTCGCTGCTCCGTCAAGGTTGGTTCTGACCTCACAGAAGCTTTTGACGTCAAAAAAGGATTCCGACAAGGTGATGCGCTATCGTGCGATTTCTTCAACTTAATACTTGAACAAATTATAAGAAACTCGCAAGTCAATTGTAGTGGGACAATTTTTTTCAAGTCTGTGCAATTGCTAGCATACGCTGACGACATAGACATCATTGGCAGAACTCGGCGAGCTGTCACTGGAACGTTTGCTAGCATTGAAGCTGAAGCGGCTAAGATGGGACTAGCAGTCAATGAGGCCAAAACGAAGTACCTGCTGTCCACAAAAAGGGACACACAACACCGGCGGATTGGACAAAACATCACAATAGACAGGTACAACTTTGAGGTAGTTAGGGACTTTGTGTACCTCGGATCCGCTATAACATCTGACAACAACATCTCGTCAGAAATAAAGCGAAGAATTACTCTTGCCAATCGCTGTTTCTATGGGCTAGGAAGGCAATTGAGTAGCAAAGCCCTCTCTCGAAAGACAAAGGAGACTCTTTATAAGACCCTAATCATCCCAGTCCTGCTCTATGGCGCCGAGGCATGGACTCTATCTAAAGCGGATGAAGATATCCTTAGTCGTTTCGAGCGTAAGATTCTTCGGAAGATTTTTGGCCCTATCTGCGTTAACGGGCTTTGGAGGAGAAGGTTCAACCAAGAACTATACGAGCTGTACAGCGACATTGACCTGGTTAAAAAAATACGCATATCACGTTTAAGATGGCTAGGTCATGTAGAGAGAATGGACAACAATGCTCCGGCTCGCAGGATCTTCGATTCCACCCCAGAGGGTAGACGCAGTCAAGGAAGACCTCGCCTTAGGTGGCGCGCTCAAGTGAAGGACGACCTCAACCAACTTGGAGTGCAAAACTGGAGGCAGCTAGCCAAAGACCGAGTTGGCTGGAGAGGCATGTTGGTTGAGGCCCAGGTTCGTCCCGAACTGTAGCGCCACCTAAGTAAAGTAAGTAAGTAATGCGCTAACTTGTTTTCTTGTAGCATGATCTTTTCTTAATACTAACTAAAGGGGTACTGATAGCATTGTGAGTTCCTGACGTCAGATTCATCTTCATATTGGCGATACCGTGAAATCAATGACAAGATGGTGGGTATGGATTCGAAGTTCTTTGATTTTTAAAGACCGCGCAAGCTATGCTGAGAAGACAATTCATCGAGTTTTTAAGTTTTTACATATTTTCAACCAAATCATAACCTGCAGCTTTGCATAGCTCGACAGCTATTTCTACAAATCTTTATTGGATTTAAGTTTAGGTATAGCAAGCGAGGTCGATAGAGAACGCTATTAAAACTAAATTAAATGGTAGATAAGCCGATGCGTGTGGCGCCCAGTAGAATTTGGCGCTCCGAGCGACCGCGCAGGTTCGCCCTCCCTGTAGTGAGTGTGACATTGCTGTATTTTTTGAGCATATCGTTTTAATTAGGACTCAAAACAGGGACGTCTTCTGGTTTCAACGAGTTTTGGGCAACCGGAAGTGATCATTTTACCACCGAACGGCCCAAAACAAGTCTGTCCGACCGGCGGTTTTGTAAATTTGTAATTTACCATTAATTAATATACATTTTCCATTGCCTCGATGTGGTTTTTTACGGCTGCCGCCCCTACTCTACTATACAATAAAGATCGATTTGATACCGTTTGTTTTTTATTGTTTCTATTGAACATTTAAGATAGACCTAAAAGTGAGATAAGTGTTTTTGACCTTTATTAAAACAATTGGGTTTGCCATTTTCATTTTTTCCATTTTCGGAACATCGTAAACAAACAAAAAAAAAATGTTTTTCTTTAAAGTGGTAGAATGAAGGGTTATTCCCTGAAAATCTTTGTCCGACCATTAGATTTATAAAGAGGACAAATGTATCTTTCAATTAATAACAATGGCAGTAAATGCTGCCATGATTGGATAGGTTTCACGCAAAATTACCGTTTTTTTAAATGGTCGGACAAACCTTTGTTCCCTGATTTTGCTTGTCCGACTAATTGTTTTAGAATCAATAAAGACACTAAAAGACCCTGCTTCTACCAATTCAAATTTTTGATTACCTGTTTGGATAGGTAAGTCTCAAAGAAAACGTACTGGAAGTAACCAACTTTTCCTGATTGGATAGGTAATCTTTTGGTCGCCTCCCTTACTATTAACCAAATCAGGTTGGCTGAATTGTTGGTCTATTTTATTAAGATAAAATTTCATTCTTACTAATTGTGGGATTCAGTTTATTTTTTTTTCAAATTTGACTCACTAATGATATAGTTTAGATGTTTAGAGGATTTGAAGGGTAGCGATTTTACACTGAAAGCTATCCCCATAATTCACCTCTATCAAGACTTCACCGTAATCATTTTAAACACGGATTCTAAAAGTATTAAAGGAGACAAAAGTGGCACATTAACAACAGTAGGATAGCAACTAAGAATAACATTCCCACGTATCACTTCACCAAAGTAATCACTTGAAATATGTAGACTGTGGATAATCATGCTTAGGGATTCATGAGAAATAAATTGCACGACTGCGCACGATTACGACCAGCGACGATTTTTTTTTTAATATTAGAACAATATATACCGCCTTTAGCCCAAAATGCGCTACAGCGAAGCCGGCCGAGGCAGACATTTGAACGATAATGTGTTCCATAATTAATGGGAATGTTTGCTCTTCCTGATAAAGTCATATAATATACTGGACGTCCAGTATAACAAAAGATATAATGTTCAGCCACCAAATATCAAAACAGTTTTCTGAATTTTTGTATGTGTGACATTTCTCACCTACAGTTTATTACATGTCGCCCCGCATTTTCATTAATGTTCATCTTAGAACTCATTTGGTAACCATACATACTCTTTAAAGTAAAATGCAAGTGCATTACTGACTATCGTAACAAATAGGCCGGCAGATAGTCACAACAGAGGAAATGCGATTGCCCGCACTTAAAAAAAGAATAAGTAGGAATGTAGGTGGAGGGGGGGGGAGCATGGGAACAACCACATCCAACACTGATGATGATGGGAACAGCACGAAAGTTGGATCCTTGTTGGATCCCGCAGATATGTACCAATCCATTTTACTCTTTCGTTTATTTTTTCTTCCCATTTTTTCTACAGCGCTGTTATGCTACGATAAGTTACCAAGTCCTTGCAGGAGCTTCCAGGTACATTGCCATGCCAGTTGCCACATGGTAGTGTAAGCGAGTAGCTCTTTCTACGAGTATGGCTGGTGCAAGATTTACGAGTCTTTTTGGTGTTTTTGCACAATCGACGTGCAATGGACTACGGCTTCGAGTTGGAGGTGGTCGAGGTGCGATTTTGATAGGAAAAATAACAAGAGATAGGAATGTTCAGAATGAAATTCGACTAAAAGCTTTTCGACAAAAAATACAAGAAAAGAAATGAGCAAGGACTCATGGATATAATTGTTTTCGAAACATCCTTCATCTAAGAATAGTTTTCTACCGCGACTCTTTCTCTCTTGGTTGTGGTTTTTGGGTATTTGTATTTGTCGGAAATGTACATATGCATTGCATATCCTTGTACGTTGTAACAGGAAAGGAATCGTAAAAATTGCAATGACAGCTCAGCAAAGAGAGGAATATACCTACGTTTGTATGTATTCATCTAGGTAAGGTGGGTTTCATAAGTCTTATAAGCCAATTAGGAAATTGCGATGCAGAATACAGATATGAAATACTAAAAGCATCTTATAAACTTGGTTAAGAGATTGCAAAATGTGCTTTATGATTAAAAAATACAACCACGCACTGGTATTGAAAAAAGTATTTTAAGGGGCTTCGGATATAAATTATTAAAAAATATAATAGATTAATGAAATTATGTAATTTAGTTTCCTTTTTAGATGTTTGTTCGTAGCATTTAGAAGATTTAATTCGAATACTATTTATGAATTTAGTATTTACATAGTTTTCATTAAAAAATCTATTAAACAAAGAAAAGGAGACATTTATGCAGTAAATTTATTATGAATTATTCATAATGGGAGAAGGTTTCAAACTATCACTAAGGGGTTTTTAATTGTAATTAAATGTCAATATTGATTAATATCTAGCCTTCGACAATGGAGTAAACTGTAGCTATTTATTTATATCCATTGATGTGGAATCTACGTTTAACCATTATCTCAAAATGTGGTTTGACTTAAGCTGTAAATAGAGGTTATCAGATTCAGAGGGGTAAGTTTCCATTGTTAAACAGCTAACACTCAGGAGTACAAACGTACAAAACTTCTGCTATCAATCATCAGTCAAATTTTTACATGAACAACATATTCACCAAAAAAATACTGTAATTGGGAAAATTGGGACGCAGTAAAAGTCAGGTCACTTGTAAAAAAAAGCAATTATTAATCGCGATCTTACACCCGTTTTATTTATATCTCCTAATTTCAGTTCTCAAGAAAAAGACGATTTGTTTGCGATTCCCTTTGCAGGCAACTTTACGCTGCTCCCATACCTATAGTTGAGAGTTTTAATGTATCACCGTTTTTGTTTTGAAGAGTTTTTTTCAACGCTTCGAAAGCCAAAGTATATATATATATATATATATGTCCTCTGGTTTGTTTTCGAGTTTGTAAAAAACAGCGATTGCCTTTCCTGTAACTAAAATATGTTTTAGTTACATTTTGGATCAAGGACTGTGCCTCCAGGAGCGGATTGAAGTACCACGTGTCAGAATTTTTTTTCACTCAAGCCTTAATAGGCCTTTTTCCGTTTATGTAAAGACCCTTTCTTTCAAAAAAAAATGTTTTCCAAAAACTAAAAATAAAAAAAGGATTTTATCAAAACCGGTCCTACAATTTTCAAAATACTTTTTTCATAAATTCTATATTACTTAAGACTTGAGATGGCGTACTCCATTTTTGCTAAAACCCGTTAAGTATTGTGGTTTCGATACTTTTTATATGTAAAGCCTGTTATTTTCAACCTAAATGTTACTTTCTCTGTTAAAGATTTTGCCTTCTAGTTTGATGAGGCACATAAGAGAAAGTGCGTGCGACCCAGTCGTGCCCATTTTTACTTGCGATTATATATATATATATAAATTCTGTCCGTCTGTCTGTCTGTCTGTCTGTCTGTCTGTCTGTCTGTCTGTCTGTCTGTCTGTCTGTCTGTCTGTCTGTCTGTCTGTATGTCTGCCTGTCTGTCTGTCTCTCTGTCTGTCTGTGTCTGTACGGATGAATTTTGGACTGCAGCCTAAACGGTTGGGCCTTCAAATTTTGAACTTAAAGTTATTTTGACATTCTATAGAGGAGTTTTTTCAATTTTTTTTAGCTCAAAAATTAACGGTACCTGTCAAATAACCGTTAAGTAAAAGCTTATTTTTCTCGAAAACGGCTCCAATAATTTTTATTAAAAAAATCAATGTAACGGGTGATTTTTTTGAGGTTAGGATTTTCATGCATTAGTATTTGACAGATCACGCGGGATTTCAGACATGGTGTCAAAGAGAAAAATGCTCAGTATGCTTTGACATTTCATCATGAATAGGCTTACTAACGAGCAACGCTTGCAAATCATTGAATTTTATTACCAAAATCAGTGTTCGGTTCGAAATGTGACAAATTGACGAAAATGACAAATTTTGTTCAGCGATGAGGCTCATTTCTGGTTGAATGGCTACGTAAATAAGCAAAATTGCCGCATTTGGAGTGAAGAGCAACCAGAAGCCGTTCAAGAACTGCCCATGCATCCCGAAAAATGCACTGTTTGGTGTGGTTTGTACGCTGGTGGAATCATTGGACCGTATTTTTTCAAAGATGCTGTTGGACGCAACGTTACAGTGAATGGCGATCGCTATCGTTCGATGCTAACAAACTTTTTGTTGCCAAAAATGGAAGAACTGAACTTGGTTGACATGTGGTTTCAACAAGATGGCGCTACATGCCACACAGCTCGCGATTCTATGGCCATTTTGAGGGAAAACTTCGGAGAACAATTCATCTCAAGAAATGGACCGGTAAGTTGGCCACCAAGATCATGCGATTTGACGCCTTAGATTATTTTTTGTGGGGCTACGTCAAGTCTAAAGTCTACAGAAATAAGCCAGCAACTATTCCAGCTTTGGAAGACAACATTTCCGAAGTTGCCCAAAATTGGACTTTCCGAATGGACCACCTAAGACGCAGCCGCGGTCAACATTTAAATGAAATTATCTTCAAAAAGTAAATGTCATGGACCAATCTAACGTTTCAAATAAAAAACCGATGAGATTTTGCAAATTTTATGCATTTTTTAAAAAAAAAAAGTTTTCAAGCTCTTAAAAAATCACCCGTTACTACTGTAGGTATACATTATATTTTGGAAAAAAAAATTGATAAGCTGTGCTAAAAACGGTACCTGCCATAGGACCGGTTTTTTTTTCTTGGACTTTCTCGAAAACTGGTGACCCGATTACAATCAAAATTGATTTTCAAGAAGATGTAGATAGCCAAAGTAATGTTGCATTAATTTTTTTTCGAAAACTTTTTTTAATAATTAAAAAAAAAATTGAAAAATCAATATTTTGAAAACGGGTAAGTGAATTTTTTTTTAAATTTTGTTTTCAAATGTACGTTATTTTTGTGCTTAAGTTTGTATTTTTGAAATATTTTTTTTTAATTAAAGAAAAAAGTTGGTAAAAAAACCGTTTTATTTAAAAACCGCTCATACAATTTTGAAAAGAAAAATTCACATTTTCTACATTTCCTAAAGAGATAAAATGGCGTTTTAATTATTTCACCCAATACAATTTAACGTACTTTATTCGAACAATCAATAGTCACAAAAATCGAATATATGCTTTGATGTTCACTTTAATTTTCTTAAATTTTATTCTACAATGTGACCGCACATATGAGCAAGTACGTGCGATCCAGTCGTGCAATTTTTTTCCTGAATCATCACTCTTTTGGCTCCATAATTCTGGGTCACATTGGCAGTAGCCTTTCGCAGTCACTCCTCACTCGTAGTGGTTTCGTTTTCATTAAGCAAGTTCGTTGCAGAGAATACCAACTGGCTAACCAGTTTGTTGTAGATAGGAGTTTGATTTTCAGCACTGCTATAAGGTGCCACTGTTGTTTGGCGAATAAAGTATTTAACAATCGTTTCCTACAGGGTGTCTTCACCAGGAGGATTATCAGCTTCATATTCCATATAAGTATTACAGTCTTCATAGTTTTCGTTGGACCTTCTAATGTCTAGCCATCTATCCAAAACTTGACTTTTAAGTATCAAATTTCAAGATCATAAGTGCTCACATCCTTTTACTGGCCTTCAAAATGGTCAAAATATTACCAAGTAATTCCTCTGCGAAGATGATACCGATTCCATATTTGTCATGTTCTTTTCCATGGCAGAACGTCTTGTATGTTTTTGTATTAACATCTAAGATTAAGGCCTTCTGACTAGGGGTCGAATTACGGATTCAGTGAACGAGTGAGTGAGTGCCATCAGTGATCGAATGCACGAGTAACCACTTTGAGATGGCCATCACTTTGAGATGACAAAAATTTTAATTTAACATTTTCCGTTTTCATAGCGACATTTTTTCAACCTGTCTAGGTGTCATAATTTGTAAAAATAATGCAAGGGTTACAAAACGTATTCTACTAGGGAGTATCTATATACCATCTACCGCAGGACCTGATCTTTCAACTGATTTAGACAGATTGAATAATATAATTAAACTTATAACGCGGCAATAATTGGTGGGGACCTAAATGCACGTCATATGACATGGGGAGACACAGTTCGAAATACAAACGGTAACATTATTTACAACTGGTTCAACAACGGACCATTTCTTCACCTTGATTTAATATCTCCTTTTAGTCCAACTTATCCGATATCTTCATCGATTCTAGACTACTTTTTAGTTTCATCCTCGCTATTGCAAACTCCTAATAGCCCTAATAATAGACTCTGCAAGACATTCGCTACATTCTCGAATCATTATGGTATCGAAATCAATTTAGACATTTTCAATGTCGTCCCAATTCTGTTACCACCTCCGACATATACCAGTTTCGAAAGAACTGATTGGGATGTGCTTAGATTTCAACTCCACAATAGGCTCTCAAGGGTAACAGCTCCTTCAGATAAAAATATCTCGAAATCCAGAAATTGATATACTAATTGACAAGGTAGGGCAGAACATTGTTTCCTGCATTGAAAACAACTCCATTACACGAACCTCGAGAGATCTAAAATACAAAAACATTAGTGATTTTACCAAAAATCTTTTGAAAATCCGTAATTTCTAGTTAAGAAAGCTAAAAAGGATCTTTCATAGACACCTTAATAGATGCAATTCTGAGTACAAGGAACTTCAGTCCCAAATAAAGTGCCTAAGTAAAATAATTAAAGAGAGAGTTAAACAAGATCTTGATGAGGAGTTTAAAGCACGTCTCAATAAAATAAAACCATCGCCTTATGCTTTTAAGGAAATTGATAGAAAAACAGGAAGAAAATTATTCGGAGCTGATATTGCCAACGATGTTCTCAATATTGATGGGAATGATCTGGTTGACGTTGAGGAGAAGCTTAATGCATTTAGGACCCTTTCGAATCGTTTCATGGATCTTACACCATCTTATGACCCAAATTTAAGCAACGACGTTTCCCTTACTGTTAAAACTTTTGTAACAGAGAACTTAACGTCCCCCTTACTACTTTCACTCAGTCACATACAACATTTAATCAACCTTCTTTACCCTTTACAACACATCAAAAAGTCAATATGTTCAGAAATAACTTAAATAGTAAAAAGTCGTTTGGTTTTGATCGTATTTTAAACTTTATTTTTAAAAAATGTCCAAGTTCTCTTGACATTATTCTCTCATGTCTGTTTTATCACTGCATAAGCAATGGTTATTTTCCAAATGCATGGAAAACTTCTAAAATACTGCCCATAGCCAAAAAGCATCATGCTCTTAATATCAAAGACTTCCGCCCAATATCTTTACTTTCCAACTTAGGTAAACTCTTTGAAAGAGTCATAGCAGATTCATTAGATAAATTTCTTCATGAATCAAATATTATTCTAAACGTACAGTTTGGGTTCAAAAAACGACATTCAACAGAACATTGTCTTTTAGTTCTTAGTGATAAAATCATACACAACCTAAGGCAAAAGAAATGCACTGTCGTCCTCGACATTGACTTAAAGGCAGCATTTGATTATATTTGGCATAAAGGACTCATTTTTAAGCTCATTCGTTTGAACTGTCCTCATCCTCTCATTAGGCTGATTATAAGTTTTCTTCAATCTAGGTATGCGTCTGTCGTTATTGGTTCTGAATTTTCAGAAGCATTTCCGATAAAATTAGGAGTTGCCCAGGGAACACTACTGGGACCAAAATTATTCAATATTTACTTATATGACATGCCATTTTGTACCACGGAATCTGAGCCTGGAGCTCTTTTCTATGCAGATGACACAAAAATCTTAGCTTCAGATGTAAGGCCACTAAAAGCGCTAGAGAAAATTCAAAACGCCTTGGCCATTCTAATGTCATACCTAAAATCTTGGGGTTTAGAAATTAACGCCAACAAATGTGGACTTACTTGTTTCAGGAACATTTATGGCAAGGGTCACAGAAAAGCAGTTAAAGAGAGCAAAAATCTTTCTTTATGTGTTGAAGATATAACAGTTCCATCAAAAACAGAAACTAAATACCTAGGCGTTCTGTTTCAAAACAAATTAAGATTCAATATACACGCTAGAAAAGTTTTAGTCAAAGCTAAAATCGCAACTGCTACTCTAAAAAAATTACTGTCTTCAAAACAACTATCACAAAACACCAAAATCCTATTTATAAGACCCTTATTCCAATAATTTCATATGGTTTTAGCTCCTGCTTTACCATTTCACCTACGGCAGCAAGAGAACTGGAAAAGTTTGAAAGGACAATCTTTCGACTTTTCTGTGGGAAATATCGTCGACCGAACAAGAAGTGGTTCTCTAATTATACCCTATATAACCTAACGAAAGTTAAACCTTTAATGATCTACATGGTATCTTTATTCAAAACCAGATTAGAATCTATTTCAAACCATCCAAATCCCGTTATTAAAAATGTATGGGATCGAAATGCAAGTGATGGTACAGATATCCATTATTATTTATCACTATTTAATGCCTTACAAAATAGATCCCGAATCTTAGGGCCTCAAACAAATAACAGCTTAACTCTTTATTTCTATGAGAAGGCTTCATTGCATGTTCTCCGAGGGTAATTTCAACACTATATTATAAAGAAAGGAAATTATACACATACAACTAATATAATAATGATCTTTACTATAAACCGTTAACAAATTAAATAAACCTTGGGCAATTAAAATTTAATATAATGTAAGTTATGTAAATATAATCTTTACATGCTTAAATTTATGTTGGAGTTTATGTAGATCATAAGTTTCTTGTTCCAATATAATAAATTATATTTTGAATTAAGTAACTCTTCAAATTAATTAATTTATTTTATTTATTATTTATTTTATATATTAGTCTTAAGTTGGGCCTAAAAGAGCCATTATGTATGTAACATGAGCCGGGAGCAAGCTCATATATTTGAAAAAAAAGATATACTTATAAAAATGTACTTTAAACTTACTTACAAAAATTATTGTAAATCTTTATTAAATTTTCTCAACCAGACATATTAAAGAAGTCGGTTATTTAAAGAAAAAAAATATGTAATCAAAACTAAGCATCTGAATTTATAGTCTCAAGTAAGAAAACTGAACTGAACTGACTGATGCGGTAATTCGGCCCCAGGACTTGCGCTTTTTTTCTGAGACATGATATGTTCATTTTTCTTTCGCATCTCTTTCAGTTTTTAGCTTCGACAGTTCATATTAACTTTCCAACTCGACACTCTTAGATTTCGACTAATTTGTTGCATCTTGCATTCCTGTACTATCTATTCGAAATAAAGCGTAAACACACAAAAAAGACAATGTTATTTTCAAAAACAATTTAAAAAAAAATATTTTATAATAAAATAAAAATACAGGCTCTTCGATATACTTAGTAAAATAACGTAAAACTTAAAAAAACCTTCTAGGTAAAAAAATTAAATTAACTTAAATCCCTTCTTGGGTAATGTCACAAAAAAATTATTAATAATTAATTTTGACAGCAACATTCGCATTTTCAATTAAAGTCGAAAGGGGCATGCCATCTGATTCAGCATTCGATGCTGGTGCGACCATAGAGCCATTTATATTTTCGTTGTCTGCTGAATCTGGACATGGTATTTCGAAAAAGAGCCGATGGAGCAAATTCTAGCTCCAATATCACATCTGGGTCAAAGAAATACAAACCGGATGCACGAACGACAAAGCGTTCGAAAAAATTACGTTAAAACTTGTTTTGTTCAATTTTCTTTCAGGATTCTTCGAAGTGAATCTTAACAATTCTTTGTCCCAATGGTGCTCAAATGACCGATATACGGCTTTGTCCAGAGGTTGGAGTTCGTGTGTCGTATTTAATGGAAGACTACAGTGTTATTTGGTGGCAGTCTGCCTCGTCTTCGATGGAATAGACTTAGTGAGAATAACCAGACATGGTCCTGGAGCCTTAAACTTGCCCAAATGGGATATGAACTCTACAAAATTAGAGTGGTTCATGTATTCTTTAGGAGTCATTTTTACTAAGGAACCAGTTGAAAGGTTAAGGTTATCCATGCATTCAGGCTTCTGTCTCTTTCTTGTAAAAAGTATTATAGAATGGCCTTCCCTACAGCGCTCATACATACGACAATTGTCAAACTCTTGGGGCTTGTTCGTTGGAAATTTGGACCCGTTTCAATCCTTTTTGGGCCAAGACATTCTGCTGGTGGTGGAGCGGAATCCTACAGCCTTTCTCGTCCATGTTATAAATGCATTCTGGTCTGTTTTGGATATACAACCTTTCCATTAGGGCCCTTACCCTATCAAAATGATCAGAGACAATATGCCTGTTGAGTTTCTGGGCTCTTGCTGGGTTCATCATTTGAGCTTTGCGAACTGAAATTTTCGGATGTCGATTCATGAACAACCACAACCTCTTTCAGCGCCGTTATCTGATTCTGAATTACTGAGGTCGTTCGGGATGTTTTTCAAATTGCAAAAAATGGCAGCCTGGTATAGGAGCATCTTTGGGGTAATTGACATTCCAACCTGAGACAGACTCATTACTCTTTGGCATTAATCTGTCTCTTGTTCTTCAGTTGTTGAAACACTCGTAATGTGATTCCTGAGCGTTCTTTTTGGAATCCCGAAGTGCCTGGAAGCTTCGCTTTGCGGCAAAACACGTTCCACAGCCTTCAAGGCATTTACCAATTGCTTCTCTGACCAGTTTGCTCTTTTATTTCTTGTAGTTGACATTCTGGCGAAAACCAAACAAAAATTTTACGAAAAACAGAATATATTTAAAGAAATATTGTCATGTGCCTAATAACACCACATTTTTTTGTCTAGGCTTTATTAGGAAAATGGAAGACACTTTTTAAAAAAATTATAAAAAATAGACAACAAAATGATTCTAATAAAAAAATATCTCAATCTAATCTAAATTGAATTTATTTTATGATAAAAATAATAAAAATCTACTTACTTCGTTGAATTTCTCTCAAAACCCAGCTGGCTGTTTTTGCTTTGTCTGGGTTCGTACAGAGAGAGTTCACATACATATACAAAGCAAAAAAAAAAAAGTCCCGTTATTTGTTCGTTTCGACGTTTTCGGTGTGGTGGGCCTTATTAGGGACAGGGCCTTATTTGGCCCCCCTACCTTAGTCCGTTTACCTCTGACCCGATCATTTCTGATCTCTCCAAAATTATTACCATGCATAGCAGCTATACGTCTATGGAAGTTCTTCTTGTATAGTCAAGTAGCTACTTCCAATTCCAATGCTATACATTTGTTCGAAAAAAAAATTGCGATGTGCAAATTATTACCTTAAAATTCTAACGGGGTTTTACAACATTCCTCAGTAGGTTCTTGGAATTTCGAAAAGGGCTCTATACATATATGTGATGAACACTTTGAAAAGTATTTTGGTAGGTAGGGTACCCATATAATTTTATCAAAAGTTTATTCATGGTATTTTTCACGTGAAAGCTTCTTTCTCGAAAGCATTTTTCATAATTAACTAATAAATTATAGGTACAATAAATTAATTCTTGTTTTATTATATAACATTTAGGTGACTGTAATTTAATAAAGACGCCTATAAATGACTTTAATTATTTACCAAAAAAACAATATTTCACAATGTGTATTGTAGGTTTGTATTTTATTTATTTTACTAAATAAATTTAAAAATCCTTTTTCATTAGAACTAAAATTAAATAGCACCGTAACATCTTCGTACCACAATAATAATACAATTATTTCTTAAAGATGGAAAAACTTTCTAGATTTAACCTCCACAAGCCGTCAAAAACGCCCTCAATCATTTGGGAAGACGTTTTTTTTTGTACTCTTTAATTCACACACATTCTTGACGTAAAGTGCTATGTAGACTTTTCGAATAAATTAAAGCGAAATGTGCACCCTTCCTTACTGGCTAAACTTGCCCTTAAACACCATCGTTGACTGCTCTGCTCTGTTTCCCTTGACTAATGTCGTCTTCATAATCTTCAGAACAGGAGAATTTTCTTCTGCTCCTAAAAAGAACCGCCATCGCCAATTAGATGGAAGGCACAAAAAATCTCTCCACTCTTTTAATTAATTCCATCAAAATGAGGAGAAAAAAAAACCTACGGACGCTAGATAGATATTCAAGTCATAGCCTCCAAGAAAAACTAAGGGCTGATCTAGGACGGATATGATGTGATGGTGGTTGGGTTGTCTTTTAGTTTTTGTTCATTCCCCTGCCCCGAAGGTCCTCAGCGAAGTAATTATAACATCGCCTTAGACTTCTTGAGAAATATTGCTAATAATCCTTTGGGAATATTGGTCTTCTTCCGGTTGTTCACGCTTCCCCCGGACACGGACGCGCCTGGTATATCCATTGTCATGTTTAACCCACCCAGCACAGGCGCGCGTTGGCTTATTTGCCTGTCCTTACTCCGCGTTCTTCATTAAAATGTAATTATTCCACTTCGCGACGGTCACAGAAGAAACGGAAGCACCATGGACAAGGCAGGACGGGTTAGTGCAATGGAAAATATTATTGTTTTACTTTTGCTGTTTCCTCAGGCGGTTATTTTCAGCTGAAAATTAATTACGATATCAGCTTTTCCAACAGAGTATAACAACAGACCACAGGAAAATTGCTGATGGGTTAAGAGTTGGGTCACCAATATCGAAGGCATATACAATATGCATTTCACTTCGCATCCATATCTCACTCAAGCGGAAAATAACGCTGACCTGAGAGAAATGAAACATAAGCCCGCTTTACATGAAAGAAGTCACTGTGTGACAGGATATTGACCCGCATCGGTGGGCTTTCTTGCGAATTTTCTTTTCGATTTGGGAAAATTATTGGAAATATTTTCCCAAGGGTGTGGGAAATTACAAATACTAAACAGAACGATGAGGACGGTATAAGCTATACGCGACACGGTGTCGGCAATGTTTAAAAAGTATTTTGTCGCAAACCTCCATTGAGTGAAAGTGAAAAAGTGATTGAACTCATAATTTGGTTGTTTTTGTTGATGCGGGTTGGCCCTGCTTGGCAAACAATATTTACGGTCTATGAAGCATCCCCTATTCAACGCCCTGTTGCGGTAGTTATCCCTTAAATAGGTACGTTCTTTTTTTGTGAATGAATGCGAAATGCTCCTGATGAAGATTTGAAGATAGAGATACTATTGTAAATGAGAAGGTAATTTATTTATTTGTTAGTGGTTGGTTTTTGAAGGGGGATGATGCGGTATGGAAAAAGTGAAATTGTTTGTCGTGTAAGGAAAATCGGAAAATTATTAAAATCTTTTGTCTTGATCGCAAAGGTTTTTCTATCCTTTGGTAAGGTATATGAAGATCAGGAAGTTATTAAGAATTAGAACATGGGATCACATATTTAAGGTACAGACACCGGGAATGAAAAAAAAGTTTATATAATTCACACACGCCCACGGTAAAAGGCTTAAGGCTGTCACTTATTAGGCTATATGCATAGATGTTAGTAAATCTTTTTACTAGTAAATTTGGGTATATACTTATTTTGATAAGCATAAAATTCAAGACAATGCTACATAACTAGTATTTACTGTGGGCATAGCATTTACTTAATTCGGATGGATTCTGCTCCTGAATACGTAAAATGATATGCATAAAACCTAGTAAAAACTATTTTCTGTATAGCATTTACTGCAAATTGTTCAAGTTAATAAAAAGCAACTTGGACGTTTGCTAGTAAATGTTTTCTTATGTTGCATTTCACATTTATGTTGTATTTCTTTCAAATGACCGCTTTTCACGTATTAGCTAAGAAAAAGTTTATAACAAGCGAAGACTACACGGAGATAAAAATAATTTTAAAATGCTTTTCCGCTTTGAAATGGAAAACGTTCAGTTGATAAGCAAGTATTTTATCGGTAAGAAATTTTATTTCAATGAAGAAATCTTTCATCGTTTTTACTTAAACTATTGAAAGGGACTCAAATAGAAATAAATTGCACGACTGGATCGCATGTACCTACTTGCTCTTATGTGCGGTCACAGTGTCGAATAAAATTTGATAAAAATAAGAAGAACTTCAAAGTTTTTATTTGATTTTTGTGACTTTTGATTGTTTGAAAAAAGTACGTAAAAGAGTTTTCAACGGAAAAATTTAAATGCCATTTTATTTGTATAAAAAATGTGAAAGAGTGTGAATTATTTTTTGGAAATGGTTTTAAAATAAAACTGTTTTTATTTAACAACTTTTGTTAATAATTAAAAAAAATACTTAAAGAATACAAACGTTAGCACAAAAATAAACTTCATTTAAAAAACCAAATTTAAAAAAAAAATGCACTTACGCGTTTTCCAAATATCGATTTTTCAAAAAAAAAAATGTTGTTATAATTAATTTTGTTTATAAACAAAAAAAAGTTTGAAAATATTTTAAATTAAAATTACATCTTCCTCAATACCATTTTTGATTGTAATCTGTTGACCAGTTCACGAGAAAGTCGAATAAAAAAGTGGTCCTATGGAAAGTACCGTTTTAGCCCACCATTTTAAATTTTTTGTTCACCAAAATATAACGCTAATATCAAGAAGCACACCATTTTTTTCATAAACATTCATGGAGCCGTTTTCGAGAAAAAATAAGCTTTTACATATATGACAGGTACCGTTAATATTTAAGCTAACAAATTGAAAAAAAAACCCTCTGCAGAATTTTAAAACAACCTTATGTTCCAAATTTAAAAATGATTGGCCTAAGCCTTCGGACTGTAGTCCAAAATATATACGTACAGACAGACAGAATTATGCCAGTAACCCAAATATGTTTCTTTATCATCGAAATGTCATGTTTGATTGTTATGCAAAATGTTTAATCTGCACGAATGCATAACATGCATTATAATATGTACTTTTAATCGCAAAGTAAAAATGAACACGACTGGGACGCACTTACTTGCTCTTATGTGCCTAATCACATTGAAAGGCAAGATCTTAAACAGAAAAAATGTAACATTTCAATAGAAACATTATACGGTTTGAACTTATAAAAGCGCCAAATCCACAACAATTTACGGTGTGTATCTAGTAAAAATGAAGTACCTACGCCATCATTCGTCTAAATATTAGTGAATTTTAATATCCAGTTTTTTATTTATTTTTTCAAAAACAAATTTTGTTAAGATTTTGGTATGCAGTTTTTAGAGTTTATTGAGGTGCAGCTGATTACAAAATTAAAAATATTTTTGGAAAAGTTTTAAAAATATTGAATTTTCAAAAAAAAAATAAAAATAAATTTTAAATTAAAAATATTAAAATATACAAAATATTGGTACGCAGAACTAATTTTGCGTTATAGATATTCTTAAATATAAACAAATATTGAAATTCAATGAACCGTTACCGAAAACGCCAAAAATTAAAAAAAAACCTTTATATGAAAGGTACCGTTATACTTTTCCGGAAAATTTGGTTTTGTTAAAATTATATCCAACACATATATAGAAGAAATTCTCAAAAATGTTCATCAAAACCGTTGCAGCCGTTTTCGAGAAAAATTTACTTTTCCTTAACGGTTAAATTGCAGATACAGTTATATTAAGGCCTAAAAATAAAAATAACGGTACCTGCCTTAGGGGTTATTAGTTAGGGAAAAACTTATTTTTCTCGAAAACGGCTCCAACGATTTTGATGAACATTTTTGAGAATTTTTTTGTTGGTATGGGCTATCTTTTGATAAGAACCAAATTTACATGAAAAGTCTATAAATGATAGCTTTCATATAACAGTTTTTCTAATTTTGAGTTTCCTCAGTAACCGCTCTTTGGATTTCTGTCATATTTTATATTTGAGAAGATCTAGTAAGCCAAATTAATTCTGCATATCAAATTTTTGAATAACTTTTTTTTTCTAATTAAAATTAATTTTTGAATTTTTTTTTTTTGAAAAATGAATATTTTTAAAACTCAGGATTTTATCAAAACTGGTCCTACAATTTTCAAAATACTTTTTTCATAAATTCTTTGACGTTTAAGACGTGTGATGGCGTACTTCATTTTTACTAAGAACTGGTAAGTATTGTGGTTTTGATACTTTGTGTACGTTCAAACTATGTTATTTTACTGGTTTCTGTCAAAGATCTTGATTTCCAATGTAATTAAGAACATAAGAGCAAGTTCATGCGACCTAGTCGTGCTCAATTTTTCTTTTTGCCAAACCTGCACCACATACGTGTTTCCAAAAGTATGGTGAAACGGCAAAAACATCAGTGAATTAACTTCGAGAAATTGTCCTCCAAAAACTGACCACTCGCTTTCGGGACATCCGGGAGACACCAAGCACACCCGATTCTACCCCAATAGATTTTTTCATTAGACCACCTCAAAGAGAGAGCTTACGCTAACATTCTTACGAACTGTTTTAAAGTTAAAATAAAACATTCGCTTTGTCATGATATCAGTACAATTTCACCGAGCTAACAGCACCGTTTTGCACAAAATAACCCACTAGAAACCTTTCACTTCCGTAATACAATACATATAGGTATAGAAAAACTATATAGAAAAACTTAATTCGGGATACGCTTTCGCAAGTAATTTTTCGACACCTGACTGCTACAGTTAGAATGACAGCTGTTTTGGCCAAATAAAACATTTTCCGTTGGATGTAAGCCCATCTAAGAAAGCTAAAATCAAATAAATTAAAAAGATTTGTCCATTAATAACTCCGGTTTACGGACGATAATTTTACGTGATATGACATTCATAAGAAAACATTGATGGCAGCAACACCAACATACAGCCCGTTAATTCACACCCACAAACCCTCTCGTTAAATCCACACACACACACCCCAATATCTACATCTACTTTCTGCTTTAACAAAACTCCGCCTATTTTGTATTTCTCTCTCTCTCTCTTATTGTACTTTTTGAATTTAAGTGGAATTATTTTGGGAATTTGAAAGAAGCACAGCATCGCAGCATGCGTCACTGTTCTTATCAGCATTATCAGCATGAAGCTTATCAGCATGAGTCATGTTATTTCGTATGTGTATTGTGTAGCCTGTCATCGATTTATAAGACGTTATCAAGTCAAAAACCTAAATGAAAAATGTTGGATCATTTTAAAATCCAACCATTCATGCTAAAGATACATTCAAAACAACTGGAGTAGCATCTAGTTTTTTCGATCCATTCTTATTTTGCAATTTAAATAAAATTGACAATTGACCTTCAACGTGATCCTAAAAGTTAATACTATGCCGGCACTAAATTATTTTTAAGAATGTACATATCTTGTGTTGTCAGGTTGGAGTCAAAAAGCAAATTAACTAATTAACTAAAGATGGAGTTTATGAAAACTTGGCTTTATATTTGAATTTTTCAAACATTTTTGTGGATTTTTTCCTGGCGGCAAAGATATCATTTGATTTCGATTGCGTGTTAAGTTGCAGTGCTTAAAGCCAAACATCCTAAACAAAAAAAGCAAACATTTATATTCTTTTTTTTATTCAGAGGTTGTCTAATGCCTCCTGAACTGACTTCCCTCATAAACAACTCCCACTTGTCGGCAGTAAAATATCCGAAGTGGACCGAAATACAAAAAATCAAACTAGCCCCTATAGTATAATCATTATACTATACACCAGCAGTGCTTGGTGCATCATCATCATCATCATCATCATGAACATTTCGATGTCTATCAAGGGGTCTTGAGAGATCACACATCACAAGGAATTCAGATCGAGAGTTCCATGACGGGGTCCGAGTTTTTGTTCTATTCAAAGTGACAGAGTGCTGGTCTTGCGGTGGTGGTTTCTGCGTTTCTGACGGTCGGTGACGGTGGTGCCGGCAATATTTTTCCGTTGGTTCCGTGAGAGCGGGAGTCGCGTATCGGGCACAGAGCAAATTTTATGCGGGATTCTAAATTGATCTTAACGAAGCTTAATTGGATGCGATTGTATTGGAGACTTATGCATGTTACCGTATTCGTTTGTACTTCATATCCAAGTTTTGTTTGTGTGGCAATAGCGAAACGAACTATTCTCATCCGTGGCATGCACAGAGGTTGTGGGGTAGCCCATTTTCAAAAAAAAATGAAAAAAAAATAGATAAAAACAACGCGGCAGATACTGCTTCACAGTAACACAGAAGCCATCTTCTCCATTATCATCATCTTTATAAGGCTTGGGGCACCGGGGTATTGTTCATGTGAAATAAAAAAAAACTGAAAAAATAACGTCAACGTTATATAGCTTGTCATTGTTCATTCTACTGTTGTTTTGTACAATATCTGTATCTTTTTTCCATGCCAGTGGCGTAAATGATGCCACATACTCCGCCGATGTGATTATTTAAATTCGCTTTTATTTCTTTTTGAATAGGAAGCAGATTTTTCATCTCTGACACTGAGTTGTATTCAAATTGAAATTTTCTGATTAAATGAAAACGCAAATAAAGCAATTTGCCTTGTCCCCTAATGCCACTCGACGTCGACACTCAGATGCGACTCCTCAAAATAATTTTTGTACAATATGAAATATAAGATTTCTGTCAGAAGCTATCATCGTCATCAGCAGTGACAAAAGTGTATCTATTGGTATTTTGCAAGGGAATGTATGTGTGGGGTGTAGAAAAATTTGAAATGTTGCTGTGCCCCATGAAGGATCAGAGAAAATCCTTGTTGTCCTAGATATCAACACCACCGTTCTTAGGTCGGAGGTCTAAGAGGGATAGGACCTCGAAAAGTGATAGCAACGTCTTACAGAAGATATATATTGATTTTAAAATTTGAATTGCAAAATGTCATTTCTAAACAGATGTTAAAACTATCCTGAAACCTTTTGGTTCCAATGGATGTTGTTTCTATAGAATTTTACTGTGATTTAACTTACTTTGGTGCTTTAATATTTTTTTCTGTGGGGACAGGTTTAGGAATAGTCACTAAAAAGGACACTTACATAAAGTGTTAATGATGAATACAGATCAAACAAAATTAAATAGGGGATTTCACGTTTTTAAATTTATAATTGAGCATTTGAAAAGGCCTGATAAGAGATTAGCTGCAACCCTTCAAATCATTAAAACTTCTTCACGTGAGGCCATAAGGTTAATCAATTTCAGTGCCAAGTTTTTTCTAGAATTTATTATGGGCCTGACTAGGAGAGAATATTTATTTGGCATAGAACAAGCATCTAATACTACTTAAAAAATATAGACTTATATACTAACTTACTTAATGAACTAAATAGGTTGGGTACCGGTTGGGAATTCAGGAGTAGTGTCGGTAAAGGTCGTTTCGAAGAGAAGATGAACTGGTATTGAAATCGAAGACGTGTTAGTGAGTCGCATAATTTTACTAACAGGATTAAAATAGGTATAACAAGTGCGGTGAGCAGGGATGTGAAAGAAAGGCGCTGATCTTAGGTAACGAGGATAGTATTTAGAGAAATTAATTGTAAAAGAGCCAGAGAGTTGATGGAGCTTGTAATAATTTGATGAACTAAAATTATAAACCATAGGGAGGTGAAATTAAACGATCGTGCCATAGTAAATTAGATAAATAAATAAATTTATTGGCCCCACTGTTCCTTAAGGAGCCCAGGCATAGTGACTTATACTCTCAACCATTTATATGTGTGTCTTGTTAATTTGCAAAAATGAGATTCACTTTTTCGAGGCAAATTTTACTCTTGGATGTTTTGTCAGTTCCTCGCAAGAGGCAGTACGCTGTAAAAGAAGGTTGCTATGAGCGGGTTCGAAACCGGGCTCATTCGCTTAGCAGTCCGACACACTAACCACTAAGCCAAGGGGCACTCTACAATGGTAGATTACGCAAAGGAAAACGGAGAAATCTACGGTGAACAGATTCAATACTTCGTGAATAGGTAGAGTAAAAGGGAGACCAAACAGGACTAGCATATTTAAGTATGAGTGTAACAGAAGTGGTGAAAAGGGATTTGGTAACATAAGGGTCTTAACTACTCTTTCGGCCACCGTTTTATGAAACCAAGGGAAGAAAAATAATGTGATCATAATGGGAATGAAAATTATATATATATATATATATATATATATGTATATATGCATATATATATAATATATAAAATATGTATACCAAGATCACGAATAATGGACACAACTGGAAAAGGTTCATCGGAGAAATGATAAGAGCGAGGGAAGGGCGACAGGCGTTTACGAGAGAAAGTCATGAATTGCCACTTACATTGAGCTGAAGAAAATTTTGTGTGCACCAAACGATGAAGGAATGTAAGTCATTTTGGACAAGGGAAGAATCAAGAGGAGAAGAGACTCGTTTCATGATTTTTATATGATCAGCGTAGGTTAACAGGTCGGAGTGAGAAATAATGTAGTCAACTTCATTTACGGCAAGGACGAAAAGAAGCGGGCCAAAATATCTACCTTGGGGAACATCAGAGGTAGCTAATATAGGGTCGGAAATGGAGCTTCTGCAAACCTACCGATATTGGCGGTAGGATTTAACCCACAACATTAATGATGAGGAAAAACCATAGGCTTGAAGCTTAGCATTGATTATTTGATGGCTAATCTTATCGAAAGCTTTGCTAAAGTCAAAGTCAGTAGCTAACACATCTACTTTACCTTTTTCAAGGTAAAGGAGATTAAGTCTATGGAAATCACCTCTGCGAAAGTTAAAGAAGAAGGTTTCTTCAATCAAAGGTAATCCTTGATTATATGTGAAAGGTTGGAACAAAAGGGGATGATAGAGGTCGAGGGTAACGAGAAGATGCGGGCTTTCGGTAACAACTGAATTATTAGAATCCGATGAAAAAATAAAATCAAGCATTCTAACCTAAATTGTTAGAGATAATTTGAAAAAGGCCATATTCTTAAAACACTATCTGTAAAGATTGATTCTTTTTCAGAGGAAGAATTGGATGGTCATCGGATGGTGGGAAAAATGTCAAAATCGAATTTCTGCGAAATAAGAAAGAAGTGGAAGTTTTGGAGCGGAGTCCTCTTACATTTTGGTATTAAACAGATAGCGAAGAAAGAGAATGCGAAGGTAAATTATTGTTAAAGGTAAGAATTGTGCGTATGTTTTGCGTTAGGAAAGCGTTTGAAAAAAATGAGAACCATATAAGTGGTGAGGTCATAATAGACCAAAGACTTGGGAACCTTTAATTCCTTGTGAAAACGAAGATAAATTAAGGATAGAGTGAAGAGGTCAGTTGGGAGCTCTTCTTTCGTAATTGAAACTAACACATTTGTTTAGGTGCACGTTTACTGGAAGTCGAGATTTGAGGGATATTGCTAATAGAGTTAGACTTCGAGATGGGTGGTCTTTTGCGGACAGGTAAATTATTTACTGGCATAATTTGAAGTTTGGGCTTAGCTACGGGATTTAACTTAAATAATAGGCTATATTAGTGCCCCGTGGCTTAGTGGTTAGTTTGTCGGACTACTAAGCCAAGAGCCTGGGTTCGAGTTCCGCTCATAGCCACCTTCTTTTCCGGGGTATTGCCTCTTGAAAGGAACTGACAAAATCTCCAAGAGTAAAATTTTGTCTTGAAAAAGTGCATCTCATGTAGCCGTTTGGACTCGGCGGTAAACTGTAGGTTCCTTTCAATTCTTGAAGATTAAGAACACAAATACAGGAATGGTTTAGAGAATAAGTCACTAGGCCTTGGCTCCTTAAGGAGCTGTCGCGCGAATAAATTTAGTGTAGAGTGTAGTTGATGATGACGGTACAGGAGGAAAAGATGGTGCAAGTAATATTGGTGATGGTGGTGATGTGCTAGGAGCTGACGGTGATGATGCAGGTTCAATGCTGTAATATATGTAAGTTTTTACAATTCTTAGATTTTAACATATATACATAAGAATGTCTTTAATTTTTTTTTTTATTATTTCTGGTTGGAATAAATTTAAATTTAAATTAAATTAAATTTAAATTTTATTGTTACGAAAGTACTTACATAGATAAAGCAGCTCACAGGCAAAAGAATAAGGTAAGGAAATTGTATTGATAAAATAGGAGTTCAAAAAATTGCGTTAGATATACAACACATATGTATAGATGGCAATCAAAATTTTATAAAACAAAATTGAAGGTGTGGGCTTGTGATAATAAATGCTAAACTACTATTCAACTAACCATCACTAATCACAGAATTGTTTCCAATTGTTAAAGCTAACATATCTAATTAAATGTCCCTATAATACTTCTTGAGATTTTTTTATTAATTTTTTTACGGGCGATTAGGTACTATAACACAAGTTTTGCATTCATGCAGATTAAATATTTTCAGAAACATTTGAGTTACTTGCAAAATTCTGTCCGTCTGTCTATCTTCCCCCTGTGGGTGTGGGGGACAAAGAATAGGCCTACGGTATGGATATGCCTGCAGTAAGAGGCTGCTTAAATATCCTCCCCTATAGGTGCGGGATGATAGAATTGGCCTATGGTTGTGAGTGTCTGAGGTAAGAGTCCTCTAATCTCACCGCCCTATGGAATTGGGTGTAAGAATTATTCTATGACCGGGCTGCCGGAAGTAAAACTCTTCCAAGACCAAGTCTAGTTAAGCGCTCTACACATGAAAGGCGAATCCAGGTCTTCACTGTGGTTGACAAGATTCAGATATGTTGCTTTCTGGTTGGTGGGCCAGCGGCTTTATGGAGTCGATCCACAAGTCTGTTTCTTCGGAAATGGGCGGAAATGTACCTAGGGCTTTGTTGCGTCTCAAAGTGACTCCAAAGTGGTTGGGCCCACCGAGAGATTAAGTCATAATAAGCAGGTGCTCACGTTAAGCCTTTCCACTGCTTGTCTGTCTGTCTGTTCGTATGTATTTTGGACTACAGCCTAAACGGTTGAGCCAATCATCATCAAATTTGGTGCATAGAATTATTTTGATATTCTAAAGCTAAAATATTAACAGTACCTGTCATATAACCGTTAAGTAAAAGCTTATTTTGCTCTAAAACAAAAATCGAATAAAATTTTGAAGTACGTCCGATCCAGTCGTGCAATTTACTTTGAAAAAATTATTGTGAATTACTACCCATAATAGTTTATTTTATAAAAGTCATACATCTTAAATATAAAAATTGTCTTAGATTGTGGGAAAAAACGGAACAAGGTCCTTTGTGCTGCAGTATGTGAGCGCCTAAAGCCATTGACAAAAAACTTGATGGTGGGATAGGTATATATGCGACTTAAGGTCATGTCCACCATTGACTCAAATATTCATGTGAGGGCATCGGATCTTGGAAAAAATTCAGGAACATAGAATCAAAACAAACCAACTTTTTATCGTAAAAAAAAACTATTTATGACAGCTTTTTCAGAGACAATTTTTAGAACCCAGCAAAATTCGTCCGTCTATACAGGATGACGATGGAAAACGCACGCTTTTCTGTCAAGGTCATCGGCAGAGACCTTACCGACAACTTTAAAGCCAAAAGAGGATTAAGACAAAGAAATAGATTTCATGCGAATTTTGTATACTCCAAAACAGACCCCAACTATATGGCCAGCCTAAAAAACATTAGGTACAGAAGAATTTTTATGAAACGAAAAAAACTTTATCTATTTTTTCCTTGTTGATTTGAAATCATCGTTTGATGCAGTGGATAAACATTCCGAGTCAGTGATGCCAATTCTCGTAAGGTTTAGTTAGATAAGTAAACATAAGTAATTTATAATGAGTTCTCTTTATGTTTGTTCAAGAAAAAAATTCTGTAACTTAAAACAATCAATATTTTTTCGTCTATCTAAAAAGAGTTATTTAAGCCCCTTGACAACCCTCTGACAAAAAGGAGTTACCCTAACAACTAGGTAGCCACTTCAATTCCCATTACTACCATAATCCTCGATTTATTAAAACAAAAAATGTCATCTGACTGTCAATATTTAACTCAAACCAGCTCAATGGAAAAAGTCTGGCTCCTTCTAAAAACCCATTTAAAAACTATCTAAATTATCAACATTTGTGTGACCCCTTTTTGATACGAAACTCTTATTCTCTTTTATATAGTTTTCCATTCATTTTTGGCGTACTCCACCTCAGACCAGATTTTCTGGATATTAATTCACTCTACTCGAACCACAGCTCTAGAGCGCTTTATCGTCAAAGACAATGTACTCTCCGATTCTATATGGATGGAGTCTATGATTCCGGGCGTCTACTCTATTTCCGAAAATCATTCTAGCCCCCTGCCTTGCATAACAGTACTGTTTAGTATTATTTTTTAATTTCTTTTACATTTTTTGCTTCCAAGGGATAGAGATGGCAGAGTGCAGAGGATAAAGGGATCCAAAAGCGCCCTGTCTCGGTAAAGTTGATGAGGTACAGGGTATATACCCCATATAGCCGCACATATGGTGCTGTGGAGCACAAAAACAAAAGGATACACAATAATATGCATGATGGCACTGCTGTATGTGGAATGCAATCTTAATTACTATTATTCTAGTTCTTTTGTTTTTTTTTTTTTGTTTTTTTTTTTTTAATACGAAATCACACATGTGGGTTCTTACAAAGGGATAGATGAGTAGGACACCACTGCTTCATGTGCCATGTGAGGCTGTTACATTATTCACTACATTGAGCTGAGCAGGAAATGGATACTTTTTTTACAAAAAAAAACATAAAAAAACCCTGGGAGCAGAAGGATATTTGAAGGCAGATTATGTGTGCTGTAAAATTGTTAATTTTTTAACAGTTTAGCCCGATTTCTTCTAATGAATGAGAGTACCTTATCCTATAGATGAGGAACGGTAATGTTTCGGTAGCAGACATCTTTGTTTAATGGAAATGATCGAGCCACATTTAACGGAATATGGGAAGGCCTCTAATTTACAATCTGGGTTAAAAGTATTCAGGCAATTTTTTGATTTAAATAAGAGAGATGTAGAATAGATGCAAAACTCACAAGCTTTCTTTCATATCCTGTGTGCAAATACGTTAGTTCCCAAATAACAATATTTTTTGGGAAAATATACCGGAAAGGTTAAAAATTTGCACAGTACTTTTGTATGAAAATCTTGATTTAAAGATCCACTGGTATAGTTTCAAAAGCTGGCCTGAAAGAATGTCGACAGGCTTTTCAATTTTGTATTGTTTCATATCTGAGACCAACATAATATAGGTGTCTTTGCATCTGCTTTCTACGGGGCATCACCCAGCTAAGTAAATCATCCTGTATTTTAACCCAAAATGGTATTTTTGATGTGCAATGCTGTTTTTACTTGCGATTATATAAAGTCAACGGCCTTGGCTCTGATAAAGCATCGCTTCCCGTGAGATCAGCGAAATCAAGCATCGTTGCGCGTGGTTAGTAGAAAGATGGGGGACCGTCCGAAAATCAACTGCGTGCTGTTGAAATGTGTTTATGTGTTTTCTGTTTTCTGTTCTCCTTCTGTCTTCTCTTCTGTCCTGTATCAATGTCATCTTGTGTGTTGCCTTGCAATTGTCTGAGCCGATGGCCTCAGTAGCCAGTGCTCGTAAGTGTGTCTACTTCGTAGATTTATCTAATCTACGGAGTAGATTAAAATGTAATGTAATGTAATGTACTTGCGATTATAGGTACTATAATGCAAGTTATGCATTCGTGCAGATTAAACATTTTGATATAACAATCAAACGAGCACGACTGGATCTAACGTACACTTGCTCTTATTTGCATAATCATATTGGAAGACAAGATCTTTGATCGAAACAAGTAACATTTACGTACAAAAATAAGCCGTTCTGAACTTTTAAATAGTGTCAAAACCACAACCCTTAACGGTTATTATTTAAAATGGAGTAAGCCATTACATGTCCTGTATAAAAACGAATTTGTGAAAAAAGTATTTCGAAAATTGTAGGACGGATTTTGATAAAATCCTGATATTTATTTTTAGTTTTTTGACATTTTTTTTTCTAATTTTGGTATGCAGTTTTTTGGAGTTTATTAACATGTACATGTGATTATAAAATTTAAAATATTTTTTTTTTGATTAGTTTTAAAAATCCAAAGAGCCGTTACTGAGAAATCCGAAAATTAAAAAAAAACGTTATATGAAAGGTACCGTTAATAGAATTTTCCTGCAAATTTGGTTCTAATCAAATAATCAAATGGATCAGATGGATTATGGATTCGTGCAAAAAAAATCTAACAATCAAACATGATATATTACGATGATAGATTGCATTTTTAATTTTTCAAAAACTTTATATTCGATTTTTTTAAATTTTCTAAAAAAAATGATCGAAATATTTTGAAAAAGGCTTGATTGATTTTTTTAAATAATTTTCCCAGATAAAAAACTACAGATTTTCTTATAATGACATACTAAAAAAAATTAAATATTTTTTTCCAAAAGTTTAAAAAAAACTACTTCTTAAAAAAATCTGGTCGAACGATTTTCAATATTTTTTTTCCTCGATAGACATTTAGTTTTCAAATTTTATTGCATACTTAGTTTTTCCGAGAAAACTCTTAAACTAATTAAAAAATGAAAGAATTTTCGAAAAAAAATGTAATTGTTTTATATTAATATATACATACATAAATATACAGCCACTAAGCAATTATCTTGCATAAGAACAAGTTCGCGCGACCAGTCGTGCATTTTATTAAATTTTATTCGACGATGTTACCGCACATATGAGCAAGTAGGTATGTGCGATCCAGTCGTGCAATTTATTTTATTGTGGTTTGTGGAATGACCCATGCATATATTTATATTTATGTACGTGGGAACTGTCAACTGAGAAGGTACATAGATACAGACGGATATACATATTTCTGATGAAGAATAGAATGTTTTGCGTTTTTCTTCGATTGCTTGAAACTTAAGAGTTGAGATTGAGAGTACTTATCTTTAAAACATCCCATACACGCCACACAATGTTGGTACAACCATCAGGGTAGCGGAGCACGAACTTGAAGTAGTGCAGTCCTTTAACTATCTTGGGTCAAAAGTAGCAGCCGATAACAATATGGAGGAAGAAATACGCGGGCGGCTGCTGAAATCCAACAAAACCTACTATAGTCTGTCAAGGCTCTTTAAATCCAGAAACCTTACCATAAAAACCAAACTGCTGCTGTACAAGACTATGGTCTTACCAGTACTCACATACGGATCCGAGACTTGGGGGCTTACAAAAAGGCACTCTGATCTCTTATCCGCGTTCGAGAGAAAAGTCTTACGGAGAATTGTTGGCCCCGTGTGTGAGGAAGGACGATTCCGGAGAAGATACAATCATGAATTGTATGAAATCTATCTCGAAGCAGATGTTGTTGAAAAAATAAAGCTCGGTAGGATGGCGTAGACCAGGACGCCTGAAGCCTTGGGGTGCGCAATTGGATGGCGTCGGCCAGCAATCGGGATGTATGGAAGAATTTGTTTAAGGAGGCCCGGACCGGATCCCGGTTGTTTGGCCGATGATGATGATGATACACGCCACACTCGTGTACCAAAAATCAAAATTGATTTAGATTGATGTAGGGTGTATGGGCTGCTTAAAGAGAAGTACTCTCAATCTCTGAATTAACGGGACTTTTCTTATAAGTTTTTTTTTTCATTTTTGGCTTAATCGGTAACGGCTCTATATGGATTTCTGTCAAATTTTATATTTGAAGAGATCTAGATAGCCAAATTAATTCTACATATCAAAATTTTAAGTAACTTATTTTTTCTAATAACAATTAATTTTTGAGTTTTTTTTTTTGAAAAATCAATATTTTTGAAACTAATCCAAAAAAAATAATTTTTAATTTAATAATCACATCTATATTAATGAACTCTAAAAAACTGCATGCCATACTTATACTTTTTACAAGTTTAAACTGTGTTATTTTCAACGTAAATTTTATTTGTTTTTGTCAAAGATCTTGCTTTCCAATGAAATTACGCACATAAGAGCAAATACGTGCTACTCAGTCGTGCCCATTTTACTTGCAATTTATAGGGACTATAAGGCAAGTTATGCATTCGTAAAAAAAAAAAAAATTCTAACAATCAAACATGATATTACGATGATAGAGAAGTCAAAAAAAGTGGGTCCGGAAATTCCGTCCGTCTGTCTGTCTGTCTGTCTGTCTGTCTGTCCGTATCGATATCTACAGCCTAAACGGTTGGGCCGATTTGATGCAAACTTGGTATATAGTATTTTTAGAGTGCTCTACCCGACAGTTTTTGGAATTGGCATTCTAGCTCCAAAACTAACGGTACCTGCCATATAACTTTTATTGAAAAACTTATTTTTCTCGAAAACGGCTCCTACGATTTTGATAAAACTTTCAGAATGATGTTTTCTATGCAAAATCTATCTTTTAATTTTAATGGATTTTTCAGAAAATGTTTTATAATGGTACCTCCCACATGACCGGTTTTTTAAAATCAGCCTTTCTCGTTAACTAATTGACGGATTTTGATGAAATTTTCAAAATATGTAGTGTTTTATGATTTAAATAATATTGTTTATCAAAATTTTCAAAAACATTTTTTTTAAATTTTAATAATTTTTTTTTTTAAATATTTTGTTTTTTGAATATTTTGAAAACGGATCTATAGATTTTTTTTGAAATTTTTCTCCTAGTATAAACTATAGATTTCTTAAAATTGACATACTTAAAAAAATTTTAAAATATGTTTTCGAAAAGTTTTTCAAAAAAAACGATTTTGAAATGAAAAATTCATAAAATAGAAAACAGCAAAAGAAATAAGATGGCTTACAACATTTTTTCCAAAAAACGTTATGAGTAGTGTTTTTTTGAATTCATAAATTTTTTTCCCCAACATTTTATTTCATATTGCTCGGCTGAGCCCTAACCATTATTCAAATAAAAGAAAGTGACAACCTACATTACAGACATACTTACATATTTTAAAGTATTTTTCATCATCATAAAAGCACAGAATAAATAAGGAAGCCTTTGATAAACACACAAAAACAACTAACAAATAAAAAAAAAACTATTCGATTACTACTGAATGCAAAAATTTCAATCGAGAAAACAAAAGTTTACACCTTCCTATAAACAAACAAAACCACTGTGTTAACTTTTAATATTGTCTCTATACCTACTCGCTTAACAGTAGTTGGAACGCGTATCTTAATTTTAGTACCTACCTTCCTTCCAACCTTATTATAGGTACCTAAATCCTTTATAAATTCCATTGGTCCCATATTGGGACGTATAAAGGACCCTTTACCTAGCATTATTGCCATACTGCTGATTCCGACGAATCTTTATACCAGTTGTTCAAATTTTTCAATACCAAAATGAAAATTTAACTGAAAAAAAGTCCTTTATATCTTTCTATTAGCAAATTATATTATAAACAGTAAGCAGCAAATGGAAAGATAATACACTAAAAAACTGCAAAAGCTAACAATCCTATATATTTATGTTTATATATAAAGGGATAATTTATCGTGACGCATGTTCGTTCGAGCTTCAAACCACAACGATTCTAAAGAAGTTGCACGTCAAAAAAACATTAAAATTAAATCTTTGTCAAAAAGACGCCTGTACCTAAAAAGGATTAGCACACGGGAGCAAGTACGTGCGACCCAGTCGTGCCTTTTATTTTGGTATGTCATTATAAGAAAATCTGTAGCTTTCATCTGGGAAAATTGTTTTAAAAAAATTCAATCATTTTTCGAAATATTTCGAAAACCAATTTTTTTAGACAATTTAAAAAAATCAAAAAAAAAGTTTTTTTTTAAATTTTGAAATGCAAGATTAATCTATATCCTAAACGGATTAATTAATCCGTTTAGGATATAGAGGTGCAAACAGACAGACAGACGGACGGAATTTCCGGACCCACTTTTTCGACTTTTCTATCATCGTAATGTCATGTTTGATTGTTAGAATTTTTTTGCACGAATCCATAACTTGCCAAAATACAGATATGGATACCCCGGAGGAGTTGTCGGTGTTTGGTCAGTGCTATTCTTTGAATTCTTTTGACTTTTCCTGTTACCTATTATTTATCGTTTTAGAATAGTTAAAAAGGGGAAGTATCAATTAAATATTATAAAGTTCCTATGTAATTTATTTATTTTTTTTTTGCTTACATGATCTTAATTATCTTCTCTTACTTTGTATTTTTATTTAGATAACATAAAAAAATGTTATTTCTTGTTTTTTTTTGTCAGTGCAAAAAGTTTGAGCACGTCGATGTTACAGAATATACATATATATAAAGTTACTTAAGAAAATCTTTAAACTACTGAACGATTTTGATAAATTTGTACGTCAATGAAAAGGTTGGATATTCAAATCCTATCAGTAGCTTCTGAGAAATTTGTAAGCAAATATGTACACGTACTACATACATGACACATACACTCATGTATTTTGATATACTCCCTATCAGACTAACATATGGATGTGAATATACTACAATTCTAACAATATTACATTCATACGGGTCAGATAATCCCGATTTTTCAAAAGTCGGTCAAAAATCGTGGCGAAAAAGCTGAATCGGGCCCTGGATATAATAACGTAATTTTGGACTTTATTGCACTTTTGAAATTGGAATAAAGTCCAAAACGATAGGAATATGACCCGAACCAGGGGGTTGCTGGGCGCAGCATGTCGGTTGGTTTGGAAAAATTATCCATCTACAATGAAAAGCTAAAATCTCTTAAACAATGCTTTCAAAGAGTTCCGGAATGCATGAGAGCCTAGCAATAGGACGATATTTAGAAACGTCATTTTTTAAGTCGTAAAGAAAAGCAACATAAGAAATCGATCATGGGCGGAATTGGTAAGATTTAAAATTCATTGAATTGCACATAGATTTTATTGCAATCAAGAGTATTTTAAAATAGGGCTTCTTGATTGATCGAAGCTATTAATTTCGTCCTTGTAATGCCATTTATGCAAATATGATCTTCTTTATTGTGAAGGTTTGACAGGTAGAGTTGAACACTTGAATAAATTCGTTGGTCTCTTAGGCGGGATCTAAACATTTCCTAAAAGTTTTTTTGTTTTTGTAGAATGGTACCCGAAGGGAAATAATGCCATCTTGTAAAAAACTTTATTTTATTTTTAAGGTTTAAATACAAACTCTATATACTATATTGTTAGAAAATAAAATTAAAAAACAACTAAGCAGAAGATTCAGCACTAATTTTGGACTTTGTTGAATTATTGATTCAAAATAGCTTTTTACGGCCTTTAAGTCCACCAAAAAATTGTTGGATATAGTTCACATTAAGTTTTTCGCAAAAACTTTACATATGTTGAACTGAACAAATCGAAAGTTGCATCTTGACAAAGGTACTCACTGTCAACTGATGAGTCCAAGTGAGTTACTGGGACGAGACGCCAATTTTTGGTGGACTTAAAGGCCGCAAAAAGCTATTTTAAATCAATTTATTTTATTTTGCTTAACAACTCCCAAAAAGTTTTTTGTTTCTCAAAATTGCCAAAGAACTACATGTAGACAGTACAATTTTCTAAACATCATTTCGATCTTAAGTTATAGCGGTACAAAGTTTAACTTTTCGTAATGATTTTTTTTTTCGATAATGACGATGAAATGGCAATGCACCTGGAAAATGAGTTCACTTAGTTTAATTTTTTTTTTTATTTAGTTTTTGATTTTTAAAAGTGGAATAGTCTTAGTAAGGAAGGCGATCGTAGGAATACCTACCTCATCGAGTCAATGGAAAATTAAACCATTAATAAATGGCAAATTACAAAAAAAAATACAAAGTTTTTTTCTTGTCCCTTTTGGGATAAAATGGCCACTTCCGGTTGAGTTTTTGATGATGGTCTACCTTATTGGGATCGAGTCAATGAACAAATGCGGTATCAAATGAAAGCTTAGACCGTCTACATTAAGATTCTGCTAGTCAGACAGACTTAACATGGGCCAAACATGAGCCCACTTTTCTCAAAAAAAAAAAAATACTGTAAATTTCTTCAAATTTTCTAAAGTCAATATCAACATTTTTTTAGACAAATTTATATTGAAGAAATGCAGTCGGATGCATGTTTGGCCAATATTAAGTTCATCCGACCAGCACATTCGTAATGTAGACGGTCTTAGCTTTTTATTTGATACCCCATTTGTTATTTCACCCGATGAGATAGTCGAACACTAAACCGGAAGTGACCATTTTACCGCCAAAGTGACAAAAAAAAGTTTGTCCGACCAGCGGTTTTGTACATTTTATGTAATTTGCCATTTATTAATGGCTAAATTATCCATTGACTGAAGAATTACGTAATTATTTTCTCACTTAAAACTCACACTTGGCTTGCACGAGATCTTAGATCTTCATGTACTTAAACTTTCACAAAAAATTAAGACTTTTTTTAAGTTTAAATGAGTGTGAGAGACTACTGTTGGATTGGATACCTAAAACTGCTACAGTGCACAAGCTCAGTATCAGCATTATGCATGCAGGTCATCATTTTCGGTTTAATCGTATTAATATCTGTTTCGGAAAGTTTATAACCAACAAACGCTCAACTCGATCGAAAACCCCCAATCCGGAGTGTGCATAGCAATTGTTTAGCCTTAACAACGTGATCCACTTTCCAACCAAACCAGACCATTTCTCTATCTCGATTATCCCTCGGGCATTTGTACATAGGGTTGCCTTTCATTTTCTAGATACAAAACAAACTCCCAGCTCCAGCTGAGGCGGATGGTTTGTCCTGAACAAAATTTGATGAAAAGGGCCCAAGCATGAATATATTTATATGCACTATGCCCATCCCCAACTCCTACTTGTCGCCCAGAAATGTTCCTTCTTTTGTTTTAACCGAAAAACACACATCGCCCTAAAGCCCGTTTCGCCTCCTCAAATCTACTTGTATGCTTGCTTCATATTTTGTTGATATGTGAAGTGAACATGCTTAAATATTCATAGCGCTCCGAGGAAAGTATGATGGGAAGCTGGGAAATCTTTACACTACTCGCTCCTGGTGCTTGTTCTACACAACATCCAGCGAAAGACCTACATACAATGGATGGACGGTATAGTTGTAGTCTTGGTTCTGTTGGTCACCGTTAGCTTGGTCCTTTGGTCAGTCATGAAAGTCATATGGGATTCTGATTTTTTTTTTTTTTTTTGGTTTTATTATTCCAAGAGAGCTGACTTTAAATATTTCTGGCGTTTTTTTTTCGACCAGCCCAAAGAAAGGAACTTTGCCGCACTTCCTCTCTTCATGACTCGTGCCAAGTGGATAATAGTTTTCTATGCCATGGGAATGGAAAGGCAAGTCGTGTTGTGCATTGGAAAGTAACTATTTCGAGTTGCTTTCACCCAAGTCATAGAGTCGCCTCGCTTCTCGTCGTCCTTGCAGCAATATTCTACAACTCGTCGACGACTTTTTAAGGATTGCATGTACAAATTTTTAATTTTGGGAGCTTCTCGTTGTTCATCGGATTTTGGGAGGAGGAGATCGGCTGGTCATGGGTACAGTGAGCGTTCCTTTGTATTTCGGACGGGACGTGCGGGGAAGTTTAATTTAATTAAAACCCGAATAGCATATCTGTGCTTTTCTTACTGTGTTGTTCTTCGTTTGTACTTGGTTCGCCTTTTTGGGTTGTTGTTGCTTTTTTTCTGGTAGGGGGTCTTGTTCATTTTATATTGAATTGCAAATGCAAGTATTAGAGAAACAATTAAAGACCCTTGGAACGTGAAGCCATGATGCCGCTCCGAAGTGGTAGAGAAGGTTCAGTAAAAGTTCTTCATTAAATGCTTGGTAGAAGAACCCCAAAAAAAAATTCCGAAAAATGGTGGGCTATGTGCTGTGCATAGTTTGCGGAATTTAACATTGTTTTTTTGAATGAGGAACGATGCGGCTTTGAAAATATATGGTGGCATACTTTTGCGGACTAGATATGCAAAGGCCGGGTTTTGGTTTGTTTTTTTCTTTTTTTTTATTCCTTTTGCTGTGAAATTGATTGCGCCAAGGGAAAAAGGAGTTTTATGATTAAGAGGGTAATTTTTTTGATATATAGCCCTAATTTTACTAGATGCTAGTTAGGTTTCTTAAGGTATGCAAAAAAGGGGGAAAGGCTCATTTTTGTTTTTGGCAAAGAAATGGAAAGTTCTGCTTAATTTTATTGGCATCGTTGGCATTCGTGGCTTGTCTGCAAAAACGATTCCCGAAGGTTAGTCAAATCATCTCGTTTGTCATACCTAAAACTTTTTTATTATTTTATTGTATTTTACCAGGCTTAAAAACTCCTTGCACAAACTGATGTTTTGCGTTAAGTTTGCCTTGAAAATAGAAATATCGAAAATATGGAACATGAAAACTTGAGCATGTTTTCTGAGATTGAATTGATGAACCCATAGGTAGACGAAAAGATGGAAGCAGTTAATTAGTAACTTTGTTTTATTTAAACATTGACATCTTATAAAGAAGTATGTTAATTAACCTCAACATATATTTCCACCTTTTGTTCAATATTGCCTCTGGACAACTCTTAAGACGCCGTCTTGCTTAAACCTCATTACAATAATGTCTAGTGAATCAAAATGACCAAAGAAATTGCGTTGCAAAATGTATGTGTATAGCGATCTCCATTTACTGTAACGTGTTGAAAGACCAAGATTAATTTAATTTTAATGCGTTTATTAATATGAAAATAATTTATTAAAAACTTTTACAGATGTGATATAAACATAGAATGACAAATAATACGAAATAAGACGAAATTAATATAAATTGAAGGTCTGAGCTTCCTAGAATTAAATACAGTAGAAGCTGCTTACTTCATTTAAAATGAAGCTTCACAATTTCCAAC
This sequence comes from Platycheirus rosarum, assembly GCA_963971375.1. Classification (NCBI taxonomy): domain Eukaryota; kingdom Metazoa; phylum Arthropoda; class Insecta; order Diptera; family Syrphidae; genus Platycheirus; species Platycheirus rosarum. Next base: position 49,846,419 of record OZ020509.1, on the reverse strand, counting down.
ACTCCTCATTAAGCAGCTTCTCCTCAGATCTTGAAATATTGTCTTGCTCAAAGCTTTTACAAAAATATCGGCAACTTGTTCTTTTGTGTTTTTATATAAAAGGTTCACTGTCCTTCCAATATGTTGGTTTATAAATTTCCGACGTATTTCAATATGTTTCTTTCCTTTTTTCGCCTTCCCTTCCTCTGCATTTTCAAGCATACGAATGGCTGGTTTATTATCTACACATAAGTAATTCGTTAGATTCTTTTATATTGAACCTTAACTCTTGCATTATTCTTCGAACCCAACAGACTTCTTGTATAATCCCACAGACTTCTGCACGATATTCTGCTTCAGCTGAAGAAATAGAAATGACTGATTGTTTCTGAGCCATCCATACTATAGGTCCTCCGTAATCCACAAGAATTCCACTAGTTGAAATCATATCTGGTTCTGTTCCGCTATAATTTGAGTCTGTGTATGCTATTAATTTCGCTTCACCAACAAGAAATATTCCGAAATCGCTTGTTCCATTGAGATACCTCAAAACACGTTCTATCTTCTATCACATGACGTTGGTGAAGAGGCACTGCCGGATAAATGGAGTGCAGCGATGCTTTTAACCAGTTTACCCGATAGTAATGATGCTTTAATCACAACACTTGAATGACGAAAAGAAGAAGAAGTCACATTTGCCTTAGTTCAACAACGAGTGATTGCTGAGAACGAGCGACATTTGCATATAAAAAGTGGTACAAACGATTCGGTATTGAAAGTCATTGAGAAAGTAAATGTTTGTTTATTCTGCAAGAAGACGAATCACTTCAAAAAGAATTGTCCAAAATATAAAGAGTGGCTAGCTAGCAGACGTTGTTGGCGATATGTATATATTGCGTCAGAGTGATACAGTACACGCGTTGCACCACAACGACTAACGTATTCATACGTGGCACCGAAAGATGGGACATCGTGATCCAGAAGCAATTCGTACTATGGAATCAAAAGGTTCAATTGAAGGTTTACAGATTGTCGATTGTGGGATTAAGGAGACATGTGACACTTGCATGAAGGGAAAATTGACTAAAATTGAATTTCCAAAGAAGTCAGAAAGTTAGTCATTAGCACCATTAGATCTGATTCGTACAGATTTGTGTGGACCTATGCAAACGATGGCACCAAGTGGCAAGCGATATATTGTAACATTTATCGACGATTTTTTCCAGTTTCACGATTATATGTTTGAAGCTTAAAGAGTTTGTAGCGTTTTGTTAAACAAAATTTGGATGAAATCCGAAAATTATTCGTTCAGATAGAGGCGGTGAATACACGGGAAAAGACATGACTGATTTCTTGAAAGCAAATGGAATACAAGTACAGCTAACAGCAGCATACAGCCCACAGCAAAATAAGAAGGCAGAAAGGAAAAATCGTACGTTAATTGAAATGGCGCGTTGTATGCTGTATGTTGTATGTTGTATTTCCAGATCAAAGAATTGCATCAGTGACAAACCGAATATGGATCAATTTGTGCAAGAGCAACGAAAAATTCAGAGGAAAACTCAAGAAAAATTACCAGATCAACCAATAAGAGTTTCACAGCGTATGAATAAGGGAATTCCACCGAAACGGATAAATGATGAAATTAAACAACAGATAAACGGAATGTTCATGGCAAAGGAACTTATTGAGCCGAAGACATACACTGCAGCCATCGAAAGTGACGACAAGGAGCACTGGCTCATAGCGATGCAGGAGGAGATTAAGTCACATCATTACGAACGTCAACAGAGTGCACGTGTCTACGTTAACCACGAATTCTTTAAAACGCGATAGAAGTGATTCTGGGGATGAAATTCCCGAAAATCCAACTAAATCCTTAAAAACCAACACCCATAACCCTCTTCTGATATCCATCATGGATGAATACGTAGGTGGTGATGGATATTACCAACCCCTACAATCTTTAAATAACAATAATGAACAAATCGATTATCAAAGTGCAGATAATGAACCCTCACTTCCCCTTATAAAAGAAAGTGTTCCTCCCATAATTGTGCTGAAATCATCAACCGAGTTCCTACGGAACATACTCCTGCAACTCGAAATAAATGATTATTTAATAAAAAATATATCTCTTGGTCATAAAATATTGTGCTCAACATTCGAATCCCTTAATAAAATTAAAACTAAACTAATAAGTGAATCTTGCGAGTTTTTTAGTCATGAAACAAAAGGCAGCAGACCTTTTAAAGTGATTCTATCTGGCCTTGATTTATATGAAAACAATGTATTAAAAGCTGAACTAATGTCACTAGGCATTGAGTGCATTGATGTAAAAACCATTACTATTAAGCCGAAATCCCTGAATTCAAACTTTTCTTATATTTATGTAGTATACACAAAACGTGCCACGATAAAATTGAATGACCTTCGTAGAAATCATCCAAATATTTTCAAGACCATCGTTCGATGGGACTATAAACAAAACAAGGTAACAAGGTAACTCAATGTCACAACTGTCAATTGTATGGCCATGGAGCCATGAACTGTCGGGTTAAAACATTCTGCGCCAACTGCTCAGGCAACCATAAAACAACTGAGTGTACTTCACCTGAAATCATAAAATGTGCAAACTGCAGTGGTCCGCACAAATCATCTGATCCAACATGTGTTAGCCGAACACACTACATTGGGATTCGCCAAAAAATTGCACTGCGTAATCAAACGACTAAAACAACCAAGGAGCCTTCATCTGTTCCGTGGCAATTCAATCACCTCTCTATGGAAGATTTTCCCCGTCTCCCCTCTTCTAATGCGCCATCAAACATCCAAATAACATCAACAAAGAGAAAACTGCATCATACATCAACACCAGCTCCAGCAGCTCGGCACCAAAATCGTAACTTATTGCCAGCTGAACATAATACAGCTTTGGCCGCTCAATCAAATCAGAATAACTTGTTCTCTTTCGATGAAATTAATTCTCTTCTTAGTGAAGTATTATGTAAACTTAGCTCTTGTCATACAAAAGCAGACCAGTTCAATGTAATAACCAGTTTGGCTATTAAATATGTGTATAACAACCATGCTGATCAACTCCTTAAAAAGTATTACTTGGAATGCTCAAAGTATTCAACATAAATCAATTGAACTTTTTAATTTTATGAATAGAGAAAATATTGATTTAGCCCTTATCACGGAGACTTGGTTAGATTGCAACAAAACTCTCTCTCACTCTGATTTTGCATGCGTTAGGTTTGATAGAACATACTCTTCGGGAGGTGGAGTTGCCGTCATTATAAGAAAAACAATTAATTTTAAAGTTCTAACATCTTTTCGTTTAAAGATCATAGAAGCTCTTGGTATTGAAGTAATTTTATCTGACAATTCTAAATTTAGTATTCTTTGCATCTATTTCCCTGGTGGAAATAGTAGCGCTGAGAAGAAGGCTAAATTTAAGTGTGATTTGCTACAACTCTTAAGACATAGAAACAATATGCTTCTAGGAGGTGATTTTAATTGTAGACACCAATCATGGGGTTGTCTCAGAGCAAATAGCTGGGGAAATATTCTTCACGATATCCTCGCTTCAAATAGTCATTTTACTCTGTTACACACCCCTGATCCTACATACATTCCTAAGTCATCTTCGGAAAATCCTTCCACCCTTGACCTGTTTCTTACAAATAACGAACAGTTTCTCTCTAACCCAGTAACTTTAAATAATCTGGGATCTGATCATCTCCCTGTTTGTATAAAACTAGATTGTGCAGTGTCAGGAGTGCCTGATAGAAGCTGTTACAATTATAAAGCTGCAAATTGGAATAGATTCAAATCTTTTTTGACCGAAAGCTTAAATTACCACGAAATAACAATTGAAAACGTTAACCAAATTGATACCTACGTGGAACACTTCACCGAAACGATACAAAGAGCAACCGAATTATCCGTGCCTAAGAGAAATATTTCAACTATTCGCAAACTCATTCTTCCAAATCACATTCTTTATTTAATTCGCCTACGTAATTCTGAAAGACGTAAATGGATACGCTACCGACATGATTCCTTCCTCTCAAACTTCAAAATCTTAAACAAAACCATTCAATACGAAATTTCCAAATTTAAGAACAAACAGTGGGACTCTCATTTATCGAGTTTTGATAAAGCTAGTAAACCGTTCTGGAAAATAACAAAAGTCATAAACAAAAAAGGAAGGAATATTCCTCCTTTAAAAGTACAAAATAATGTTTTCATTACCCAAGAAGAAAAAGCTAATGTCATAGCTACAACTTTTTTCAATAATCACTCTATCTCAGCACATCTTAGTGATAATAATACTGAAATTGAAGTCCAAAATGTCCTCTCTGAGCTATCATGTAGATCATCCATAGTTAATGAAAATTATTATACTAACCACAAAAAAGTAAAAGAACTTATACTAGAAACTAGTAACAAAAAGTCTCCAGGATTAGACAAAATCAACAACATTCTTATGAAATATCTTCCGAAAAGTGGTATAAAATATCTCACCATACTTTTAAACTCATGTCTCAAATTTAACTACTTTCCAAAAAATTGGAAAATTGCTAAGGTAATACCAATTGCAAAGCCAGGCAAGTCTTTAGACAATCCACTTAACTATAGACCTATCAGCCTACTTAGCTGCATAAGCAAAATTTTAGAAAAAATAATGAAATCAAAAATTCAAGTTCTCGTCGATGATTTAAGAATCTATCCTAATTATCAGTTTGGCTTTCGACCCCACCACTCTACTTGCCACCAATTAGTAAGAATAAAAAACTACATATCTCAAAAATTTGCAGATAAACAATCTACTGGAATGGTCTTGCTAGACATCGAGAAAGCTTTTGATACGGTCTGGCATAATGCTCTCATCTTTAAACTTTTCCAATTCAACTTTCCTTGCAATATAATTAAATTTATTAAAAGCTTTCTTGAAGACAGAAAATTCGCAGTCTACTTAGGAAACGTAAAATCCTTTTTATATGACGTACCCTTTGGTGTCCCTCAAGGATCGGTTTTGGGCCCAATTTTATTTAACATTTACTTATCGGACTTTCCTGCTCTCGATCCAAACGTAGGTATCGCTATGTATGCGGACGATACCGCTATTTTTGCCTCTGGCATACTCTTTCAAGATGTTTCAAGGGTTTTGCAAATCGCACTTATACTTATTGAGAAATTTTTCCACAAATGGAAGATAAAAATAAACGCTACAAAAACCCAAGCAATGTGGTTTTCACGTCGCAGAAAATCTTGTTACCTACCATATGCCAAACTTCGTCTATGCTGCGCAGAAATCGAATGGTCAGATAATTGCAAATACCTCGGTGTTATTTTGGATAATAAGTTAACTTTTCAACCTCACATTTCAAGTACAGTGAATAAAATCAATTTGACAATAAGAACTTTATATCCTTTTATTAATAGAAAGTCAAACCTTAGCATGCAAAATAAACTAATATTATTTAAAACCATTTTTCAAGCTATTCTTTTATATGGGGCACCAGTTTGGTTTAACTGCGCTCACACTCATATCAAAAAACTTCAAGTTTGCCAAAATAAAATATTAAAAATGATGCTTGGATTACCATGGTATTACTCAACAAATAGGCTCCATGATAAGGCGAATGCTAATACTATTATGTTCCTTATAAGTAAATTTCGAGAAAGATTTTATTTTAATTGCACTTATTCTGAAAACGAACTTGTTCGTCTACTTTCAAATTAATATAATATTATTATACTATTGTAACTCACTGCTTAAATTGTAGATTATGGGAACACAGCAATACTAGATTTAAGTATCATATAAGGGTTTTTTTCCAGTAGCATTTTCCCTTAATATAGTAACTGATTTCATAGTTATTATCTGCCTTTCATTATATAAACCAAGAATTGAAGTTGTAAAGAAAAGAACAAAATATTTCTATATCACTTACCTACAATGAAATGTAAATCAATTACTTGTATATTACGCTAAAAATAAAAAAAAAAAAAAAAAAAAAAAAAAAAGTCACATCAAGCTAATGGCACATGGGGGCTAGTCGAGTTACCAAAAGGAAAGACAGCAATCGGAAATAAATGGGTTTTTAAAATTAAAACAGATACAAGTGGTGAAATTGAGCGTTACAAAGCTAGGTATGTAGCTTAAGGTTATTCACAAAAGTACGGTGAAGACTACGACGAAGTCTTCGCACCTGTTGTGTTACATATCACATTCAGAACCTTGTTATCTGTGGCAACGAAAAGAAAAATGAACGTTTATCATCTGGATGCTAAGACGGCTTTCTTGAATGGCAATTTAAATTAAACCATTTACATTCGACAACCAGTAACAACGAGCAAATGTTTGCCTGTTGAAGAAAAGTATTTACGGACTCAAACAGGCAGCCAGATCCTGGAACAGTACATTAAATGATGTATTGGTTGAAGAAGATTTTCATCAGAGTAACAATGATCCATTCATGTACTCCAAATGGATTGATGGCAGCTACTGCTATATCATTGTCTACGTTGATGACATAATAGTGTTTTGTTTAACAGTTGATCAATTAAAAGAGATTGAAAATATTCTCAAGTCAAAATTTCAAATGCAAAATTTCAGCGAGCGTCAGTATTTTGGCACAAAAGGTATCAAGGCCAAGAACAGAAGACTGGAATCAGCTGAAGCGTGTTGTAAAATACCTTAAAGCAACACACCAAATGAAGTTGAAGCTCAGTAACATTCAGTTGAACGATTTTTCATTAATTGGTTATGCTGATGCTACATGGGCAGATGGCCGCAGCGATAGAAAATCAAATAGTGGACGTATTTTATTTGTGAACGGAGGAACAATTATAGAATGTCATGTAAGAAATAAAATATTGTAGCAACGTGAACGTATGAAGCTGAATTTATTTCGATAGCAGAAGCAGCAAAAGAAGTAAAATGGCAACGACAACTATTAGAAGAAGTTCACGAAACGATTGATTCACCAACCACAATATTCGAAGACAATCAAGGATGTATTGAACTAGTGAGCGTTCACAAGTTTTCATACAAAACTAAGCACATAGACACAAAATACAAGATGATACGAGATTTTGCGAAGAAAAAGATCATCAAGTGTGAATACTGCACGGCTGAAAACATGATTGTAGATTTATTTACTAAACCTTTAAATGCAACAAAACATAATTATTTCAGAGATAAATGCAACGTTGTGTGAACGAGAAGGAGTATTGAAATATTAACTGTAACGTTCACAATTTACTTTTTTGTATTTAAGTTTTCATATAATTTTTATTTAATTCATTACTGAAATAATTCATTATTCTCATTTTTCATTTCAACTAAGTAAATCCTCTTTATAATTTAATTTTCTGTTTTGTTTGCGCATAATATTTATTCAAATTGAATTTCTACATATCTTGCAACTTTTGCAAAGGTTTCTTTGCAGTCTATACCTTGAATTTGATCGAAACCTCTGGCAACCACACGTGCTTTTAAACGTCCGTCTGCTTTCTTAAGTAAGACCCATTTACACGTTAGTAGTTTACGTTTCTTTGGTAAATTTACCAGCTCCCATACTTCCATTACATTAAGTGTTTCCATTTGATCTTTCATCGCTCTTCGCCATCCAGGATCTTTCGAAGAATATCTGACGGAAATATCTTCAACGTCACCCATAACAGCATAATCATTATATTTCGAATGTAACTTGATGTTTTGACGATTTCGGAGATTATGAACTGGAATATCTTCACTTATTTTAGTTTCTTGATAGTTTGAAAAACTCTGGAAATTCTACTCCTGAGATTGTTCTCTTTCTTGTATATGTTGGTCTTCTTCCTGTATTTCTAGATGCTCCTTCTGCAGTTGACACGAGAGCAATGCGGATGAAGTAAAAAAAATCAGTATAGGTACACTTTACTCTTTTTATGAATTTTCACTTTTATTATGTTGAATACAGTGATAAGATTTTTTGCAGTACAATCCTTCTCTAAAACCGGCTTGATATTCGTTTGAAATTCTATATTCTTTTTACCAGCTCTGAGGCCTTGCCAACAGAACACCGGCAAACTCTCAACGTACTGAAGTATATTGTAAGATGCACAACACAGGTCGATCGTCCACAAACGTAAAGCTTCCATCCATATCGGCTCTTGTCACAAATCTCTAAAAGCCGTCTACCTTTGCTACCTGTAACTGGACACTCAAGGCAACGTGGAATTGGCGCCGAAGTGCTTTGCAAATAGGTTAGCTAAGCTCTCTCTAAAGTACTAACGAAAAAAGAGTCATTGAGTAAATGCAAAAATTCGGTTCGAATATGGGCGTTAATGGGCTTCCTAGCTTGTTTTTTTATTATTATGGATTGGCTCTAAAACAACCGAAACTTATCTTTTTACTTGCGATTATAGAGACTATAAGGCAAGTTTAGTATTCGCGAATATTAAAAACATTGAGATAACAATCAAACATGACATTACGATAATAGAGAAGTCTAAAAAAGTGATCGAGAAAAAATGTGTGTCTGTCTGTCTGTCAGTATGTATAACGAGCTGCAGCCTAAACGGCTTAAGCGATTTTTTGAGAATTTTTCTGTAGGTATTGGCTATCATTTGATTAGAACCACATATACGGGAAAAATCTATTAACGGGACCTTTCATATAACGGTTTTTTTTTAATTTTTGGCTTTCTCGGTAACGGCTCTTTGGATTTCTGTCAAATTTTTATTTAAAAAGATCTAGACAGCAAAATTAATTCTGCATATCAACATTTTGAATAATTTTTTTGTTGTAATAAAAATTAATTTTTGAAAAATCAATATTTTTAAAACTAATCAAAAAATATTATTTTAAATTTTATGGTCACATGTATATTAATAAATTCTAAAAAACTGCATACTAAAATTAAAAAAAAAATCAAAAAACTAAAAATAAAATAACAGGATTTTATCAAAACTAATCCTAAAATTTTCGAAATACTTTTTTCATAAATTTTTCGTCATTTAAGACGTGTGACGGCGTACTTTATTTTTATTAAAAACCATTAAGTATCGTGTTTTGATACTTTTTGTAAATTCAAACTGTTTCATGTTCAACGTAAATGTTACTTCTTTCTGTCAAAGATCTTGATTTTCAATGTAATTAGGTACATAAGAGCAAGTACGTGCGACCCAGTCGTGGCCAATATTTCCCCTGATAACCTTTTTACAACTTGAATCATTCGGAATGAATGTTCTCATTTGCATATAGAATTATACTAGCGTCGGTAATTTAAGTAACTACCGAGTATTTAAATGAAGTCAGACATAGCACCAAATTAACGAAAAGTTGAAACTCTGTCGGAATTTGGGTTTCGATAAGTGATCGTTTTATGCGCTTATTTACCGAAATCTTAACCATACAAAAATAATTAAAGAGTTGCTGCAAGGACCACATTGAGGTTGGAATTGGTATGTGTCATCATTTATAAAGTCTTAAGGTGAGGCGCTGTCTGGTATTAATACTGATTTCTTACGTGTAAGGGTTCTGTCGTTATGATTATTAATTAAATTAGTTCCTTGAAAAATGTATGTAATGTATATTCTCATGAATTTTAATAACGTGATGTGATATCTGGCCAATTTGCAAGAAATAAAACTCCGTAGAATCCGGTGGGCTGGACACCTAGCTCGCATGAGCGAAGAGGAACCAGCTAGGAAAGTCTGTTGCAGTCCTTTTTATAGTAGAAGACAACGTGGCAGGCCTTGCTTGCGTTGGAAGAATGGCGTAAACCAGGACGCCCTAAGCCTAGGGGTACACAATTGGATGGCGTCGCGTCGGCCAGCAATTGGGATGTATGGAAGATATTGTGGAAGGAGGCCGAGACCGGATTCCGGTTGTTGCGCCGATAATGATGATGATGATGATATCTGGCCAACTAGTCAAGGCTCGACACAAAGGTTCTTTCTCCGTACTATTTTGTTGCGTTTCCGCATGTCATAAATATCAACCGTGATCAATTGACTAAATGTCCTTTAGGTATTGGTAATCAATATCCACAACGGCTGTCTCGCACTTTTTTTTAAATACTCGTTATTCGTTCAATAATGCTTGACATATTAAAAATAAGACGGATAAGGATACAGCCTCAGTAAATAACATATTAACCTTTTTTCTCAATAACTCGGCATTGAAAAAATCACAAGCATACAAAACACTTGATTAGTTTTCATGAAAGAAAATCCATTCAAATGTAAAATCTTTACATATTTTTTTTCAAAAACTCACTTAATTTTAAATTGATTTCATAATATGTATTACAAGGAGCCATCAGCCAATTTACTCCCTTTAAAATAAAAAAATCAGCTGTTTGAGAATACAAAATTAAAAAGCAACTACAGCCTTAATTCACAAACCTATTCTCGTCCTCCCACTTCTACACAAGTGAATACAATTTCATTCCATTCATTCATTTTTATTGAATTCAATTAGATATTAATTAATTAATCCTGATCATTGGCAAAGTTCCTTTTGATTTTTGAACTACAATGCAACGAAACCAAATCATTTATTGCCAGTTCTTCGTCGTGAGCCATCGTGGACACACACTGTCCACGAAATGTTTTCTATACTGTTTCTTCAGTTCATTTTTGAACTGTGACACCATGAGCGTAACATATTGTTTGTAAATTTCATTCAATTAAACAGAAAAAAAAATGTATCTAAGTAACTTCCGACATACAAACAATGTGCCGCAAGTTGCCCACAATTTTTAAAAACTGTGTGGGCATCAAAGTCATCCTGAATGGAAAAAACACGCGAAAATATTTCCCACACACGATATAATTTTTACTGACGCAAGCCAACCAACCCTCATAACCCCACAAATGTTCCATAAACGCACCCATTAAAACGGCAAGGTTCGAGTACCTATATCCATTCCCATCAAGATCACCACGGCACCGATATATCAAAAAATATCAATGGTACCAGCATACCATCCCAAAAGGACACGCGATAAAGGATATCGCAATACCATGGGAATGGTTGGGAAATTCAGACAGTCACAATCCCAATCGGAGATAGAACTCATGGAATTCAAATTGGGAATCATCCTGCCACATACGGGCCTTGTGGATGAAAAAACAATCATCCCAGGCTTGGACGACATTCAAAGAAGACCGTACCGCACGTGACCCTTATGTGAACTTATGTTGCTTCGATCGTTTTGTAAAGAAATCAACAGGCGATCTGGGATTTTTCAGCTACTATTCCAGATCACAGTCACACAATCAAGGGTGGTTTCTTGAAATGTTTTTTTTTTTTTGTTCTCTTTTTGCTGTTTGTTTGCCATTGTTTTCGAAAGCCACTCCCATGAATGCAGCAGTTTTCGGATCCCTTGCGGTGACTTTTGTTTCGATTGTCTCTCTCGCACGCATCTAACTGTCATTTGGGGTGGATAGAAGAAATCAACGGGCAGTCAGCCATAACTGCGCGCTGATTGGTCGGCAGGGCATCCCGATCAATTGGCAACTAAATTGACTATAAAAAGGCAATCATCGTCGTCTGTGAGCTCAATTAATCGTACAGACTTTCTATGGGTATAACCTCGGTGAGTTTTATTTGTGCGCTTTTCCAACCCAATAATCGACCGTTCTGACTGAATTTTCAACACTGACAGTGCCATTGTGAATCTCCATCCACTCTGCAAACTAAAAACTTAAGTTTTACTAATTTGTTTTAATTAAAAAAATCAAAAAAAAAACACATTATTTGAAAAACAAAAATCAACTTTCGCTTTTGAATCCTCGAAAGTGTTTGTATTTGACTGCGCGTGAACTACATTTTCGAAAAGAGTATATTGACGGACTTACGGATGCAACAAGTAGTGACAGCGATATGTCATTTTGGAGTGTATGAGTGCATGTGTGTGTTCTGTAATTGCTATTAATTAATTTACAACAATTTAATTTTGGCCCACGTCCATTGCGGAGAGGAATCTCCAAATCGAATCATCCATATTTCACACCATACACTTTGCGATTTCCAATTAATTGACTTTGATTCTGTTGTCCGTCTCGTTCTGGCATTAATAGTTACTCGTGTTAAAAGTCATTTATATCGGCGACGACGACGAGTATCGATATCCAATAACAGTCCTTTATTGTGTTTTAAATTAAATTAATTGTGAAGAAATCACGAAACAATTAATAAGAACCTGTTGAATGACAATTAAGTTTTGACACTTGTGAATAACGGACTTTAAGGTGTGTTTGTGAATTTTAAATGAATCCTTTTTATTTAATCGAGCAAAAGTAGTCGATAAACATATAAGTTTAATTTTTAACATTTTTGAAGGAAACTATTAAGCATTTTAAATTTAAATTTCGTGAAAACGGAGTTTTTAAAAATCTTATATTATTTTTGTTAACTAAAAAAGTAGTGATTTTTGACAGTAGATACCAAAATATTATTATCAGCAATAGAGTGTAAGCCTTTTTTGAAAATCTTACACTATTGTGACCCAATAAGCAAATCCAAAAGGCGAATGAATTAACCACCTTCTGGTCAACAAGGACACCAAATATGTCATTCATTAAAAAATTCGAGCAATAATTTACTGAGTAAAAAAAGAATTCTGGGCAAAGAACTTTTCTTTGTAATAGCAGGAACCTTTATACTAAATAATGGAACACACACCTTTCGATGACCAAATTTTCGGCGACTTCTCTGGACCGTTAAGTCCTCTCGGGCCCAAACCTCTACAGCCGCAATCCGGCCACAGCATTCATGTTATGCTTGGAATGCCATCAGTGGTGCAGCATTCATCGCCAGGCGTTGTAGAGATGTGCAATCGCCTACCCGATTGCAATACCCTACTACCAGGTGGCTCTCCAAAAATGGATCCCTACAAGTCCATGGACTATGGCCAAAAGATGGACTATGTGACAGTCAATAAATTGGGTTGCTATTCACCAACGCCAAAATACGAATACATTACAACCAAAATGGACCAGTACTCGCCACCAGGTGGCAGTTCTTCAAATGGTCTCATTGTTCGTGACTATGGCAAGCCCATGGAATACCATCATAACAATGGAAAAATGGACTACTCCAGTCCATCGCCGCACTCCAAAATGGAGTACGATCATCATATGCAAATGTTCACTACTGTACCGGGTGGAAACCAAAGTCAAACGATTCAAGTTCAATCTACATCAACTATGGGCTCGCCCCAAGGAGGGCCATCGACTCCAACAATGTCCAGCATGGATGGAAATCCTGGTGCGACAATCGTCTCTAACATGAACGGAGTCATGGGTAATAAAAAGAAGAATGAAGATAGTGGATCGTCTACGACAACGTCGTCGGCGACGACAGCCACAGGAACGGGCGTTGGCGGCAGCCATTCATCATCAGTGAACGATAACGGTTCTTCTGGCGGTGGTGTTGGAAATGCGCCGGCCGTTGGTGGTGGTATCGGTTCTAGTGGAAATGGCAGCAGCAGTGGGGGTACATCGGGGGGAGCGAGCAAAAAGGCTGACAAGAAAAAAGGCGATCCGAACGGAATTAAAAAGAAGAAAACAAGGTGAGTGAGCTTGTTTGTAGATATAGGAACTTTTCACTGAACATATACCACGATGAGCTATATGGAGGGAGGCATGTCCTCGCTCTTTATCCTTTTTCCCAGCTTTTTATTTGGGGTATGGGTGGGTAGGTGCAATGGTGAATGCCGCCTAGTGTGCATCAGTGCCGAGCCGGGTACTTTCGTTTCGAAAAGAGATTAACTGCTGGAAAGCGGTCGCTGGTGAATGGGGAAAGTTGAAAAGGCAAACGGTGTCTTTGTGGGAAGGTTTATGATATATTTCCTGCAAGGATAGCAGGAATTAAAAAGAGTTAAGGATTGGGTTGAGCAAAAAAAAACAAATGAAAGAACAGAGTGTGTTGGACTTCTTTTTTTTAAGTGGTTTATTGTCGGGGATTGGAAACGATTGTTGTGTAGGTTTTTGTCATAACTAACAACTGGGGTATAGTACCTATATGTATTTGCTTATGAGAATCAAAAGGACAACCGTTTATCATTGTTTAGAAAAAAAAACTATCTACGGTTTTTCCTCCACCGAAAACACGACGGAGTGTATTGGAAAGGATAGACGGAATTTGTTCGTTTCTTAATTTTTCTATAAAAAGATTTCCCACACAATGTAGCGATTTATGTCTGAGCTTTCTTTTGTTAATAAAAAAAAACCGACAATAGATACTTCAACACCAATGTATTGCTATTAATCTTTTAAAATAGTTTTTTTTCAATTCGTTGAAACATTTTGCGAAAAGGAAACTTTTAAGCAAGAACATTACAAATACCCGGATTAATAAGTATTTATTGGTTTCGGAAGCATCAGGATTTTTGGTGGGGTGTTTTTGAGCTTATAAAATACCCTGGAGAATTGTTAATAAAATGCAATGTAAACTGGCTTATTCCCATAGTTTAAATTGAAGGTTACATGAACTTGTTTTCTATCATTTTCTGTTAAATCAAGCTTGATTAGAATATGGATCTTATGATTGAGGATTCCATTGAACCGATAAAAGGTTTAACTGGAGCTTTATATCATGTTTTCCAGGTTAATGTTTCTCATAAATTGTGCAGCTGCTTAAAGCGTGCACCATTTTAAATATTGCTGATTTTACTGTTTAACCTCATTCCTTGGGAAAGTTTACAGTTTATTTCTAAGACAAAACTGCTTGAAGTTTTCTATTTTCACATAAAATTCATGTGCATTTCTCCTCTTCATTTTAAGTTTAACTGTTGCTATATCTGGACAGCCTTTATTCAAGAGAAATGTATTTATTTAAGTATGCTCTCCCAGCTGCTTTCTGCGAGCCTTACATTATTTACTAAGGTGCAAAATACCTAGGTACTCTTCTGACTATTTAATCTACTTTGATATTGTGGGAACCTAAGAATTATTTTTGTAAGGCTAGAGTAAATTCCAGATACATTGCTTACCTTAGGAGAGCTAAATTTCGAGGAGGATCTGGGCCTTAACCAATAAGCTTCTCCAGACAGCTCGTGGCTTAGTGAAGTTGATCAAGGTCCTCTTCTGCTTGCATGCGCTACTTAAGTCTCTGTTATTGTTTTCCGTTTAAAATCGAAGATTTTCCGGGCTGAAAAATCCATCTGCTATACATCCCGTACAGTTCCTCGTTACAACTCATTTTTCACGTCGTTTATGCATACAGGACAAAAAAAATCACCCGGAGAAGTAGAGAAGTCGCCAAGACAACGTATCGGCTTGTCTTAATCATTTTGGACTTCAAAGGTGCTGACGAGGTCTTTATCCACCTTCCAAAAAACTCATCGCCTGCAGATTTAAAAACTTCGACAGATAGTCAATGGGCTCCGGCGGCTTTATTTTTCTTGAGCTTAGGTTTAACCAGCTTTACTTCGGATTTAATTCGTATAGAATAACAGTTCTACATTTCTTCTATTACACACTTCTCATGTTTCCTTTGTTCCTTTTTATCCTTTTAAAAAGACGGAGTTCATCTTTCCTCAAGACTTAATGTTGGCCGTAAGGACTTTTTTGGAGATCATTGGAGACTCGATCAGAAAAGACCTGGCAATTTCTTGCGTTTTCAGCTGTCCGACGTCAAACTTCTTTTTAGTATTACTTCTTGGCGTTGATCGTAGCCGTACCCTGGCTAGTATAAAATAGTGGTCCGAATCAATGTTTGCCTCTCGGAAAATTCGGACATCCATGACAACACTGAAGCAGTGTCTTGCGTCTATATTGCAATATGGTCAATCTGGTTCACAGTTGATAAGGATATCCAATTTGTGAATGTATAGATTAATCTGCATATTAGCTTTAAAAATATTTGCAATATTCTAGATAAATATTGAATCGGAATCAGGTCCCCAAGTTCTCCGTTCTTCTGTTAAGAAAGAACAAGTATTTTACAAAAGTTAAAAACCTTTTAGAGGATGCGATCTCTTATCGCGCAATCTAATATACATAAGTTTTTGTAGAATAGAAGTCTTTATTTAGCGTTTCGCTGCTACTTCCTTAGAACCTATCCAGTTTTTGTTCGTCTTAATTCTATTTTCTCAGACTTTTATATATTCTTTGAAAGAGGGGCTTCCATAAGAATATGAATTTAAAAAAAAAATATGAATTGAATCTTTTTGAACCTAGCTATAAGCTCGGTGCTGAGTTCGCATAAAAACCTCGTACGATATCATAATAATAATAACGAACTTCCATAAATACCCTTTAAGAAATAAAAACTTATAAGCCCATATATAAATCGATATGAATTTCAAAAAAAAATTCCAGATTAACTAACATTTAAAAAATTAATATCGTAATTTACTTGTTCTTTATCACAATTGATTGTGCTTAAGATAGGAATTTATATCTGTCTACCTAAATAAAAAATACTTCACATTATTTCAGATACATAGTTGACCATTCAACTGTGAAAACCGCATCATAGGTTTAAATGCATTAGCCAGTTACCCCAATCCGCCTTTCTGTCGAAAAAATTAATTAAACAAGAATTCACAACTAAAAACAATCAATGAGATAGAAAAAAGAATAAATAAGTAAAAAATTGCGCAAATATTCTGCCAGCCAATATAAACAAAAAAAAAACCTGCAATAAACATTAATCCTACAGGAAAGCGTTGGTATTTTTTGTCAACTGATTTTATTTTTACATTGCGGTTAAGACAAATTATTGATTCATAAAATAATGTTTCAGACTGTAGTGAAAAAAAGTGCAGACATTTGACCAAATTTTAGTATAAAGTATCGAAATCTGGAGCCTTAAGTCAAATTAGGCCTTTAATGTTAATTCATTTTTTTTTACTTAAAGAATCATCAAGCGTATATATAATGAACCAAGGAACAATGTCGGGTTTATTTAACATTAATTCACATTGATGGCGAACTTGAAGTTTCCTGATGAATTTCATTGACAGCCACTCATAGCACAATCATAACTCGTATAGTAACCCTTTTTTAGCATACTAGCTTCTACCCCGGACTACGTCTGCGTAGACTGCAGATTAAATAATTTTTATTATTTAAATCAAAAACCGTTAAAAAAATCATTGAGATTTCTCCCACAGGAACCGTGAATTTTTTTTTAAGAAAGTATTAAGAGCCTACTTTCTTTCCAAAAAAAAAATCACGGTTTCTGTGGGAGATATCTCAACGATAGTAGGTATAGTGAATCCTGTTTACCGCATATCCATCTAAGAAACTTCACAAATCGTTGAGGCATGGTAGCATAACAAACTAATCTCCAGCTATACAGCATTTCCTATTTAAGCCTCTCCCACAGAAACCATGCCTTTTTCCGGGATAAAAATTAGCCTATTTTCCATTTAAGTTACTCATTGGTCTAAATAAGTAAATTTTATCCAAACCCGTTAAGCTGTTGAGGCGTTAATGCAGAACAAACATCTGAAAAAACATACATTTACATTTATAAAATAAGTAGAATTCTCCAATTGCTAAATAGCAGATCAATGACATATACAATATACATATATAAATAGTTTATTTTCTAATCTGACTAACATGAGTCCATATTGTTTACATAAAGAACTAATCCTGCCAAAAAATTTTAACAATGAATTTCTCAAAAGTAAGTCCACGCGACCCCTGCGAGCACTTTACTTTGTTGCAAAATTTCACCTGTACTGATTTATTTATTGAGAAAAAACGAAAAAAAATCCCAATAAATAGTTTTACGAATTTAAATTATTACCAAACGTTATTTTTTTACAGATTTTTTGTTGTATATTATTTATTTTTTTATTGGCTTACAAGCCAATCTACAACTCGTGTCCTGGTTTATACCACTGATGAACATGACATTTTGCTGTTGCATTTTATATTCCCCTACTGCATAACCAAGTGCAATGTGGCAATTAATTCACATGGTTTAATTAATTGAGTGGAAATTCAAATTACCAACTATAATAATAATCATATAAGAGGAATTTGTTTTGGAGTGTCCTTGTCCACAGGTGCGTGCATAAACATTTTTTTCAGAAGGGGACTTATTTTTGTTTTTTTTTTCTGCCAGCATTACAATGATATTGTTCATTCAATGATTTAAAAAAAAAATCAATTGATGTTTATTTCATTGTATGCCAATAATAATAACAATGAAAAACAATATCAGCCAAATGGCTATGCAGCTAAGGCTGCGGCACTATATCCTTTTCATGAAATTTTCCATGACCGATTCGCGCATTTGCGGCTGTATGTCCTCGATTACTTTTAACGAATTCCATCTTTAAGGTCTTGTTGAAAATAAACGTCGTCCACATCAATATCTTCCAATTCCCACCATTCACCACCAGCCTCGAATAAGTAAGTTCCAATCCAAGCACAAAAGAAAACAGTGACGAGGATGGAAATGAAACCTCATATTGGAAAACCTTTTAGTTAACAATTGTTAACGATAATAAATCTATAAATCGGGTTTTCCAATTGGGACTTGACAATTTTGAATTTAATTTGTAAACGCATCCTTTCACTAATCATCGAACTGTCATTGTGCAAAAATGTGTGTCTACATATTCGTTGTGTGATGTTGCCGTGTCAGTGAGACAACGGGTTAGTCGAAGTGTCGAAAATATCGCTGCCGTTCTGGCGTCCGTAGCAAACGATCCAAATCAATCAATTCCACGGCATTCTCAAGAATTGGGCATCGCTCAGACCACATTATGGCGTATTTTGCGTCAGGATCTTGGTTTACACCCAAACAATGTCAAGCTGACTCAAGAATTGAAGCCGATGGACCATTTAAAGCGACGTACGTTCTCGGATTGGGTTTTGAGGAATATGCGCCAAGATCATCATCTTCAGTGACGATGCTCATTTTTGGCTCAATATGTTCGTCAATAAACAAAATATGCGTTATCGGTTTGGTGAAAATCCATACTTGCTGCATGAACCACCACTTCATCCACAAAAATAACTCTTTGGTGCGGTTTGCATGCCGGCGGCGTTATTGGGCCATATTTTTTCGTCGACAATAACGAACGTCACGTTACTGTGAATGGCCAGCGTTACCGCACCATCATAACCGATTATTTTTGGCTCAAATTGGAAGATATGGACTTGGACGACATTTGGTTTCAACAGGATGGTGCCACGAGCCACATAGCACACTTTACAATCGAATTATTGAAGAGTAAATTTGATGAGCTAGTTATCTCAAGAAATGATAATGAAATGATGCGATTTAACGCCTCTAGAATATTTTCTTTGAATCTACGTTAAGTCATTGGTTTATGCCAACAAGCCGACGAGATCAGAGCCCACATTGAACGTAAAATAGCCGCCGTTTCGGCCGAAATGTGTGGCCTATCATCGAAAATTGGGTCCAACGAATCGACCGCTGCAAACATGACCGCGGTGGCCATATGAACGAAGTCGAGTTCCATTCATAAATGTTTTGATTGCACTTCAAGCCGATAATAAAGTTTTTGAAATATCTCTTGCGTTTGCTTTTTATTTAAAAAAAAAGTTGTCAAGTCCTTATTCGAAAACCATTTACTAGATAGGCAAGTACGTAGCTGAAACTATTAACTTGCCAAACATTGATCTAAGAGAAACTGATCATCATATTATGAAAAATACTGATTTAAAAAAAATAAGTTACGTTTTATTTCAAATATTAACTACAGAATGAAATGAACATTTTAACAGAAAGTAACTAATCAACTAAAGGATGACATATATTTTGATTGCCTGTTCCACATCAAAAACAAATTTACTTGTTTCATGTTTCCACTCTGGAATTTTATTTTCTGTAAAATCAAGCAGGATGTTATACTTAGCTGCGACAATTTTCCCAGACTTTGTAAACTATAATTTTCGTTTTAAGTGTCTTACTGACGAGAACCTTGGTCAGTCTTGAATAAACTTTCCTCGTGAAAAACTTATGTCGCATAGTTCATGTTGAGACATAGAGAGACAGCATTCCAATTTCAAAATAAAAATTAGGCCGCAAATTTTTTTTTTCAAAAAGAAAGCAATTTTCTACATCTCCGTAGTACTTATCTCCACAAACTTATAGCATATTATGGAGCGCATAAGAACTTAACAAATCTTCATTTAAGATGTTAACCCAACCTTACATGGTTCCTGTTAGTAGGTACTCTGAGATGTCGTCTAGAAACAGTGACTAAGCGAGCATCAATTTCTATTCCAAACCAATTTGCATGCACATGTATGGGAAAGTTCTTGGATGTTATACTTCGCAGCCTTTTATGATAAGCGGAAACACGCTGCCGAAGTATTTTACATAGATCCTGCACAGGGATCGCTCATTAGATTAATTTCAATTTAATTTGCACTTCATGCAAACTTAGTACCTGCACCAAAAACACAGGATTGAAAACGATTATATAAAATTAGAAACAACACTAAGCATTGAAATGGTTGCCCCAGTTTAAAAAAAAAAAAGTCAGTATCAACCTTTAACCCTCCTTGGATCCGAACCTGCAGTTTTCGTTTGCAAATAGGAGTTCTCGGAAGTAAGAACACGGTTAATCATAGTCTATAGTTTTTTGTGTGTATGTGCTTAATTCTGTTTTATTGTTAAGCTTTTTATTTTGATAAATGATCCCACGTTGTTAATAATCAGAACTTGTTTGAATCCTGTTTCAGTGAGTATTGTTTTTGTATAGAAAAATCCAAATGATTGCATTTCCATTTCCGATTAATATTTCTGGATTTATTGTTTTTCAAATATTACGTGCACATTACGATTATAGCATACTTAAGTGAAGCCCTTCAAGCTAAGGCTTAAAGTACCTTACATAATTCCAAGATTCATTTCATAATTTGGTATTTAATCAATTATTATTAATTGTGTTTGTAATTATAAAATTATAAAACACAATATTCGTTGTGAGGGATTTTAAATTGTGTATTTTGAAAGGATTTTTGTATGAGTTGCTCTATTTATTTTTGTGGGAGTGGTAGGTCTCTTCGGTTAAAGTAGAACCGACGATTGTTGTGATTTTAGCTATAGCTTCAACTCACCTACTTCTCTGCTTCTTTCTAAGGCTCCACTATACTATCGAAATATATGGAGTCTTATGGACTTGCGATAAAACAACTATATTTTTTTCAGATTTGTTTGCCCCATGATGAAATTCTTATTTTCGGTGACTCCAACTTCACTTACCTAAAATGCACATTATTAGACGACCAATCGTTTAACTTTGCTTCTAATCCCACCAATGCCAAAGAATGTCTTTTCGTTGATCACCTAGCAGATTTTAGCCTCTGTCAAGTAAGTGGGATTTTAAATTAGATGGGCAGGCAACTCGACCTTGTTTTTGCAACAGATCCAATTAATTCCTCAATTTCACTTAGTCCACTCTTCCTTTCAACCATAGATAACTTTGAGTTACTGGCAAAATTATGCCCGTCTGTCTGTTTGTCTGTCTGTCAGTATGTCTGTACTGGTGTATTTTGACCTACAGCCTAAACGGCTGGGCCAATCGTCTTCAAATTTAGAACATAAGGTTATTTTGACATTCTTTTTTCAATTGTTCTTTAGCTCAAGTATTAACGGTACTTGCCATATAACCGTTAAGCAAAAACTTATTTTTCTCCGAAACGGCTCCAAGAATTTTTATGAAAAAAAATCTGTTTACTATTGTAGGTATGAGTCGTATTTTGGTGAAAAAAAAATTCAAAATGTGGACTAAGTATCGGTTTTTTTTCTTCAACTTTCTCGAAAATGGGTTATCCGCGTACAATCAAAAATATTTATAAGATAAGTAAAATATTTGAATTATTTATATTTATTTATATTTATTTATGTTTATATTTATTTAAAATATTTTCGAAAACTTTTTTTTGTATTTTTTTTTTTTTTTTTTTTTGAAAAAATCAATATTTTAAAAACGGGTTGGTGATTTTTTTTTAATGTAGATCTTCGGTTATTTCTTTTTTTAATTTTTTGAAAAAAGTTTTTAAAAAAACCGTTTTATTTAAAAACCAAATTCCTTAAAGAAATAAAATAGACTTCCATTTAATTTTGAAAATCTAACTTTAGAAGATGCCAAAACCATATTCTACGGAGAGATACACAATGCTTTATCTCTTTTTGTTCCCCTTTCTAGACTAAAAACTTCTTTTAGTTCACCACCTTGGTATAATCGCAGGCTCCGTCCTCTGAGGAATAAAAGGAATAAATTGTTGGCAATCTTTCTTCGCACTCAATCTCCTACAGACTATTCAATTTACCTTGGTACTTATCCCCACTTTTGCGGCTTTGCAACACCCTTTACCAACTCTATTTAATAGAAATGCAATCAAACGTTATTAATGACCCTAAGTCTTTTTCAATTTGTCAACTACAAAAAAATCTGACAGGTATCCATTATTCCTTTCTTTCAATAACGAAACTTCAACTGAAGCGCTCCCTATTGCAAATTATTTCGCAAGTTACTTCAAACAATCTTTCATCGATGATTCTTTTGTTCCAGACGCTGTTTATTTCACTTATTTACCAAATTTCTCTTTTGGAAATGTTAAATCAACTAAATGATGAGTATATTCCTGGTCCCGACGGTATCGCTGCCATATTTGTAAGGAAATGCTCCTCCACATTTTCTCTTCCCCTCTCAATTTTTTTAAGCTTATCAATATCTAAGGCAGTATTTCCTCAAGTATGGAAAACCGCGTTTATATTTCCTATACACAAAAAAGGTCCAAAGTGCGACGTCAAAAACTATTTTTTTTTTAGCTTCATCCGATGTTCCCCAAGGTAGCCATTTAGACCCTCTCTTTTTCATTCTTACCATTAACAACATTAAAATGGTCCTCAAACATTCCTGCATCTCATTGTACGCAGATGATACCAAGTTTTATTTATTTATTTATTATGAAATGACAAGCCAAACTGAACCTAAATCAAGTGACAGCTGTCAAAAAGAACAACTCCGAAAAAAATATTGCCAGACTGAAAACCACACGTCAAAAAAAACCACCCTTTATAACCTTATTATATAACCCTTAATAAATCCTCATAACATACGTAATCCTCGCCTCTTCCATCTTCCCGCCCATCGAACCTCTTATCGCTTAAATGAACCCATCTCCCGAATTCTTAGGAGTGTTAATTCAAAAACTACTTGTTTTGACTTTAATATCAGTACCCCCTGCCTAAAGCTTCGTCTCCTAACGCTCCCAACCTTAGCTCATAAGTTTCTTAGTTCTTAAGTAAGATTAAGAAATAGCTTTTGTAGTAAGCCTAATAAATGGTGGTTATTGCCCCGCCAAAATCAACCTGTAGGATTCGCTGGTTTGACCTCAGAAAACGTCGAGTCGGCAGCTCCCAGTTTTCGATTATTTAATAGCTTAGGTAAACTAAGTTCAGGTGTCGTTTCATTTATTTGAACCAGAAGATTACAAATACAATTCACTCCATTTCTTCAAAATGCTATCAGAAGCATTTCTGCCACCAAACATGAGAACTTGAAAACGATCCTGTGTTGGGCGCCATTTAAACTATATCTTTAAATTAACAATATAAGCCCATTTCAAATTGCAGCAGTTATTCCAATGCTTATAAAACAATAAAATTCAAACGTTACACCCTATAAAATAATAAAACAAATATATACCAACATCCATCCCATCTTACCAAATGGCATTGGAAGTTGAAATCTTATATAAAAATATAACGAACACATAAATCCCTCCGAGGAAATTATGCAAATTTTCAACAACAACAAAAAAACACAAATAAAAAAATTAATGTAAAACTGGATCCTTGAAACCATTCCACAAACGTAACATTGATGGTTTGCTTTATTTATTCCTATTTTCATTGCGAGATGAAAGATGAATATCACAGATTGTACGATGATGATGAATATACACACCCGAGGATAAAACTTTCCAGAACAAGAAAAGATAAACCAGAGAAGGCTATATATCCATAAACACATGTGAGTATGTGTTTTTCTTGGGATGTATATTTTATGTAAACAAATCGATAATCCTATATTCTCGTGAACCATATTTAGATATCACACCAAACGCACCCAAAAGATATCACCACAAATGAAGAAATAGATTCTACAGTGGTTGAGAATTTTTGAGCTTGGAAAACAAAAATCCAGTGCCAAGGAATGCCGATGTGTTTCTAGGGCAAAATGTCGTTTCTAGGAGATTTAGAATTCCAAAGGATTCTGTTTACCATGCAATTGCTATGCAATGTTGTCATATAGCTTATAACAAATTGCGAGCATTTCTTGGACCAGAAATATTGGTTTACAGCACATCTAACTAATCCATGAAAGACCACAAAATGGCCAATTAAGTTCCAAATTCCAGTGAAGATTTGAAGATGAAACGCATCAATACTCCTCCCTTGGTTTTCGTCTCTCTCTGGGTGTCCTGATCTCCTGTAATATTACATAAATTTTTTTTTAATTAACACGTTCTGTAAAAATAGTAATGGTTTACATGTTTGCCACATTATTTTTGAGTATTAATGTGGCAAACATGTCACAGCCTTGTTTATAAATTTAATGAGTTCAGATTGATATTCGAAGTAAGTTTAATTGACATAATTTGTGTTCCTGAGACTTGGTTCCACCCAACTTTAAATAGTAACTTTTTCTCCCTAAGAGGATTTAAAAAACCTTATCGAGCTGACCGAATTCGAAAAACAGGAGGAGATGTTGTAATAAATGTCAAAAATAATATCCAATCGTGTCATGTTAAGTGTTCAGATGGTACCGAAGCTTGCGATTATTATTTCATTGACTTGTTTAATGGTGAAAATAGATGTAGCACCGGTACTATCTACATGCCACCACGCACAGCAAGCTCTATTGTGATTACTCCGATTGTAGAGGAAATGTCTTACCGTTCACCTAAATTAATAGTTTGTGGAGAGTTTAATATAAATCTTTTTCTACATTCGTCTGCTTCGTTTAAATCGTCCATGAATTCAATGGGACTTTCATTTTTAAATAATTCCGAGCCAACCCATTTTATGCCAAATTGTGTTCCGTCAGTTCTAGATTTAAGTCTTGTTACGTGTTATGGCCAGTTATCACTTCCTGTGTTTTCGCATCATGAGCTTATTTTTTCTTCTTTTGATTTAAATTATAAGATTAGTCCTCTACAATATTTCCAGTACCGTGACTTTAGAAACATAAATGCTGAATCTCTGTTTCACGATTGTTTTGTAATGGAATGGCAACAAATTTTCATGACAACTGACGTTGATAATCATGTTGATTTTATAACTTCAGCCATTGACTATCTTTTTAATAGGCATGTTCCAATAAAGACTCAGTCTTCTCCGCATACTTCTTTCTCTACTTGCATCTCTGCAATAACAACCAATGATAGGGATGATGCCTTTGAATTATGTGCAATAGATGAATATGAAGTAGGAAAAGCTATATTCTCAATAAAATCTAAATCCACTGGGTTCGATAACCTTCATCCTGACTTCATAAAAATACTTTTACCTCTCATACTTCCTTATTATAACCCACACTTTTAGTACTTTTATAATGACCTCAGTCTACCCCAACTCCTAGAAAAAATCAAAGATTATTCATATCCCAAAGCAAGGTAGCAAAAGTGAATACAGACCCATAGCCATTCTTCCATTTTTAGCGAAAGCTTTTGAAATTATCATTAGTATAATTCAAAAAAATCTGCCCCTCCACCACCCCCCCCCCCTAGGAAATTTCCAGCGGGCGCCTATGTATCAGATCCTGACACAGTTGCACTTCAGTACTTGTTAAAGTTGCTGATGATATAAGACAGGCGCTTGATAATAAATATACATCTGTGATAACATTTCTTGACTTCTCGAAAGCATTTGACTGTTAACTACGACCTACTCTGCGATAAACTGACAACTTATTTTAATTTCTCTGACACTATCAAAAATCTTATTTACTCATATTTGACTAATCGTATACAAGCAGTGTCGTCCAACGGTAAACTATCCTCGTTCCTCAATGTTAATGTCGGCGTTCCTCAGGGATCAATCCGTGGGCCTTTACTGTTTTCTATGTTCATTAATGATTAGCCATCAGTGTTATCTTATTGTCATTATCATATTTACGCGGGTGATATTCAGTTGTATACTAGTTTTCCTAACGGAATGATAGAAGATGCTATTAGAAAAATGAATGCTGATTTATGCTCAATTTCTGATTGGTCCACACGTAACGGGCTTAAACCTAACCCAACAAAACAGAAGCTATTCCAATTTCAATAATTAAACCTCATTTACATGACTTTCCTTCTCTTTTCTTTAATTCTAGCCAAATTGTGTATGTTACCCAAGCAAAAAATCTTGGCTTAATATTCAACAATATTTTTGACTTGAGATACGCATATCAATTCTGTAATTTCTAAAATCTATACTTCACTAATTGGGCTTCCTATAATGAAAAAATTCCTATTCACTGATAATAATAATAATAATATTTTTAACTAAATGTCTGTAAGGCACATTGCCTTTTAGAATGCAAAATGACGTTGCTCGACACTAGTTAGAAGAATTAGAAAAATAGCAAAGAATTTTTTTGGCGCAGTAGATCGAGAAATAGGTGACTATGTTCTCACTTAAAACTGACGGGCGGCTCTAGCTTGCACTAGGAGTTAGAAAAATTTCTCCTCAACCTGAGTATCGAACTGACGGGCTCCGGGTCAGAAGCAAACATCTTATCTACTGCACCAATGGCGCCCAAAAAATGTAAAATTGAAATTGGTTAAAGCGCTAGTCATACCAATACTATCATACGAATGCGAGTTGTTTGCAGATCTTGATTCCCAATCACATTCAATTAAATTGCTCGGTTTGTTTTTAATCTCCGACGGTACGATCGTGGTGTATCTTCCAAGGCATATCAGCTCCTAGGCTGTAGCCTGGAAGCTTTCTTGAAATATCATGGCTGTTCTTTTCCTTTCAAGCTTATCATTGACAAGACTCCCCGCTATCTTTACGACAAACTAGATTTTTGTTTCTCTAATCGTTATATATTGTTGATCTATTTTACGTTTGCCTCTTTAACTTCACGTAGGCTATTTTTCGTTTGTACTGCCAGGTTGTGGAATAATTTTCCCAATCATTTGCGTTCTGAAATCGAACACAGAAAGTTTCATAAACTATGCTTTGAACATTTCTGCAATTTGGGCTGAACTACGTAAAATATTTTTAAATGCATCGTTGTTTTTTTTTTAAACTTTATTTTAATATACATTGGTTGCGACTTTGTTTTTATTTCACTTCTTTTTTTCTTCTGTTTTAATATTTGTGAAAAAAATTGTAATAGTAATAAAATTTTTTTAAGATATGTTTTAACTTCCTTTTTTTACATTCTTACACATCCTTGACTTAATTTTGTGTATATATGTATCCTAATGTACAGTTGTCACCTGAACAATAAATATCAAATAAATATCAAAAAAAAAATATCAAACGCAACCAAAATATATCACCACAAATGAAGAAATAGATTCTACAGCGGTTGACAATTTTTGAGCTTGGAAAACAAAAAATCCAGTGCCAAGGAATGCCCATGTGTTTCTAGGGCAAAATGTCGTTTCTAAGAGATTTAGAATTCCAAAGGATTCTGTTTGCCATGCAATTGCTATGCGGTGTTGTCATAGTTTATAACAAATTGCGAGCATTTCTTGGACCAGAAATATTGGTTTACAGCACATCTAGCTAATCCATGAAAAACCACAACATGGCCAAATAAGTTCCAAATTCCAGTGAGGATTTGAAGATGAAACGCATCAACACTCCTCCCTTGGTTTTCGTCTCTCTCTGGCTGTCCTGATCTCCTGTAATATTAAATAAAATCCTTTAGTATCATGAGGAATGAAATGTCATCGAAGTACTTTTTTCTGACACTAGCAGGGATAAGGAATGCGGGTGAGAGGTGTACTTACGTGTTTGTATGTGCGGTTGTAACGTGCTAAGGATAATAATTATTACACTTGTGCTTTCCGGTGCAATTCTCGTTCAGTGACATATTTTCTCCTTGTTGGCTCATAAATCTTCACAAACGTCATTATCATTTCTAATTCCATTAACAAGTTGCATTGCACAGTCGTTGACTATATATATATGGTGTCGTGTCGTCGTCGTCGACGTCTGCTCCTGTAGTCAGGAGCAGCTCCGCACTTTTATATGGCAGTCACATATATCACATCAGTAACAGATGGAGTGCATTGCATGTGCAGCTTCAACACACACTTCTACTTATCAAAACAAAAGTCAAGGATGTTTTTATTTCATATCCTTTAACAGTGCTAATACGCGACTGACATTTGACGCTTTAGGGATATTTTATAACAGGTTTCTAAGTTTAAATTCGAGTAATTTCCACACTAGGAGTCGTAATGTATTTTAAGCTGAGAACAAAAAAAAATGTTCTAATTAGCTGAAGTAGTAATCTGCAACTTACTTGGAAACGTTTAACGTGCGTTATACGGTTTTTTAAGTTATTAGGAGATGTTCATAAAACTTTACCTTTCATCATTTGATGTAGAAGTCTCATCAAAATGTCATGAGAACAAGGAATCTGAAGCGTTATGTTAGTATTAAGTTCCATCTTCCATAGCGCAAGCTTATTGTCAGTTGAAATGGCCAGCTCCTTTTGAGTTGGCAATCTTTGAAATTAAAAAAAAACAAGGATACATTGAAAAGTTCAAGCTTATACGGGCCCCTGGGAAAATCTTTGCTAAAGGAAGGGGGGTAAAAGGTACCCCGCAAATGGGGGTTTCTGTACGCAATTAAATCATCGGCATACGCCATTGCATGAGGTTGACTCCCGATGATATCGTTGGTGAAAATACTAAAAATACTAAAGAGAATCGGCGAGTTCACCGCTCACTGTTGCAGACCGTTTTTAATATCAAACGTTGTGGTAGATGTTATATTGGCCACTTTTGACAACAAATTTTCTACCATTAAGCATGTCGTAAAGCATATATAGCAGTGGTTTACTTATGCCCCATCTGGTTAGCTTCAGATAAAGACCTTCTAACCATACGGTGTCGAAAGCCTTCTCCAAATCATGAATTGTGTCATGTCCTGCCTTAAAGCCGAACTGGGTGTCTGGAATTATATTTTTGTCCTCGGCCCACTTGGACAGATCTCTATTGAGATTTTTTTCGAATACCTTGCTGATACTTGGAAGAAGACTTATCCACCGGAGATTTGCCAGATTGGAATTATCCTTTCCCTTTTTCGGGAGAGGATGTACAACAGCTGTCTTCCAAATCACTGCATAATATGCATTATTAAGCGCGTTGTTGAACAGTGTTGTGAATATGTCTATTGCATCCTCTAGGGAGATGTCGTAGTACAATATTGGGTATACCATCGAATCCTGCTATCTTCTTTTTCTTTAGTGACTCGAAGATCTCCCGGAGTTCGACCTCCGAGATGAGCAGGGAATTTTCCCCATTTTTCTTGGAGATGGTGGTGTTTATCAGATTGTCTTTATTCAACCCGGTAAAACCAAGATTCTCATGCTATTTTGAAGGTAAAAGTGATTCAGCAGAGCTCTGTTCTCCAGATCGTGATTTGGAGAATGGACTCATTCACCTTATACATTTGCTGAAAAGCAGAACCCACTGTCTCAACCTTCTCCAATGGATCTTCGATCACAAAGAAATCGTCATCCAAGACGGAGCGTCCCCCAGATCTATTTATGCGGTCAGGAGTATATTTTCGTTCTCTGTCGTTCTCTGAAGCTTAAGACACGGAAGATCGTTTTGATTGTTTTTCTGAAGATTTTAATAATCTCGGGAAACATACTCGGGTCTCTAGAATAAACGGCTCGAATTATGTTATCCCAGTATAAGTTAATTGACAATCTGTAATTTTGCTTTATGAGCGAGTTGACGTTTTTGATTGACGACTTCAGTGTCCTAATCTCCAAATCGTTTCTGTCATTAAACCTCCTGTATAAAAGTTTTAATATTGTCAGAAGGCCACTTTTTCTGGGTGTCTTTTTTGTCTGTGCAGTGCTTCATTTGTCCCGTTCTTGTAAATTTCAGTTGCGTTTTGTTCTTTCTAATGTGGTTCTCTAATCAAGGTGTTGGAGAAACGTGCCTTACTAAAATTGTAAAAGCGTGCAGGCACACATTCATCAAACACCACAAGCTCGCTTGGTAGCTGTATGATGGCCGGAAGTCCGCAGTGGTCACTGTCAAAACCAAAAAATTCGAACTTCATTCCTGTAGTAACAGCTCTCCATTTCTTCAATCTAGCGCCGTTAATTCTCCATTCTTTCTTCTGAGGAGGCGGATTTTTTTCTTTCCTCTTTTCCTCTCAGAGCCCGAGAGCAGATCTGGTCCCTTTGTGCAGCGCTGGCTTTGTATGCTTCCTGTTTAGCTACATATGCTTGCCGGCACTCATACTCAAACTTGGGGTTTCGATGTGGTAACCCAGTTTGGAAGCGACCTCTTTGATGACATTTGGGCAATTTTGCCATTAATTCTCAATACTCGATGACTCGATCTGAAAAGGACCTGGCGATTTCTTGCGATTGAAGCAATCCGACGTCAAAGTTCCTTACTACCTGTACTATGTCTTCTTGTCGTTGGTGGAGATATGTACAGCCAAACTTTGGCTACAACGAGGTAGTGGTCCGAGTCAATGTTTGCCCCTCGGAAAGTTGGGATGTCTATGAAACGGGAGCCTCAATCTCAATGTGCTCAATCTAATTGACAGTTTATTGACCAGGAGATTTTAATTGTGGGAAATGTCATCTTACTACAACAGTATTTCGCCCACTACAAAGGCAATTAGCCTGAATCCATTATGGTATCGTGCAGACTGTGTTTTCCGACTTTACAACCATAGATACCCTCTCTCTCTACCTTGGCGTAAGAGTTTGCGTAGGAACAGTTTTAATGTGATAGCTAAGTCTTTAGTGTCATCAGCTTTTTCCTCTTTGAGGACATGCTGGCATAAAAGGCTTACGTTGGCGAATTTAGCCTGTACGCCAGGGACTCCGCTAATTGTTTGACTCTACGTTCTCCTTTTAGAACCTAAAGCTTCAATTTTTTTTCCATGGTCCATGTAACCCCGACTGCACGAGCCCTTACCTGGAGTACCAGGTACCTCTGAAGAGCCTGTTCAGACCAGGATTAAAACGAAAAGTTGTGTCCTAGACCGAACCTATTAGATATTTAAGATATAATTACACATATCTCGGCGTAGGTATATTAATATCCCACAAAAATTAAGAATCTTAAGAAGTTCCCTCTTTTGAGTATGGAGTTTCAAGGTTTATACCATAGAAAATAGAAACAAGAACGACAACTAAGAGGATAATTATCTCTTCGCCTACAAACTGAAAAATATCCCCACAGCGACATGTGTATACCGGTCCCAGTATATTTCTTATGGGACTACTAGTACGCCTGCCTTTTGGGAAGTAGGAAACGTGTGGCTGATTATGGGTGCTTCTCACACGTATCTCACAAGTATTCACATAC
Organism: Platycheirus rosarum; assembly: GCA_963971375.1. Lineage (NCBI taxonomy): Eukaryota > Metazoa > Arthropoda > Insecta > Diptera > Syrphidae > Platycheirus > Platycheirus rosarum. Next base: position 49,814,895 of record OZ020509.1, on the reverse strand, counting down.
ACAAAATAAAATTTCAGGGTTCGCAGGGCATGGTCGCTACGGGTCGCAATTCTTTTTTTCTTTTTTCTATGGCTTATACTAAAGTTCTTTCCAAAATCTATACTGCACTTGACACCCATCCTAAAAGTGCAACGAAAATTAACCCCATTTGTAACAATTATAGCCCTTCACTTAACCGACCCATATACGCGACACCTACCACTAAGCACTAACATTCTCCCCAGAATCCAAGTACCTATACAAATAAAACCACTATGGCAAGGACATTCGCCGCCAAGACCATGGCCGACACCCACTTCGTAATATTGCTCTTGCTTAAGTAAGATTAATTATGGCGTTTAACAGCCACTTAGGTTTCTCTATTATATCCTCCGCCTCCATTATGCTTTCCATTTTTCTCGGCTATTTACTACTCCAACTGTTGGTGTTAAACTTTAGAAAATATCCCGAAACAAATACCAAGAAAAAAACGCATGAAAAGCAACATCAACAGAAATACGAATAAGCGAACGTGCAACGTTTTTTTTTCCATATTAAGTCCTTGAAAACGTTGCGGCACAGTTAAACAAAACAAAAATGTGCAAGAAACAAAAAATTAATCCACCAAATGGACGTCAAGACTCCTCTAACTGTAAACCAAGTTGAACACACAAAAGCACCAGAAACTGCCATTTTTGCCGGAAGACCATTCTCTGAACACACTCACATGACGCTTATAGGCAGCCACCACCGTTAGAATTTTTTTATTACCAACATATTATGCTATTTTGAAAAAATTACCGGCAAAAATGCTTGTTTCAGAAGATAGTGCTATTGCACGAGGGGGATTGGGAGGGGGAGGGAAGCAGTGTGAGAAAGAGGCCATTGTCGTGTCGTTTAGACCGGGCAAGCACAATAATTTCAGCTTTTGTTGTTCACTTCTGGATGGCATATAAAACATGATGTACGAGTAGCATCAACATGTAGACCAAGAACGTAAATAACATGAAGCTCAACAATACTCTAGACACGAACACACTATAAGAACTCTCTCTTCATACAGACGGTTAACAAAAAGAAAAGCACAGTGTAGGTCCTGGCAACTTAAAAAAAAGAGAAGAAAACTGTCGAAGGATAATGGCTACATGTGTACGCGCGTTGTATTAGTTGTGAAGTAGTTGCCTTGCCGGAACGTGAGTCGAAAACGAATGAATGAAAAGTCAGATTCAAAAAGTGGAAAAAAATGTGAGGCAAAGGATATAACTTTTTCTTACGTAGTCTTGACTTTTAGAAAACTTTTTTTGTTATTTTCAATACACTTCTCCTGGTTTTCACTTGTATATCGTTAAAGTAAAATGGGCTGGCCACCTTAGTCTGTGCAGAAAAAAAAGTCAATGGAGTTTTTTGATTGAGTTGTCGATAACTTATTTCTCAGGAAGAATAAGAATGGGCAACAGAAAAATAAAACTTATAAATAAAGGGCGATCCGGCGAACCTATTGGCGACACGAACATTGAGAAAATGAAGTACCAGAAAAACGGAACTGATTTAAATTGACTTTACTTTAAGGAAAGTATTCAAAGGGTGTTTATTGTGAATGTGTCATAGAAAGATAGGTCCGGGATGGCGGGGCATCTAAAACGGAAGTAAAGTGTAAAAGGATTTTTGTTCCTCGCAACAATGGATGATAAATTAGATTTAGACGCAACAAAGCGAATGAAAGGATTAATACGCAATTGAAGAAATGAAAAGTTTTATAGCGAAAGGAACATAAAATCAAAGCAATTTGGCGTTAAATGGAGGTCAAGAAGGCTGTGTTAATCATTTAAGAAGAGGTCCATTAAATGCCTTAAAATTAAATGGTATACAAGGGAAGTTTGGGGAAGATTAAGGGAATTACAAATTAAATTCTTAATGTATTCTTAACTTAAGGAGGCACTTAATTTAGGTTCTATACAATAAACTACAAGCCAAAACACTTTTCAGAACTTACTTGGCTAACTTGCACTCGTAAATGGAGAATGCTATAAATTGTGTCTTTCTTTTATTTGTTTTTTTTTTTTTTTTTATCAGTGTTACCTACAACAACTTCAATTATTTTACGGTTATGACCAAAATGCATAGAAGATATGGTTAACAGAGCATTTCCTGGAAGGTAATCGACTTTAAACAATATCAATGTCAATAGCTCAGAAATGGCGCGATGTGACGGAAGTTTTTTGTTTAATTAGTAAAATTATAATTCTAAAGGTTAACAAGCATTTATTTTTTATAAATTTTAGTAGTTAATGTGTATATGATACCCAACGGACAATTGGCGTCAGCCATATATATATATTTTTAAGAATAACAGGTATTTTTCTAAACACCAACAAAGATATAAAAATCTATTCGGGCCACATATTTGCGAGGACGAACTCATTTCTATAAAAACATAAAAGAAGTGTTTGCCAGAATTTTGAGTGAAATAGGAACTATGGAATGGAGCCAATTTGGCTAGCAATTCTGACCAGCTAGATTGATCAAATAGCTGTATTTGCGACGGTCTATCCATGGTTTAACCCAGCACTTTTTCTTTTTTTTTTTTGTAAGAACAGTACCAATAATTAAAGCCGCTATTGTGCACCTGAATATCACTTGCGTAAAGTTGGTAGCAATGGAACAGCAACAGCAAATTTAGGACTTTGGTCTAACGACGCTGCTGATGTTGCTGTTGCTGGTCTATTCTAGCTTGATCAATTGAAACACATAGGTTCTAAAATAATGGCGGCCGCTGTTACTGGTTCAATCTGTTTCGCGCATAACTCGAGATTTTACTAGCGTAAGTACCCTCAAGTGAAAACCATAGTCAAAAAAAGATCCCCAAAAGTGCAGATGTATTAGTAGTCCCATAAGAAATACACAGGGACCGGTACACATATGTCGCTAACGGGATATTTTTCAGAGAAGAGAGAATTATCCTCTCAATTGTCGTTCTTGTTGATGATCATCTCAACAACCGGTTGAATTAGTGTCTCCAGATGGTAAGCGTCGACCTGCATATCGCCGCCATCCGTGAGAGTAAGAGCAAGAGAATCCGAACCAGTCGATTTGGCGTCGCTCACAAGAACTCGGCCTTTCGCAGACCACAACTTGACGAATTTCGCATATTGACTTGGGCCTGCACCCGTACAAAATTCAACTGACCCAGGAGCTGAAGCTAAACGACCATAAACAACGATGTGTGTTAGTCGCAGATCTATGCGAATAGGCCACAAACCACAGCAGCCCTCAAAACCAACATAACCAATGCCATCAGTCAAATTCATTCTCATTTATGCGCTAGAATTATGGAAAATTGGACACTTCGGCTACGCACCACCAAGAGAAGCCGCGGAGGACATTTAAACTATGTTATATATATTTCACACATAATGGTATTGATAGGCCCTTCAATGAAAAAGTTTCAACGCGCTTAATGAAAGACCCTTTACAGTGTTTCCATCCCCATCTTTGCATGGCCCAGGAGTATAAGTTAATCATGATGCTGACTGTTTCGCTCTCCTTTAGAAGTCTCGCACGTCTTTCCTGTTCAAATATATCTCTGGTCCTCAACTTCACGTTGCTGGTGATCTTATTAATCGCCTAATAGCTTTCATCGATATCCGTACACGAAGTTTGGCATCAATCAGATAGTGATCCGAGTCCATATTTGCTCCTTACGGACATTAAGAAAATACTAGAGGAGTGTCGTCCGTCAATCGCGAAATGCATGCATGTTCGACCATCTGGTCACCGTTACCGCCATGTGCCCTTGTGAATGTTAAGATGAGGGAATCCCGTGCTTCGCGTTAATTTTAATTTTTTCCCACTGTTTTCTTCCGATTGTCTTACCAAAGAACTGGCGCAAATTCCCAAAATAATTTCACTCAACTTCAAAAAGTACAAGAAGAGAAAAAGAAACACAAAATAGGCGGAGTTTTGTTAAAGTAGAAAGTAGATGTATAGATATTGGTGTGTGTGTGTGTGGATTTAACGAGACGGTTTGTGAGTGTGTGTGTATGTTGCGGTGTCTAATGACATTGTCACGTTAAATTATCGTCCGTAAACCGACTTTACAGACAACCAACTCTTTTTTTCCTGCTCCTAGCTCCTGAGAAGGTATGTACATATATCCTATCATTTATCTACAACCCAAAGGATCAAAAGCTCATCGTTAGTTCACCTTTCTATTATCCAGCCGACACCGTGTGGAGGTAACGACGCCACCATTTCAAGGTTTGTAATAATTAAATTAAATACAAATGGCACCCAATGGAAGGCCTGAAGATTGAATGCTCCAAAATGAAAATATGCAAAATGTAATAAAAAACTATTCTAAAATGTTGTCAACAAACAAAAACTGCACAGAGCTTATGGCTATTCTATAAATTATTTCTTTAGTTCTTAAAAATTCTTCGATAAATTATTTCAACCCATAATTTGTCTGTATCTGTCGTTGAAATTGGGGAACAATTTTTATTCTAGAACTGTTGAGTGATTATGAAACAGAACATTAACATAATATGCAAATTTCTTGGATAAGTCCATATAGCTATGGCATGGCCCTTCAATAAATATTGATTTCCAGGAGAAAAAAACAAACCCCCTCTTATCTGTATTTAAAATAAGGAGTCCTTTTAGCAAAACGACCCTTTTCTGTTCAAAAACACTTACTTTCAAATTGCCTAACTCTCAAAAAACAAGAAAACTCCTCCAGGGTATACTTTTCTTAGAGTTTTTTGTCCGTATTTACTAAATAATCCTCAAAAGATACCCATTTGGTGATGAAATATAACAAACATATTAAAGAATTGTTGTATATTAAATCTTCCAGAATATTAAATGTGGTTTGTTTAATAAACAACAAAACTTAAGACAGAAAAAAGGTTATTAACTCTTGAGCTTAAAACAAAATAGGAAATCCGCTCTAACATAATTTTTTGTTTAAAAATTCACGACTAAAAAAAATTTAACGTCATCCATCAACATGTTTCTCTGAAATTCTTTGTTTTTAAAATAATTTCTAGATAAATGACCCAGATTCGTCTTGTGGCTTGTAACTTATATTGTTTCATAAATAGATTCGTAGTGTTTCTTAATAAACAAATAGCACGACTAGGTCGCACGTATCTGCTTTCTGAGTATTGATAGCAATTCACTTATCGAAAATGCTTACAAGCACTAAGGCCGAACCCCAGAGCTGTTTTAAGGTAAGTCAGTGAAGCGGAAGTTGTGGTTCCTATCGCGACCATAACATTCGTCGGTTTAAAGAAGAAGAAATCACCCCCCTTAAACATTGATTCCCATGTTCTGTGTGACAGGCAAAACATCTTTCAACGTAATATTGTTTATGATTCAAATCAAGAGACAAAGTTTTAACGAACCCTTAAGTTGCCCTAACTTACACCGCATTTTATATGTAGCTATCGACCCTGCTAGCTCTCCAAGGATCCTTATGTATAACAACATAAAGAAAAACCACAAGAGAACACCACAAACATTGGCACATCAGAACCAAACAAAAACCTTTTCCAAAGGGCTAAAACATTGTAAGCAACTTTTTCAAGTTTTGTCCTTTTTTCCTGATGATAGTTTCTAACTCGTGGTTAGTCCTAAAACTTTATATAAAAAACCCGTTGATAGTTCTGGACAGGTCATGATTGTTATTTCCATAAATGTTTTTCTGATATGATTGTCGTGATTGAAAGGCATCAGACAAAAGGTTTTGATAGCCCGAAAAGAAAGTTTTTGGCCAACCCAAAGCAAACTTTAACGAAAATGATCTCTTAATTGCCCTTATCCCTATTTATTTCAACACTATACTTATTCACATGTTCCGTAAAGGCAACAACGCCAACTCTCACATTGTCATGTGCTTGTTCGTGGGTTGCATAAATCACTAATTAATTATGACCTCGTGCTGGATGTCAATTGATTGGCATGTGTCCTTGCGTGCGGCACAGTTTTAAAATATTAAAACCCAATTACTTACCAATACATTATGTTCGCAACCGAAAAACCATTAATATACACAAAGGATGCAACCTCATCCAGGTTGGACGGGGCAGGGATTGGCATGGTAGTATGTGCGTCCTTCATCGATCCTGCTCCTGAGTTCTGATGCTGTTGCGGATTGTGAACGAATGTGTAAATACGGACAATACGGTTTCTGTAGAATTTAATTTAAACCTTCATGTCCTCGATGTATGTAATGTGCGTAAAGGTATGCATGCAGCCCAGGAAAAGAACGGACATTGCTCACGTTTTTTGTTTTTTACCTTTATTCAACGCCGACAAACTCTTTGTCCACCTACCTGCCCAAATAGAAAAACACGTTGGGAATTTAAATTTTTACGATTTTGTGAAAATTGTTATGCTTTTTTTAAATTTTATTTCTTATATATTGGCTCACCGTCAATTATTGATGGCTGTCAATTTGGTGAGGACATTTTCATTTAATTGGTGACATATTCTTGTTCGCTCTTTTAATTGCAGGACCACCTTTACCGCCTATCAGCTGGAAGAGCTGGAGCGTGCATTCGAACGTGCCCCATATCCAGATGTGTTCGCACGCGAGGAATTAGCGCTGAAATTGAATTTAAGTGAATCCAGAGTGCAAGTCTGGTTCCAGAATCGTCGTGCGAAATGGCGAAAGCGTGAGCCACCACGAAAGACGGGCTACATTAATACCAGTAGCCCGTCGACAGGATCTTTGGGTGGCACAACGACACTGGGTCCGCCATTTGCAACATTCCCGCAAACGGCAACTGTAACACCTCCGGGCAGCGTCGATAGTTGGACTAGTTATCAGCCACCGTACGAACTGGGTCCGCATTTTAATTTGCTATCGCCGGCCGCAAGTCCTTATGGAACATTTAGCACCGCACAGTATGGAACTTATGTACATGAGAGTCAATTGTTTCCAGTTTCGCGGCAACATTTCGAGTATGGAAGTCCTCCACGGATAGAGATGGGCGGCGATGATGGTAGTGTGGTCCACCATAAGGTTGTTGAGAGCTATGGCACGCTGGACGACAATGGACATTTGACTGAAAGGTAAGTAAAAATGTGCTTTTCATTGTGCTATGCATGGAAGTAATAATGTTTCATTGATGTGCTTTAGTTTAATGTTATGCTTTGAAAGGGATTAAGGTATTTGCAAGGAAAGCCGACGGCTATACGATGAGTGGCAGTGTATGGACTGGACGTTTTACTAATTGGTTTTATTAATCTGGAGTTCTAGGACAGTTGCGTTAAAGGTTGATATGATGAGTTCATTAGGTTTTGACATTAAAAAAACATTGTTGCTGTAGCTCATAGCTACAGGCTTTAAGGCTTTAAAGCGATTTGCTTCTGAATACTTTAAGCGTATGGTAAGGCTTGTTGTATCTTTTAAAATTAATGGTAAGAGGCTTAAAGTTTTTTCCCAAAATAGACGTCGGGCCTAATTCAATAATTTCATCAATATTGCTGACCGACTTCATCCTGTTTCTCATCGCAAGGCTTCGGGAATCCTAGTCTACACCATCCTTCTGACGTAATCAAGGTCTATCACGTTGTCTTCTTCAATAAAAAGAACCGCAAAAGAATTTCCAAGCTGGTTCCTCTTCGCTCATACGAACTAGTTGCCCAGCACATGATTGCATGATGCCTTTTCGACAGTCTTCTTGCATTCCTTCGTGTTCTCATAGGGGTGCTATGATTTCATGAATCACTTGGTTTGGCTCTCCATGTTTGATCTCCTCGAGAGGTATGCCAGTGAGTGCCAGTGAGTGGCTCCCGAAGCCTTGCTATTTTCGGACCCATTAACGGCTTTCTGTATAGCCCTAATGCTTGGTGGTCTTCTTCTTGAAATTATGGAGTCTCAATGTCCATTTAATTACTCTTTCTATCGCTCCAAAATGCCTCCAAGCTGTTTTTAATCTTCCTACGCGTCTATTACCCTAAGAATAAAGATTAACTATAAGAACTGCAGTCGACTCGAGATGTTGGCATTTATCGTTGGATTCAGAATTTCAACTTGGTGCATACAGCGACATTTTGCTGGATTTCCGCATAGGAGAAAAATTTTAAAATTCACCACGGATTTTGTGTATTCTATTGTTAACATCAAGATTTGTTACGCCATCGCGTTCTATATAACTGCCGTGGCATCCCAACTACCAATTTAACTTGTATAAGGTTCTAAGCAACCTATTTTCAGAATGCTATAATAACATTAAAAGGTCTTAAACAAGCTATTTTGGCGCACATTATGCAAGCTATTTAACTGCTTTAAGATTTTTGTTGAAAGGTGTTATAGCAGCAAATAGTTTTTTCATGAAATGATATAAGCTTGTCCGAGCAAGCAATTTTATGACAGCTAAATGCTAATAGCTTGCTTTGGATGTTATAAAAGGCCTTATACAAGCCTTTCAATGACAGCTATTGCTAACAGCCTGCTCTGGATATTATTAAAAAGCCTTACCCAAGCCATTTAATGACAGATTTTGCTAATATAATGCCTTATGTTTATATGTAAATGTATATGTATGTGTTGCCACGACAAAAGGTACTTGCTAACCTAAAATATTTTATTTTTAGCACAAAAAAGCAGATTAAGAATATTTGCTTTGATTTGTTTTATAGTGTTGAATTCAAATTGCATTATTTCTGTTGCATATTTAATTTATATATTTTATTTCTCCTCAGTCAGTTTCAGAAACCTTTTCTACTGCGTATTGTAACCATTGAAATTTTATTTTAATTATAAAAGTGAAAACTTTTTATTTACCTGAGTTTTGAACTCGAGTCCTTTCTCGTTCCACTCCAGTAATCTACCACTATCTACACCAATTCTTAGTTGAGAAAATTAATATCAAACATCGACAAAAAAATTATTAATTTAGTTTATATAAGGCAAGTCTTACACAAGCTCTTTGCATTATAATTTGCAATAAACATCTTTGGAAGGCCTTATAAAGGGCATTTTCAACATTTATCTACAAGCCTTGTATAGAGCTTTCCAAACTCAATTTTAAAGGCCTTAGAGCAGCTATTTTTTAATAAATTGTCAAAGTTTGAATTGTGTGGCTTTCTAGATTGTGCATCATATTAGCTTTTTACAATCTAATATTTAAAAAAAAAACGGAAAAATTCGGCCTTATACATCAAGCTTAATTGTTAGTTAAAAAAAATAAAATCAAAGGTGAAATTTTTGTAACCATGCACTTCACGTTATCATTTGATTTATTTCTGTAACACTTAAGAAATTATTTCTGTTAGCAATTCTGTTTTGGTTTAGGATGTTCAGCTCTGTTATTTTATTTGTAACAGATTTTATGCATAAGAAATTATTTTTAAGGCTCTTGACATTACCAGCTTAATTAAGTGTGTATTATAACCAAGCCTTAAAAAGATTGTTTTCATTGAATTATCGTGGAAAGCCTTATAGCTGCTATTATTTGTTTCATTTTCAGTAAACATTTTTGGAAAGCCTTATACCGGCCATTTTTAACCTTTATCTACAAGCCTTGTATAGTGCTCGCCAAACTCAGGCCTTATAACAGCTATTTTTTTTCAATTGTCAAAGTATGAAATGTGTGGCTTGCGAATTTTTACCTTACACAAGCTCTGTGTAAGCTATTGCTTGCCAAATTCAAAAAATTAGAGCTAATTTTTTTGTTAGGATTTAAACTGCGTAACCTCATATATGGTCCCCTGTATTAGAAGAATTAGTATTGCAGCGTACTTTGGCGTTGGCCCGTAATCATTATTTTGGTTTTATTGACGTTGATCTTTAAGCCAGCCATTTCTCCATTTTTGAGTCATCTTTGACTTTTTTCACTGCACGTTTTCTTATTAATAAGTATCTCACAAACCACATGTATGAAAGAAACTGTTATTTTTAACTAATTGACTGTATTTATAATCTCTCTCTCCACATTTGCTTTCAACTACTTAACTAGTTACTAACCTCTTTCTAACGCAAAGGACAATGGCCCAACAGCTTAATTCAACTTCTCCCCACAAAACACCTTCATCCATCAACTAAGCCATTTATGCTCTCCTCGCAGCGAAGACAACATTCGCAAAATGCTAATTTAATCTCTCTACCCCGACACTAATTGGCCATCATTATATTGCCTAATGCTGCACTCTTGTGTCCTTCAACGTCCCTTGATAGCCATCCCTTTAAAGTTTGTTAGCACATCCTTCTAATTTTCAATTACTCTCTTCTCGCAAATGTCTATATAAATCTATATTTCTTCTTGCAGTGTATCTCATCAACAACATCAGAATGGAAAGTATCTGGATGAACCAAAGTACGTACATTCAATTAGCAGTTTAGATGAGTCAGCTAAATATCCTGGTAGTTGTCACTTGGATCCCCAACACCAGCACCAGCAACAACAACAGCAGCAGCAGCAGCAGCACAACCAAGACCTTAAGCAGCATCAGCAAACCCACTTTGTTGGTGCACCACCACCACCATCATCACACCAACCACAACAATCGCAATCATCATCCCAGCAGCATCAACAACAAGGACCCCCATCGGGATGTCATCCAGCCAATGCTGCCGGTGGTGCGACAGCCAACGATGATCCCACCGACGCTATGTCAACCGTAATTAAGAGCGAAGACTCCAGCTCTGTCACCCATAGTTATGTGCTGCCCCCTTTTATGCATTAAAAGAGATGCTCCACCGAAGAAAGAAAGCGACAATAATGCCTGGCGTTCGCTTAACTGCTGCTCCTACCATTCGAAGTTTTAGTAGAGGAGGATTTGGTTGCCTGGGGCGATCATCGTCGTCATCAACACCATCAGGAAATGTAACAATAACATCAGCAGCCAAAGCATCAACCGTACTGACAATATTGCCGCCAATACGGGGTGTAAGTGTAGAGCATTTCCATTATTAAATTCTCAACCGGAAATGATTACGACGTGTGGAAAGACGGAAAGTTAACAGTATGTTTGTAAGATAGCTATATTTAATATATTTTCAGTTTTATGGTAGCTCGATAGATTCTCAATCGAAATTCTATACCTGATATATGGGAGTGCCCCACTAAGGAAATAGGAACAATTCAAAGCAAATCCTGTAGGTAAGAGTTTATAAGCTACCACTTAGGGGTAATTAAAATAGCTTTACCTAACCAATCCTAACAATATCAGCTTTCTGCCTGTGAAAATACCGTCAAAATCGGTCCATAAATAAGAATTTTCCAAAAAAAAAAACTCCCCACCGACTCATAGCGGGTAATTTAAATGGCTTAAGTTACTCCCAAGAACATCATCAATCTGCTAGTTAAAGTCCCGTCAAATCGGAGCAGCCGAGAGATTTCCCGGAACACAGACAGAAAGACAGACAGACAAATTTTTTTTTTTAAATTGTGTTTTTGTTGTAAGTACTGTATATAATATCATATACATCTTGTAAAAAGCTGTTATTTTAATATTAAAAACAGACACTTCATTTTTATTTTTGTATATAGACTTAGCTTCGACAAGCATTATAACATATTTTATTCAAATAATATTTATAAATCGATGACGGGCTACACGTACGAAATAACTTGACTCATGCTGATAAGACTTCTTCTTCTTTCAACCAAAATCGATCGCAAGCACCAGGCGAACTTGAAAAAGAACAGGCGCAAATTCCCAAAATAATTCCACTCAAATTCAAAAAGTACAAGAAGAGTAAAAGAAATACAAAATAGGCGGAGTTTTGTTAAAGTAGAAAGTAGATGTAATAATGGGGTGTGTGTATGTGAATTTAACGACAGGGTTTTTTTCAACCAAAATCGAACGCAAACGTGTTATCACGTAAAATTATCGTCCGTAAGCCGACTTTCCGGACAACCAACTATTTTTTACAAATTTTTTTGACAGCAATGTATATGTAATTAGGTACTACATACATATAACAATAAAAAGTAAAATACAACTGGCAAAACATCTTTTCAAAATCTCTCCATCTCTAGTCACAAAACTATTAGGTATTACTTTTCTTTCTGACAGTTATCCTTCAAGATAAGTCCGACAATTTATAAGCCCTCTCTTCAGCCTTAATTTTGTTCTTGTTACCACATTATTAACTTTAGAACCCTCCACTTTTTTAATTATATGTTTCCTGGTATTACCATAAGCTCCCTCGACATATTTTCTCCCAAAACACAGCATAAGTTCAGTGAAATATCCGAAACCACATTCACAACATGTCATAATATATTGTTGGCAGTAAGTCACATTCACACCATATCTGAGGCAGGAATATAAAGACAAAACTCTACGTCACGTCGCGTTAATTCAAAAATATACACTATTCTAAACTGAATCTCTGAAGTGTCTGTCACAATTATTACACAGGCTACAGGAAAGCGCACACACGGAAATGCATATGAAACCACAAAGCTATGACAAAGCTCCACACATCGAGGTACCGAAGTTAAGGGAAAAAAAAGAAAAAGCACTGAAATTCAAAAAAAGGACAACATAATTCTAGGCATGTCGGGATCTTTTTCGAAATCTTCACTAATTCCTGAGACTCTCCCTCTTTTTCTCTGGGTACTTAATAGGCTTAGAGGATAATCCGGCAAACGGTTTTGAGACCGAAGACGACGAAGAAAAAACGAACCACAGGAATGGCAAGGATGAGAACAATACAACCTAAATACAGTGGATCCAACCCAGTGTGATTAAAATGGCTGACAACTGCCTCTTTTGCTTGTTCGCCCTCCTTCTTGTTCGTGAGAAGAACTGCATGAAACAACAGTATATGTGCGTGCTTAGGATAAAATCTCTCTGTTGACTTCTTTAGAAAGGACATACGCGCATCTTCTCAGTTTCTTTTGTTTTCATTACCGTTGTTGTGACCACAATAGTCATTTTCTTTTTTTTCCATTCTACAAAAGATGGAAGGTTCGGCGCATGGTGATAATAACCCTTTTTTTGGAAAAGAAGTAGCAACAGCCCCCTTATTCGCAAAGGCTTTAACCTGGTGTCGTGGTGTGTGTGTTTTCGTTGCTAATTGCGAACAAAGCTGGATCGTTTTTACTTTGTAGTCATCGTTCATTAGTTTGGTTTTCGATGTGACAGAAGGACAAATTCTAAGCCCTATCGTTTCGTTTAAGTTTCTTATTGTGTTTTCTTATAAACCCTACCACAGTCTACAACCGTTAATGTTAAAAGCCAAATATACTTACACACCAAGTTAGTAGGTAGAGGTAGAGGAAAAGGAAAGTAGAGCCTCAAGCCTGAATACCAATGCAACGCAGAAAATGAACTCAAGTAAATTTTTTATTATCCTCCTTTTCTTTTATTTTTTGTTTGGTTTGTTACTTGTTACTTTGTACTCTAACCTCGTTTTTGAATAGCAGCGTGTACGTACGTATCTTGTTTAGTCATTATCTAATAAAAGTGTACAATGGTACCTTCAAGGTTTTTGCTATAGGGGCGCCAAGAACTATATGCTCAACTAAGGGTGATCCAATAAAAGCTTCCTGTCTTTTTTTAAATAAAACCCGTAAAAATCTATGTATTAAGGAATATTTAAAGTCAATTTTTTTCAAATGTAATCCATGAATATCTCTTAAATGGTCCATTCGGTGGGTCAATTTTCGACCATTCAATAGCACGGGTTATGTTAGATTCAATCGAGTCGGGTTCATCGACGTCAACCAGAGATTTCACATATTCGAATAGAAAGTAATCAAATTGTGGCCAATTAACAGGACCACTACTTGAGATGATGTTTTCATTGAACGTTTTTCTCAATAAAGCGATCGTTAGCTGTATACCGCATGTAACGTCATTCTGTTGAAACCACAAGTCAGCTACGCTAAGATTTTGAATTTTCGGCAACAGAGATTCATTGATCTTTGCTTTGTAGCCCTCTTCACGCATTTTAAAAGAAATACGGTCCGATGATGCCGCTTGTCCATAATCCGCACCAAACAGTGCATTTATAAGCTGTATTGATAGCAGTTGCATTGCCTCTGGCTTTCCATCGACCCGAATATGTCAAATTTGCTCATAAAATGAGCCATTTAACCGTTTAAAATAGACTTTTTCGCTAAAAACTATTTTTCGATAAAAAAATTAATCAATTTGCAGCTCTTCCAAGCCCACTAACCGAAATTAAAATGTAAATCAGACCCAGTCAGATTCAATTCTTGAACGAGTTGTATCTTATACATCAAATACCAAGACCATGCTTCAAAATACGCCACAGCACAACGTTCCATAAGAGATACCCAAATTTTGAGATTGATCACTCTCTCTACGCATACTCTCTGCCACTGCCGCAATCCCGCAATAGGTTTTCTTATTATTACGGGCTCTCTCTACGCATTCTGGTTGTTGCATGAATGTCGAAAAGTGGAAAATTGGTTCGGAATGTTGGTAATGGTTTTATGAATAATGCGTTCAGTTAGACGATTATGACTACCAAAATGTGGTCGAAGAGCTCTTTTACAATTTTCATTTGGCTTGTTTTATGTATTTAGAATTGAAGTTTAAAATTAAAATCCGAATAAAAAGCACGATATTAATGTATAAACAATGGTTCAACTTTGTTTATAAAATGTGCAGTGTAATTGTTTTTTTTTCTAAACGACTGTTGTACAACTTGCTCTAATGCTCTGACAGTTTTTCTGCGCATTAATCTCCTAATATCACCTTAATAAGCTTCCAGCTATTGCGCTACGCGTCATTAGTCGCTTTTTGCTACTTTTTTTCGCTCTGAAACTTTTCGACGACCTTTTAGAAAACTGTGACCTTTTTATGCTAAAAAAAACATGCACATTTATTAAAGTAATTTTATAACGTTTCGGTTTTCCAAAAATAACCTTTTGAAATAACGTTTTGAAAAACTTCGTAATTTTTGTTGTTTTTATTATGTTCATAATATGTTAGCAATTAATAAATTAATCTCTGGGCTCTAAGCGATGCCACCATCTGCTGTAATAGCAAGTTTGTGCAACCAATTTGTTCAACTTGTTGATAGCAAAAATGCATGTTTCTCAATTATTTTTTTTTTGCGTTTTAAATGCAACTTTTCTTGCGACCTTTAAAATTTGTTCAAAGATAAGGCTAGTATTATACATGTCGTATGATAGCCATCTTATGCGGCCATCACGCTGTCGGCAACAATGACAGGCATGCTGACACTCATTGATTATCGCTATGACCATTTTCGATGACTGTGTAATAGACCTGTTATAGTTGATGGGACTGTTATGGAATGGTAACTTGTCACTGCGATGAATGTTTGATCGTTTGTCAATGTGGGCATTGGTGGTTGAACACCTTTCCGACTTTGCAATTTTGTAGACACAAAATACTAGCTGACGTCTAGTTTTCTGTCAAAACCCAAACATTTCTGGTTCTGGTTTACTTTTAACTAGTTTACATGATTCTTCTTCTCGATATTTTCTTCTTTAGGACAGACGCGTACGTTGATGTTTCCACTGATCTTGATTATCCGAAAATTTCAATTCCTTTCATAGAAACTGTGCACTTTTATTCTAGAGAAATCTGCAAAATTCTAACAAAATCAAGAAAATATATCTATAACCACCAAAAACCATGGGAATTGTTTTCATTGTAAAACGCAATGTTAAAGTGTCAATTTATCACAATCGCAATTACGATTTAAACCAAAACAGAATTAATAAAAAAAATTAATACCAAAAATGTATGAAAAACAAGTCACGAAGGGCTCTTTGAATGCCGTGTGATCGCCCTCGCGAAAAAAGACTACTGTCAGCCTAATCTTAGCTCATCGTCAAAGACCAGGGTTTTAAAGTGGTCATGGTCAAGTCGCACTGATAATGAGTCGCACAAATTGTGATGGCACACTTTGTCCGTCATTGCATTTTGGAACAACAATGACAGACTTGCGTCATTCGTGTGATCGTCACTGTTGTAGCTAGCGATGGTACGATGATCTATGGCAGTGCACTGGCCTATCTTACAGGATGAGGGTAATTGCGATGACCCATTTCGATGACCCTGTAATACTAGCTTAGCACTCTAAGCCTAGTATTTTTTTATCCATTTTTTGAGCTTTCGAATCTCAAATTCAACTTCACAATGTCGCAAATAATCCGTACCATTTGAAACATTTGTATTTTAAATTAAATCAAAAAGCATTTGTATGCCCTCCTTTTAAAATTCGAATTATAATCTTAAGCCTTTCAACATAAAATTCAACTCAAAACTATAAAACTATAAAATTATAAAACATCAAAAAATTACGTCTAAGGCCCATTCTCCATTCCACCCCGCTCCTGATAATTTTGTATTAACTAGAGACTCGAGAGTTGTCAGTGTCGTTTTAATTCCATTTAGAAAAGAAAAAATCCGCACTTCCTCTGCCATACTTTTTTCCGACGTTCATTTGCAAATCCTTTTCCGTTACTTTCATTTGTGGTTTAGCTAGAACTTAAGGGTGCATCCAGTCTTTTGGTTTTCTCATTCCTCATTCTCGATGTGGCACTCCCATTTACAGGATTAAGTATAAATAGTTTTTTTTATTTAATTTCTTTTAGTTAAGTCTAGTATATTAAAATAACACAACACAAATCCAAAACAACATTTAGAGGGAAACATTGTCTCCCATGTTGAACAACGAAATCCTTGTCTTGCCAAAAAGTACCATTTAAGTTTTTATGAAAATATTTGTTTGTTTGAGTATTATTACCTGTTTCTTTATTTTTGAATTGCATTTCATAAATAATGGTGTGAATTGAATAAATATAAAGCTTTATTTTTTAAGGATTAAAAAAAAGCAAAACCGCAAAAAAAAAGATTTTATTTTGTAAAAAAATATAACAAAAATAATACTTGCATTCCAAATGTGCCTTACGTAGAAAACAAAAAGTTTCAACGATATTGTATATTTTTATATTGTTATTTTTTTAAAATTAGCTTTAAAAATGGTTAATATATATATTTTATGTCCATATACCTAATATACATAACTGTTGTGAATTTATGACAATAATAATATAAATAAGCAATTAATAAACAAACAAAATAAGTTTAACTGTTTTTATAATTTAAGCTGAAATTGTATGAATACTTTTTTCTTAATTAAATATGTTTGCGTTTATTTAATTAAGTGCCTTTAATTGTTATAAATGCTATATGTTTTTGTAATAAAATTAAGTTGTACAACTAGAAAATATTAATTGTAAGTAAGAAAAATAAAATAATTATTATTGATAAAAAAATTGTTTTCTTTTTAAAAGTTCTTATTAGTGATCGTTAAAACAAATAATAAATTATTTGTTATTAACGATGAATGATGATGTAACAATCAAAAAAACGGTTCCTGATACATGTTGTTCTTCACGTTTCACATGTAAGTAGATATATTTTACAATTTATTTCTAATGAATAAATATCAATCAATTTTTGTTTTTCCCCAGAATTATTACCTTCATATTAAGAACTCGATTTCGGTGTGCTTCGATTCACCATCGTTGGATGAACCTACATAATCTGCGTTCAAGATTGAATCTCTCCAGAGAATTCTAGTTAAACTTCAACGAAATCAAACAAGTTTTTTTTTAACTTTTTACAATAATATTCATAAATGGCTTCATATAAATAGCGAGTGAAAATATTTATATTTCACAGAATACAACAACTTCTTTTAAAGAGCGTATCTTCAAGACTCTAAATTTTTCAAACGAAAAAAAGTAAACACTTTGAAATGGCAGCTTTCAACAAGACATCAATCTTCCTGGTTTTGATCGTTTGTGCAATGATCATCACAACTGAGGCAAGTTTGGTACGTGTGCCACCATGTGACGAAGTCTGCGGTAGGAGCGACGCTGAGAAAAACTCGTGCTGCCAAGCCCATGGCAATGCCCACCATTATAGCTGCGGTAGGGGATCTATGATTTGTGAACGTTAGAAATTTTTTTTTTGTTTGACAAATAAATTTAAATTGTATTAAATATTGATGATGTTTTTACCAAAATCATTAATATTGTTTTTTCGGTAATAAATAAAAAAATAAAGAATATTAGAAATATATAAACACGTTCTTTTAATATTAGGTTTGTTCCACATAAACTTGGACTAAAATGGGCAGCTTTCAATAGAAATCTTATTCGCACGAATTAAGCGAAAGTAGACGAAAACATTCGCGCGAATAGAGTTGTTCCCGGTGCAAGCGAGTTTTACTCGCGCGAAGTAAGCGAATTATTATTTATGTATGTAGATTATTGTGCCAAAATAAGGTTCTCCGAAATTAATTTTCTACGAAATTCAATTCACATAACTACTAATATAAGCACAAATCTTTCAAAAGTAAACAAAAATTCGCTTTAACGAACTATGCGAGTTCGCGCGAGTGAAATTCGCTTACATTACCGGAACTGCACCGAAACCGCTTTAATTGCGCGAGCAAAATAGAAATAAAATCATCGGAAACTTCATGCGCTCAGATTCGCTTAATTCGCGCCAGTAAATTTTAGGCACCGAAATTAATGAATATAGCGAACTTTGCGAGTTCGCGCGAGTGAAATTCTCTTACATTACCGAAATCGCTGCCTTAGGCGGTAGATAGCACGCGGCCACAAACGCGACACATAGTTGGTCATATGGCCGATGCGGCGCAATCAATAATTCTATGAGTATCCGCTCATTATGTCACTGTGGCCATGTTTTTTTATCAGAAAAATGTTATGGCTAAAACACAATCACGCTTTAGCTTCGGTTTCACCTGACATGACGTTTAAAATTACAACCATAGGAAATCAATACATCTTATCACAATGTCGCTTTGGCTTTAACGTTACGTTTGGTTCGTGTACAAGATAAGGTAACGTGATTCAAACGCAAAGCTTAAGTAGGAACTGGTTGAACTTTTGCTCGCTTTGACAGAAAAAACAAAAACTGAAATTTGGAAAATGTCATTCAAAGCGGACACAAAGCGTGTGAAATATAACGTGACAGAGCCAAAGCTGAAGCATGATTGGGTTTTAGCCAAAAATTAAACGGTGTCTTTTATAATTTGTATTTCCCAAATTTGCGTTTATTTGAAACAGGAAGTCCATATATACATAAATATGCATACCGAGTTTATTAATAAAAAGAAAGTAACTTTTGTGTAAATGATAATCATATATACCTCCTGTTGATTGCCGCGAAAAAATCTCCCGTTAATCGTTTTCCGTTTGCAGGAGCCGTATCCCAGCAGATCTTTTTAAAATTTCAAATTGACGTAAGCCGAAGACGGCAATTCACATTCCAAAGCGACGGTGAAATTATAATATACTTTTAGGATAATTTGAGTAGTCCTCTAAATTAGAGATGACGAACATTACGATCATAGAGACCCCTAAAAAGTTAGTGACAACAAATTTCTGTCTGTCTGTCTCTCAGTCTGTCAGTCTGGCTGTCGGTCTATATGTATAAAGATCTACAGCCTAAACGGATAAAGTGATGAACTTCAAATTTGGTATGTATGGTTCTTTTGACATTCCTCAGAGGTTAAATTGAAATTTTATTCTTAGGGCTAAAAATAACGGTACCTGGCATATATAAAGGAAAAGCTATTTTTTCTCGAAAACGGCTCTACAATTTGGATGAAATGTTACCAACTTTCATCTAAACGTACTCCATTTTTACTAAAAAAACGTTAATTGTTGTAGTTTTGGCACTTTTTATAGTTTCAGACCATGTGATTTTTCTATAGGTAAATGTAACTTGTTTCTGTTTAAGATCCTGCCTTCCAATTAGGTACATAAGAACAAGTACGTGCTACCCAGTCATGCTTAATTTTTACTTTCGATTATAAGTACCTACTTAAGGCAAGTTTAGGATTCGTGAATATAAAAAAAATCGAGATAACAATCAAACATAACATTACGGTCATAGAGAAGCATACAAAAGTTACCTTTCCTCACCTTAGGTGGCGCTACAGTCCGGGGTGGACCTGGGCTACAACCAACAAGCTTTTCCATCTCGGTCCCTAGGTAGCTGCCTCCAAGTTTTACTGCGCCGTCCCTCCAAGGTGAATTCGAAGATTTTCCGGGCCGGAACATTGATGTTCATCCGCTCTATATGACCCAGCGACGTTGGACTTTTACTCTTTTGGTAATCCTAGAATCTTTCTTTCGAAGCAACCTAAAGCGTCCTCATCCGACATAGAACGTCTGCACCATAGAGCATGGCCGATGAGATGATAAGGGTTTTATAAAGGGACAATTTAATTGCCCGAAAGAGTGCTTTGATTGGCAAGAGTAATTCTTCGTTAGATTTCAGCGCTGGTGTTGTTGCCTGAGTTAATAGCGAAACCCAGGTAGACCAAGTCCCTAACTACCTCAAAGTTATAGCTATCTATCGTGATGTTTAGTCCAAGACGTCGATGTTGGGTGTCTCTTCTTGATGACAGCATTTATTTGGTCTTATACTCGTTGACTGCTAAACCTATCATCGCTGCTTCCGTCTCAATACTCACAAAAGCATTACTGACATCCCGCTGTGTTCTTCCGATTATGTCAATATCGTCGGGGTATGCGAGACTTTTGAAAGATCGTGCCTCTGGTGTTGGTGGGAGAGTTCTGCCATATTCTTTCAAGTATGATGTTGAAAAAGTCGCATGGCAGCGCATCGCCTTGTCTAAATCCTTTTTTGACTTCAAAGGTGTCGGTGAGTTCTTTACCAGCCTTAACGGAACAGTGTGCATTTTCCATCGTCATTTACACAAGTGGAAGAGGTTTTTCAGGGATGTTAAAACGATGGTAATAGATCATATAAATTTCTCTAAACTAAAGGTAAGTTTCAAGATAATTAAAATAATGGGTATTGGATCGAGAACGGGGAAAAAGTTCCCACAACTTATTTCTTAAGGAACGCAACCTCCGAAGTTGTGAAGTTAGTAAATAGAGATAAACAGAATTATAAATTTCTCTATAGAATGTGCCAATGGCCTCATTTACAACTCCCATAACTGGGGTGGTGTTCTTATAACTCAAAATTAAAAATATATGCTGAATGACCACTATAGTCCGGTAAATAGAGCAATTTTATTATTGATCAAATGGAAAAATAAATTGCACAACTGGAACGCACGTACTTCCTTATATATGCAGGCACACATTGTAAAATAAAATTAAAGAAAATTAAAGTGAACATCAAAGCATTTACTCGATTTTTGTGACTTTTGGTTGTTCGAATAAAGTACGTTAAATTATATTGGGTGAAAAAATTTAAACGCCATTTGTAGGCGCCGTTTATAAATAAAACGGTTTTCTTAAACAATTTTTTTTTTTAATAAAAAAAAATAATTCAAGAATACAAACTTAAGCACAAAAATAGCGTACATTTAAAAACAAAATTTCAAAAAAATTCATTTACCCGTTTTCAAAATATTGATTTTTCAAAAAGAAAACTTAAAAAATTATTAAAAATACAAAAAAAAAAGTTTTCGAAAAAAATTAAAGCAAAATTACTGAGGCTAACTAAATCTTCTTGAAGATCAATTTTGATTGTAATCGGATCACCAGTTTTCGAGAAAGTCGAAGAAAAAAAAACCCGTCCTATCGGAGGTACCGTTTTTAGCCCATCATATTAATTTTTTTTTCACCAAAATATAATGCATACCTACAAAAGTACACTGATTTTTTTTTAATAAAAAATCTTGGAGCCGTTTTCGAGAAAAAATAAGCTTTTACATAACGGTTATATGACAGGTACCGTTAATTTTTGAGCTAAAAAAAACATTGAAAAAACTCCTCTGTAGAATGTCAAATTAACCTTAAGTTCAAAATTTGAAGACGATCGGCCCACCCGTTTAGTCTGCAGTCCAATATACATTCGTACAGACAGACAGCCAGGCAGACAGACAGACGGACAGAATTTTGCCAGTAACTCAAAAATGTTTCTCTTTATCTCAAAAAAAAGCCATTGCTGAGTAGTAACTAAGATAAAATAAAAGTGGGCGTGGCAGTAGGTGGATTTTATAAGAAGCATTTTTAAAACATTTTTTTTTGTTTAAAAGAAAAAAACCCTGAGAATTTCAATCAAATCGTTGGAGCCGTTTCTGAGAAACAGAGATTCAAAAAAAGTGGGCATGTCAGTGAGCGGATTTTGCAAGATACATTTTGTTTATATTTTCCTTGCTTATAAGAACGAATAAAGAAAAATTCATCCAAATCGTTAAAGGCGTTTCCAAGAACGCAAATGGAGAATAAGTGGGCGTGACAGTGCGAATCCATCCCTAAATCCACGCTTCTGCAAGGGGTAGGTGGTCGCCTGGTGGGATTTTAGTTCACTACTTATACCGGAAACGACCTGCAAAATGTCAGCCTGCCTCTATTTTTTTCCATTTGCATTTCTTATTTTACTGTACTTATAGGTATAAAAGCTTAAGCCTGTCGCAAAAACAATGGGTGTTTTATTATAAGTGTGAATTATTTTTTTAATGCAAAATTATTACAAACATATCCTCCCTTTTATCCTTCTTCTACCGTACACATTACATTAAATTATTTTAAAATTTATTCCACCACGTTAATGTTCATAGGGCAAATACTTGCGCTGCATTTGCGCAATTCATTTTATTTGAGCGTCCTCTGCTTTTTAAATTCTATATTGCGTTTCAAAATAAAATACATAACAGTGCCTTTTATTTAAACAATTTTTTTTAAACAACGAGGTATTTTTGTTTTTTTTTTTAATTTTATGTGCAAATTAATTAAGTAATAAAAATAGAATTATTTTTTGTTTCTAAATTAATGATTGCTATTGAGGATGAGTGATGGTGTATTTTTTTCGCTGGAAACAATTAAAAAAAATGGTTCTGATACGTGAACAACATGTTTTTCACGCGTCACATGTACCTATCTTTTACAATTTATTTCTAATAAATAAATTTCAATCAATGTTTGTTTTTCCCCAGAAATAAATATTAAGAACTCGATTTTGGTGTGCTTTGATTCACCATCGGTGAACATACATAATCTGCTTTAGGTTTAGATTGATCTCTCCAGTGAATTCTAGTTAAACTTCAAAGAACTCAAACGAGTTTTTTTTAAACTTTTACAATAATATTCATAAATGGCTTCATATAAATAGCGAGTGAAAATATTTATATTTCACAGAATACAACAACTTCTTTTAAAGAGTGTACCTCCAAGGAATCCAAATTTATCAAACGAAAAAAAGTAAACAATTTGAAATGGCAGCTTTCAACAAGACATCCATTTTCCTGGTTTTGATCGTTTGTGCAATGATCATCACAACTGAGGCAAGTCTGGTACGTGTGCCACCATGTGATGAGGTCTGCGGTAGAAGCGACGCTGAGAAGAACTCGTGCTGCCAAGCCCATGGCAATGCCCACCATTATAGCTGCGGTAGGGGATCTATGATTTGTGAACGTTAAAATTAAATTTTTATTTTTTTTTTTGGAAAAATTAATTTGAATTGTATCAAATATTGATGTTTGTATCAAAATTATTAATATTGTTTTCTCGGTAATACTAATAAATAAAAGAAACTAGTTAATAATTATATAAACATGTTCTTTAAATATTTAATTTATGTTTTTGATCTACTTTCAAAAATTGTGTAAATATATTGATATCTTGATATCTCCAAGGCATTTGATAGAGTTTGGCGTGCGCTTTTGGGATCGATGATGCTCTTGTTTGCTGGGTTGGAAGGTATCTTCTGTTGTATTGGACAGTTTCAAGTCTGATCCCCAACAAATAAATGCTGGTATGCCCCAGGGCTCCGTTCTGTCTCCGACTCTTTTTCTAATTTTTATGAATGATCTTCTACTTCTTCTACTTCTAATCCACTTAACTGTTTTATCCGAGGACTCTCCCCTCAGCTTTTCATATTCGTTCGATAATTTACGTCCTTCGCCTTCGGACGTGCAATTGCAACGGTACCATATGTTAATCTCATTAAACACCGATTTGTACAGAATTGTCAAATGATATAACAGAAACCGTATAAGTTTAATTCTATAGTCGTTAAAGCTAAACATGCCATTGTCTATGAATGAACTGAATGGCAATTACATCGAAGAAACCGAAAAAGTTTCAGTAGGTACTCAGTTTGTATGTCAACGACACCCTCCGTTGGAACGAACATATGTATATGTATATTTACTTGAGATAGCTAAGAATGCTGCTAAACTTCGGTTTTCTGTATCGGTGTAAGAAGTTTTTTCCCCCTTCTGATATAGCTACAATTTATAAAGCGTTTATAAGCCCAAACCTTGAGTATAACTTACACCTCTGGGCAGGTGCTTCTCAAGCATCGCTTCACCTGCTCGATAGAATAAAAAACAGAGCGGTATTGATAGGAAATAGAACTGTCTCGGAAACGATGTCTTTCGTTATTTTATCGTTTCTTTTATAAAAAAAATTGTCACTCGAGGGCGCCAACTGCATTCCTCCCATTAAAAGTTTTACCCGCAATACTCGTCTTGCTAGAAATGCTCATCAGTTCACCCTTGAGCCCAATTTCGGACGTACCGTGAAATATAGAGATTCTTTTTTTTTTACAACAACACGAATTTGGAATGGTTTACCCGGCGAGATTTTCGCTTGCCATTTCGATTTGCATCCATTCAAAAGCAATGTTAATCGACACATTCTTTCCCTCCCTCCCTTATCTTCCTATGCTCGCGCAGTGCGTTTTAACACTACAAGGGCAACACGCAAATCCCTTTTGCGCGCGCATGTTATAAAAAAAACACATAAGCACTTCACAGTTTAAAGACAAAACACAATTTAAAGCAAGCAAAATTTAATTGCATTTTAGCGATTTTCCAAATATTAGTACTAACTAATACACAAATTCTACAACACCTACACTCTCACACTACTAAATTTGCTCTTAAAAGCTTCAAAACCGAAAGCACTATGATAAAAACTATTGAAAAAGCTATACTGTTTTCAATTGGCAAAGGGAACTCTGGTGGAATATGTTTTTTTTTTTTTTCAATTCACACAGCTAGGGTAGACAGAAGTGAGTAAACGATTTCAATTTTACCAATCAAGATATAAACGGTAGCTACTCGTAGTTATGTTCATCTTTAAGCTAGTTTTTAAGATTTTTTGTCAACCATTAAAAAAAAGCTTTCTCAAACGGCTCCAAAAATTTTCATGAGAACAAAACTCTTTATAATCTTGGGTGCCAACGCTTATCGCCAATGAAAAACCAATTGTTTACTCTTTAGAAAAAAAAGAAAGATTTTGAAATACAAGAATCCGCTGGATTAACCCCCATTCTTTTAAAAAGAAGTTCTTCCACACTGTCAACTGTCACAGCATTTGTCCAGCCTATACATATATTTCGAAAATCGGAAACTTCTTCATGATAGACTTTTGCAGCAATCGTTTCACTGGTGAGTGGTGATATATATATGGGTTTGTCCCGTATTTCCATATTTATATTCGAATAATAAAACGTTCCAATTTTTTTTTAATATTATTTATAATTATTGTATTATGCATTTAACATTTTTGTGTGCCAAAGTTAGTGCCAAAAGGACTGTTGGGCAAATATTCATGAATTTTACATAGCCTGTTACGAATGCCAAAATCAGTTAGATGTATTAAGAAACTTGAAGTTTTTATTTGGGTAGTTCTCCGAAACGTCCTACCTGCCCTTTTGTCAACCAAAAGCGAAAAGAGATACAACTAACAATGATTGCAACTTGTTTTAAAACATTTTGTGTTATGATTTTATATTATTTTCTATTTGAGATTTTTTTTTATTTTTTTAATTAAAAACTTTTTTTTTTATTTTCAAATTTATGTCCCGAGTTTTGCTCAGAGAAATAAGGTCACCGTTATGATAGAATATTTCACCGAGCAGGGGCAAATATCTTTACATCGCTTTGGCGAAAGTAAGATTAATGCGCTTGGTATTTCTAAGGCATTAATAGATTTTCACATCAACTCTTTTACCGAAAATGCGTGCTTTTGGGATCGATGATACTCTTGTTTGTTGGCTAAGAAGCTATCGTTTAGCTCGTTCAATACAAGTTAGATAGAGTCGAAAAATAACGTTAAAATTGATGGGAGATAAAACTGTCTCTGAAACATTTGCTTCTTTCATAAAAAAATTCTCACTCGAGGTAGCCAGCTGCATTACTCCTCTTAAAAATGTTACCCTTAATACTGATCTTGCAAGGAATGCTCATCTGTTTACGCTTAAGTCCAATTTCGGACGTACCGTGAAATAAAGAGATTCTTTTTTTAGCCGGACAACACGAATTTGAAATAGTTTAGACGGCGAGGTTTTTCTTTCAATTTAAAACCATTCAAACCAATGTTAATCGACCTTGGGTACACCATTAGAAATAAAGTGTCAAAAGTACCCATCGATCCCATGTGTGCTAAAAATGTTGTTCGGGGTCAAAGGTCACAAAAATGTTTTTTTTTTAGCAAAACGGTTAGTTTTATGATAAAAATAGGGTGAGCCAAAAGAAGTCATCCATCCAAAGTTGTTTGGCTCTCTTTTTTTCTAAATGAAAAAAATTCGATTCTGTTTTTGATTATGTTTATTTGAACCTTTAAAATTGTATTGGTCAAGTGGGGAAAATATTATCGGGCAAATGGGCGCCGTCACAATTGATTGCCATACGGGCTCCTTTTATGGCATTTTTCATCCCTTCAGCGAGAACTTCGGAAGACAGATTATCGCACTCGTGTCGAATGTTGTCCTTGAGGGCTTCCAGAGTCTCGGGCTTCCAGAGTCTCGGGCTTGTTCACGTAAGCACAAGACTTTAAAAAAAAAAACACAAAAAAGTCTGAAACGGTTAAATCGGGCGATCTTGCGGGCCAGTGCAAATCGCCAAAACGAGAGATGAGGCGACCCGGGAACCGCCGCCTTCAGAATATCGGTTTATGTCGGTTCATGTATCGTTCTATGGCTTGTTCACTTGTATTCTGCATCTATCTAGTCCACAAATGTCAAAAAAGATTTGATATTGGCGGCCATTTGCAAAAATAGGGTGATTTCTTTTTGCCCACCTTGTATAAAAAGTGTCCCCACTTTTGTCCTAAGATTCACCATTTCTGAGAATGAGCGATTTTTTTGAACAATCATAACTAGGGTTTGGATTATACCAGCGGTCTAATTAAACTGTTAAAGTTTTAATTGCATAGCTCTTATACTTTATTTTTTTATTGATATCAAAAAACCCTGATTTCGTCACTGACTCACTGATGATCATCAAAATTCGTAGGGTACTTCCAAAGGTCAATTTTCAAAAGGAAATTTGGTATCTAAACTTGTATATTAATACACAAACAACAAAAAATTCTTTGAATTGGAACTACTGGACGAAAGTTTGTATGAGATTTCCGCAAAATTTGACGCTAGTGTTCTGAAAATTGATATAAGATAAGAGCACCTTGTTATAAATAATACAAAAAATAATGTAAGTCATTAAATAATAATGTAACCCTTCATAAAAGACAAAAAAAGACACTGACACAAAAATATTGTCATAAGCAACTTACAAAAAGAATTGAAATCCCACCAAAAGCATTTTCATCTAAAATGTTGGCATATGACTTGCACTGTCAAAAAGTTATCGGATCTAATGTAGAGCCAAGCCTCTAACTCTACACGCTCTAACTCTACAAGGCAAACAAACTATAGACATTAATCAAAATATGTGGTTCGGCCGTTTCGTTGCTACAACAACTATTGTATAACAGAAAAGTAATGAACAGTGAACACATTTTTCACCTTACGCCCATGTGAATGTAGCGAAATCGGCGTCTTTGACAGAATGACTTTTTGGGTTGTTTTAGGAAAACTGTCAAACTTTGAAGAGTGGGGATGAAAACTCTCAGAAAATAATAAAATTCTCTCAAAAGTAAAAGAACGCTTTGTGGATCAAAATAGGGAAACTTTTTAAACGTCAAAAAAAATTTAAATTTAAATAAACGAAATGGATCAATTAAGTGCAGATGAAATAAAAATTGTGATGGAAACGACGACTTCACAAAACGTCATATTTCAAATGTACTTTTGAGTTCGACAGAAGTCACATTTTTCCCTCAAGAATTTTGTTGGTTTAAAATAGGGAATTAAGGGGAAATGTTTTGCTCTCCCGCAACATCTCTCTTCTCACGAAAACTCTCGAAAATGTAAGTAAACTAACAACATTTGTGTAAAATTGTTCAAAATAGTCTGTTTTAGGCAGTAGACGAACAAAGCTATTTATAAAGAAAAATAACACGATTTTATTAAAAACTAGCTTATCCACCCGGCTCTGCTCGGGTAGGTATACCATGCATTTTCGAAAAAAAGACCCCGGCGCGGCGGAGCGCCACCTAGTAATAAAAATAGCCTTAGTTACTTCTTACAAAAATAGCTTTAGCTAGTAAAAAAAAAACTTAGTTACTTCTTAAAAAAATAGCTTGTGACACGACCCCAGCGGCACTAAGGGGTTATTAAAATAGCCTTAGTTACTCCTTACAGCATCAGTTATCGGCCTGTGAAAGTCCCGTCAAAATCGGAGCATTAATAAGAATTTTCAAAAAAAGAGGCTTCAGCGCTACCAAGGGGTGATTAAAATAGGCTTACTTACTCCTTAAAATATAAGCTATCTGCCCCGTCAAAATCGGTTCACAAAAAAGAATTTTCGAAAAAAAACGACCCCAGTGCCACCTAGTGGGTAATTTATATAGCCTAAGTTACTCCCTAGAGCATACGCAATCTACCAGTGAAAGACACCCTCAAAATCAGTGCTGCGGGTCCCGAGACTAGCCGGAACAAACAGACAGAAAGATAGATTGACGAAAATTTTGAAAATAATATTTTTGTTATAAGTATGTACATACGTCATACTGTATATACTTTCATATACATCTTGTAAAAAGCTGTTATTTTGATATTAAAAACAGACACTTAATTTTTATTACCTATTTGTATAGATGGAGTGCTCTATCACACGTCTTAAATAATAATGAATTTATGAAAATGTATATTTCGAAAATTGTAGGATTGATTTTGATGAAACACAGTTTTTTATTCTTAGTTTTAAGAAAAAATTGAGATTTTGGAATGTAGTTTTTAGAGTTTATTGATATACAATTCATCATAACATTTAAAATAATTTGTCATGTTTGATCCTTATCTAAATTTTTTTTAGGTATATGCATGAATCCTAAACGTTCCCATATACATAATACGTACATACATAAATCACAAGTAAAAATGGTTCTGATACATGTTGTTCTTCGTGCGTCACATGTATTTTTTACAATTAATTCTAATGAATCAATATCAATCAATGTTCTTATAGTTTTTCATCAGAATTATGTCGATTGTGGATGTGAGACAAGAACTCGATTTTGTTGTTCTTCCATTCGCCACCGATGTACGTACACATCTGCTTTAGGGTTAAGGAAGGTTGATTTCTCCAGTGAATTCTAAATAGTTAAACTTCAACGAAATCAAACGAGTTTTTTTTTAAACTTTTTCAATAATACATATTCATAAATGGCTTCATATAAATAGCCAGTGAAAATATTTATATTTCACACAATACAACAACTTCTTTTAAAGAGTGTATCTTCAAGAATCTAAATTTACCAAACGAAAACAAGTAAACAATTTGAAATGGCAGCTTTCAACAAGACATCAATCTTCCTGGTTTTGATCGTTTGTGCAATGATCATCACAACCGAGGCAAGTCTGGTACGTGTGCCACCATGTGACGAAGTCTGCGGTAGGAGCGACGCTGAGAAGAACTCGTGCTGCCAAGCCCACGGCAATGCCCACCATTATAGCTGCGGTAGGGGATCTATGATATGTGAACGTTAAAAAAATTTAAATGAAAAAGAATAAAATTTTGTTGAAAACTATCGAAAAAACTTGTTTTTGCTTTTAAAACATATTTTGTGGTTTTGTTGCACGGCCTAATTCTATTTGAAATAAAAGGAAAACGAGTGAAATATTTTTCAGATAAGGTGCAGCTGGTGAATTTTTTGTACGCACGGGATCAAATTCGGTATGTATGATTTCTCAGATAGGTTTTTGAAATTCCAATTTTATGGCTTAAAATAACGGTACCTACCAAACAACCTTTTACGAACAATAATTTGTTTTTCTTAAGAACGGCTCTAAAAATTTTGATGAACATTTGTGTGTTTTGCTCACATTATATAAGTTTAAATCATGTTATTCGTCTTTATTTACTTGTTTTTCTCAAAGATTTTGGCACATAAGAGCAGGTATGTGCAACGCAGTCAAAACCAACATACTTATATATATACATATTATTTCGAAAATTATAGTGAGTGATTTTGATAAAAAAGGTTCAAGATTTCAATAAGTTGTTTCTTAAAGTTTATCAATAAACATGTGACCATTAATTTAATAAAATATAAATTCCAAACTATCGAACAGTGTAATAATGTTTAAAAGAATATTATAAATAAAAACAATGCAGCATTTATTAAACAATCCTTCTATTTTTAAATATTTAATATTGTAGAAATCAAATGAGCTATTACGTACATATAAACTCGAAAATTCGAAAACTCTAATATAACAGCTACACCTTGTTGGTTTACCCCGAATCCATAAATGTAAAAATACAGCATCACTGCAAAATACAATTCTAAAAAATATGGTAATATTTTTATACATTTTTGGCAAAATTTGATTTCCTTGTCGAGAGCGAACATTAACACTTTTAAAAAAGTTAAAAAAAAAACTGTCCAATGGAAAGTATTTGCCAGGAGAAATGGAGCGTGAACTTAAAAGTGTTGAAGTCTTACATTTATTAACTCGACCGTACTTTGAACGATTTTTTACTTAAGATAGAGCAAACCCAGAATCATATTATGTATAAAGAATTGTGGGTGCCGTTATGAGAAAAAATACGTTTTCCTCGAGGGTTTTACAAAAATTTAAAAATTTGAAAAACCTCTCTAGGAAAAGCAAAATGTATAAAAGACTTATACACAATTTAAAAAAAATTATTTCAGTCATTTAGGCCACATAGCCATATATATTTACATGCAGATTTTTGTTATTGGCTCCCGTTCATTAAATCTTAAATCTTATCCTTGTCTGATAGGGATTGAATGTCTCAATAAGACCCTTGAAAAAACAACACATCTTGATTTTATCTGAGCGTCCTGACTCATACGTCATACGCATACCCCTTAGATCTTCTCTAGCATTGTAATTGTATGTTATCGGACCTGGCAAAATTGGAAATTTTTATTTTTGAGTTTTTTTTAATACAGGGTGATTCGCATAAGGTGTGACTTAACTCCCTACGTAAAATTAAAAAAAAAATTATGATTTTTTAAAAAAAAATTTTTTCGAAATTTTGAGTTTGAAATTTCTTTTTCAAAAACTGTTTTCTTAAATAGCTTTATTAAAGAACAAAATAAGATAAGGTATTTTTGGCTTTACAAAAAGGTCTATCATGGAATTGTGAGTGTAAATTGTTTTTTAATGTTTTTTTTTCTGTTTTAAGTAATTTCTACTTGCGTTTATACATAGTTATTA
Source organism: Platycheirus rosarum (assembly GCA_963971375.1). Classification (NCBI taxonomy): domain Eukaryota; kingdom Metazoa; phylum Arthropoda; class Insecta; order Diptera; family Syrphidae; genus Platycheirus; species Platycheirus rosarum. The sequence goes on along the minus strand of OZ020509.1, from coordinate 49,783,383 downwards.
TAAAGCAAGTTATGGATACGTGCAAAAAAAATCTAACAATCAAACATGACATTACGATGATAGAAAAGTCGAAGTCTGTCTGTCTGTGTATCTGTCTGTTCGCACCTATACAGCCTAAACTGATGAGCCGATTTGCTTCAAACTTGGTATTTAGTATTTATTTGGTAGTATCTCGGGTGTTTTTTTTTCATTTTTGCTCTAGGTCGAAAAATAGCGGTACCTGCCATACAATCTTTAAAAAAAAGTTCTAACGATTTGGTAAAATTTTCAGGGTGCTATTTTTTTATACATATATATATACGGTATCTCTCATAGAACCGGTTTTTTCAAATGCGGTTTTATCGTAAACCATCATCCCGATTTCAATAAAATTTTGCACACAGGAAGTCATTTATAATTCAATTATTGATATTGCATTTCAAAATTTTCAAAAACTTTTTCTTTTCGATTTTTTTAAATTTTCTAAAAATAAAAATTAGGGTTTGAAATATTTTGTAAACGGGTTGATTGATTTTTTTTTAAATAATTTTCCCAGATGAAAACTACAGATTTTCTTATAATGACATACTAAGAATTTTTTTAAATATTTAATCGAAAAGTTTAAAAAAAAAACGACTTTTTTTAATTTCATTTTTTTTCCTCGATAAACATTTAGTTTTCAAATTTTATTGCATACTTAGTTTTTCCGAGAAAACTCATAAACTAATTAAATGAAAGAATGTTCAAAACAAAAAATATTAAAGAAAATTCAAAGTTTTTATTCGATTTTTCTGACTATTGATTGTTTGAAAAAAAGTACGTAAAACAGTTTTTAGCGAAAAAATTTAAACGCCATTTTATTTCTTTAGAAAATGTGGAAAAGCATGAATTTTTTTAATCGTAGAAACGGTTTTTTTTAACAATTTTTTTTTTTTAATAATTCAAGAATCCAAACTTAACACAAAAATTACTTACATTTAAAAACTAAATTAAAAAAAAATCCATCTACCCGTTTTCAAAATATTGATTTTTGAAAAAAAAAATTAAGAAAATTATTAAAAATACAAAAAAAAAGTTTTCGAAAATATTTAAAAATAAAATTACTTAGGCTACCAACATGTTCCTAAATATCAATTTTGATTGAAATCGGATGACCAGTTTTCGAGAAAGCGAAGAAAAAAAACGGGGGGTACTGTTTTTAGCCCATCTTGATTTTTTTCACCAAAACATAACCTACACCTACACTGATTTTTTTCATGAAAATTCTTGGAGCCGTTTTCGAGAAAAATAAGCTTTATATGACAGGTACCGTTAATATGTGAGCTAAAAAAAAAATTAAAAAGTCAAAATAACTATGTTCCAAATTCGAAGAAGATTGGTTAAACCGTTTAGGCTGTGGTTCAATATACATCCGTATAGACGGACAGTCAGAATTTTGCCAGTAACTCAAATATGTATGTTTCTCTGTCGTCGTAATGTCATGCCTGATTGGTAGAATTGTTTTTACGAATGCACTTGCCTTATAAATCGCAAGTAAAAAATCAGTTTGCTTTTGTAGATAAGCGTTATGTTTTGGTGGAAAAAAATTTTAATCTTGGGCTAAAAACGGTACCTTCCATATAACCGTTTTTTTTATTCAACTTTCTCGTTAACTGGTTAACCGATTACAACCAAAATTGATATTCAGGAATACGTAGGTAGCCTAAATAATTTCAATTTAAAATATTTTCAAAAACTTTTTTTTATTTTATTTTATTTTTTTATTGTTAAATAAAAATCGTTTTATTTAAAACCTGTTATTACGACATTGAAAAAAATGACACTGTTTCAATTTTTTTTTTGTAAAAATAAAATGGTGTTTAAATTTTTCTGCTGAAAACTCTTTTACGTACTTTTTTCGAACAATCAAGTCACAAAAATCACAAAAATTGCAGTTCTTCTCCAGGCGTGCAATTTATTTCTTGTCTCGACCCAACCAACACGTTCTAGCTTTTTGTGACAACTTATGCGAATCATCCTGTATATTTATTTAAGTTTTTACTCAAAAAAACTGTTTTTTAAGTAAATGTTTATGGTTTTACAAATACACCAAACATGACATTGGAAGACTCGAAACATTTTGTGGAGAAACTCAACCCAATTCTGTGTTTTGAGCTCTGCAGTCACCTTTGGCTAGTTAACTAGGTTGAGTACGATACAAAATAATTTCACGAATATTGGACCCATTCGTTTGCTCTTATGTACCATATCACATAACATTTAGAAAAAACACGATAAGATATTATAAAACTTGTCGAAACCACCATTCCGTGCAGGATTGAGTTATATAGTTAGCATTAGTTATATAGAGAAAATTATTCTGATTTTTCCTGCAGGGACCGTGCATTTTGTAGGAATAAAAGTATTGTTTATTAGAAAACTTCACAAGTTATTTCGGTCGTTGAAGCATAGGGAGGTGTAACAAAGAAACATCCAGCATCCACACCATTTCACATTTAAGCCTCTCCCACAAAAACATTTTTCAAGGATTCAAAGTAGCCTATTGACGTTTTGCAATATGCTATTACCGAGAAAGTGAAGATACCGTCACCAATTTTTGACATACATATGTACATATTCACAAAAGCAGAACTTGTCCGTATAGTACATTTAATTGCAAAAAAAATTATCTCAAAAGGATCGCGCGTACTTGCTCTTAAGTGTCATCAGAAGCAAGTAATGTAGAAGAATAAGTCAAATGATTTATAAGTGGAAATTCAAAAAAAACCTTATATGAAAGACTTCCTATGATGGTATTTTGAATAGAAATAATAAATGTTTTAAGAAAATCACCGAAATCGTCGATGCCATTTTCGAGGAAAATACAATTTAAATTCTAAAAAAATGCGGAAAGTATGATTTTTTTTCTAAATCAGTTAATATGTTTTATTTAACAAAATATATGTACATCTAAGTTCAGTGTTTAGCTCTTCACTTCTTACAAAAATAATGTTTAAACTGTTGCATTTTACTATCCGTTATAACAACATCAATCAAAATACTTTCCTCGTCTTTTGGATCAGCTCTAGAATTAACAACAGCAGCATTCTTATACAACCACGGTGTCTCAGAACCTCCATTTTTCACTCTCATGGTTATCTTTTTTCTTCCGGTTGTTTCCAAGACTTTCCTTTCGACATCTTCAACTAATTCATGAATTCCATTGAAAGTTTTCGATGATACTAGTTTCAAATTGTCAATCATATTTTCGCTCCGTAAATCTTCAACAAGATCGGTTTTATTCCCGACATCGATAATCGGCGGCATTTTAAGATTATCTATGTGAGAAAGATTGGCAGTCAAAGATTTCAAAGTTTTTTCAACATGCTGCCTTTGTTCTATCCAGCTTTCGTGGGACAAATCTTGAACATGGATTATAACATCCTGAAATAGAAAAAATATAAAACATGTTTTTGAATGGAGCGGCATACAGCCATGTGTATACTTACAGCCATCATGGCATCTTCTAAAGTTGCAATGAAACATTCAATCAACCCCGTTGGAAGATCTGACATAAATCCGACAGTATCCATGTAAATCACCTCAAGATTGCAAGGCAATAAGCCAGCGTGTGCTGTAACATCGAGAGTGGCAAACAGTTGATCTCGAGGTTGCATAGTTTGTTCGTTGGTCAGAGCTTTGATCAGAGAAGTTTTTCCAGCATTCGTATAGCCTACCACTGCGACAATAGGAAAATTCTTCATTTTTCGCTTATTTCGAATGAGTTTCCTATGGCCACGTATTCTTTCCAATTCATCTTTCAGTTTTCTCTCTCTTGTTTTTAACATTTCTTTCTGGATGTCTGACAAAGCATAGCCTTGTTTACGGGAACAAGACAAATTGGCATCCTTCATTTGAGCCCAAATATATGGAATCTCTGCCATTGCAACTTGAAGCTTTGCTTCTGCTGTAGTTGCATGTAGTCGAAGTATTTGGATCACAACTGAATAGCGATCGAGAACTGGAATACCGAACTCTCCTTCAAGCGTTCGTTTTTGAGCAAAACTAAGAGTTCCTTTGCTGATAAAAACAGAAGTTAATTTTTTCGTACCAGAACGGTTTTTGTGGATAATTTTTTTAAGTTCTTCAAGTTTGCCAGAACCAAATAACATCCGTTTGTCTAAAGATTCTAGTGGAACTTTCATACTAAGCTCAACCTTCCAATTGGGAAGAGAATGAACTAACGCTTCGGCTTCTTTCAGTTGTAAATCTGGACTGGAAGATGACTTCTTTGAGCCCCATTTGATGTACGGCTGCAACACGAAAATATTTTGTTCCATGTCTTGGTATTTGGAAAGATTCATTGCGGCATTAGCCACTTCCTCGTAATCCCTATCTTCCAAGTTTATTCCGTGATTCATTGATGCATTTTGGTCTTCGTCGCCATCATTGTTTTGAGATTTATTAATCTCAAACATACTCTTTCTGTTACGGATACCTTTAACTCCTGTGAATTGTGTGTACTTGAAGCGCCTTTGACAAATGTCGTTCGACAAAGCTGCCGACATCCTTTGTCTAAGCGCGGTAGTGCACAGATTCACAAGCCTTCGTCTTAACATGGTTGATTCTTAATTCAAATTATACTTAAAATGATTCTTCTTTTAATATTGTGTGTTTGTCTTCTGCTGCCATCCAAGCCGCTTGACAAGATTTCGTTCGATCGGCAGTGATTTTGTATGACAAGCCAACAGCAACAAGGGATGAGATAAGGATATTCCACTGTCTTGGATATGACAACTTGGATTGGATGATTTTTTGCGTGAAGTAACAACCGGAAAATCCTGCACAAATAAGAATTCTAATGTTATATAAGATGACACAAGCAAAGTAATAAAACAATTAAGTTTTGGTAGTCGCGTACCCAACCAAAATGTAGCCAAGCCAGTGAAGAGCGATCTGGACATGCACTCCATATACGAATCAAATCCTGGGTGGATGCCTCTTTGTTGGTCTTTTAGGCGCTTGATATCATTCATAATAAGGACTTACTTTGAAAAATCTAAATAATTGCTGCTAAATCGGCATAACATGTCGTTAAAAGTAAAATTCTGGTGAAATTATTTGTTTACGTATTTCGTAGGCTTTGACAGCGGATAATGACAGTTCCAAGAAAGAGTTCACAATAACTGGCTGAACACAATGACGACGGAACCTTTGTATATAGAACCTATAGTAGTATCATGAGGCAGCTTCTAGTTAAGCGAGGTTGAGCCACCACGTCGCTGCAATAGCTTTTTGCTTAACACGATATACATTTGTATGGGTTTTAGAGAGTAGAAAGAAATATAGTGATGAAAGAGTAGGTTGTATGTTATATTTTCAGAAACGTATGAGTTAGAATGATTACAAGCATTTGCAGGAATAATGAATAATAAGTACGAGTGAAAGGTTCAAAAAGTGACACTAGACCATATGGTATGGCAGAGTAAGGGAAACAAAAATTAGTGGATTTCCCTTTGATTTTTCGTAAACAAACCAATATTGTGCGTCTTTAATTATTTTTTTGGATTTTGCATTTTTCAAGAAATTTTGTTATTTCTGTATTTTTTGTATTTCATATACCAAAATCAACTACCAATGTTGCCATATTCGGATTCGACTTTTTAAAGTTTTAATATATATTGTTCAATTTCGAACGCTAGTTAAATATAAAACTGGTGCCAGTTGGTACTATGTTGTTGGTACAATAGTATTTTGGTACTAGATTTTTAGTACTTAGTACTAGAATTTAGTACTATCGTAGTATATTTAGTACTAGATTTAGTACTCAGTAGTATATTTAGTACTATATTTAGTAGTTAGTAGTATATTTAGTACTAGATTTTTTGACGTGATAAGTGAATATACTATAAAGCAATAACATAGTTACAAACATATGCTAACAATGTGTTTTATTTGTAAAATAAGTAACTAGGTAGGTACTTCAACTTAAATAACATTTTTGCAGATTTAAAAAAATTGATATAATAATCAAACATGGTAATTTCAACAAAAATTGTTAAAAAGGTAAATTTCATCCTGTTGCCGTATCTATAAAAAACCTACCCAAAAACAGTGTATTTTCAAGGCAGAAATGAAAACTCCTCACATACCTGTCTAAATAACTATCTTTCATTCTCTCATTATCGCTTATTTTAAGAAAATGGTAATGAAATAACATGAAAAAGTGTTCATGGTTTGTTTCCTTCTGACTGCTATTACTTTTCGTCGTTCTGTCTTTTTCTAACATTGCATATGTGTTGAGTACATTTCCCCGACTAAAAGTCTACGTTGCAGTCTCCACTCAGAGAAAAAACTTTAGGGAGATGTAGACGCACTAGATGGCGCTAGTTTTCGAACACTGATGGTAGTACTATAGGTTCTATATACAAAGACGGAACTGGAATACGCATACGGAACCGCAAACATTGAATACACGCGAACTCTATTTTGCGAACACAATGATACGTTACTGCATACGGAACTGCAATACGCATACGGAAAGGTTGGTTAACTTTTAACTTTTACGTACATTAAATTTGACATTTTATCTGATGCAGAGAGAAATTATGAAAGAGAGAACAATCTTTCGTACGTCTGTCCCTCCCAAACCCATTTATTTAGTATAACTGAAATAACACCAGATGATTCCATTCTTCTTAATGATATTTCAATTCGTTGTATAAGAGTTTCTTCTCTTTTTATCATTTGTTTTCGGTATTCCATCCATTTTTGAATTTAAATATCAAAGTTACTGTACGTGCATTGTGCTCCGATTGAAATTGGTACGTACGACAAATTTGGTAGCTCTTCCGTACTCCGTTTCCGTAATACAGTTCCGTTTTTACATTGTGTTCAGCCAGTAAACCAGTTATGAACGTATTCAGAAGAAGATTTTTGTTTTGTTCTTTAATATTCTAACATTTTTAAAGTTCGAAGAGCGTCTTAACTGGAACATATTATTAACATGCTTAACATTTTTTTGCAAACTATGAGGAACAGAAGTCCATCTAAATCCACCAAGCTAATAAGCTGTAATATCATCTTTCTATCGACGGCCTTCTTTTAGCCGATTTTTCTTACTGTTCCAATCCAATCCAATCAGAAAAGCAGACTCCTGAAATTGGAGTCTGCTTCTCGGATTGGATTTGATTTCCCTGAATGCCTCCATTACTTTTTAAACATCTTGTTCATTGTGAATGGTCCCTAATAGTGTCAAATAGTTTACAATTCGGTGTTTTTGAGAAGGTAAAAAAAATGTAAATATTTAATTCATCGCAAAACGCAAAGATGACCCAAAACCTAGGCGGTTGGATCCACAGCTTTACCGTTACCGATACCCTGACTCACAAACAAGGTTACACCATCTACAAGATTACCTCAATCGTTTGTATTTCAATGTTTTACTCCTCATACACCCTTTAATAGATTTTTCAATATGTCTAGGTTTTTCCTCGGTCAGTACCGGAAGCCCTTACTTGCATATCCGTATGGAAACGATTCCACGATGTAAAACGCTTATTCCGTGAAATATCACGTCGTCACAAAACAATGCACTTAAATGGTTCCGTACCTGAACCATCTGACCACAGTTACTTTAAACGATTCGATGTCAAAGTCATCCAAAATCGAAAAGAATACATTTTGGAGCTTCTTGATTTCGTAGCTCAACATCCAGCTCTTTATAAGTCTCATGCATTTATGCATTTCTTTGACGATGGTCATTCCAGCTTTGAGGCCTCTCAGCTTCATACAGATCTCAGTTCTAAGGGGAATATAGAAGCGATTTGTGATAAGATTGACATTCGATATGACGACAGTCTGAGCTTACTCGACCCCAAAAAAGATCAAACGCTTGTTCAATCTTTTGAAAATAAATTCGTTAAGTCTCAAATGGAATCGACGACAATGGAGGAAGTAGCCAAAGAAAATTCACCAAATAAAATAAAAGAAAGTGTCCGGGATTTTTCTAAGATACTGACTCCAATGGTTTCATTCGAGGGCGAAGATAATGATTATATATACGAAGCAGCCCTGGAATTCAGTCGAGCTGTGCAAGCTGAGGTTAATATGGAATATGCAGAAGCCTACAAAGGGTACAAGAACGGAGTTGATGTACTCCTTTCTGGAGCTAAGGGTAAGAATCCTTAAGTCATGTTGATATTCGTCAATTTTATATTTTACGCGTAGATGATTGTAATAATGAACGCAAATTCATTGCAAAGACCAAAGTAAAGAAATATATGGCCAGAGCTGATGACATTTTTGAGAAATTCTTGCAGAATCAAGAGGAGGATAACAAAGTAAGTTCAAAATTTTATCAACTTAGCTTGTTTTTTTCACAACTTTTCATGATTGTATCTTCTCTTCTTCTCCGGTATCGTTCTCCCTCGCATACGGGGCTAACAATTCTACATACGACTTTCTTCTCGAAAGCAGTTAAGAAATCCATTTAAGTTTTGCATCCAAAGTCATTCCAAGGTATTTGGCAGTGTTGTAAGGTACTGATATACTCTATAAAAATTGGAACATTGCTTATGTTTTTGTTTGTAAAGTTTATATGCGTCGATTTTGTGCAGTTTAATTTGATGCCCCATTTTTGCGTCCAATCACTAGCTTTATGGACTGCATTTTGCATTTTTTGTGTAGCCTTCTTAACGGATTTATTTGGAACCAATATTGCAGAACCATTAGGGGTTTTATATAACAGATACAGAGTTGGTCCTGGGATGTGTACTGTGGTCCTTGGACAATTCCTTGTGGTACCGGCATAAATTTTCTTTAGTACTGAGTAATTTTGGCCGTGCCGTACTCTAAAGAGTACGTTCGTAACGTAGAATTACAGTATTTCGTATTACTGCCTGGGAAGGTCCCTATGCAGTTTGCACTCACGTCCCAAGTGCCAAACCTTGTCAAAGGCTTGAGCAACATCTAAGAATAGAGCCGAACATACTTGTTTTTCTTCAAGTGCTTTTTTCACAACATCCGTAATTCGATGCACTTGGTCTATCGTGGAATGTTAATTTCTAAATCCAAATTGATGGCTCGAAATTAGTCTTCTTTCTTCTATTATTTTACTAAGACTTTCCAGGAGCAGTTTTTCCAAAGCTTTTGCCATGATTGGTATAAGCGATATTTGTCTGTAAGATGTTACTTCTGTTGGTAGTTTTGTTTCGGGTTTCCGATCCATTTACCATATTGAGGTTTTATTGGCGGGTCTTGTCTGGCGACTTTTTAAGCGCTTCACTGCTTTCCATAAGGAATATTCGGTAGAAGCATCCGTAGGCTTTTCAGGAATTTACTAAGTGAATCATTTTTTAAGTCACAGATTTTTTTTAGTTGGTTGTTAAGACGGTTAAAAACTGCCTTATCATTAGGAAATCTCATAGCTTGCTCATAGCGCTCTTCTTTTTTCCAATATCAGCTCCCTTGTTTCGACAGGATATTTTATTTCCTTTTCGAGTTCGAGTAGAAAAGGAGTACTTTCTTCTGCAGGCTGTTGCACATCAGTAATAAATTGTTCTACTTTATGATCAATTTGTTTAATTGTTTTCATAGGGGATTGTATAAAACTTTCAAGTTTATCTATGAATTTGGTTCCAGTTTGTACTCTTATTCACGAGCTTAGGATTACTTTTTTACTTGCGATTATAGGGACTATATAAAGCGGGGCATCCACAGGCAAAATTGCGCAAAACTATGCTTGCGCGCGCAAAACTGTCTGTAGATGTCGAAGCCTGTAAGCTTGCGCAGGCATGCCTGCGTGAATTTAAAAAAAATTAAACTTCGCAGGCATGAATGTAAGTATCATCAGCATGTCTTTGGATTTCATTGAATAAGCAAATTATTTAAAGTTTTTTAGTATTTCGTTGAGCGAAGGAAAAAAATTCGCAGACAAATTAAAGAAAATTCACCCATCTGTAGATTGTGCTGGAGTTGTCAACAAAATTATTAGCCTTCGTGTTAATTACCTGCACCATGACACGAGGAGTTAACACCGTAGACTTTGAAAATGAAAGGGGCAAGGCTTCGATAATAAAAACAGATTATCAATGCAGTTTGTTTTTTTTTATTATTATTATTTAAAAACGTTAGTTTGTGCTGTTGTGTTGCAATGGTACAGAACTATTATATACCTTCAGAATGAGTTTCGGATTTCTTTTGCTGAATTTAGGGAATTTAGTCCCAAAAGCTTTTAAAACATTAATAAATAAATAAATCATCATCATCGGCGCAACAACGGGATCCGGTCCGGGCTTCTTTCATCAAGTTCTTCCATACATCCCGATTGCTAGCCGACGCCATCCAATTGCGCATCCCAAGGCTTCGGGCGTCCAGGTCTACGCCATCATTACAAAGCAAGCAAGGTCTTCCACGTTGTCTTCTACCATACAAAGAACTGAAAAAGATATTACTAAAGCAATTACTTTACCTAATTTATTAGGAATTGATCGTACCATATGCAAATAAAAAATATCATTCAGGTTGAATATGGATAGGAGTTACTAATAGATTAGCTGGAATAAAATTATCTGGATCTCCTAATATATAAGGATTTATTAAAGTTAATATTGTTTATAATAGTTATAAAATAATAAATCCTCTAATATCTTTATAACTAAAGTAAGGATGAAAAGGGATTTTCGCTCTTTCAACGTCGCTTGTTGGCATAAACCAATGACTTAACGTAGTCCCAAAGAAAATAGTATAGAAGCTTTAAATCGCCAATCGACTGGCCCATTTCTTGAGATAACACGCTCATCAATAAATCTTATTTACTCTTCAATAAATCGATTGTAAGGTGTGCTGTGTGGCTTTGGGCACCATCCTGTTGAAACCACATGTCGTCCAAATCCATATCTTCCAATTTGGGTCAAAAATAATCCGTAATTATGGCACGATAACGCTGGTCATTCACAGTAAAGTGATCGTTACGTCGACGAAAAAATGTGGCCCAATAATGCCGCCGGCATGCAAACGGCACCAAACAGTTATTTTTTGTGGATGAAGTGGTGATTCATGCAGCAAATGTGGATTTTCACCCGACCAATAACGCATATTTTGCTTATTGACGAACCCATTGAGCAAAAAATGAGCTTCGTCACTGAAGATGATTTTGCGATGAAATTCATCATCTTGGCGCATTTTCCTCATAGCCCAAAATGAAAATGTCGAGTTTACTGAATAAATTGACAATGACAGTTCGATGATTAGTAAAAGGGTGCGTTCACAAAATCAAATCGAATGTTGTCAAGTCCCTATTGGAAAACCCGATACAAACGAAAAATCACAAAAATACCCCTTTTGGGGCTACATTTCACTACCGTACCGCCGAGGAAGAAAACGTATGGTATTCGTATAGAGCCCCAAATAAAGCCATTGCAACAGGAATTTTTGTTTGTCTGAATTATTTTCGATTTGGGTGAATTTTGTGTCTAGTGCTACTGGCCTATTACGGTATGACCCATCGTTTTGTCGTCAGTTAAAACAACCGCAATTGCAAGCTCACTCTTATTAAATATAATTAAAACCCACACAACTCTCGTTAAAATATATTTCTAAATGAAGAATGTACGAGCGTGACTGCTAGGGGATGTCGAAATTAATTTTAGAAAAACTTTGCGCAAACACAAAATTTGCGCATTCTTGCATGCCTGTCGATGTCCACCTTAATGCAAGTTTTGGATTCGTGAATATAAAAAAAATTGAGAAAACAATCAAACATGAAATTACAATCATAGTCTTCAAGCGATGAAAATAAACCTCCATCAAATGTTAGTGTTTTCTTTTTGAAGAAAGCCATAGATGCTATTAGTAAGGAATATGAAAGTATTACCCTGCTTCGCGATGGGAATATACTTATCCTTGCAAAAAAACAAAAAAGTTGCCGAAAAATTCCTAGTGCTCTCTAACCTAGCTAATGTATGCCCAATCTCCGTGAAATATTATGACCGTCTGAACTCAAGTAAAGGAATCGTATTTCTTTCCTTATTAATGTTCCGGAAAGTGAAATCGTATCTGAAATGTCCGCGCAAAGAGTAATTGAGGTCTTTAAGTTTACAAAAACTATTGAAGGAAAACCGCGCCCAACGGAACTCATGCTTTTCACTTTTGAATTATATCAAGCTCCGACCTCGGTCGAAATTGGATTTTACAAAGAAAGAATATATCCCGAATCCAATGCGCTATCGCAAATGTCAAATTCTTGGACACACCATCAAAAGGTGCACCAAAGAAGAAATGTGTTCTACTTGCAATCTTCAAGTTCATGAAAATGCGCCTACCAGATACACACGTGTTATGTGCAAATTGTCCCCCAAATGCAGAACCACATCCATCCTCCTCTACTAAATGCCCGAAATATATCAAAAACAAAGACATTCTAATAATTAAAACGCGTAACAAGTGTAGTATGGCTGAAGCGAGTCGCCTATATTATCATAACAATCCAACTGAATCAAACCTGAATAAAACCCCCTTCAATGAAAAAGCAGTAACTGGTACCAATCTCAACAGTCGACAAAACAATTACAAATAAAAATCTAACAAAAACTTTTCAATTTAACAAAAAACATAATTCAACAACAACCAATCACACTCTTTCTTCTACAAGAAGAAAAAGTTCGTGTATTCAAGTTTACCAAAATCACAAGGTTTTAAATATTCTGCAATGGAATATGAAAGGTCTTTTGAATGACTTTGACGAACTAAGTATTCTAATAAAGGACCATAAACCTGATATCATATCGTTACAAGAAACGCATTGCCCATTTAACTTTAATCCCATTATTCCTAAGAACTATGTTGGCTATTTCAAGAACCTACCAAGCAATACGACATGCAAACGAGGCATAGGTCTTTTGATTAAAAAAACATTGCACATACATTCCGACCGATAAACTCTGATATAATAAATATTGCAGTAGATATTGAGCTTCAAACCAAAATAACTTACATCGGGTTATATATCCACCCTCACCAAACTTTCTCTAAAAACAACCTTGACAATATCCATCACCAAACCAATTCTCTCGTTAACCTTGGAGGGGACATAAATGCTTGTAATACGCTTTGGGGGTCACCTCAAACGAACAATAGAGGACAAACTTTTGAAGATTTTCTACTTAGTGAAAATCTCACTCTTCTCAACGATGGTTCCCCAACAAATCTATCTACACACAACACATTAACCCATATTAACATAACTTGTTGTTCACCTAAATGGTGTCCTAAAACTTCCTGGAAAACCTTAAACGACCTTCACAATAGCGACCATTCCCTATTCTCTCATACACAAATTTAGGCATTATATCAACAAACCCTCCACAGATCCCTAATTTCAAAACCGACTTTGCAAATTGGGAATCATTTAGAAAAATTATAAATGAATATTTATCAGACAATTCTTCAACGTCGAACATCAATAAAGAAGTTGCCATAATTCAAAAGGCAATCAGAACTGCTGCTAACGCCTCAATACCTCAAACAACTTCATCAAACAACACCTTCTCAAAACCCAATGTTACATGGTGGAATCAAATGCTAAATTTAGACGAGAACTCAAAGCGAGCAAAACTTAAAGTTTTGCAAGCTTTACATCTAGCATAAATCCTGGGTCTTCCATTACCAAACTTTGGCAAAACATCCGTTGTCTTACCGGTAACCCCAACCCCTTAACGATAACATGTATCCAATTAACGGATTCATTTATCACAAATCCGGCACAAATATCTAATCTCTTTTCACAATCCTGGTCTAATTATTCAAATGACAACAATTCTCATACTACTTTTAAAAAGAGGAAAAACGAATTTCTCAACCTCTCCCCATATGTAACTACAGAAAATATTTTTGCACAACATATTGAAGCTTCCTTAAACAAAACTAAAGGCAACACCCCTGGTAGAGACAAAATAAACTACCCAATGCTAAAAAACTTACCATTTGATGTAAAATTGAGACTTATTTAACTATACAATAACATACTTAACACTGCTGTAATACCTCAAAATTGGAAAACTGACACATTTTTTCCCATACCGAAACCTAAGACAGATAGATAGAAAATTATGGAAAAAATCATTGCAAAACGATTAATGTGGTTCGCTGAAACAAGAAAACTATTATCTACTAACGAAGTTGCTTTTAAAGCTAACCAGGGATGTGTCGATGCGCATCTCCACTTAGATTACTACATTTCGCGAGCTCTGTCAGCAAAAAATCATGTTTCCGTGCTTTCGCTCGATTTCGAAAAAGCCTTTGACAGAATCGGTTTGCATATTGTACTTCAAAAATTAAAAACATGGGGTGTTGGCGAGAAGATGTTTAGCTACGTGAAGTCTTTTCTAACTAATTGAAAATTCGTTTCCAGAGCTAAAAATGTTTACTCGTCTACTCACTCCTTGCAAAATGGTATTCCCCAGGGATCGCCACTATCGGTAGTTCTATTTATTATCGCCTTCGACGATATTTCGACTATAATAAATAATCATAAACTTTTAGATAGTTGTATTTATGCAGATGACATTTATGTTTTAAGTAAAATCAGTGATTTAGATAAATGTAAGAACCTTTTTGATAATGCTGCTAATGACATTCTTGGTTGGTCGTTTGCTTCAGGAGCTAAACTTTTATTACAAAAATGTAAAATCCTACATGTCTCTAATTATACCTATTGTCCTGAAATTATCTTAAGTATAAGTAGTATACAAGTTGAAAATGTAATAGATAGAAAGAACATTGTTTAAATTTAAAAAAAAAGCCTAGTTGCGAGACTCAACATAATTAAATATTTATCTAGTCAGAAAAGCCATGTACATATTAATACTCTCATATATTACCAAAATGGTAGTATTAATAGCGAGTTTCATTCAAATTTCAAAGATTTGATCTGAAAATCAAGATTTGCTCTTTTCAATGAAACTTGTTTCATCATTTAATCCTACTATTGGTCATTCACTGACGAGCATACACAGTATTTGATATCACACACAAAAATACCAGGCATGTACAGTATATATATTTAAAATGCCATATTTGTATTTTATCACTTCAAAAACACCTTTATTTGTTATTTTGTATATTTAATGGATATTTGTTAATTTTTGGACTAAGCACGGGTTAGCACAAGTTCACAACAAACAACAAAAATAACAAAATATTTTCCATTTTACGTTTGACCGAAAGACTTTTTACATGTATGTGTGCATTCAGATCAAATCTGCCAACCCATCAGAGATCAAATCTTTCGTGTTGAGATTTGATCTAGATTTGCTCTTTTTCTTGCAATGAAACTCTCGAAATTGAAAAAGATCAAATCTTTTGACAGAAAGAGCAAATCTTTTCTTGAATGAAACTCGCTATAGTAAGATCGACTACGGAATCTATATGAACGGCAGTTCTCCAAAAACAACTCTAAGAATAATACAACCAACCTATCACCAAGCAGTTAGAAAGAGCATCAACGCATTTCCTACAACACCACTGAAAAATATTCTTGCGGAAGCAGGCCCAACAAATCATTTCGAATCTAGTCGTTAAATTATTCCATCTGCAATAAGCACAATTCTCGAAAAAGCTCGACAAATGGAAATACCTCCAAAAACTAAAAAAAAATCAACCATCATATCCTCCATGGAATATAAAATCTGATTCTTTTGTAATTAGCCTTCCTCACTACAGTAAATCAAATACAAGCAATGCACTATACATATCACTGTTTTTTAAGTATCTTATCAGAGCTCAAAACTAAAGGCCGAAAATTTATATTCACTGATGGATCCAAAACAAAAGATAACACATCGTTTGCAGTCACATTTGAAGATGGCCAAATCCTCAATATAGGCATCCTCCCGGAATATGCTTCTATATTCACTGCAGAAGCTTTTGCTATTCTACAAGCAACCAAATCGATTACGAATTCTAACGAAAAGTTTGTAATATGCTCTGATAGCATATCAGTCCTGAAAGCTGTTAAAAACCCAAACAACAATTCAGATCTTATTTCCGCAATAAGGAACAAGATAATAATGAAGTCGAAGAAAGTAAAACTGATGTGGACTCCAAGCCATGCTAATATACGTGGAAACGAAGAAGCTGATAAAGACGCAACTTCTACCGACAAAGCACCACTCTATAAACACCAAAAACACCTGAAAACGCAAATACTTAGCACCTTGAAAAGAAAACAGAAAATCGAATGGAGCCTTTACCACCACCATTACAAAAAGTTAACGAACATAAATCTCACCCTCAATACCCTACAAACGTATCAAAACAACAAATTTCTAACTACACCCGCTTAAGACTTGGTACCTCAGCAACTCATAAACACCTTCTAAACAAAAACAATCCACCGATATGCACCACCTGCAATACAACGATGAGTTTAACTCACCTCCTCGAAAACTGCCAGTCATCGAAACCTGTTCTTTCATCAATCTTCAAAAATATATCGATCTATGACGTATTAAATAACCCCACTAAACCCCACTAGCTCAAATATTGAAAATGTGAATAAATTCCTTACAACTCTTAACTTAATTGTATACAAAAAATTCAATAACAAGCAGAGCCAATAGTCTTCGCAGCTAGGCTCTCTCCTTTTTGTATTACTTTGTAATTTAAATTACCAGTTAATAAATTATAATAATAATAATAATAATAAACTTAGTGGCAAAAATGTCTGTCTGTCTGTCAACATGTGTAACATGGTGTGTCTTATTCTTTTGGCATTCCCCAGAGGGGAAATTGAAATTTTATTTAAAAAAAAATAAAATGAGATGCACTTCTCCAAGGCAAATTTTTACTCTTGGAGACTTTCGTCAGTTCCTCGCAAGAGGCAGAACCCCGGAAAAGAAGGTGGCTATGAGCTGGACTCGAACCTTGGCAGTCCGGCACACTAACCACTAAGCCACGGGGCACTACTGACCGTTTAGGAAGTTTATTTTTCCCCAAAACGGCTCTAAAGATTTTGATGATTTTTTTTTTTAATTTCTTTGTTGGTATTGCCTATCATTTTATCAAAACCAAATTTACGGGGAAAGTCTATTAACGGCATCTTTCATATAATTTTTTTTTAATTTTTGGCTTTCTCGGTAACGGCTCTTTGGATTTCTGTCAAATTTTATATTGAGAAGATATAGGTAGTCAAATTAATTCTGCATATCAAAATTTTGAATAACTTTTTTTTGTAATTAAAATTAATTTTCGATCTTTTTTTTAATCAATATTTTTAAAACTAATCAAAAAAAAATATTTTAAAATTGATAATCACGTGTATATGAATAAACAATCAAAAAGTGCATACCAAAATTAAAAAAACTAAAAATAAAAACAGGATTTTACTAAAGCCCGTCCTACAATTTTCAAAATATTTTTTTCATAAATTCATTATTATACAAGACGTGTGATGGCTTATTCCATTTTTAATAAAAACCGTTAAGTGTTGTGGTTTTGACACTTTTTTTAAGTTCAGATAGTGTTAATTTTCTACGTTAATGTTACTTATTTCTTAAATTTTTTTCGACGATGTGACCGAACATATGAGCAGGTACGTGCGATCCAGTCGTGCAATTTATTCTATTATTTCTGCTTCACTCAGTGATACAATTACTGGAATATGATCTGACGAAAAATCGTAATTACTTTCGACACTTGTATTTTTTTTTTTTTTTTATAATTAACGCGCGCACAAGGGACTATTTATTTCCCTTTTAATGTAACACACTGCGCGGGCATTAGGAAGATAGGGAGGGGAGAGATAGGAGGTGTCGATTAACATTGATTTTGAATGTTTGCAAATTGAAATGGCAAGGGAAAATTTCGCTGGGTAAACCATTGCAAAGTCGTGTTGTACGGCTAAAAAAAGAATCCCTATATTTTGTACGGCTAAAAAAAGAATCCCTATATTTCACGGTACGTCCGAAATTGGGCTCAAGGGTGAACTGATGGGCATTCCTAGCAAGACGAGTATTACGGGCGAAACTTTTAAAGGGAGGAATGCAGCTGGCTACCTCGAGTGAACATTTTTTATAAAAGAAACGATAAAATAAGGAAAGACATGAAACATTGTATGATTACGTTTAATACCTTTAACTACGATTCTGGTATTTTGTTATTATCAGATGGCCAATGTGTTGGCGAACCAGGAGTGAATGTGAATTGTAAATGTATTTGCATTTTGAATTTTCTTGTTTTGTCTGAGGAATAGCAAAGATAGAATTATTTCCTAGAATACGTCTTAAGTTCCATAGAATTTAGATCTAGAAAATCTCAATATTCTCAAAAGCATACATTTTGTATTTTCCAAACAAAATACATTTATACTTTAGAAATTCTTGCATTACTTATTGTTTTTTACAGACTAACTTTCAACTATCCATTGACATGACTGATAATCCTGATGCAAATTCCACTTCCTTGTATCTCGAACGTCCATGGAATCATTTAGCAAAGTATAAAGTTCTTCGAATTATCGACACCGTTATGCTGGTGCAAAACGTCACAGATAAAACAGTGTTTATAATGAAGGGCATTGAAAAACCCTCAACCAATTCACCCGCCCAAACAGTGTTTTTACCTCAGGGTGTTCCTTACATGGTCAATTTAATGGCATTCTTTCAATCGGAACAAAAGATATTTTTTCTCCTTCAACAAGCTAAGGGTGGCAAACTTTTTGACTACGTTCAATCGTATACACCAACATGTGCCAAGACAGTTTCACTAAATGAAATATTTTCCGAAGTCGACCCGGAGAAACATCGCAAATTCAGTTCAGATGAGAATTTGGCCAAATCTAATACACATGACTCTGGCTTTGCTGATACACCAGACATTCCAACAGAGAATATGGATTTTGCTGAGATCGTTATGTGTTCCCAGAAACTTATCGATTCTGTTTCAAACACCCTTAAGGAGGATCAAAAAAAGAAAGAAGATCTACTAAATATTGTAACAGTGGATCCTTTGCCAATAAGTCCATCCAAGTTTCCAAAATCACCAAAGAAAAAGCTGAGTCTTCCTGAAGCCAGTGTTAAGCAATGGGCAAGAGAATTGATAACAGCTGTCAATGTATTGCATTCCAAGGGAGTAATCTTAGGGTGAGTTTTCTCTTTTTAATTAGCTTTCGATTTTTGTGAAAGATTTGAATTTGTGTCGTTTTAAGGGATCTCCATGGAGACAACCTACTTTTAGGTTCCAAAGGTCAGTTGCTGCTGTCTTACTTCTATCAAAACGAAGGAATATCCGATGGCGTCCAAAAGGTATGCAGTCACAAGGCTTTATATCAGCATTATGTTGCCCCCGAACGACCATTGACAGCAAAGTCAGACTGGTGGAGTTGTGGAGTGGCATTATTTCAATTGTTATTGGGTGTGGTGAGTATAAAGTGCATGCATTTTTTTCTAATTCCCCACCGTTTTTCTATGATTCCCTCCTTTTTTAGTCTTTTAAGCAGTGTCATCCGGGCCGCATGGACCTCTATACTTTAATACAGTACCCTCATGTCGAATTATCAGAGGAGGGGCTTGAGCTCCTCGAGGGACTCTTACAAGTAACACCTGCGTCAAGGTTCGATTTTGAACAAATACGTTCGCATTCATTTTTCAAAGGTACCAACTGGGAAGAGTTGGTTCAAAACGGAGCCAGTTCTATTTAAAAGTATTTGCAGACTGCTGTTATATTTATGTATACATATGTATATTATTTGTATTTAATTAATAACTATTATGACATGTGAGTGATGTACATTGTTTAATTTCAACAATCAAATGCACTCGTCGGTTTTTACTTGCGATTTATAGGGACTATAAGGCAAGTTATGCATTCGTAAAAAAAAAATTCTAACAATCAGACATGACATTACGAAGATAGAGAAACATAATTTGAGTTACTGGCAAAATTCTGTCTGTTTATCTGTCCGTCTGTACGGATGTACATATATTGAACTACAGCCTAAACGGTTTGGCCAATCATCTTCAAATTTGGAACGTAAGGTTATTTTGACATTCTACAGAGGGTTTTTTTTTTTATTTTTTTAGCTCAAATATTAACGGTACCTGTCAGTGTCGATCTAAAGCTCACGGGGGTGGTCGCTTTTGGCAATGGTATAGAGTCCATGCCTCGGCGCCATAAGCAGGAGTGGGATGATAAGGGTCCTATACAGTCTCCTTTGTCTTTCGAGAGAGGGCTTTGCTACTCAATTGCCTTCCCAGCCCATAGAAACAGTGATTGGCAAGAGTAATTCTTTGCTTTATTTCTGACGAGATGTTGTTGTCAGATGTTATAGCGGATCCGAGGTAAACAAAGTCCCTAACTACCTCAAAGTTTTACCTGTCTAGTGTGTTTCGTCCAAACCGCTGGTGTTGTGTCCCTTTTTGTGGATAGCAGGTACATCGTTTTGGCCTCATTGACTGCTAGTCCCATCTTAGCCGCTTCAGCTTCAATGTTAGCAAACGCTCCAGTGATAGCTCGCCGAGTTCTGCCAATGATGTCAATGTCGTCAGCGTATGCTAGCAATTGAAAAAAATTGTCCCGCTACAATTGCGAGTTTCTTATGTTTCCAAGTATTAAGTTGAAGAAAAAAAAATGTTGACGTCAAAAGCTTCTGTGAGTTCAGTACCAACCTTGACGGAGCATCGAGAGTTCTCCATCGTCATCCTGCACAGTCGGACGAGTTTTGTGGGGATGCCAAAACCTGACATGGCTCCGTATAGCTCGTCTCTATAAATGCTATAGTATGCGGCCTTAAAATCAATAAAGAGGTGGTGGTGGTGGGTATCGATTTAGAATTCTAGGGTAGTTTCCAGGATCTGCCGTAGGGTGAACATTTGATCGATTGTGGACTTTCCTGGTCTGTACAAACTGATAGGGGCCAATCAGGTTGCTGACGAAAGGTTTCAGGCGTTCACATAGTACGGCAGAGGATCTTGTAGGCGATATTCAGAAGAATTATTCCTCTATATTTGGCGCAGTTTAGACGGTCCCCTTTCTTGTGGATCGGGTAAACGATGCTGAGGTTCCATTCATCAGGCATAATTTCTTTTGACCAAACTTTAGAGATGAGTTAGTGTAAGCACTCCAATAGGTCATCTCCGGCCGCTTTAAAAAGTACCTGCCGAACTTTTCCTTCGGGTCCAACAGCTTTGTTGTTTTTTAGTTTAGATATTGCTATCCTCACTTCATTTTGGTCTGGTGGCCGGAAGTTTTGTTCTGCCTGACAGCGGGATTTTCGTCTTCATCGCCGTTTAACAGTCTGCAGAAATGGTTCTTCTGTGTACTCAGCACCGACTGTGACTCTACTACGAGGTTTTCATGCCTATCTCTACAGGCTTCTGTTCGGTTTTTTTTCCTTGGCACGTTCTTTTTACCTGTTGGTAAAACTTCCGGACGTTGTTCCTGGAGTAGCATCTCTCAATATCTTCGATCACGCGCTTCTCATGCTCTCTCTTTTTTTGGAGAAGCCGGTGTTCTTCCCGTCTTTTCTGCTCGTAAAGCTCGCGAGCGCTCTCGCCTTTCTTTGCATACCTCAATATACGTGTTCGTAAATTTTGGTTATACCTCCAAGCCAAATATTTGCTGTCGGCTCTCGATCTTTAAATATCTTCAACTATCATCAAATGGCCACTACGAGCATCATTTAAGTAGCTCAAGCGATGAAGCTTTTATTACTAAAACAAAGACATAACCAACGTTCTAATTTTTTTTAATTTAAATACGTTCCTTTATCAATACAAAACACAAAAAAAATACCATGTTTAGACCGATCACCGGTTTTGACAGTTAATACAAAATAAAATACAGTTGCATAGTCTTAATAAATATAGGTACTCATAAATATAGGTACTCAACACACAAATACTCCTTATTTTTCAAAGAAGCTTCATTAACCAAAAGCAAGTTAACTTAGATGATAATTGAACCACTAGTTGTCTAATCCTGTTAGAAACTATAAATGAACACAAACCGAACATAATCCAACCGTACACCGGGAGGCGGGCAATCACTTTCGTCCTGTTATACTACAATTTAGATGGCAACCGTTCCAAAGTATCTTGGTAGAGTTTTGTAAATGGCAAGAGCTCGCAATAGCTTAAGAGAATCGATTTTAATTGCTGTAGATTTTCTGGAATTGTGCGAAAAGTTGTAGCATCTTTGGTGCGTTCAAGACATCCCCCTTGGACAAATGACTGTAAGGCTATATTTAAATTGTCCAAAGCCAAACAATAAGGATGTACGAATTTGTGACTTTTCTCCAAAAGAAGTTCTTCCACTCGTTTTTGGGTTTGTAACATAATTTCTTTGGCTGTGAACTCGTCAAGAAGAAGCTGAAAGGTACAAAAAGTGATTCTTAATTGGATTTAAAATTTAAACAAACAACAACATTTAACTCAAATAAAAAAAATTAAAGAGCAATTGCAAAAAAACACCAGGATTAATGTTCTTAATTTTAATTAGTTAGCTACTTGGTAATGAAAACAACAAGGTAGCAATTAATTTTTAGTTTAATGTAAATTCGAAACTTAAGAACACTATTTCGAATTCTGTTAAGACTAGTTCCAACAATAACGAAAGGTGTTTGTAAAATTCGAAGAACAGGGCAAAGAAAATTTTAGCAGAAACACGGATTCACAGATGACGAACACTGCAAACGAAATAAGAACAACAAACTTTGAATCCGTCATCTAAGATTCACGAAATTAAGATGAAAGCTTGCGAATAATACTATGGAACGCCTCATGAGAATAAACATAAATGAAAAAAATCGCCAACATAAACCTTATATGCCCCACGAAGGAAAAAGAAGACGACACCAAGAGCTCGTATAACATGAACAGTATCCCACACCTATGACATTAAAATTTCCTTGGCGACTTTAACGCCAAGCTAGGGAGAGAGGGTATCTTTGGTGGTACAGTCGGAAAACACAGAGTGAACCAACCATCTCCGATTACGGATTCACGCTAATTGACTTTGCCGTGGGGCGAAATACTGTAACGCAGTTCCCACGCCTCAATATTCGTTCATGGAGATCTACTTATCAATCAACCGTCAACCAGAATGACAACATTGCGATCTACGCAAGCCACTGGTCCAGTATCATTAATGATTGATTTGGACCACTACCTCGTTGTAGTCAAGTTACGGATGCGAATATCCCTACCAACGGGAATCAGAAAGAAAAGAATATATATTTTATATTAAGGTCATAAGAAGCGCTCGATTGAGGAAATGGAGAGCTGTTAGGCTAGGCGCGCATTAGGTGGCAAGAACTCAGCGGCCAGTTATTGTATGCGCATGGCCGCTGGCCGCCTAGAGTGTGCACTTGTATCTAACGTAGAAGACCTCATTGGCCGCTGCGGCCTGGTAGCACGAACTCGCGGCCTAGTCTTACTACAGGAATGAAGTTCGATAGTTTTTCGAAAAGGTAAAAAGAAAATGTCAAAGCTACAGAGCTCGAACTGAAGCTTGCCAAGGCGATCAAGGGAACATCGTAGAAGAATCTCAGTCGTTCCTGAGAATATGGAAAAACTATTTCTGCAGACTGTATAACGGCGAGGATCAGCCAGAATGAACCATTCTAAATGTGCGAAGTAGTATAACAAATTTGCCACCGCCTTTCCCCTCAGCATCGCCTACATGATCTTTTCGACCGTACTGTGGGCGCGCCTAAAGCCTTTCGTCAACAACCTGATAGTTTCCGTTTTAGTCCAGAAAAGTCCATCATCAATCAAATATTTATATTACTGCAGATCTTGGCAAAAACGCAAATACTTCAAATACCTTCAACTTCTTCAACTTTTTTAATTTAATTTAATTTTGGTGGGGGCAAAACCCCCATTCATTAGGCTTAATACAACCTTTTTCTTAATCTAACTTAAGAACTAAGAAACTTATGAGCTAACTGGTTGGGAGGTTTAGGAGACGAAGCTTTAGGCAGGGGGTACTGATATTGAAGTCAAAACAAGTAGTGTTTGAATTGACACTCCTCAGCATTCGGAAGATGAGTTCACTGGAGCTATAAGAGGTTAGATGGTTGGGAAGATATGAGAAGCGAGGATTACGTATGTTACGAGGGTTAGTGTTGAGAAAGATGGAATCGTTTAGGGCTGTACAGTCAACGGTACCTATAAATATTCGATGAATGAAGCGAATGTCAAATATTCCTCTTCGATCTTTCAGCGAATTCAAGTTGACAAGTTTGAGTCGGTCTCGATATGGAGGTAATATTAATGGATTACTCCAATTAATATATCGAAGAGCAAATCAGAGGAAACGGCGTTGTATGCTCTTAATTCTGGCAATATGCACTTGTTTTTAAGGGCGACCAGACTTGACAAGCATATTCAAGAAGCGGACGAACAAATGATATGTAGAGATCGGGTAACGTAGTGGTCTGAAAATTCATTGGATCATTGTTTCACGAAATGCTGAATTTTCTTTCAGAGTAATATCATCGATATGTTTGAGAAAATTCAGGTCGCAAATAATGCCAAGGTCACGGATCAACTGAGACGGGAAAATGGTTTGACTGTGGAAAAGATAGAGACGAGCAGGAGATTTGATGCGTTTTTTGTAAGGTTATTGATTGGCATTTTGAAATATTAAGCTCCAAGCAGTTTATGCAGCACCAATTATCTAGATTTTGTTGGAAATGGGAAGAGTCTTCATTTGAAGAAATGCTCTTGTAAAGCTTGGTATCATCTGCGCACAATGAGATGCAGGAATGTTTGACGACCTTTTCAATGTCGTTAATGCTAAGAATGAAAAGGATGGGGCCTAAATGGCTGCCTTGGGGAACATCGGATGTAGCTAAAAACCGGCTTGATAAGATGGATCTGAACCAAACACTATAAGAACGGCTTTGTAAATAAGAAGAAATCCAACTCAACAAAATAGGTTCCAAGCCAAGGGCGGATAGTTTAAAAAGAATAAGTTTGTCGGAGATTTTATCGAAAGCTTTACTGAAATCAGTTAAAATAACATCGACCTTCTCTCCAATGCTGAGAGGGAAAATGACACAAAGTCAACAAAGTTTTTTGTTGTAGACCTGCCTTTGAAAAAGCCATGCTGTCTAGGGGATATGAGGGATTTGCAATAAAAACCTAAATGTTCATACAAAATACAAAATGGGACGATAGTTTTTGACGTCGGACTTTGAACCTTCTTACTTTAAAGAATAGTGTAGAACTCCTACGCTAATACCAGGGGAACAAGCTTTCAAAAAGCCGTCAAATTAATCGCTATTGATCAAATCAGAAGAACACAGCGTGATGTCAGCATTGAGACGGAAGCAGCAAAGATGGGTTTAGGAAGGGCAATACCAAAGACATATATATGCTGTCATCAAGAAGGCACACCCAAATAAGTAAAAGTCCAACGTATTATATAGCTGGGTCATGTAGAGCATATGGTCACCAATGGTACAGCCCGAAGAATCCTTGATTTCAAACCGGGGGACGGGGTAGTAGAGGAAGACCAAGATTCAGCCGACGCATGCAAGTGGTAGAGGACCTCGAACAACTTCACGTGCAAAACTGGAGGCTGCTAGCTAGGGACCGATCTATTTGTTTGAGGCACAGATCCAACCCGCACCGTAACCAACTAATGTAAGATAAGTTAAAGAGCAGTTTGAAAATACTTCAATACATTTGGGACCCCTTGGAATTGGTATTTAAAATCTAATTGCGGCTTAACAGTTACATAATTTAAGACGTATACATCAATTTTCTTTTATTATATGCATACAAACTTACCTCAGTAATTGCTACCGCTAGTTGATAGTATATACAAAGGAATGGAGCTATTGAACTGAGGAGCATTTTAGATGTGTCGTTTAATGAAAATACTATTCCATTAAATACACCAAAACTACTCAAAACATCAAGAATGTGTGAAAACCCCTAAAAGATAAAATGTTAATTAACTTTGCTGTAAACTTTTTTTTAACTGACTTACATTTTCATTCGTCATCGAGTCGTCAACAAACTCATTGCAAAATATTTTACACAATTCATTAAACTTTTCTTCTAATTGATCTTTTATCAAAGCATTTTGATGTTCAATAGCATTTAATTTCATTGCAGCCAATACAACAAATGATGGCTTAGCCAGCCAAAACATACAGGGATTAATATACAGTTGAATGTGTAAGGCAGGAACTGCTATTGTCATGGTGTGCTTTGATAACAAATGACCTTTGAGTTTCCTCACATCAATAGTTTTCATATCCGTACCAACCGATGGGGTAAATTTTAAATTGGCTTTATCGAATGTCACGACATTGGAATGAATTTCAACAGTCTTGATTATTTCTGGCTTTATGCAATTATTGTTTGTTGCTACTTGTGCTCCCAATTTTTCAAATAATTTTATCAGTACTGGAATATCTCTTGCCAGCTCATCGATGTTTAAAGGTCGCTGGGAATTCGAGCTATATGAAAACAATAGAGCTATCATATTGAATGTCGATATAACAACTCTTCTCTGCTGTTGGTAGACAACCTAGAAATATTTTCCATAAGTTATGATTTCGCCTTTCATTGTTAAACTCACCTCATTGGCCAACTTTTTGACCATTAGGACTTCGTCTCTATTGAGTTTTTGCAAATACGCCGGTGTACCTGACCTAGTTATTCGATCAGTTGTTGCCCCAAAGAATTCTTTTACCGAAATTGGATTACCAAAATCCATATACATTCGCCCGAAACGCTCTTCGACTATTTTAAGCGCTTTAAAGAAGCCTTTTGTTGTTTCTTTTGGTTTAGGCACTCCCAATAGCTCGTACACAAATAGTTGTTCTTCTAATACTCGCTCATAAGAGACACTGACGGGAATTATTGTTATATCAGACACATCACCGGTGAAAAATGGCATTAAGGCCATTGACAGAAGACCGACCTTAGGAACGAGAGCTTTAAAATTTCTACTTCGTGTTCCTTCGATGAAGAACTCTGTGCCGATGTGATAAGAGGCAACTAGGGCATACATGTACTCACGAAAAACATCCCAATATAGTTCATCGCCGGAGAACGAACGGCGCATAAAGAAAGCACCGGTCTTGCGAAGCATTTTGCCTATACCGAACATTGCATGAAAATCTGAAAAGAAATTTAAGAAAAATAGGTAAGGTTAGTCTTAAGCCATTCCTGATGATAGATCGTACTCGATTTATTTTCGAAATACAGTTATTTGTAGAAGATAGCACCTTAATGGCCTGTGATAAAAGCCTCGATAGCAATAATCAAGTGGAATTCTCAAATTTATAAATCAACGAGGTATTTTGCCCTCGCGCAATGTATGTTCCAGTTGTTGGAGCGAATCTGTTTTCCGTACGAAAGCTTAACGAAAATCGTTTTTCAGTGGATTTCATAGAATATATTTTTGAAACCAAGCACGGAAAGAAGCAGATCGCAACTACAGACCTTTGTAAATTGCGGTTGCAGACCTGTTTTCCACATTTCTGGAAGAAGGTGTCAAGCTTTTTGACTGCGGCGTTAAGTTGAACACAAAAGTCGGACCTACCTTAATTGAAATGGCTCCATATATTTCGCTGGGTGGGAGTCTTCAGAATATGTTTTGGACAGAAGCAGTGACAGCGGCAAACTATATGCAGAACAGACATCCGATAAAATCCACTCCTTATGAAGGATGGAACGGTTCAAAACCAAACATTGAACATTTTCGACTCTTTGGTTCAAAATGCTTTGTTCATCTTCCTTATGCAAAGAAAGAAAGATCTGACTGCGACTAAAATGATTTTTGTTGGATATAATGACCACTCCAAAGCTTATCGTTGTTATAACCCATTTAATAAGCAAGTTATAGTGAGCCGGGATGTTCAATTTACAGACTGCTTTCGTGTGAAGATAACTAAAGCCCCTAGTAAATTAATACATTCCAAGGAGCAAAAACGAAAAGAAGCCCCGACCCAGTGCCAGCGCAATAATTTGATATCAAACAAATCATGCCGAGAAAAAATAAAAACAAGAGAATTAAAGAAGAAGAAAACCTGCCTCGCGGCCTAGGGATTTTTACAAAAACTTAGTAGTGATACAAATACCATCTATTTTTTTTTTTTTTTTTTTTTTTTTTAATTCATTTTTATTTTAATTCAACTTATAACTAACTTATTGCTAGACAAAAATCTTTAAAAAAAAACTATCTTAACTATTTGCTTAGCTAACTTACTGGCCCTATGCAGGCGCTCTAAATTATTTATTATTTATCTTAAACTAATGCCTTTCGGCCTGCTTTCAATTATTGATTTAAAAAAAAAATAGATTATTTAAACCAAGAAAATTAGGTAAAAAAACTTGGTGTACGAATACCATCTATTGTTGTCATCTATTGTTGGGAAAAATAATTTGATGGCACAAAACGGGCGGCATTCGTACAGTAGATAAGATGTTTGCTTCTCATCCGGAGGTCGTCAGTTCGATACTCAGGTTGAGAAGAAATTTAACTCCTAGTGCAAACTAGAGCCATCCGTGAATTTTAAGTGAGAAAATAGTCATCTTATTCTCGATCTACTGCACCGAAAAAAAAATCTTTCCTAATTTTCCATTTCTTCTAACTAGTGTCGTGCAACGCCTTGTTGCAGTCAAAAAGGCAATGTGCCTTACAGACCATAGTTAAAAAAAAAACTTCGACGCTTTCCTTAATGGTAAGCTAAAGCAAACTATTTTCTTGAAACACCCACTAGGTTTCCAACAAGAAGGTAAAGAAAATTTAGTGTGTTTACTAAAGAAGAGCCTTTACGGACTGAAACAAGCAGCAAGGTATAATGCAATACATTCTATGTTGATTAGTTCTTTTAACCAAATTAAAGATAATTAAGAGAGAATTGATCAAGTATATGAATTTAAGTTATTAAAAATTAAATTGGGATTGTTTCGATCCGTTGTTTATGAAAGCGATTAAAAACAATTAATCCATATTTTTAAATGCTCCCGACGTTTTGTTGGCTATTTTCCAACTTTTTCAGGAAAATTTTATTATAGGTTCATAAATGTTTCTTTGCCTCTGAAATGTTTTTTAAATGTTTATTTAGGTCTGGACGCTTCGCGAACTATTTCTGAAATGTTTATGAGAAGTTTCTCTGTCTCCCTTCCCGAATCTTTCTTTACTTTTCAAGCATTTTAGTCTATAGTTAACAGGTTTTTTTGTTTTTATTTTGTTCATGATGATAAAACACGACGGTATGATTGCTACTTCTTTACAATATAATCTTGAAAAAAACTTGAAAAACACTTGTTCCTATCACGTTATAAAATTAGTTACATTTTTTTTCGAAATCATTTAAAAATCCTCCCAACCGGACTTTAAAAGGTCTCACGCAAAATTGAAACTCATTTTTTGTATATTACAATCCATCTTGAAGTACAAAAGTGGATACATAAAATGGGAAAGAAATAAACATTTCGGAAATGTTTCAGAAACACTTCTGATGGTGTGTCTACATCAAGAAAGCTTTGTTAAACAAACATTTCAGAAATGTTTCTGAAAGAAGTTTATTTATTTCCCATTTCATGTATCCACTTTTGTACTTCAAGATGGATTGTAATATACAAAAAATGAGTTTCAATTTTGTGTGAGACCTTTTAAAGTCCGGTTGGGAGGATTTTTAGATGATTTCGAAAAAAAAATGTAACTAATTTTATAACGTGATAGCAACAAGTGTTTTTCGTTAAGTTTGAAGGAACTTACAGCTCTTTTGTCCTTTATCTTCGCTAACTTACCACCCACGGCACCTTTTAAACATTTCTTGTTGAATTGAGAGAGAAGGCATGTTCAGTGTTTAAAACTTTGAAAAATGACGCTCGAACAAAACTTTGTTTTCAATTTTTGACAATTTGTTAGCATCGATTGTTTTGTTGTGAAGTTTACGTTCCCATTTGAATTTATTTCATAGAAAGTTTGGAATGATTTTTCAAATTTCTTCCCATAGGTAATTAAAATTGCATGATTCAAATAATGCCGCTTATGCATAGCTACACAATAAATATAAAAAATATAGAAACTATGAATGTTTTTTATATAAATAGGTACAACGAAAGGTCCACAATCATGTATATTTACAACTAAAGTTTTGAATGTTATAAGCTTTTTAAAGAAATCAATACAAAATAGAGCGGGTGCCTGCTTAAACAATATACATATATTAATTTTTTTTGTTTGGTAATGTATTAGTTATTTAGCACCTAAGGCAAGAAGGTGAATGTCATGTTACTTGTTTCTTTAAGGTTTAAGGTCTTATTCAGTCTCTTTTGTTTTTCGAAAGAAGGCTTTGCTATTCAATTGCCTTCCTAGCCCATAGAAACAGTGATTGACAAGAGTGATTCTTCGCTTTATTTCTGACGAGATGTTGTTGTCAGATGTTGTCAGATGGCGTTCACATAATAAGCCAGAGAGGATATTGTAGGCGATATTCAGAAGACTTATTCCTCTATAGTTGGCACAGTTTAGAGGGTCTCCTTTCTTGTGGATCGAGCAAACTATGCTGAGGTTCCATTCATCAGGCATACTTTCTTCTGACCAAACTTTAGAGATGAGTAGGTGTATGCACTCCACCAGGTCATCTCCGGCCGCTTTAAAAAGTTCGGCGGGTAGTCCGTCGGGTCCAGCAGCTTTGTTGTTTTTTAGTTTAGATATTGCTATCCTTACTTCATTTTGGTCAGGTGGACGGAAGTTTTGTCTGTCATCATCCATGTTGAATGGTTCATTCTGCCTGACAGCGGGATTTTGGTCTTCATCGCCATTTAACAGTCTGCAGAAATAGTCCTTTCATGTACTCAGCACCGACTGTGACTCTACTACGAGGTTTCCATTCTTATCTCTACAGGCTTCTGTGCGGGTTTTTTTTCCTTGGCACGTTCTTTTTACCTGTTGGTAAAATTTCTGCACGTTGTTCCTGGAGTAGCATCTCTCAATATCTTCGATCGTGTGCTTCTCATGCTCTCTTTTTCTTTGGAGAAGCCGGTGTTCTTCCCGTCTTTTCTGCTCATTAAGCTCGCGAGGAGCTCTTGTCCTTTGCAGCGCCGTTTTATATGGCTCTTGTTTGGTTGCGTGGATCTACCTGCATTTGTTATTGAACCAGAGGTTTTGTGGTGGTGGTCTGGTGACACCTAACACATCAATTGCGGCATCTCTGATAGCTTGTTGGCAGCGTTGCCACTGGTCTTCGGCAGCAATGGATTTGTTAAGAGGTTACGGGATATTCGATTGGCAATATTGCGATTGCAGTTTTCCGACGTCATACTTTCTCACAGTATTATTCCGATGTTGTGCCGTTCGGGTTATTCGCATTCTTAAGCTAGATCAGAAGGAGAAACAATTCTTGCATCGATGCAGAAAATAAAAGATAGCTTTTAATCCAACGAACAAGAGTATCGTCGATTCCAAAATCAAAATGCATGATAAGGGTTTGATACAAAAAAAAGGTATTTAATAGACCTTGAAACATCAAGCGCAATAATCTTACATTTGCCAAAGCGATTTTCTAATAGAAATATGAATAATTCTAATTTCTCTTTTCATTGTTGCTGTTTGTTCAGAAGTTGTTGTTGTTGTTCTTCTTCTTCTTAGTTTCCGGAAACTGCTGCAGGCAGCAACACTTTAAGTCCTCCTGGAGCATAGGGCGGCAAAGTTGTTATACCCAATAAATAACTTAATATCTTTTATAAAGAACATTCTTCTCCAATTATTGTCGAAATAGTAAGTTGTTGACGACAACACCTCAAACGCAAGAGAAAACATATACACTTAATTTTTTTTCCTTCCTCTTCGACTAAATTCTAATTGTCA
The DNA here is from genome assembly GCA_963971375.1 of Platycheirus rosarum. Taxonomy (NCBI): domain Eukaryota; kingdom Metazoa; phylum Arthropoda; class Insecta; order Diptera; family Syrphidae; genus Platycheirus; species Platycheirus rosarum. The sequence goes on along the minus strand of OZ020509.1, from coordinate 49,751,583 downwards.
GATGTTTTTTTTTTTGTTAAGAGCCGTTGCGTTGCCGCATACAACTGGCAGCTCGATTAAATATACGTGTTTTTATGCTCATACCAAATGAAGTTCTTTTTTTTTGTATAAATGAACTGTATTTCAACCCCTGACCCATGTTACTGAGCAACTTAACTGTAATTTTATACGTCGCAATAAGGTTATTTGTAAAAATTTCCGATAATTTAGTTACATTTTCAAAATATTCAAAGTGACATAAACAACGTGTTTCAAAAATGTGTAGCGATCTATTGCCAATGAGTTTTTGAGAGAATAAAAAAAAATTATTGGCGCGACGGTTTCTTAAGGAGCCAAGGCCTAGTGACATATTCTCGGCGGTAAATTGTAGGCCCCTTCCATTCTTACAGATGCACTTTTTCGAGATAAATGTTACTCTTAGAGGATTTTTCAGTTCCTCGCAAGAGGCAGTGACCCGGGAAAATAAGTGGCTCTGACGGAGAGTCGACCCCCGAACCTCCGCTTAACAGCCCGACACCCTTACCACTAAGCCACGGGGCTTAACCTATACGATTTTCAGTAATTCAATGACCGAGCTTCCTGCTTGAAAGGATATAAGATGTTTCCTCAGAACTTCAGTATGTTAAGATTAAGTGAATAAAAATGCCTAAACAGTTATGGAAATCAAAGTCCAAAGATAAGTACTTACTTAATGAAATGGTTAAAAGTGGGTAGTCAAATTTAATTGACCAAAGTCCACCTAGAATCAATAATCATTTAGAACAAAATTTCATATGACAAAAAACCGGGAGCCGGTTATAACCTTATTTAACCTTAGTTTTTGATACAGTTTGTCTAAACTTACCCATTCCAGCTGCAATTCCTGGTATTTCAATGTCATAATGAAAACATATGTATGACATCAGGATAAAATCCAAGTAACTTCGATGGCTGGGTAAATAGAGCACTGGGTTCTTGCCTAGCCCTTCTTTTACCCGATTCAGGTTCTTTTCATTCACAAACACTCCCGAGGTAATTCGCTTGCCTATTGCTGTTATGGCAATTCCACACCATCGAATAATTACATTACTTCGCTCCAAGCCAATTTCGTCGAGAATATCCCTAACTTGTCGCTCCACATCTGCATTGAGTCTGTTCTCGGCTTTCGCATACATATCTATGATATGATTCATTTTTTCACTCCGCAAGACTCGACCCTTTAAAGTTGAAGGATTTAAATATTTCTCGAATTTTTGGGCAACTTTGGGGTTAAAGACTTTGGTCATGTCGGGCTCTTTGCCTTTTTCCAGGATGTTTTGAAAGTCGTTCATGTAAGACATTGAGGCGGTGACGTCAGGCTTTTTCGAATCACATGCGGTCGTCATGTTGTAATGATGTGTACTTAAATTTAAATGCACTGTGTACTAGGTAATAGGTTAAATAAATAATTGGTAATATGGCAAGATGAAATTGATTAAAATATTAAACGCGCCAGTCAGCTTTGTTAAGAGTTCCGTCGGTTTTTTGTGCTACACCAGAGTCCGCAAATACTTCAATGGCAAATAGTGTTCATGAATAGGAAAGTAAACAAACACACGACGTATGTAGATATAAACAAATAAAATCGTTGTTTGATTAACAACAAAAAACCGGAATTCACAATCAAGGAGGGATGTACACAAAATCAATTAAATGAATGAATGAAGGCCGCTTTGAACTTGTATGCTGATTAATACTTATTTTAGGATATACATATGTATAATGACCCAAGAAAAATCTGAAGAATTAATTTTTAATGAAAAGTTTGCATCCAAATTGAAATTGGAATTTGTTAATTGATATTTGATAAGAAAAATGTGTGTCAGCCTCAGCTGTCGACTGTCGATTTCGATGTGCGTGCCCGTGCCGTGCCGTCTGCTCTGGCGTGCCGTGTGCCGTTGCTGTCAGCGAAAATACCAATAGAAATATATTACAAGAAAATACGCCTAGATGAAATTTGTACTAGATTTATACTTTATATAAGGTCTGATCGTTTACTTTTTGGGGTATTTTAGGAAAACTGTCAAATTTTGAAGAGTGGGGATGAAATCTCTCATCCTCTCGCTTTGTGGAGGAAAATAGGGAAACTTTTTAAACGTTAACAAAATTTAAATTTAACTAAACGAAAGTTTTCGGAAACTGGCTGGCAACGGAAGCAGACATCTTACTAAAAAAACACGTGTGTTAACTGGGCTATTTCTATGTGAAAAACTAAATACAATTTACAAATAATACTCAAAACTTAAACAGAATATAAAGAAAAAACAAGTAGATTTAAAGAAATATATTATATTATACATAAAGAAACAAAGTATTAATTATTGCAAGATGTAATTTGTAAGAACTTATATTTAAATATGGTCTACTCTCAAGCTCGACTATAACACAACTGACTCTTAGACTATAACACTACTAATCCTTATTCTATCTCCTTCTAGAGTATTACAGTAGTGGTTATCCTTCTATAGCGTTGCCGTTGTAGTTACAGATTCGGCCATACTGTCATTGTCGACGCCCTCGTCGAGTTCCTTGTCGAATTCTATCCAGGGCTTCATCCTGTCAGCTGCCCATACCGCTGAGTAAGTTTTTTGATTCCTCTGAGCGTAAGGCATGTCAGCAATTTGGTATCTGAAGCTTCGCTATTACCACATAAGGACCTTTGTATTTTGCCTCAAGTTTACGTGAAGAACCAGTTGAATTAACAGCATCGTTTTTCGACATTACTAGTTCGCCTACATTATACTGCTTAGCTTTTCCATACTTATTGTCATGATGGGTTTTCTGTTTGGATTGGAGTTTAGTTATATGTTCCAAACCGTTTGAACGAATGCTTTTGAGACTTTGATGTTGTTGGTTTAAGTCTACCTGCTGAGCAAGGACATCTGTCCACGGATCGCGAGGAATATATCCCATCAACATTTGTTGAGCAGTCTTCCCTATAGATTCGTTGCATGTGTTATTTATAGACCATTGCACCGGCTTTACCTTTTGATCCCATCGATTTTCATCTTCTACACTTGCAAGTAAAGCCTGAAGAATTGTACGGTTATACCTTTCCACTTGACCATTTGCTCTGGGTGTTCTGGTGGCGGTCTAAACGTGGATAATTCCAAAATCCTTAATAAAATTTTCGAACATCTTCGATGTGAACGAAGTTCCTCGGTCTGATATTATGCGTCTTGGTGCTCCAAATGTGTAGAGTACTTCTGTCAGAAAATTTAACACTGGTTTTGTTTACGTGCTTGGAAGCGTCTTCATAATTGCATATTTAGTGAATCCATCTACTAGTACCAACAAATACGTGTTCTCTTTCGTGGATTTAGTGAATGGTCCCAGGTGGTCTACATGAACGGTGTCAAAAGGAATATCTTTCTTTTCGATAAGGTATAATTCTCCACGGGGCTGAACTTTGTTGCTGTTGTAGGCACATTCAACACAAGACTTAAGGTACTTTTTTACAACCTGCGTCATGCGTGGGAACCAGTATCTACTTTTTAGGTGTTCTAAGTTTTCCTTTCCGAAAAATGTCATGACTATGACTTAGTACTCAATTTCGAACTCCTTTCGGCACATACAATCTAATATTGTTTCCGTCTCGCCTGTACACTCGACCATTCTTTAGGGCGTAATCGACATGCACTTGCTTCTCTTCAACGTTGTTCGGTTGTTTTTTGAGGCATTGCCCATCTTAAATTCCAGTTGACCCAATCTCTGACTACCAATTCGGCTTTCGTAGAGGACACTCTACTCTCCATGCACTACTCAAGCTGCAAAACGATGTGATACTGAATCTTACAAACAAACGATGGCCTTCGACGGACGGCCTCCTTCACAAACTGGTATTTCTTTACCTCCCCCGTTACATCATCAACGTCTTAGACAGTTTTCTAAAAGATAGAACTTTCTTTGTCCAAATTCAATCATCCAAGTCTCAAACTTCTGTAAAACCTGACCATCAGACTCTATAACAGTACCATCCAACCTAAAAATAGATTAAAATACCTCGGAATTAATTTAAATAACTTATTTAAGTTTAACAAACACGTCAGAACTACCCTAGATAAATCCAGAAAAGTTACAAATATGTTCATGCCTTACCGCAGACATAGAGCTCTGAATCAAAAAGCCCAACCTACTCTTCTATAAAACCCTAATCACACCAATTATGTCTTACGGATTCCCCATATGGTTTTCCATGTCCCCCAGTGCCGCGCTGGGATTGGAATTGCTTGAGAGGAAGATTTTGAGATACTGTGCCGGTATTAATTTTGAGCAACGGGCTAAAAGATACTCGAACTCGTATTTACACAACGAAGCTAACACCATTCCGTTTTTAAGATATGCTCTCCTTCTGATTAAGAAAACCATATCTAAACTATACCTTTCGGATAATGATTTGGTTGAACAAATCATACTAACACAGGCAGGGTCCTCTTGGGACAACGTCAACTACTTATCGCCTATCGGGATTTCTTCAAGAGATCATGACAGCTCCGAGATAGCCCCACCGAGGTTTTAACTTAACGCCACACCGAACCAAAACCGTGGCTAAAATTGACCTTTTTTTTAAAAAAAAAGATAGCTTTTAATAAGAAATCTTAAATCGAGACAAAATAACACGTAATCGTCATAAACTACTTATTAACTCATAACTTGTACCCTTAGATGTAGCTTATTCTCATTAAAACATTATACCGTTACGCCAGCCCAAATTGTTGATTTTAATTCTGGTTCTAATGTTTGTAAGATGTAAATGCTCATACACATTCTTGTATCTTTTTATTAGCATACCTATATGTAATAGTATCGTATCTAAGTGTAGAACTAAACTCATTTAATTCCACTTGACAAAATTATTGTAACTTAATGTTTAAAATGTCGTAAATTTTAACTGTATGTAAAAAACATGTTTAGAGCCGCTGCTCATTCTAAAATAATAAAATAAGAAAGTATCTTCTTATCGCAAACTTGCACTTCGAGTTCTCTAACTCGAAACTCATAAGAATTAATACACTCATGTATTAAATAATCATATGAATGTAAAATTAAAGCAAATGACATAATGAATCAAAGAGACAAGAATATCAAATAGAAAGAATATAATAGAATATTCTCTCCTAAATGTGCTGGCGCACTTTATGTATGTACCTTAGTATTTAAGTTAGTATAATTATCGATTGTATATATTAGACAATCGTCTCAAGCAACTCACATTAATACTTATGAGCAAAAGCAGTCAAACAATATAGTTTGCCCGATATGACAACTGTTCGCCACGAGGCTTTTAAGGAATAATAACTGAAAAAAGAAGGCCATACATTACAGCCACTTTTGTACATATTTTATTAAGATAGAATAAGTGATCCTTGTAATCGATTAAAAAAAACTCAATAAAATTCAATTCAATTCAAATAACTAAACGAAATGGATCAATTAAGTGCAGATGAAATAAAAATTGTGATGGAAACTATTTTATTAGGCCATTGTAAGGTCATTTTATTATTTACTTTGGATTTAACTTTACAATTTTTTTTTTTAATTTCAAATTCTTCAAATACGAAGACTTCACAAAACGTCAAATTTCAAATGTACTTTTAAATTTTGACAGAACTCACATTTCTCCCCCAAGAAATTTTTTGGCTTAAAATAGGAAATTAAGGGGAAGTGTTTTTCTCTCTCACAACCTCTCTCTTTTCCCTAAAACTCTCAAATTTGTGGGTTAACGAACAGGATTTGTGTAAAATTGTTTAAAATTTTATGTTTTGGGGAGTAAACGATCAAACATAAGTTGTGTTCGTCTACTTTTTCGGTTGTTTTAGGAAAACTGTCAAACTTTGAAGAATGGGGATAAAATCTCTCAGAAAATAATAAATTCGCTCAAAAGTAAAATAACGCTTTGTTGAGGAAAATAGGAAAACTTTTTAAACGTCAACAAAATTAAAATTTAACTAAACGAAATGGATCAAATAAGTGCAGATGAAATAAAAGTTGTGATGGAAACCATTTTAAAGGTCATTTTATTATTTACTTTTGATTTAACTTTACAATTTTTTTTTAATTTAAAATTCTTCAAATACGAATCCTTTACAAAATGTCAAATTTCAAATGTACTTTTGAGTTTGACAGAATTCACATTTTCTCCTCCAAGAAATTTTTTGGTTTAAAATAGGGAATTAAGGGGAAATGTGTTTTCTCTCGCAACATGTCTCTTCTCCCGAAAACTCTCGAAAATGTAAGTAAACGGACAACATTTGTGTAAAATTGTGCAAAATAGTCTGTTTTAGGGAGTAGACGAACACAACTCGCTGGCCGAGAACTATAAGGTTGCATGTAAAAAAAAATTCCGAGATAATCGCCTTAAACGTTTTTAGAGGGCTGGTTTTTGCATTACACAGTTAGATAACAGTAAAATATTGATGCAATATGACAAAGAATCATCAAAAAGTGACGAAACAATTAAAAAATTGTTGATTTAATCACTTTATACGATTTTATAAGCATTTTAAAAAACGGCATAGAACCTTGTTGGGAAAAAGTTGTTTAAAAATTCCGAACAAGGTTCTATGTATGACATAGGACCTTTTAGTACTGAAGAGATTATATTGGAGGAGATATTTTTGTTTAGGAGAAAAAAAGCATTTATCCTAAAAAGAAGACCTTAATTTCATTTGATTGATGTTTTTATATTCAAAAACCAAAAAAAATAATTAAAATATATTTTTCTCAGATAAAATAGTCCACAAATCACTGACTTGGTGTAAAAACCATAAATTCTAAAAGACGATGGTGTTTTATCTTAACTTATTTTAAGCACCAAAGTTTAAAAAATGTTCTAAAACCCAAAAACACAGTTAAATTAAAAACAAAATGTGTAACATAAATAAATATATTTCAATGGTAATTAAGTCTTATAGAAGTAACAATAAACTTTGCAAAAAAAAAATAAATATATGGAAATACAAGGAAGAACAATTAAATTTCGCCTCTTGTATAATATTTTCAACAATATCCGAAGTAGAGAAATTGGTTGGCTAATAATACTCGAAATTTTTCAAATTTCTTTCGATGACGCTATGAACAGCATCAATTTCCTGAATACATGAATGCCCGGGTGTACTAAAGCGAAGCGTTATCTTAGATATTTGAGGATGAGTTTTTATAAAATTTATTAGAGCAAATGATAAAATTGAGTTTCGGTTCTGTGGCACACAAGAATCGAACCAGAGAATCATTTCCTCAAAATCTTCGTTGTCAAAAAAAAATGTTTTCTCACCTTATTATTGGTGGAAAGATGAGCCGTAAGTTTATAAGTATTAAGCTTGGAATGGTAAAAAAAGAAGACACTTCGGCCTTTGGACAAGAAAGCACATTTTGCAAATCAAAACAGATCACTGGAATACACGATCTCCTATCTAATTCTCGATTTTCTCTTGACTTTATTTTTTGAAGCTGATGTTCCTCATATTTTGCGTTGAGCTCTTCTGGAATAATGTTACTGGAATTACTTGAGGTGACCTTATACTGCTCGCAGAGATCACATCTGTCTTTTTTCGGTTTGAAAAAAAAAGATGTTAAACTCGTTTTCAAATATATTCCGGTATAAGTGACTTTTAACATTCTTTTATTCTTCGTTATTGGCTTCTTCTATGAATAGCCTCCGCATTTTTATGTTTAAATTTGGCTCTAAGTATGTTTTTGTAGAATCATGCCTACAATAGTGTGATTCCACTGTAGGAAATCGAGAAATATGTTATCGTATTGCCTCTTTAATCGGTTCTGGGATTTTTGTTTTAATATGTTTGCTTTGTTTCAAGATCCGAGGAACTCCACTTATATCATTTTTTTGCTCATGAACATTGTAAATAGATTTTTGGCTTATATCCAATGTCAACAAAAAGAAATTTTTGCATACGCTCACTCGTTGTTCTCTTATGAATAATAGCTGAAAATAAACTGTTTTTTTGAATTCATGGAAGTTTTTCATGTTCGTCGTTTTTTTAGGCAAATCGCGTTCGGTAAAAGTTGAAATAAACATCCTCATGAGTAGAAGGACTCAACAATTTTCCATCGGTCGTCTTCCTGAATTGTTGAACATTTAAAACGGCAAGTTGCACAGCCTTTACCTAAAGGTTTTACATATTTTGCACGAATGAGTTTTTTAGCTGAATTAGTGTAGGCCTTTCCCTCCTGCCTCTATCTTTTCGTTTTGTTCGAACTACGTATAGAATAGTTTGTGTTTTAACGAGTATATATATCATTTAAGTTTTCAATTGATTTCATTTTTACCTTGAGGACTGTTTCCATAGCTTAGAGTTTTCCCAGCTACTTCGAAATTTAAATGATTGGCTTGAGTTTCAATTTCCTCAACGACATTAAGCTCAACTGACTTGACTTGAGTGATTGCCATTCTCAATTTCATCGGTAATATAATAACTGGCGTCAGCTTCCGATTCATTATGTGGATCTCTGGAGTCATACTCAACTAAAATAATTAATTTTATAGGTGCAATGAAGTTGACAAAATTTATTTTACCTTACCTGCACAATTAAGGCTTTTTTGGGACGGATTCCTGGAAAAATTAGATGATAATACTTCGTCCAAAAATTCTTCATATTCATAATTCAATTGGTTCTCTTCTGCAGTAAACTCCGTCATTTTTTATTCTGAGAATATTATTTTATAGGTAAATAAAATTGCAATATAAACCAACAACTTACATACCTCCAATTAAATTACTCACCCCGACACGAACAGCAACGAAAATATAAAACTGTTAGAAAACGTTAGATCTGCCGCCAAAAATACACATAAAATCATTGACAGAAAGTTCTATGCCTCATTGTTTAAGAACTAAGCGCATTTGAAATTATGAAAAATGGTTCTATGTCATCGAAAACGTAGTACTTTTTGCTTCAATCAAAAAAGTTCTATGTAACTTAAACGCGTTTTTTTGTGTGTGACAAAAAGTACGTTAAGGGTTCTATGTCGAACATAGAACTCTTTAGTATTGAACAATAGTGCGAATTAAATGAAAGTTCTATATGTTTTTTGGCTGTAGTGTTGCCAGTAATTTTTTTTAATATTTCTTTTGTTATATCTGAAAGCCGCTAAAATTACGAAAAATTTGGTATATAAAACTCATTTTTGGTATTTTGGTCGACACACAACCTTATAGTTCTCAGCCAGCGAACTATATAGTTGGCTTACATTTTAGGCAATAAACAGAATAATAGCGAGTTTCATTCAAGAAAAGATTTGCTCTTTCTGTCAAAAGATTTGATCTTTTTCAATTTCGAGAGTTTCATTGCAAGAAAAAGAGCAAATCTAGGTCAAATCTCAACACGAAAGATTTGATCTCTGATGGGTTGGCAGATTTGATCTGATTTCACCCTTACATGTGACGGTCAAATGTCAAATGAAAAATATTTTGTTATTTGTTGTTTGATGTAAACAAAAAAATAACAAATATCCATTAAATATACAAAATAACAAATACAGGTGTTTTCGGTATTTTTGTGTGTGATATCAAATACTGTGCATGCCAGTCAGTGACCAATACTAGGATTAAATGATGAAACGATGATGATTGATGATTTAAAAGAGCAAATCTCGATTTTCAAATCAAATCTTTGAAATTTGAATGAAACTCGCTATAAGTAAGTAAAGCTAAGGCAATAGAATATAAAAAAGAACCAAAAAATACAGGAACCAAGAATTATTCAAATAAAAGCGACCGATGATCAATGAATGAATCATGGAGAATTAAGTAGGGACTGCTGGTTGGTTTTCATTTCTAAACCTTTTTTTAATCGAATAATAGTTTTGTTTTATTATCCACAAAGATCCATATAGATCTTTGTCGATTATAAAACCATCCAGATCCATATCGTGACTGTTTTATGTGTTCAATTCAGAATAAGTAATAATTCTTCGATCTTAAAATAGATCCAGATAGGAAGCAGGTTTTCAAATTGTTATTATCAATTCAATTCAATCAATTCAATTCAATGTAATTTATTAATAAAAATAGAGTAACATTTATAACAAATAATATTTAATTAAAATAAAAAATTAAGCATGGCATATAAGCCGTCTGCCGTATATGATATCGATTAAGTTTTATTTTTTAAGAGATTGAATAAAGTTAAACAGTTTATACAATTAAAATCTGATGGTACAAATATATACTAACAAAAACAAATTAAGAGAAATAAATTAATGGACATGGATTAACAGAAATAAGTACCTTTTTAAAACACAATTTTTATATTTATATTTAAGCAAAAACAATGATTATTTTATGTAGGAGTTTCGAATTTTTTAATATTTACACAAGATATTACGGATTACATTAAAAAGTCAAAGAACTGCAATAGCTAAAAAAAATGGTCTTTTTATATAAAATAACTAAGAATAGTCAAGTCAAAACAAATTCAAATATGAATTCCTATAATTGTTTGCGTGTGAAACAAATCGCACAAGTAGTTTCCAACCTCTCTCACCATTTAAAATACTGATAAGCTCATCGAAAGACAAGAAGCTTTTGCTAAAACAAAGCCTGCGTATTTCTTGAAGAATAGGACATATTGCAATGAAGTGGGGTACGTCTTCAATTTGGTTAAGGTTGCATAGAGAACATATAGCGTCTAAATCTGTTCTGTGTGGCCTATAATTAAGTTCAAGGGTTTCAGTTCGAACCTTAAAGATTAAACTCATATCTGAGGTTGAAAGTTCCTCCCTAAAATAATTATTTTCATGCAAGCTCAGATTCAAACGTCTATACGTAACCCTAGAGGTGGAATTTGTTACCCTTTCTAATTGTTGTTGATAGATTTTATCATCTATCACCAATATTAAATCATAAAAGATGTTTGTCCACTCTTCTCTGTTGCTTACATTCAGATCTGAAGAGACGCTGTGCTTTCAATTTCCTCAAAAAATTGGTACCCATAAACTTCAGTTCCATAACAAAGACATCTATTAACCGTTGCATTAAAAACTTTAAACTTTGACGTAGAGTCAACAAATTTGTTAGTAAAAAATTTTGACCACAAGGTATTAATTGCTGATTTTGCTACGGAAAGTTTTTCTTTAATATGGGCTTTCATACTTACATTGTGAGTTATAATTAGGCCTAGATACTTAAACTCACTAACTACCTCAATATTTTGACCATCTAAATTCCAGTTCCTTGTAAGGTTATCAGATCGGTTTTGAGTTCTGAAGATCATTATTTTAGTTTTATTAATATTAATTTTAAGATCCCATGTATCACAAAACAGTTTCAGCTTATTAATTTGGAGTTGAAGCGTCATAGGATTGTCTGAAAAGATCACCAGGTCATCCGCGTAGAGGAGGAGCTTTATTGACAAATCGCCAAAGGTTACACCTCCTGGTAAGTAATTTTCAATATCATTTATATATAAGGCGAACATCAACGGACTCAAAACGCAACCCTGTGGGACACCTGTTTCTGACCGGAAAGCTTTAGACTGGTGTTCACCATTGCATACAGTCGCAGACTAGTTCAAAAGAAGCTGTTCATAGACTTTAATGAACTTTGTTGATACACCAATAGTTGAAAGCTTATATAATAGTGAATGCCTATTGATAGTATTAAAAGCAGCTTTGAAATCTACAAGAAAAGTGTACAATGGTTTCTTTTTATCGATAAAACGTCTTGCGATGCTTGTAAGAGCAAATATTTGATCCATTGTTGAGAGATTAGCCCGAAAACCAGTTTGGAAACAGCTTATAATATTATTGCTGTCAACCCATCTTATAAGTCTACAGTATAAGATCTGAGCAAAAAGTTTTCTTAATGAACACAAAACGGATATACCGCTGTAATTCTCAGGAAGATTTAGATTACCTTTTTTAAATACAGCACATATTTTCGCCAAGCAAAAGTTACTTGGAAACATCTCGTCAATGAACATTTGATTTAGCAATGCTAAAATGCGTTCCAGAAACTCAGGGGTCGAAAACTTGTAGAACTCGATCGGGATTCCATCTAATCCCGCAGCCTTATTATTTTTCATTTTATTAAGTGATGATAACAATTCAAGCATTGTAAGGTGAGTCTAGCTCAGGTATTGAAATGTATTGAAGGGCGTAGCTTAAAGAGTTTTGGTTTGATTCTGAGTGCAAGAGGTTTTCAAAATAGTTTGCTAGTTGATCTACACTTAGGCTCAAAGACGATGATTGTTATTATAATACTACGTCCTTATACATTATAATATAAGCAAAAGAACGAAGTTTCACAATAGAAAAAATTGAAATAAACAATTTGGCACAAGTAAACCTTAGTAATCATTTTATTTAGCATGGATTTAGTATGTAGATATGGCTTACGTTTGAGGCTGCTGAGGTTTCTGATAAATTGTTGAAAAATATACTGTGCGTTTGTGAACGCATAAAACCCAATAGGTAACAATTTCTGTCAAATGTTCAACCAGCTGGTTTCGTGGTCAGCTGTTCTATACGATACCATAGTATACCAGAAATTTAGCGCTAGCTTGGTTTCGATTTGGAAATCATATGTTTTGTTCGTTGTTATTGTCGTCGTTAATCAGCTGTTATTTAACACGTATTACAACAATAACGAATGCAAAACTATGAGACAACGAACGTCCCCATGGACTGTCCCGTGTATATAAGGTTTGTCTCTTACAGGAAAATTAATAAACGTGGAATAGCGAAATATTAGACCTTATTCCACTAATCTACGTTTCCTAAGTTAGTCCACCGAAGAAGGTGGATTAGCGAAGGAATATGAAACAGATGTGTCAAATTTATTCTGAAATTCAGGCATCTTGCTTATTGTAGTAGATTTTATTAAGGGATTTCATTTTACTATTTCTCGTATATTTTTGGTTTTATTAATGAGAAATTTTAGTCCGTAGATTAAGTCTTATTCCATGGTTTACTTATCTCGTGGAATAAAGGTTGATTAAACGTTTTTTTATTAAAAGAGCTGTATTAGAGTATGAACATCGGAATCTATTACATTTGTATGCCATCAACTCTAGGGAAATGGGTTCGATCAAGAATATATTTATACAAGCTCTATTCAACCTCCAAGGGCGTTTAGCCTATACAATCTGTATGCAACGTTGCATAAATTTTATTAATAATATTTTCCCGTTTAGAGGAAATATAAAAAATGCATAACGTTATACATTATAATTTATATAATAATAATAATCTACACCTATATACACGGGGAATTTTTTTGAATACGAATTTACGCAATGCTGCATAAACTCTTTAGGCATTGTATAACTATTCAGGCTAGGGAATTCTAGTAAATAAGGGTGTCGCTGTATGCATATTTATTTGAATATTTTTTTGTACCACTGCGAATATTAGCAAGAAAAGGAACGCTGTATAGCTTTGCGCTATTACAATTTTTCGGGGTTTCTTGGTCCTCAAACGCGACCATTAAGAAACAACAACAAATGAAATGTCAATACCACATCCCACCCACCGTAAAAAAATTACAAAAAGCCAGCAACAGAAGTATACCAAAACATGTTGTGGAGCCGTAGGTGCTTTTTCGTTAGTAAGCAACAAATAAATGTCCTAGCCCGATTTTTTAGTGCATCAAAAACCGACGAAATATATGCCGTTGAAAATCCAATAACACCCGGCTATCTAGCTAGAGTATTAGGTAAATATCTTTGAAGCTAACTAAATCACCGCTGAGCCAACGGTTGTATTTCCTAGGCTCAACACACAAATACTGGGCAGAGGCATTGACAAAGCACAAAGAACTCCATACCGTCAAGCGGGACCATCTCCTTAGTTCGGCTGAAACCCTAAAATCATTGAACTACACAGTCGAAGATATTCTCCAGAAACCAATGCTTCTCTATCAAAACACCTTGACAATACAAAATCGTCATAATGTTCTCAAGGAATGCGGCTGTGAGACTATTTCTATACGACTACTCCTTAAGTTTGTGACCATCATGAACAGAGATATCTCAACTCTCAAAAGTCAACACTTTCTTCCTTTCGATGTGGATATTCAGGAAAGGTTACGCACTCGATTCACAGACATTGATGTTGACGTACCGACAAAATTCGGTGAAGAAATCAAACTAAAAGTCTTGCGAGAAAATATATTAAACTTCTATTTGAAGCAGCGTTTGGATATGACAGAGAAGGACCTAGAGAAACTCTGGAGAACATACGGACGTGTTCGGCACAGAAGCTATAACTCTGTCCAGCGAATGGTTAAGATTCTGCTTAATGATTTGAGCTTTCCCAAAGAACGTGTGGCTAAAAACCCGTTCGTTCTGTACGGTGATCCGGACAATGTAAAGCAGATGATTGCACAAATACCGTCCATCGATGGAAAAGATTTCCGTACTATTCTCTATAAAACACCAAAGATTCTAATGTCTCCTACAGAAAATCTAGTCAAAACTTTAAATCACGTAAAGTCTTTCGGAATAAAAGAAAATGCGATCGTTCGATGCCTCGAAGTGCTTACTTTGAGCTCGGATACAGTTCTCGATAGACTTAAAGATTTGCAGGATATAGAAGAATTTCAAGTTTTGCGGACAAATCCAAGAATTTTGAGATTAGTTCACTATCAGAACAAAGCACGCTTGAGACTGGACTACTTGAATCAACTAAAAGTGCGTTGTGCCTCGTTACATGTGCTGTCGTGCAGTTCAGATGCATTTGCCAAGTGAGTTTTTAGATTTTACTTATCTTAAGTTGGTTATTAGGTAGATTGTAATATAGCCTATCAACACGATAGACCATCGCGGTTGGAATCTAGCTTAAACTAAAGTCTATTCCAACTCGGATCATAAAAAACGTTGAACGCATGGAACCGATGTGCTGTTGTTGAAAACTCGATTGCGCAGATCAGATTTATTTTGTTTACTAAGTCATCCAACGGGGCTTCCGCTAATTTTTGGAGTGCATGAAATGCATATTGAATCTTCACTTAAAAGAAGAAAGTTAAGAATGAAGTATAGACGCATCTATCGACGATCTTTTCGTCTGATTGATCTGAGGATAGATTTAAGGATATAGGACTTATTCGTCCTACTTGTTGAATCTCCTTGACTAGGCTACTTCGAGTGAACATTTTTTATAAAAGAAACGATAAAATAAGGAAAGACATGAAACATTGCATCGGTGTTCGAGAGGGGCAATTGTTTCAGCGGCAGTTCTATTTTCTATCAATCTTAACACTCGATTTTGTATTCTATGAAGTAGGTGATGTGTGTGAATCACCTGCCCAGAGGTGGGAGATATACTCGAGCTTAGGGCGTATAAACGCTTTATAAATTGTAGCCAGATCAGATGTGGAAAAATATTTCTTACACCGATACAGAAAACCTAAGCACTTAGCAGCATTTTTAGCGATCTAAAATATGTATATGAGAGCTTTTCGGTTTCTTCGATGCAAGTGCCATTCATGGACAATGGCATTGGGGGTATGTTTAGCTTTTACGACAGAAGACAGCATTGAGTTTTTGAAGCATTAAACTCCACACGATTCCTATTACCCCATTTGACAATGCTGTATAAATCGGAGTTTAATGAGCTTGACATACGGTACCGTTGCAATTGTACGTCCTAAGGCGAAGGATGTGAATTATCGAACGAATATGAAAAGCAGAGGGTAGAGTCGTCAGTAAACCAGTTAAGTGGATTAGAAGTAACAAACAGAAGATCATTTATTAAAATGAGGAAAGAGTCCGAGACAGAACAGAGCCCTGGGGCACACCAGCATTTATTTTGTGGGAATTAGACTTGAATCCGTCCAATACAACTTGTATTGAATGGTCCAGAAGAAGAACGAACAAGAGTATCGATCCCAAAAGCACGCATTTTCGATAAGAGAGCTTCATACCAAACTCTATCAAATGCTTTGGAGATATCAAGAGCAATAATCTTACTTTCACCAAAGCGATGTAAAGATTTATTCCACTGTTCGGTGAGATATGCCATCAGATCACCAGTGGAACGGTTGCTGCGGAAACCATACTGACGGTCAAGGAGAAACTTTCGATCTTTCAGATATTCCTTAAGCTGACGATTAATCAGCGTTTCCATGACCTTAGAAAGAAGGGATGTTAATGCTATGGGTCAGAAGGAGGAGGGGGAGGATGGTTCAGCTTTCTTTGGGACGGGCTGGATGAATGCTGTTTTCCATCTTCTAGGAAAGATTCCAGAAGAGTAGGAGCGATGGAAAAGCTTACGCAGTGGCTTTGTCAGTTTCCTTCTCTGAAGAGTAAACAATTGGTTTGTCATTTGCGATGAGTGTTGGAATCGAAGATGATGAGGAGTTTTTAATATTTTTTTACAAATGACCAAAAATTTGTACTGCCCTTGGGACACTGTGGATTGCCACATCGATCAGTTGGGTTAGGTGATGTAACCCGGCAAAGAGCTCGACATACCTTCCTTCGGGTGTTGTCTGGTCTGAATAGCGGAGCCAATTGGAATTGTGTACATTGAAATCGCCCGCAATAACGATTTCAGTGCGAGAACAAAGGGAAACAATTTTCGATATGGAAACAGACAGCGCATCAAACTCGTTACAAGTCGAATTACTGTCGATTTGGACTCCTGTTAATAAAACAATAACGAATGACATGTTTGCGGACAGTGAATTTGAGCCACAAGAAGTTAAAGTCCGTGTTGCAACATTGCCCATATTGGGGAAGTCTCTGGCAAGCAATATCATTCCTAACATAGACCACGAGACCATGATGGGAAAAGAGTAATGGCAACAAGCTGATAAGTCAGTATTAACTCCAACCTGAGTTTCACTTAATGCCAAAACAGCTGGCCTGTATTGAACAGTGTAGACGCACACGTCACAGAAATTCTTTTTAAACCGCGAACATTAGAATACACGACACAAAAATCACTTACCCTTTTAAAATACTTACATATAAAACACAACTCTGACTAAGCCCAACTGGGCAGTGAAAACTCATTGCAATCTCCTCTTCATCGAACCTCGAATATGTGTCAATAAAGATAACATTGCCGCGCATGTCACTTTATGAAATATGTGGCTATATTTTGCCATCACAGCCATATAATAACCCTGTGTGACCCCACTGATGATGTCTTGGTGACCTTAAATGCCACAGAAATATTTTACCATTATTTAATTCTATCTCTTCATTTTCGCCATAAAACTTTGTTCGCTTCCCTGCCTAAGTATAAACACAAGCTTCGTTCTTTGCCGTACAAAAGTGTTTTTTGCAATTTTCCTTCTCACTCGAATCTTCCAACTATTTCTGTTCTTTTCTCAGCTATAAAACAACTATATTTGCCAAAGAGAAATGGTTATTCTAACTCTTTTTCAATACCGATATTTCGAAAAATCCACAAGACATCGCCAATTTTTTTGGCAAATTTTTAAAGCAATCTTTCACCGACGATTCCTTTGAACCTGATTAAGATTAATTCGAGTATTTTCCGAATTTCTGAATAAATCTATTTCTACCTCTTACAGTCCACCCATATTTTATGGAAAATAATTTAAATCAACTTGATTATGAACATCTTTCCGGCCCTGATGGTCGCCTCAAAATTTGTTCCTTCCTAAAACAAATCTCAACAGTCGCCTTTTCCCACTCTCTATTTTTTTTAGCTTATCGCTATCTCAAGGTAAATGCTCTCAGGTTCGGAAAACCTCTTTCATAACCCCTATACTCAAAAGGGTTCTAAGAGCGATGTTAAAAACTATTGTTCGATTCCCAAACTTTTCCACATTTCCCACATAGATATTGGAAAGAATTCTGTACGAAATTTTAAGTTACCGTTTCCAACTACAGAGATATCAGTTTCCTCAACATCGCCATTCGTCAACAACCTGATGAGCTTCATATCAGTGGGGTTTTACTGAGAATGGAGAAGAAGAATCAACGAAGAACTGTACCGGCTGTACAGATACAGACCTAGCCAAAAGAGTAAAAGTTCAACGTCTCATATGGCTGGGTCGCATAGAGCAGATAGTCATCAATGCTCCGGCCCGGAAAATCTTCGATTCCACCACACAGTGACGGCGCAGTAAAGGAAGACCGATACTCAGGTGGCGCACACAGAAGGGGACCTTGACTGACGTCACGTGCAAATCTGGAGGCAGCTACCTAATGACTAAGCTGGCTGGAGAAGCTTGTTGGTTGAGGCCCAGGCCCCCCGGACTAGCGCCACCTGAGGTAAGGTAATGTTGTGTAAGTCCCTCATTTCTTCTAGACAACATTGTTTTCTAAAATGCAGGTCTAGTACAACTTACCTTGTTGAATTGGTATTCTATACCATCTCAGCCCTAAAAAAAAACGAAAAAGAACTAGATTTTCTTTCTAGTGACCTTAGCAATGCATTTGATAAAATTTCGCTCGGCTTTGAACCTTTCCTTATTAAATGGATTTTTTCTTACCTAGCAAAAGATACTACTATCTTCGTTTCAGATCTACAATCTTCAATCCATTTTTAGCTACTTCCAGGGTCCTCCAGGGCAACCACTTAGGTCCTCTTCTTTTTATCATTACTATTGAGTATTGACGATATTGAAATGTGCATCAAACATTCCTACATCTAATTCTACGCTGATGATACGATTTCTTTTACACTTGATTCTTCTCTCAATAGAAGTCGATCATTTCTCAGGCTAATGACTCAAGAACTGCTAAGAGCTAACTATTGCTAAATGCCAATCAATCACTTTTTCATATAAACGTATAAAAGCCTCTCCTACTAACCTTTTTTACTTGCGGTTATATGAAGGTACGTACCAAAATACAAGTTATGCATTCGTGTAGATAAAAAATAAATTGCACGTCTGGATCGCACGTACTTGCTCATATGTGCGGTCACATCGTCGAATAAAATTTAAAAAATAAGTAACATTAACGTAGAAAAATAACACTACCTGAATTAAAAAAAAAAGTGTCAAAACCACAACACTTAACGGTTTTTAGTAAAAATGGAGTACGTGATCACACGTCTTGTATAATAACAAATTTATGAAAAAAATGATTCAAAAATTGTAGGACGGATTTTGATAAAATTCTGTTTTTCTTTTAGTTTTTTGAAATTATGGTATGCAGTTTTTTAAGAGTTTATTAATGTAAATAAAGCTGCTATTTCTAAATGCAAACAATTGCAATGAACAATTAAAAGGTTTCAACTATAAGTCTTTTTGTTCAAATTTTAACCTACATTTTTTGCATCCATCATTGGTGCTCTCGAACACTTTTTAAACATGAATGATTTCTCACAGAAAAAGCGTCACTTTCGAGTTCAGGAATAGGTATGTTTCATTCGAGTGTCATTTGACGTTCGACATTCGAGTTGGGGAATACCGATAATTAGTGAGTCGTGTTCGAGAATACCAATTTGTCGATATCACATAAAAAGTTACTGGACTCGTATTCAGGAATAGGCTCCCATAACCGTTAAGTAAAAAAAGCATATTTTACCAATGTTGACGTTATGTGTCGCTGCGAAGTTTTCAGATGTTGTGTCGTATTGGCTATGTTTTCCGACAGTCCTACCAAAGATTTCTTCTTTACCTATTTTGGTGTTTAAATTGCCTAGTACGATCTTAAAGTCGTATTTAGGGCGTTGCTCATAGGTTTTGTCGAGGAGCTCGTAGAAGTCATCCTTGGTTAAGGCATGAGCGCATATTAGGCTAATGTTGGTGAATTTAGCCTTGTTACGGAATGTGACAAGTCGCTCACTTACGTGTCGAAAGCCCAAGACTTCTTGCCTAAGTCTACCGCTTATGACGAATTCGCACCCAAATAAACGCTGTGCTCTTCTTGCACAATCACCGTAGTACACGTCACAGTTTTTCATCCTCCTGTTGCCCGGCCCATCCCATCGCACTTCCAGGTTTGCAGTAATTCCTGCTCTGTAGCAGTCTAGGGCTTCCGCTAGTTGTTTGGCTGCACGTGGTCTGTAAAAAGTTCTAACATTCCACGTGCAGATCCGAAGGTCGTTGTCCTTAAGTCGTTTTTCCGGGTCGTCAACAGTTAATCCGTCCTTTTCCGAGGATATTGGTCGCTTCGCAACTTTTTTTTCCATGGCATTATAGTGTTGCTATTTTTTCTGTGTTCAACAGTCGCGCTTTTAAGTTCAGCAGGAATGTCCGGATGGATAGACCAGTACCCGGTGGTCACCGCGAGGAGGTAAAATAAACACAATTGATGCATGAGATAGTTACAACACTGTGTATCGCCTCTGGTTGACGCCTTTCAGCGCCTACCCTATTCATACAGCACCCAACCACCAAAGTAATTTCATATGAAAATATTTTTGAATAATCTTTGTTTTGTATTTTTTTTTTTGAAAATAAATATTTTTAGATCCGGCAATTGTTTTTTTTTATATTCCTTTTTTTAAATGTTGGTTAATTTTATGCTTAAGTTTGCATTCTTGAATTATATTCTTAGAAATAAAAAACCGTTCTTGTGATTTTGGAAAAAAAAAATCACACTTTTTCACATTTTTTAAAGAAATAAATATCGTTTAACTTATTCCGCTGAAAACTATTTTACGTACTTTTTCGAACAGTCAAGTCACACAAATCGAATAAAAACTTCCTAATATTTTTTCAAATTTTATCGACTGCGACCGCGCCATAACATCAAGTACGTGTGGTCTAGTGGTGCAACTTATTTTATGTGATATCAAGCCTTAAATAATACGAACCGAATCATTTGCGCCCATTCGCTCTATACCTGGGGCGAATTATTCGATTTCTGGGTGGTAAGATATTATATACAAAGAAGACTAATTCCGTTTTTGGTACAGATGACGGACTCTCCTTTCTCGTTATGGGATTACTGCTAGAAGACCGTTAATTGTAAATATTTATTGGGATTATGCAGAGTTTAAAAGAAACACGTAATAACAAGAAAGAAGTTATTTGTATTAAGTTCAAATCAAGAATGATATAAAAACATATTTCATTATTTTAGTATACTACACAGCACTCTTAGGTGTAATTTAACAAAGTAGAATATTAACAAGTAGATAGATATAATATTTCAACACCCCCACTTATTAAATATTCAAATAAAATATTATTTTAATTTTTAATATTCATTCCCATTCCTTTGACACATAATTGATGTTTGTGAGAAGAAACTGCTTTTGTTAGATTATCAGCAACCATGTTTTCTGTTGATATATAACTAACAGCAATAGTTCCGTCGTTGATTCGGTCACGAATATGATGATGACGAACTTCAATGTGTTTTGATCTTGACCTAAAACAATTTGTTTCCGCCAGTTTAATTGCACTTTGGTTGTCGCATGCAATAGTTATAGCTTGTTTATTAAAAACTGGATCAATTTCAGCGCCAAATTGTCTAAGCCATGTAGCTTCTTGGACAGCTGACGACAACGCCATATATTCAGCCTCAGTACTCGACAACGCAACGGTTGATTGTCTTTTACTTCCCCATGAAACTGCTCCGCCACACAAGTTAAAGACATAACCCGTGCATGAGCGACGTTTGTCAATATCAGAAGCCCAATCAGCATCCGAAAATCCTTTAAGGTGTTCTGAACCTTCAAATTTAAGTTTTAAATTAATCGTACCCTTTAAATATCTAAAAATCCGCTTTACGGCTGTCCAATGTGCCTTCCCGTGATTAGAATTGAATCGACTGACATCATTTACGGCGAATGCTATATCTGGTCTTGATCCTTGCACAAGATACAAAAGACTACCAACGGCTTCTTGATAAGGTACTTTTCCTTTAAAGTCTTCTTCATCAGTACACATTCCGATTGATAATTTTTGATTTAGATCGCTTGGTGTTCCCACTGGTTTGAAGTCAGTCATACCAAATCTCTTTAGAATTTCATTGATGTAGTGTGTTTGATCCAAAAGAATACCATTTGTATGATCATCATACGTGATATTTAATCCGATGCAGTTTTTGGCTTTTCCTAAATCCTTCATTTTGAAAGAATTACACAAGGATTTCTTTAATTTATCTCGAAGATCAACATCATGCCAGAAAATTAAAATATCATCCACATAAACACCAACAATAAGCATTCCTTCCTGACCAACATACACACAAGGATCTAATTTTGATTGAATGAGCCCAAACGATTTTAACGCTGCATCTAGTTTTATGTTCCACTGCCGACTGCTTTGCTTTAACCCGTAAATAGATTTGTGCAATTTACATACCCGATTAGTGCCATCGTTGCATCCGCTAGGTTGTTCCATGTAAATTTCCTCCAACAATTCGCCTTGCAAAAAAGCAGTTACAGCATCTATTTGGTCTATTTTCATTCCAGTTTTAGCAGCCCAAGCAAACAAAAAACGAATCGACGTATAACGAACAACTGGAGAATATGTTTCGTTATAGTCAATGCCATATTTTTGTGAATATCCTTTAGCCACCAATCTTGCTTTATGACAGATAACATTGCCCTCTTCATCATATTTGGTTTTGAACACCCACTTCGACTGAACAGGTTTCCTTCTATGTGGTAAATCGACGAGTGTCCACGTTTTGTTTTCTGCCAGTGATTGAAGTTCATTCTTTATAGCAACTTTCCAATCTTTGCTGTCCTCACGATTCATTGCTTCTTCGATGGTTATTGGATCAATGTCAAAAGCATTGGTAAAAGTTGAATATGTTACAAAATCTTCAAATTTACAAGGTACTGGTGTTCTTCCCGATTTCCGAATTTCTGGTGACGATTGTGATTCCTTCAAAGTAACATCAGAATTTACATCATTAATCTGTTCATCTTCCACATCAGCAATTGGTTCTTGAGAACGTTTGTCATCCTTGTCAATTTCATCACATACCACCTCCAGCTGATTTGACAAATTAAGGTTTGATGTATTATTTATTTCCCCAACTGAATGAAGTTCCTCAAAAATGGCACAATCAATCATTTTCGCTTTTGTTTCCACAAAAATTACATCACGGCTCATACGAATCTTCTTGGTAATTGGATCAATGCAGCGGTATCCTTTTGTTGTTTCACTGTATCCAACGAACAACATTTTAACGGACTTTGCATCCCATTTCTGCCGCTTTTGTTTTGGAACATGCATCATAACAGGTGTTCCAAAGATCTTCATTCCACTTAAGTTCATTTTAGTACCCGTCCAGACTTCCTCCGGGGTCTTGTCAATTAAATGCGAATTTACTGACCTGTTCATCACATACGCTGCAGTATTGACAGCCTCTGCCCAATACGCTTTGCTTAGATCAGCATCAAAAATCATACATTTTGCTCGTTCAACTATTGTACGATTGAAACGTTCGGCAACTCCGTTCTGTTCTGGTGTGTATGTATTCGTGGTTTGATGAATAATACCAGCACTTTTGCAAAAAGTTTGAAAGTTTTGTCCAACATATTCGGTGCCATTGTCTGTACGAATAGCTTTTATTTTTCGTCCGATTTGGGTCTCTACCATCTGCTTGAACTCCTTGAACAATTCCAAGACTTGTGTTTTTGAATCCAAAAAATAAATAAAAACTTTCCGGGAAAAATCATCAATAAAGGTTAAGAAAAACCTTGCTCCTCCGATCGATTTGTTTTCCATTGGACCACAAAGATCTGAATGTATGAGATCTAACATGTTTTCTGAGCGTGTGCCTGTGTGTTTGAATTGTATACGAGTTTGCTTACCCTTAAAACATGATTCGCACTTCTTCAAAATGTCAGCATCTTCGGTAAAATCGATTCCTTCTACAACTCCATTCTTCATTTTGCACAAATCAGCATAGTTGATGTGACCCAAGCGTCTATGCCATGTCATCAGTTTGGACGACGCACTGGCAAGCATACACGATAATGTTTGTCCTTGAATCTTGTATACGCCACCTGAAGATGTTGTTTTAACCAGAAGTTCACCATTGCCGCTAAAGATACTGCATCCATTCTTATCGAAGGTCACTTTAATGCCATGTTTTACTATCTCTGCAACGGAAAGTAGATTAGCAGATAACTGAGGAACATGCAAAACGTCGTTGATCTCAATTTCTCGGCTATTGATTTTCAGATCCACATTTCCCATTCCAGTCACTTGCATCTTTTGATTATTTGCAGTCACAATGTCTTCAATTGACGTTTTTCTAGTTTCGTTAATCCAATCCTTGTTGGGCGTCATATGCCTCGAAGCACCACTGTCAATGTACCAGTCGTTATTTTCTTCGGTTCGACATGATAGCACTGCACAAAATGCACTTTTTCTTTCGCTTTTCTTACGTTCTTGCAGTTTCTTCTTATTTGGACAATTTTTTGAGATATGTCCTTTCTTGCCACACTCGTAACATTTTATATTGCCTTTGGAAATACCTTTTTTGTACGTAATATTCCTTCCTCCGAAAAACGCATTTTCGGACTTAACTTTGCTATAGTCACAATCCAGTAATTTTGCCTTGATTGACTCACCAGTTATATTGATACCACTGCTCTCAATTCCCATGATAAAAGGCTTGAAATCATCGCCAAGACCAGCTAGCATAATGGCACCCAGCCATTCTGGTGAAATTGGAAATTGGACGCTCGCCAATTTATTAGCTGTACCAATGATTTGATTTACATAGTCTGTCATGGAATCGCAGTTATCCAAACGCACGGTGATCAGTTTTCGCAAAAGAGCAATCTTCCTAGTCAATCCATTATCCTCATAAAGATTTTGCAACTTCTTCCAGATTCCAGACGCGCTTGTTTCATCTTGAATATGGACATAAAGTGATTCATCGACTGAAAGTACTATCTTTGCTTTTGCTTTACGAAGCTTTGCCGCATCCACTTCTGTTACGGGATCTGATATCGTTCCTTCCAAGTCATTGTATTCCAGAATGTTCTGCATAGCAAATTTCCAAGTATGGAAATTTTCACCTCCACGCAGCTTTTCAATTGATTCTTGATGAGACATGAGCAATTCTTGAAAATAAAACTCCAACGATGATCTTCGCTTTCTTAAAAAAATTTTGTTTCTTCTTTTCTTCTTTTTTTTCTCGCAACAAATGCGTTTTCAAAATTTGAATCAAAATTTGAAAAGAAAATTCAGCTCGTAACAAATACGATTAGAAAAAAAAACAAACTAAGAAACTATCAAAATTAAATTTTCAAATAAAAATTAATGTCCGCTTCTGCAATCTCCTGGGCCCATAACCTATTGGGATTATGCAGAGTTTAAAAGAAACACGTAATAACAAGAAAGAAGTTATTTGTATTAAGTTCAAATCAAGAATGATATAAAAACATATTTCATTATTTTAGTATACTACACAGCACTCTTAGGTGTAATTTAACAAAGTAGAATATTAACAAGTAGATAGATATAATATTTCAACAATATTTTCTAATTGTAGGTTTCTGTTTTTGCTTCTAGGCCCAGGTTTTCTAATTCTGATCCGATTTCCGTGGGCAGTCGTTCAGACCTAATTTAATGCCGGAATAGTAACTTTGTTTTAAAGAAACGCACACAAAATTTGTTGTCGTTAGTGTTAAGCTGCATGTAAATGTATTTTTCTAATGGGCCGAGCAAAATTCTTAGCAATGTTTTAAGACTTTCGAAAAAAAAAAATCTTGTCTATTTTATCGTTTTTATCCACTTAGATTCGCTCGTGAAGGATCAGACCGCACAAAGGGAAAAGATGTCGTGATATTCCTTTCAAATATTCTAAAACAAGATGAAAACAGTATTCGTTCAATTCTGACTCGTCACCCAAACTGGTGCCACATCCCAGTAGTACAAGTAAAACAGTGTTACGATTATCTTCGGTCTAAAAAATTTACAAACAAAGACATATATCAGAACTTGTACCTTCTCTTGTATCCACTGTAAGTGATTCTAAATTCATCAATGTACTTTTTCATAATTAATAAAAAAAAACAATATTATAATTAGCAAAAGGATAGACGAAAAACTGACGATGCTTTCCAAGCCAGAGAGTCTAAATGAAATGAAAGTAGGCCTTCAAACAAAAGATATCACCAACACTAAGCTCCTTGCTCTTATTTTATATTTAATCGAATGTGAGTACCATTTCACTGGTGATGGCATCTGGACCGAACAGCATACTATACAAGTAGAGAATTTCCATAATATACTACCTGACTTCCCAGAGGGAATTAAAGTTCACCGATATGGAGTGAAGGAGAAGGCAGTCAACAAGAGTGAAAATCCTGTGTTTGTGTAAATAGTTGAAAATATTTTTTTATTCAAAGAGTTAAATATGTAACTGCGTATGATTAAGTAGTTTTATTTACGCAAATATTTTGTTACGGTCACTTTAATAAAAAAAAAATCTTATACATATTTTTATAGGGTTTGGTTTAGCTTTTTGTTTCATCAGGTTGTTGGTGATCTACTGTAATGGCTGAGTGTTTTATCGAACACGATTTGAGTTTGTCCAGGATTTCTTTATATGCAGGCGATATAGGCTTTTGGATTACTTCCCGGTAAGTGTAAGTAGAATCAGGATCCAGCTGTAAATGAAAAGAAATGTTAACATACTATTCTATATAGGTAGTTCACTATAATAGATCTAACATTTAAACTATACGACATATCAGAATCAAATCCGCGTAGATCACCGCATACTACAAACGGAATGATTTGTTTGTTGACTTCCGATTCAGTGGCACTGGCTATAAGCTTAACATCGTCCACCATTGGGTTGATCATCTGGGGAATGTAACCATCGGGGCACTTGTAGTTCTGACACACAACAAAAGCCTCGATGCTCGAGTTCCTTGAGCTGTGCGGCTTAGCAATGGATACAGTTTCGAAAAAGATCCTAAGCTGTGAGTAAAGAAGACTTGTGTCTTTGCCTCGAAAGATTTTTGCAACAAAATTGCCACCCGTCATTAAGACATGGGTAGTTATGCTGAGAGCAGCAAGCAACAGTTGTGATTGTATATATTCGTCGATGTCATGCAATCCAGTAACATCTGGTGCTCCGTCACAGACGACAAGCTGTGCTTTCTTCTCCCCGAAATGCTCAATTATTGCGTTAGCTGTACTTAGCTTCGTAATATCACCTTGAATTTGAATAACACCAGGTAATGGAGCCATTGCCTGAAGGTCTACGGCTATAATTTTAACATCATCGTTGTTGCGGTCTTCATAAAGCCGTTTCGAAAGAACTTGACTCCAACTGCCAGGAGCTGCACAGAGATCTACGGCTCTTGTTACATCTTCGAAGAAAATAAGGATAAATACTTGAAAAATATAAAATGTATCAGAAATTGGGGATTTTACCTTTCAAGATGTGGAACTTTTCATCAATGTGTAATAATTTAAAAGCACTTCGTGCCCGCCAGCCTTCTTCTTTGGCAAGACGATAGTATATATCACGCTTATCTTT
Organism: Platycheirus rosarum; assembly: GCA_963971375.1. NCBI lineage: Eukaryota > Metazoa > Arthropoda > Insecta > Diptera > Syrphidae > Platycheirus > Platycheirus rosarum. The sequence continues at coordinate 49,724,205 of OZ020509.1, read as the reverse complement.
TGATGTTTTTCCCATTATTAATAAGTTTTTAATTGATAAAAAAAGATTTTTGTTATAAAAAACTGTTGTGTTTATTGACGAATGGTGAAGTTTGTAATTTTTTCACATGGATTGCGGACGTTGCTAGAAATGTCATTTGTTTTGACCGTAGACAAGAACTGTTTATTTTAGTTCTTGATGTAAGGAGGTGCTCGCATTGGAGAAAAGCATCTAAAAATGTGTAAAATTATCAATTTCACATTTAACTTAGGTACACAAGCGAACCACAAAATACTTTTAATATTAAAAAATGTGCGTTTCATTTAGTACTAGCAAACCAACCATGATAAGAGTGTCTCATATCGGGTTCCTTTTATTATTTTTATTTGAATATTATAAATAATATAATTAAGTAGTGACTTTCGGTTCATAAATAAGACTTTTCGAAAAAAAGTCAACCCCAGCGTCACCTGGGTGTTATTTATAAAGCTTGTTATTGCTTACAACATCAACCGCTCCATAAATAAGAATTTTTAATTGAACTGAAAAAAAAACGAAATGTGAGCCCACAGTGCTACCTGTTGAAAATGTTCTCATTTCCCATTTAAAATCATTTCATCATTTCGAAATCATTTCATTTCTATCTAATTTCAACTAAATAAGCTTGCAATTAATGTAATGTGAAGTCGAACACACCTTATTTGATAACAGTTGAATCGCAATTGAACAAAGTTCTTAACAAACGTCGAAGTTGACATTATAAAGAGTCAAAGAAGAAAATAAAAAAAGATAAGAGGGCACGACTGGGTCGCACGTACTTTGTTTATGTGTCTTATCACAGTGGTTGGCTAGATATTTTAAAGATAACAATTAACATTTACGTAGAAATAAATAGTTGATATTTCTTGTCATCAATTGTCTTAGGCTTCTCTATGTACGTAATTTCATGTTTGAATTTTATCTCAATTTTTTATAATCACGAATCCTAAACTTGCCTTATAGTACCTTGCCTTATAGTACCTATAGCCTTACACTGTGATTACGAACATAAAGCAAGTACATGCGACCCAGTCGTGCCTCTTACTTTTTTATTTTCTTTTTTGACTTTTTATAATGTCAACTTTGATGTTTTTTTATAGAACCTTGTTCAATTATAATTCAATTGTTTTCAAATAAGGTGTGTTAGATGATTTTAAATCAAATTTGGAAATTTGATGCGAAATTACCTCATTTGGCCTAATGAAAACGTAGTATAATGAAAACGTAGTATTTCCCGCAGAATAAAGTATCCAATTTGATCAATGTTTTAAGCTTCCGATTAAACCACGATTTATTTTTATATAGGTATATACACAAGATCTTTATTTACAAATACCTTAATTCCTTATTTCAATTCATTATCAAAATTTTAGACGAAATGAAACGGTACCATAAGGCGTTTTTCTTTATTCGTTCAGAGCAGAGTCTGAGTTGTCAAAAAAGAAGTTGTGTTTCTTTTTTCGCTCAGAGCGTTCATATCTTTAAATTTGTTTTTCGTTCAGAGAATGATCAGAGCGTGCTCTGAGAAGGCTGTATGCGCTCAGAATAAATTGACTAAATTGACGAAATTAATAACACTTTAGAGTTGTAGGCTATTTCACTCTATACCATGCACATTGCCTACACCACTCTTTGAAACATAGATGCCAAAACGAAAGTGACAATAGTATTATATGCATAATATTGCCGCCTGTGAACAAGCCAAATGAGAAATGTCGATTTGTGACAGCCAAGAACTAGAACGTATTTCAAAATTATATCTGAGCGCTCAGATCACGCTCTGTTCAGAAAATTATCAGAGTATGCTCAGAATCCTCAAACTCTGTTCAGAAATCTTTTATGAGTGAATAAAGAGAAACGCCTATAAAAGGCTCGTTTTGTTCCTTTTTTTTTTAATTTAAAAAATGTACTAGATTCAGTTGACCAGGGAAACACATCCAAGTATTTTGACAGCCCATAGACGCACGTGTAAAGTTTATTTTTTTTAAACAGTTAGTCTGTGGTCTGCCTTCACAATAATTACAAATTTTTCATAAAATTCCATACAAAAAAACATGTCTTTAATGAGAATCAGGTAACTTTACTTTTAATTATTTTATTTTAAATACAAAGCTTATGAATATTTTGTTAAAAGGAAACCAAAAACTCGCAAGGGTAAAAAGATTTTGTTAGCAAGAGAGCCGCAGCTCATCGAATCTACTCGCAACATGTTGTTCGTGGATGGACGCAAATGCACGGGTGTTGTGAAACTAGCCATGAAGGATTTGCACCAACTCAAAAAACCACTTGTTAAAGTCCTAAACCGAAAGAATGACATCACACCTTTCGAAGACCCATCTTCTCTGGAATTGTAAGTACTTTGGTTAAATTCTTAAATAATTCATTCATATTGGTCACTTCTAGCTTAACCATGAAAAACGATTGTGCACTTTTTGTATTTGGATCAACGTCTAAAAAACGTCCCGATAACTTGGTTCTCGGACGAATATTCGAAAATGAAGTGTTAGACATGATTGAGTTGGGCATCAAGAAATACATGTCTATGTCTGAGTTCAAAAATGATAAAATTGGTACTTGCGTGAAACCGTGTTTGGTATTCAATGGTCCCAAGTGGAATCAAACGGAAGAACTTAGAAGATTAAGAAGTCTATTAATTGATACTTTCCATAAAGAAAAGGTGGAAGCTATTCGCTTGCAGGGCATTGAACATGTTATGAGTTTTACATGCACAGAAGATCTAACCATACTGCTGAGATCGTACAAAATTTTACTTAAAAAATCTGGACAAAAAACACCACGCATTGAGTTGACAGAGATTGGACCATCAGCTGATTTTTCTGTTCGTCGCACAAGAATTGCTTCTGAAGACTTATACAAACAAGCTAGAAAGCAACCGAAAGAACTAAAGGTGAGAAAGAAGAAGAATATAACCAGAGACGATTTGGGTAATACTCGGGGACGAGTACATCTTGGGCGGCAGAATGTAACAAAGATTCAGAAACGAATGGTTAAGGGTCTTAAAAAGACCGCCGAAGAAAAGAAAGCAGACAGACTAAAGAAAAAGGTTGCAGCAAAAGCAAAAGCTGCAAAATCCCAGGAAGAATAATTGAAGTAGGACTTTTTTTATTACTTAAGGAAACTTGTTGATGTAGAATAAACCTTACTTTTATATAGTTTACTATAAAATTACGTTCTAATGATTAGTTATATTTGTGTGCTATTTATGGACAAGGCAGTGCCACATCCATGTTCGCGCTCGAAATCATTTCGTATCAAAATCCGTATTCCTCAAGTCATATGCTTTAGATACGAGAAACTAAAAAAATACAACGCGTTACTTTGCCAAAATCGTTTAAATTTTAAATAAAAAAATTATTTGTGCTGTGTTTCCCAACCAAATCGCTTTACATTATATCGCATAGATATGAATTCAATCCTTTGTAAGTTTATTCATCATTAGTTGGAAAAATTTCCCAGACTTTGGTTAGTATTTATTGCATTACACATTTTTATGTAAGAAAATAACAGTTTCCATAAAATATATCGGCTCTTAAAAGATGCAGAAAAATAGGCACGACTGGGACGCACGTACTTGTTCTTATGTACCTAATCATTTTAGAAGGCTAGATCTTTGAAACAAAAAACAATATTATTTACACAGAAAAGTAAAATGGTCAGAACTTTTGGTAAGCAGAATTAACTTGCCAAGCTAGATTAAAAAAAAAACGTTATATGAAAAATATAGCTGAAAATAGCTAAAAAATCGTTACACAAAATTTCATCAAAATCGTTAGAGCCGTTTTCGAGAAAAATATAACAATTAAATGGCAGGTACCATTATTTTTAGCCCTGAAACTGAAAATAATTATGGGAGAAATTTTTAAGGGGAGGAATGCAACTGCCTACTTCGAGTGGACATTTTTTATAAAAGAAACGATAAAATAAGGAAAGACATGAAAAATTGCTCGATGTTCGAGGGGAGCAATTGTTTCCGAAACAGTTTTATTTCCTATTCAATCTTAACGCTCTGTTAAGTAGCTAAATTGTTCGGTAACTGGAGTTCAAATGAAAAAAATGTCAAAAGCTCTGGTATTTTCGTGGCAGAAAAAAGTAAAGAAATACTTTTTGGGTAGACTTGGGAAGATTCATGTGAGTACAAAAACAGACTTACAAACAGACAGACATTTTTTGTCACTAATTTTTTTTAGGTTTCTATATAATCGTAATGTCATGCCAGATTGTTATCTCATTTTTTTTATATTCAAGAATCCTAAAGTAGCCTTATAGTACCTCGCAAGTAATAAGGATTATCCCATTATTTTCTACGGTATTTGAAGTATCGATTGTAAGATTAACATCAATACATGATCCTTGTGGGTCAACAACCAACTTCACATTTAAAATGTTTGCAATGCTTTCCTTAGCATTGGTAAAAAATAAGTAATTGAATCGAGCTATTTAATTCATAGTTTAAAAAACAATTTTTCTTACTTGAAGGCAAGCCGATCTGTCCCGGATAGGCGGTCGGTCTCACTGCTAGATCCGTCCAAAATGTTCTTATGTTACCAACCAAGAACCAATGCCGCAAGTTGAGAGTGATGGGTTATTTTTCTAAAGAAGACACAAACTAAACTTTAATTCCTTAAAAACAACAACATTACAAAAATTACTTACTGCTTTGTATTTTGTCCATTTTGATAAAAAAAAAATAGACCAATTCACGGAACAAATATTAAATTCAGAATAACTATACCAATAATCGTATGCGATTATATACGACTTTTTTGAACACCAACATACGACTGTAGTCGAGTAATAAAAACGAGTTGTAGAATATTGTTGAATCAACTTTTTTCTTCTCAAAGAGTAAAAACCCAGATAGACCCTTGTGCACCATCTGCCCATGTTCATTTCGCACCATCAAAATATCAAAGAATTTGAAAATAATAGAACCGCGCTGCGCTATTGGAGTTGTTGACAGAGCTCTTTCACAATACGATTTTTGGTGGTACATACCAAAGTTGAAGCTATGTTGTACAACAAGCTAAACATTTATTCAAGAATTTTCTTTCCGAAAATACAAAGAAAAATGCATTCCGAAGAATAATATTTCGTAGAAAGCAAATATAAACTATTTTTCACAATCAACCAAATCATCTGGTGAGGAGCACCGTCATTTTGAGACAAATTTTGGAGCAAGCAAAAATGTACAGAAAAAACCCAAATGATTTGGAACCAATTCATTTTAAGGGACCTTCGGATATCTTATATATTTACTTAATTAGCTGACTAAACGGCTTTGCCCTATAGTACTCTCATAAAGCATCATTTTTTAATTGCTGCACAAGTCGCAATGAGTGGCGCTGAAATTAATCGTCAATTGGTGTGAATATAGAATAAGAACAAATAACAACTGTGTATTAAATGTTGGCAAATGTTCTCATCTCAACTATTAAGAGTTAGTTACTGCACAGCCGTGAAGATGGCCACAAGCCAAATGACATCCATGAGAGTACTATGGAGAATGTACATATGTATGTATATACAATGATAATACACACTTCCATAATATGATTAATAGGTATAATAAATTCCGGCAGATGGCGCGTTTGCCGGTACACAGTTGATCATTGAAAATGCTCCATGTTCTGGCAATGCTACTGACGCGACAACTGGTGTAAATCGCTCAGATTTTCTCAGAAACGTGAACACAATTTCTCAGAAAAAAAATCTCAACTCCGCAGTCAAAAATTAATCATAATATTTTTTGGATTTGCTTGCTCAGCTTTAGTTTGTCAAAGAGATTTCTGTTAGAAGGAAGAATATACAAAGCGTCTTCTGAAAAATTGTGTTCACATACATAAATATTTCAGCTCCATCATAAGTGACTGCGGACATTTCTTGAGCACCTTGTTACAACAATTAATCCGAGAATTGCATAGATGTGTCCTGAAGTAATACAATGAAAAACTGTTGTGAAAATAGAAACGATGTTTTGTTTCACTTCGCGTCTTCACAAATACAGTAATTAACCATCTGCGCGAGAGTTTTTTTTATACCTTTGCCGGGTGAATCAAATCCAACGAAGTCTAGTCTAGTCACCGCCTTAACGACAGATGTCAAATAACAAACAAGTACAAACAAACATGGAGTCCTTACCACAGAGGAGCGTAATTTTGTAATCAAACCTATTCTAAAAACTGGCGTAAAACTTTCATTTTAAAAAAATTTTGATTGTTTTGTTTATCGTAATCGTTCTTTTATCTGGGATTCGAGGAAAGCAAAATGGTTAAACGTTATGAAAGAAAGCAGTCGCCTAAGGCTGAAGTAAAGAATAAAAATAAGCGAGCTACACAAGCAAGCGAAAAAATCAACGCTGTAAGTCAGAGTGTCCTTAATGATCCAAGTATTTCGATTCGTGGTCGAAGTAGAAAATTGGGCATCGCGTATACCACTTTACAGAGAATTTTGAAACTTAAACTACATTTAAACGTTTCCAATAAAGAGAGGAAAGAAGTTTCCAAACAGAACAGGAAAGGAAAAAAGGATTTTAAACTAAAGCAAAAAATTACCAAACATTGTTCGGGCAATGAAAGAATTAAGATCCAGTCGTTAGTGGAAAGCCTCAGAAAAGCCGCCAAACGGAAGAAAGCCAAAAGGCTCAAGAAAAGCGCTGAAGCTAATGCCGAACAAAAATTAGAAAAGCACTAGAAATATCAGTTATTTATTTATTATTTATTCTAGTTATAAGATCACAATAAAACGCTTTAATATAATCATTGTTCTTGCTTTTTTTTAAGTTTAGAATCATGAAGTGTTTAATGAACTCTTTCATGCTGGATGGTCTACATCTGCAGGTATAGCTGAGAGCATGAATCTCTTGTCCTTGCTGTAAATGATAAATACAAGTAAAACTCCAGTTACACTTAAAGTTCACACCCATGTTTTTCTTCATGTCGACTCCATTTTACCAAAAACACTGGAAATTCTACGGCTACGCAATTAGCCGTAAGCGACCTTGCTGTTTGATTCTTTCAAAGACAGTGGCTAGATTACAGACTTCTCGGTTCTGGCGTACCAAATTGAATAATCAATCAAGAAAGCACCATAATATCAAAACAAGATAGGTATATAACATTTGACTATTTTTATTACTATTACGTCTTTTTAACAATATTACAAACTACGAGCATTCCTTATTAATGAATAGCACCAACTAAATTTCTAACACGCCGGCTCTTCGACTCGAGCATAGCCTGCTCCAACACATCAATAATATGCAAAAGGTTGTTAATATCCGTCTGGACTATAATATCCTTTCTATTTTTGGCTTCGTTTTCGTGCACTATCTTGCTATCTTCGAAGTTTATCAGCTCGCGGTTCTCACTTTTTGGTTCAGTGTGCAAATTTAACTTCATTGTAACCATTATAGTTGTTTGGCTCAATAGACTTCTTGATGCAATTTTCACCTCGAGTCGCCATTCCAAATTTATCAAACGATATGCCTTTATATTAGCCCATTTAATGGAACCTTCTATGAAGGATCGCTTACTTGTGACGAATTGCATTAAAATTGATACATGATCAGATGAAAAGCCATCTTTTCGCAAATTCTCGAAATCTTCGTCAGTAACATTTGCTTTAGTTGCATCGATTAGAAGGCATATAAGAGCTTCAATTGATGCTCGTACTTTTTCTGGAGAAGTAGAGTATTTCTTGGCTAGCAAATCATATTTTGTGCTGTTCGGTCCATTAGTCAGATATTCAAAGGCGGATTTGCAAAGTTCTACAACGTCTTCGGGAGATTTTTCCCGGACAAGCTTGAGATGTTCACGTTGTTCATTTTTTATATAAAATGCCGACATTATTTTGGAAAAATTACTATTATGTTTTCTTAAAAAATAAAGAAAATTGACAACAAAAGCTTCAACAAACCTCTTCAGCCAGAAGTTGTTGACATCTTTTTTCGAGCAGAAGTTGTTGACATCTTTTTTCGAGAACTGTTTGATATGAACATTTGACAAACATTGAATTGCACCCTCTTCACACTAATATCGTTTTTTTTTTTTTGGTCGTCCAGAACAGTCAAGAAGCATTCGGAATGCTTCTGAAATTGTTCGATTGGCACTCAATGACAGTTCATGTTCTGAAAAGAACAGAAAATCAATTCTGTTTTGGTAGTCGGAATCAAAACTAGAATCACGCACACATAGACACAATTTAAAGTTCAAAATCGTGTAACGACAGTTTTTTATTTAACGTATGAAATTGTGATCGTTGATTTGAGGGAGATAATAACAAAATAAACAAACACATATAAAAAAGAAAGGAAATAAAGTGAAAAAAATAATTAAATTGATAATTGAAATAGAAATACATATATTATAATTTCTCCTTTTTCATTACAAATAGTATGCAATCCTGCAAATTTGTATCCGCCATGCTTACAAATAAATGAAATTCAATAAAAAAAAATATTTGAATCGCATTTAACGTTTTACAAATACAATGAAACCCAAACTTCAGAGCAATTTCTTCGTTTGGCATTCGAAATCGGGGTGATTCTGTTGCTGATTCCGGATTATCAACAAAAAACATAAGTCACCATCTATATTTTATACATAAGTTGTTGTGCCTGCTTACGTTCGTGGAATAAGAACGTTTAGTATCGAATTTTACCTGAACAAAAATAAACCAATTTACAGGAAGCTTTCTTTTAAAATCCTGTGTAAAGCGGGGTTCACATGGGACAATGCAGAGGCCAAAACAATGGGAAAAGACAATCATTGTTCCATGTGAACAATTGTTTCCAGGACAAGACAATTGTCATTATATTGTCCTCCGAGCCAGCCTGCCGAGCTATCTCTGAGGACAATATCGACATCATTCAACCCGGTTCAAGAAGCTCTGACAAGACAATTGGATATAGTCTCATTCTCTTGTCTGGTGTGAACGCTGCTAAGGTTTTTCATGAAAGAAATAAATTTTAAAAGATTTTCTCACATTTAATTGTAATCTTTGTGATTGTTGACTGACTTTTGATGTCTCGAAAACGGATATTTTCTCTATGTCCTGCTATCAGTTGTATTTCATTTCATCATGTTTATTGCAAAAACAGAGAAATCTTTGCTCTATCTAATCCATTTGATAGAAATACGATCGCATCCATTGAGTATTCGCAATGCTATCTGCCAAATCAGATGAATGGAATTTGTATTCTTAAAAGAATACTAAAATGCGTACGTTCACGTACATTATTATCCCTCGGGGAAGTTACCTTTACTTTTGTTTTAATTAGCATGGTTTAAACAGCTGATCTCCATATGTTCTTTAATTAGCTTTTTTAACCATTCTAATTACAAAAAAAAAAAGGTTTCCTATCCGAAAGATAAGTCGTGAACGTACGCAATATTTATAATTAACGCGCACCAACGTGGTTTAGATAGTAGATACCCTAAATATGCGTGGTACATGTAATTGCCAAATCTTAGACCACTTAGAACTTACGTACCGAACATACCTTTTTTGTTTGTTGGTCCTTTACGTCAAAATTGACAGATCGCAGCTGTTAAGTCGTTAAGTGCTCCGACTCCAACATCCTCCGGAAATCTCAACTCGCTTAATTTCGTGGACAGGAATTAGTTAGTAGTAAGAGTAACAGAAGAAATGGACTTCGATAGCCCGGATGTGGAAAAAGATTTTCCGGGCTTATATGCATCCGAAACCGTAGCCGGGAAAAAGAAAGAAGAAAGTGATTGTATGTACAAAGCTAACTCATGTTTTCCAGCATCTTTTAGTTAATCAACTTCTCTTTTAGTTAGCGAAGGTGACCATGACAAGGTGAGTAAAAAGGATCTTCTAATTGGACGTCGCAAGGACAAAAAAGATAAAAAGGACCGTGGCTATGCTGCTCTTGAAGGTGAAAGTTCACCCGAGGACGAGGTAGATACCAAGTACGTAATACATGAGTTTTTCTAGTTAATAAAACTGGCTTACCTATTTCTTCCTTGAGGAGTCCATCAAAATCTTCGAAAAAATCCAAAGCTTTCAAGTTTTCTTCCTCAAAAAGCAAGGAGAAGCGTGAAAAATCACGAGACAAAGAAAAATTGGAAAAAGATGTGAAGGATAAAGATGAAAAAGAAAAGGACAAAGACTCCAAGGAACCCAAGGAAAAGAAACGCGAAAAGGAAAAGAAGGAAAAAGAGAAAAAAGACAAATCCAAGGATAAGGATAAAAAAGATAAAAAGTCAAAGACCATAGTCACTGAGGAAGTTCTGGAGCTAGGAGATGTTCAACCGGTTTTCAGTGTATCGGTTAGTCTGGCCACCGAACGAAGTCGATGTCACGACGGAATTGACTTGCCATTAGTGGTTCGCGATTGCATTGATTATTTGCAAGAACATGGATTGCGAAGTGATCAAATCTATAAAGTCGAACCTGTCAAGACTAGACTACAACAGTTCAAACGACTTTACAATAATCGAGAATCCCAGGGGACTGATGACATGGACGTTCCTACAGCCTGTGGATTGTTGAAATTGTTTTTAAAGCAAGTAAATTGCAGTTCTTAGTTAATTTGTTTTGTAATATCCACAATTTTAGGGAGTTACCAGAGCCTATCTTGACGACAGATTTAATTGCACGCTTCGAGGAGGTTTCATCTCATCCTCAAGTCACACAGCAAGAGAAGGAATTGAAAACGCTTTTGCACAATCTTCCTAATTGCAATAAAACTTTGTTGTCGTGGATTCTTTTGCACTTCGATTCAGTTATACAAAATGAAAAGCAAAACAAAATGAATGCACAAAGTTTGGCTATGTTATTGAGTCCTCCTCTGCAAATGTCCCATCGATTATTAGTAACGTTGCTGTGTCATTGTCCTAGTCTTTTTGCTGACGTTGAACTGAAAAAGTAAGTACTTATTACTACGGTGTAAAGTACATATATTCAAAATCTTAATTGAACATTATATCTGGTGGTTCTACCTACCTAAAGTTTTTTGAACATTGCTATAACTCCACTAGAAATATCCGTATGGAAAGAGAAATCATCGTCGAATTTTGATTATTTTGATCAAAGAGAACCTCCATTAGCTTCAGAGTCTTCTTCAATCAAATTAATTTCTTTGATCGCCTTACACTTCACGTGTCTATTTTTACTTGCGATTATAGGTACCGTAAGTTATGCATTCGTGCAGAAAAAAAATTGTGATAACAATCAAACATAACATTACGATGCTAGAGAAACATATTTTAGTTACTGGAAAAATTCGGTCCGTCTGTCTGTCTATCTGTATGGATGTATTTTGGACTACGGCCTGAACGGTTGGGCCAATCAGCTTCAAATTTAGAATTTAATATTATTTTTACATTCTACAGAAGACTTTTTATATTTTTTTAGCTCAAAAATTCACGGGCTAAAAAAGGTACCTCCCATAGGAACGTTTTTTTTTGAATTTCTGGAGAACTGGTGAACCGATTACAATCAAAATTTGTATTCAAGAACATGTAGGTAGCCTGAGTAATTTCACATTAAAATATTTTCGAAAACTTTATTTTGTATTTTTAACATGTTTTGATTTTTTTTGATAATCGATATTTTGAAAACGCATAGGTGATTATTTTAAAATTTTGTTTTTAACTGCTTAACTTTGCATTCTTTTATTATTTTTTTGTAATTTTTAAAAAAAGTTTGTTTTATTTAAAAACCGTTCCCACGATTTTGAAAAAAATCACACTTAACATTTTTTAACGAAATAAAATGGCGTTTAAATTTTTCCGCTGAAAACAATTTTACGTACTTTTTCAAATAATAAAAAAGTTACAAAAATCGAATAAAAACTTTGAAGTTCTTCTAATATTTATCAAATTTTATTCAACACTGTGACCGCACTCAAGGGGTAAAACATTCCACATTCATGTAGTGCGGCTAAAGAATGAGTCTATACTTAACAGTACCTCCTAAATTAGGCTCAAGGTGAATCTATGAGCGTTTCTAGCAGTACTAGTATTACGGGGAAAACTTTTAAGGGGAGGAATGCAACTGGCTATTTCGCTGGAGCATTGTTTATAGAAAAAGCGATAAAATAAGGCGCCGAGGCATGGACTCTATATAAAGCGGATGAAGATATCCTTAGTAGTTTCGAGCTTAAGAATCTTTCCAAGATATTCGGCCCCATCTGCGTTAACGTGCTGTGGAAGAGAAGGTTCAACCACGAATTATACGAGCTGTACAGTGACATTGACCTGGTCAAAAATACGTATATCACGTTTAAGAGGGCTGGGTCATGTAGAGCGACTGGACAACAATGCTCCGACTCGCAGGATCTTCTATTCCATCCAAGTCAAGAAAGAACTCGCCTTAGGTGCCGCGCTCAAGTGGAGGACGACCTCAACCAATGAAACTGGAGGCAGCTATTTGTATGCAGATTTAATTTGCCTACCTAGGTCTTCTCAAATATAAAATTGAATATAAATCAAATGAACCGTTACCGAGAAAGTCGAAAATTAAAAAAAAACAGCTATATGAAAGGTACCGTTAATAGACTTTTCCCGTAAATTCGGTTCTAATCAAATAATAGATAATACCAACAAAAAAATTCTCAAAAATGTTCATCAAAATCGTTGGAGCAGTTTTCAGCAAAAATAGGATTGTCTTAACGGTCATATTTTCAGCCCTTAAAATAAAATTTTAATTTCCCCTCTTAAGAATGCCAAAAGAATCACACAGCAAATTTGAAGATAATCGCTTTAGCCGTTTAGGCTGCAGCTCGTTATACATACAGACAGACAGACAGACATACATTTTTTGCCGCTTACTCTTTTAGGCTTCTTAATGATTGTAATGGCATGTTTGATTTTTATCTCAATTTTTTTTATGTTCACGAATAAACTTGTCTAGTCTATAGTCCTTATAATCGCAAGTAAAAATACTAAGTAACACCGTCTTATCAACAATTAGAATAACTACTCCGGCGAGCGTAAGCCATTGCACCCGAAAGCAGACCGATGTATGAATGTGCTTAGCGATTACGACGTTTAGGTATGCAATGTTCCCAAATCTCTATATACATATATAATATATCTTTATACATATATATATAAGTGTCCGGCTGGGTGGATTTTTATAATATTTTTTTAATAAAAGGTGACCATTTGAAGATGGTTTAGAAACAAAAAAATTGAAAATCCGTCCTGCGGGAGTCGAAGTTTTTTTTAGCCAATTTTACAACCTGATAGCAACAAGTGTTTTTCGTTGAGGTTTTCGTTCCCATTAAAATTTATTTTAAAGATTTATTTATTTCATTACAAATGTTCAACAAAAAATTGTCTATCCATAAAAAGGAGATGTTTCTCGGGAACGGCTGCTCCAATTTTGGCGGGACTTTCACAGGTAGATAGGTGTTTTTTTAAGTGTTCCACCAGGTGGTGCTGAGTTCATTTTCTCCCAAAATACTTATTTTTAAACAGATGTTGATGATAGTTTCACAGGCAGATAGCTGATGTTGTAAGAAGTAACTAAGACAATCACCCCTAGGTGGCGTTGGGTTCACGTTTTTTTATTAAAAAAAATAAAAAAAAGCCTTAACCAAAATTTTGAACCGATAGTTGACTCTGGGCAGGAGGTATTTGGTAACGAGTTCTTCCTTGTACCTTTACAATATATATCAAAAATAATAAATTTAAATGACGACCGATTTAAAATAAAATTCTTTGTGTATGTTAACATGGCTAGCCTGTAGCCTGGTAGTTTCTAATTATGTGCGATTAAAAGCGCTGCTTTTGGGTTTGGGATCGAGAAAATGTATTTTAAACCCGAGCAACACCGGCTGGGTTTGCTATCTTTACCTATAAAAATCTCGTAGTGCCTCGTGGCTTAGTGGTTAGTGTGTCGGACTGCTAAGCGAAAGAACCTGGGTTCAAATCCAGCTCATAGCCACCTTTTTTTCTGGGGTACTGCCTCTTGCGAGGAACTGACAAAACCTCCAAGAGTAAAATTTGTCTCGAAAAAGTGCATCTCATGTAGCCGTTCGGACTCGGCGGTAAACTGTAGGTCCCTTCATTCTTGCAGAGTAACAACACACACACAGGAATGGTTGAGAGTATAAGTCACTAGGCCTTGGTTCCTTAAGGAGCTGTCGCGCCAATAATTTTTTTAATTTACATATAAAAATCTCATGTCACGATGTTTGTCGCCAATAGATAACAAAACTATTGAACCGATTTTCATGAAATTTTCTATTGTGTTTAATTTCGTCCAACTTAAGGCATAGGGTTGTTTTTATCTCGATTAATGGACTCAATATTGTTGTATTGCAATTTAAATGAGCCACAGCAACGCGTGGTCGGGTCTGCTAGTTTAATAATAAATTTCAACAACAGAAAAAAACTGATTTCAATCTTTTACAGTTTTTATGTAAACGTAATTATTAAACCCTTTGATTAATTTGGTAATAAAAAATGGGCACGACTGGGTCGCACGTACTTGCTCTGTCACATTGGAAGGCATGATTTTTTACAGAAACAAGTAATATTTACAAAGAAAAATTACACAATTTAAACGTATAAAAAGTATCAAAATCATAGCACTTAACGGTTTTTTTTAGTAAAAAATACGCCATCAGACGTCTTAAATACCTAATAATAGGTTTGTTCGATGTTCCCCACCGCAGTGCGCACTGGGGAATGTCAGTGCATTTCGTTTAGCTGTCAAAAAACTGTGTTTCTGCTCGGGGTTTGATTTAACATCGAACAGCTCAGTGCAACAGTTTTAATTTTTTGATATTTCATTCATGTATTCCATTTCTTTGTAAAGAAAATTTTTCCATTTCCATCAGATAGAGTATATCTCGGCATTTTATTTAAAATCACAAAACTAACTTAATAATTGCAAAATAATCTACAAAATATCTTATATTTACCAGATATTGCACTCCAAGTTTGTAAAATAAAATTTGTTTTAAACTTCTAACACCAATCACCAACAGCTGATTTGAATTTTGACAGCACTGATTTCTTACACCGACCAAAAACCTGGGGCGTGAGAGTGTGCACTCAGTGCGTGCTCGGGGTTGACATCGAAAACAGTGCAAAAACACTGGGCGAAAAAAGTGTCACATAAAACACCTCAGTGCGAATCCGGTGTACACCAGTGCGCCCCAGGGCAGACATCGAACAAAGCTAATGAATTTATGAAAAAAAGTATTTCGAAAATTGTAGGACTGATTTTGATAAGATCCTGTTTTTTTTATTTATAGTTTTTTGATTTTTTTTAAATTTTTGTGTGCAATTTCTTAGAATTTAATATATACATGTGATTTTTAAATTTAAAATAATTTTTTTGATTAGTTTTAAATTCAAAAATGAATTTTAATTAGAAGAAAAAGTTATTCAAATTTTGTATATGCAGAATTAACTTGGTGACCTAGATCTTCTCAAATATAAAATTTAACAGAAATCCAAGGAGCCATTACCGAGAAAGCCAACAATTAAAAAAAAACCGTTATATAAAAGATACTGTTAATAGACTTTTTTCGTTATTTTTAGGCCTAAACATAAAATTTCAATTCCCCTCTGGGGAATGCCAAAAGAATCACACACACCAAATTTGAAGATAATCGCTTAAGCGGTTTAGGTTGCAGCTCGTTATACATACTGACAGACAGACATTGTTTGCCACTAACTCTTTAGACTTTTCTATGATCGTAATGTCATGTTTGATTGCTCTCTCAATTTTGTCTATATTCACGAATCCTAAACTTGCCTTATAGTACCTATAATCGGAAGTAAAAATGCATCCATAATAATGAACCCCAGGCTATTAATTAAATGTCTAGTAACGAAAAACAAAAGGAACTGAAGCTTTTAATTAGGTTTTACTAGGAACAACAATTAATTGTTTTCGTGTTCCAAATATATTTAGCCGAAAAAGTTCGGGCATAGCATTTCGTATCTTGCCAAGTCGTAAGATGTTTTCTTGGTAAATTGTTTTAATTTTTTTTAAGTATGCTTCACTTTCAACTAAACACACAACATCTAAGTTTAAGCGAATTCTTTAAAATGGTTATCATTAACTGATGTTTTCTTGTTGTTTTATCTACAAGATGTGATGGTCGCTTATCGTATTCTAATGAATACAAGATGTTGCTTCAGTTTTATCTGCCTTATTAGCAAATAGAAAATTTAAATTGGTCTTATCTAGCTTAAGTTTATAACGATATTCAATTATGTCGGGTCGTTTTGGAAGAATAACAAAATTTCTAATGAGGTAACAAAAAACACATAATTTTAAAAATTCTTATATTTTGTGTGTTTTAGATATGTCCCACCTATTACGGCAACAAGTCCAAAACTACCAGAAACGCCAGGAGATATTCAGGCTGAGTTGTCAAAACAAGAGAGCCTCCTTGCACAGATCCATTCTGAAATGAATGCTGGTTTTGTATCTAAAAAACGAGAAGAACAGCTTTGGGAAGTGCAGCGCATCATAACCCAACTAAAACGAAAACTACGCATATTTGAAAAACGCCAAGAAAAAAGCACAGAAGATTCTTTAGCTGAACAAACAGAAACAAACACATCCGTTACTGCAGCACAAACACAAATTTCATGCACTAAAGCAACCTCTGATGATGAGTCCATGAAAACACTAACCATTCCCTCAACTGAATCAGGAACAAATACAGACACTAAAAATACACCTCAAGACACAACCGATTACCCATCTATAATTCCAGAAGAACAACCTTCCATTAAGGAAAACACTGCCGCTGAAGAAGGCATGTACCTTCACGAGAGTGGTCTTTATATGCTACCCAAAACTCATCCAGATTACCATACTTTAATTCGCTTACAATTAGAAAATCAAGAGCTGATGAATTGGAAGAACCAGTTGCAAGCAAGAATTAGTGCAGAAAGAGCCGAAATTTTAAGATTGAAAAAATTCCTTGTTGCATCGGTTTCAGAACAACCCATAAAGCAGGTTACCTGTATTAATGAAGAAGTAGGTGATTATGACAAAATAATTGACAATTACATGAAGGAGAACAATTTGCTGGAACAGAAGAAGAATATTTTGGCCAAACAGATTTTTGAAGAGAACAAAGAATTGATTGCTCTACAAGTCGAATATACAATGCAGAAGTTTTAGCATGAACACAATGTGAAATATTTTTGTTAAGTATTACAAATTTATATAAAGTATTTATAAAAAACTCTTTTTTAATTGTGTTATACATTTTATGTTTTTTTTTATTTACACATATAAAAAGACGTCTAAGCTGTACACAATTTACGTTGAATATATTTTGTTTTTAATGTAAACATTTTTGGTTTGTTATTTTTCGGATATGTAATGAAGGAAAGCAAATACAGTTTTTTATGTTGTTGTTGAAAAATAAGTTTTTTTCTTGCTGTTGTTGTTGATTTAATCGCAAGCATGAAAGAAACCATGCTCATTCGAGTTGGGTTGGGTTGATTAGGCTTAAGTATTGGATGCGCCTGCAGTGAAAGGCTGCTAAAGCAGCAAGTGGAGTTAGCCTGTAGATGTAAGGGCAACTGCGAACTGCGGGTTCGGCATAGGCGGATCATATGTAGCATACGAGAGTATTAATGTGCCGTAACTGCCCCGACTGACGAAAGTGAATCCATAGTCTCCTCATCGCGACCGCTAGTAACAAACATGTATTACTCTGAATACTTACTTACTTACTTAGGGGGCGCTAAAGTTCGGGACGAAATTGGGCCTCAACCAACATGCCTCTCCAGCCAGCTCGGTCTTTGTCTAGCTGCCTCCAGTTTCGCACTCCAAGTTGGTTGAGGTCGTCCTCCACTTGAGCGCGCCACCTAAGGCGAGGTCTTCCTTGACTGCGTCTACCCTCTGGGATGGAATCGAAGATCCTGCGAGCCGGAGCATTGTTGTTCATTCGCTCTACGTGACCTAGCCATCTTAAACGTGATATGCGTATTTTTTTGGTCAGGTCAATGTCGCTGCACAGGTCGTATAGTTCTTGGTTGAACCTTCTCCTCCAAATCCCGTTAACGCAGATAGGGCCAAAAATCCTCCTCAAAACAACTAACAACATAGAGCAGGACTGGGATGATTATGGTCTTATACAGAATCTCATTTGTCTTTCGAGAGAGGGCTTTGCTACTCAATTGCCTTCCTAGCCCATAGAAACAGCGATTGGCAAGAGTAATTCTTCGCTTTATTTCTGCCGAGATGTTGTTTTTAGATGTTATAGCGGATCCGAGGTACACAAAGTCCTTAACTACCTCAAAGTTGTACCTGTCTATTGTGATGTTTTGTCCAATCCGCCGGTGTACTGTGTCCTTTTGTGGACAGCAGGTAATTCGTTTTGGCCTCATTGACTGCTAATCCCATCTTAGCCGCTTCAGCTTCAATGCTAGCAAACGTTCCAGTGACAGCTCGCCGAGATCTGCCAATGATGTCGTCAGCGTATGCTAGCAATTGCACAGACTTGAAAAAAATTGACTTGCGAGTTTCTTATAATTTTTTCAAGTATTAAGTTGAAGAAATCGCACTATAGCGCATCATCTTGTCGGAATCCTTTTTTGACGTCAAAAGCTTCTGTGAGGTCAATACCAACCTTGACGGAGCAGCGAGAGTTCTCCATCGTCATCCTGCACAGTCTGACGAGTTCTGTGTAGATGCCAAAACCTGACATGGCTCTGTATAGCTCGTCTCTATAAATGCTATCGTACGCGGCCTTAAAATCAATAGAGGTGGTGGGTATCGATCAGGATGTCGATGTCGTGAACATTTGATCGATTGTGGACTTTCCTGGTCTGAAACCACACTGATAGGGGCCAATCAGGTTGCTGACGGAATGTTTCAGGCGTTCACATAGTACGGCAGAAAGGATCTTGTAGGCGATATTCAGGAGACTAATTCCTCTATAGTTGACGCAGTTAAGAGGGTCTCCTTTCTTGTGGATCGGGCAAACGATGCTGAGGTTCCATTCATCAGGCATAATTTCTTCTGACCAAACTTTAGAGATGAGTTAGTGTATGCACTCCAATAGGTCATCTCCGGCCGCTTTAAAAAGTACCTGCCGAACTTTTCCGTCGGGTCCAACTGCTTTGTTGTTTTTTAGTTTAGGTATTGCTATCCTCACTTCATTTCGATCAGGTGGACGGAAGTTTTGTTCTGCCTGACAGCGGGATTTTCGTCTTCATCGCCGTAACAGTTTGCAGAAATGGTTCTTCCGTGTACTCAGCACCGACTGTGACTCTACTACGAGGTTTTCATGCCTATCTCTACAGGCTTTTGTGCGGGTGTTTTTTCCTTGGCACGTTCTTTTTACCTGTTGGTAAAACTTCCGCACGTTGTTCCTGGAGTAGCATCTCTCAATATCTTCGATCGCGAGCTTCCCATGCTCTCTCTTTTTCTTTTGGTGAAGCCGGTGTTCTTTCCGTCTTTTCTGCTCGTAGAGCTCGCGAGCAGCTCTCGTCTTTCTTTGCAGCGCCGCTTTATATGCCTCTTTTTTGGCTGCATGGGCCTGCCTGCATTCGTCATCGAACCAGAGGTTTCGTGGTGGTGGTCTGGTGAAACCTAGCACTTCAGTTGCGGCATCTCTGATGGCTTGTTGGCAGTGTTGCCACTGGTGTTCGGCACTTGATGCTGGCGGTACTGGATTTCTTGAGAGGTTACGGGATATTCGATCGGCATAGGTACTGGCGGTTTCTTGCGATTGCAGCTTTCCGACGTCATACTTCCTCACAATATTACTCCGTTGTTGTGGAGTTCGGGTTATTCGCATTCTTACCTTTGCTGCAACAAGGTAGTGATCCGAGTCGATGTTAGCTGGTCGGAAGGTGCGAACATCCAAGATACTATAGGCGTGTCTTGCATCGATCGCAACGTGATCAATCTGATTGACGGTTCTTTGATCTGGGTGTCGCCAAGTCCCTTTGTGTATATCGAGATGAGGAAACCGTGTGCTTGCAATGGTGACGTTATATGCCGCTGCGAAGTCAATTAGCCTTCAGACGTTGTGTCGTGTAGGCTATGTTTTCCGACAGTCCTACCAAAGATTTCCTTCTTACCTATTTTGGAATTAAAATCGCCTAGTACGTACTTAACGTCGTATTTAGGGCATTGCTCATAGGTTTCGTCCAGGAGCTCGTAGAAGTCATCCTTGGTGGCGTCATTTTTGTCGTCTGTGGGGGCATGAGCGCATATTAGGCTAATGTTGGCGAATTTAGCCTTGATACGGATTGTCACAAGTCGCTCACTTACGTGTCGAAAGCCCAACACTTCTTGCCTAAGTCTACCGCTTATGACGAATCTGCACCCAAATAAACGCTGTGGTCTTCTTGCACAATATACGTCACAGTTTTTCATCCTTTTTTTGCGCGGCCAATTGTTGTTTGGCTGCACGTGATCTGTTAAGAGTTATAAAATTCCACGTGCAGATCCGAAGGTCGTTGCCCTTAATTCGTTTTTCTGGGTCGTCAACAGTAAATCCGTCATTTTCCGAGGCTATTGGTCGCTTCGCAACTTTTTCTTTTTTCCGTGGCAGGGTTGTTAACCCCACGCACAACCCCCAACCTGGAGGGCCAGGTCCTTTGTTGGATTCCTTGGACAAAAGGAACCGGAGAATCCGGAGTCAGTAATCCACTTGGGGGATATGAGCGCTGCCGTTGAACCATTAAGGGTTCATCCGCCACCATCTCTATTTCAATGCATTGAATTGTCCCAATGACCTTATCTCCAAATACGTCGAAGTAGCTCATAAGGGCGTCTGCTTCGTTGACTGTTGACGCCACCATTGGTCCAATTGGCTGGGCTCATCCGCCATACGTCCTCTTTCTGAGGGGCTCGTGCAAGACTTCTGCGAATCGATCAGAACAGTCATTAAAGCAGAGCATTATAGTGTTGCTATTTTTCTGTGTTCAACACTCGCGCTTATAAGTTTAGCAGGAATGTCCGGATGGACAGACCGGTACCCGGTGGTTACCGCGGGGAGGTAAAATAAGCACAATTGATGTGTACGAGATAGTTGCAGCAATTGTGCATCACCAGTTTGATGCCTTTCAGTGCCTACCCTATTCATACAGCACCCAACCACCAACAACATTATTGAGTTTAAAAGAGAGATTATTGAATATTCTCATAGGCCTAGGCGGACAGGAATATGTTCCGTACATAAAAAGGGAGATAACACAATTTGCAGCAATTATATGGATGTAACATTATTGAGTACATCCTATAACAACATACAACATAATAATATAACATAATGACAAATAGGCAACAATAATTGTGTGTTTCATACCAGGCAAATCAACATTTGATCAGATCTTTACCCTTAGCCAAGTAATGTGAAAATGTCTGGAATTTAACATTCCAACACACAATCTTTTTAGCCAGGGTAGAACCTTATAAGGCCATGAGAGAATTCGGCATCCCAAATTAATTGGCACGACAGATCAATCAACATCTTTAATGGACTCCGACAAGGGGATGGTCTGGCTTGCTTCCTCTTCAATCTAGAGTTGGAGAAAGTAATCCGTAAATCTGGCACGTCACCAAGTTTTTTTTATAATAATATTTTAACCATTTGGATATTGCATGGCACTAGTTAGAAGAATTAGAGATAGGAAAGAATTTTTCCGGCGCAGTAGATCGAGAATTAGGTGACTATTTTCTCACTTAAAACCCATGGACGGCTCTAGCTTGCACTAGGAATTAGAAAAATTGCTTCACAAACTGAGGGTCGAACTTAGGATATCTCGCTTAACAAGCAAACATCTTATCTACTTCATCCAGATCAGTGTCGATCTTAAGCTCATAGCGGCCGGACGTCGGGTCGAGGTGCGCGCATAACAATTAAACAAAAGTCAAAAAAAAAAAAAATTATTGCGCATTGTTATCGCGAGTGTTAAAAAAAAAATTATATTACACACTCGTTTGAGAAATTGGCAAAACCCCCTCGCGTGTGCTGTAAAGATAATAACAATATCCACTTGCGTCGTTGGAAGACGATAAGATGCCCATTCGCGCTGTGAAAGAAAAAAAAAAAAAATAATTCACACTTGCATAACAAATTAAATTATCCTCATATCTGTCCCAACCCTTTGTGCTTAGCTTAACTGCCTCTTTCTTATCTACTGTAGGCATCGTATGCTTGCGGTAAATAGATAAGGGCATCTGAGTTTGTCCTATTGTGCTGAATATTTAAATTGATTTTTTGTATGCAAGCTGTCTTATGGGCATAACACCTAAGACAGTTTGATTATTACAGAGATTAATTTTGATTTTCACTGCATGGTTCGACTTATTCAGAATTGTGTTTTGTGTGTAAGTATTTTTAAATGGTAAGTGATTTTTGTGTCGTGTATTCCAATGTTCGTGGTATTAGAAAGAATTTCTTTCACCTGTACGTCTACACTGTTCAATACAGGCCAGCTGTTTTGGCATTAAGTGAAACCCAGGTTGGAGTAAATACTGATTTATCAGAATTTACTCTACATGGGTATAGCTTGGTGCCATTACTCTTTTCCCATCATGGTCTCGTGGTCTATGTTAGAAATGATATTGCTTGCCAGAGCCTTCCCCAATATGGGCAATGTTCCAACACGGACTTTAACTTCTTGTGGCTCAAATTCACTGTCCGCAAGCATGTCATTCATTATTGTTTTATTTACAGGAGTCCAAATCTCGACAGCAATTCGACTTGTAACGAGTTTGATGCGCTGTCAGATTCTATCTCGAAAATTGTTTCCCTTTGTCCTCGCACTGAAATCGTTATTGCGGGCGATTTCAATGTACACAATTCCAATTGGCTCCGCTATTCTGGTCAGACAACACCCGAAGGAAGGTATGTCGAGCTCTTTGCCGGGTTACATCACCTTACCCAGCTGATCGATGTGCCAACGCGTATACCGGATGTTGCTGGGCAAGCCGCCCATACTCTTGACTTGTTTCTTACTTCTCACCCTGATAAATATACCATTAGTGTAACTTCTCCATTTGGCACTTCAGACCATTGTGTCATTTCAGCTAATTTCTCATCCTCCACCCATCCAGTTAAAGAAAAACTTCCCACCAGGACCGTTTGGCAATACGAGAAAGCCAACTGGGACGGCCTGAATATTTTTTTCCGAAACTTTAACTGGTCACTATGCTTCCTCGATAGTGACATTGATGCCAGTGCTGAAATGATCACAAATGTGATTCTTCTAGGGATGCGTGCTTTTATTCCCAACAGAGTAAAAAGCATCAAACCTAAAGAAAAGTCTTGGTTTAATTCTGAGTGTAAAGAAGCTATCAGGCTCAAAGAAGTAAGTTTCCGTTCTTACAAAGCCAACCCTACAGAGGAAAATCGGAAAAAGCACAAACAAGCAAGAAACTCATGCAACTCCGTTATTGAAAGAACCAAATTTTTGCATGACCAAAAATTACGGCAAAAAATTCTGCAGTGTCCCAAAGGCAGTAAAAATTTTTGGTCATTTGTAAAAAATATTAAAAACTCCTCAACATCTTCGGTTCCAACGCTCATCGACAATAACACACCAATTGTTTACTCTTCAGAGAAGGCAAACTTGCTCGCCGCCCATTTCGCTGCCAGCTCCACGCTGCCGCATAGCAACGTTGCCCCTCCTGTACTTGAGAATGTAAATTTTTCCATGGGACAGATTTTTTTCCGCACTCGTACAGTAGCAAGAGTTCTCAAAGATCTCGATATACACAAATCCGCTGGCCCGGATGGTATACCCCCGATTATTCTGAAGAGGTGTTCTTCCACACTGGCAAAGCCACTGCGTAAGCTTTTCCATCGCTCCTACTCTTCTGGAATCTTTCCTAGAAGATGGAAAACAGCATTTGTCCAGCCTGTCCCTAAGAAAGGTGACCCATCCTCCCCCTCCTCCTACCGACCCATAGCACTGACATCCCTTCTTTCTAAGGTCATGGAAACACTGATTAACCGTCAGCTTAAGGAATATCTCGAAGATCGTAAGCTTCTCCATGACCGTCAGTATGGCTTCCGCAGCAACCGTTCCACTGGTGATCTGATGGCATATCTCACCGAACAGTGGAACAAATCTTTACATCGCTTTGGTGAAAGTAAGATTATTGCTCTTGATATCTCCAAGGCATTTGATAGAGTTTGGCATGAAGCTCTCTTATCGAAAATGCGTGCTTTTGGGATCGATAATACTCTTGTTCGTTGGATTAGAAGCTATCTCCTGGACCGTTCAATACAAGTTGTATTGGACGGATTCAAGTCTGATTCCCATAAAATAAATGCTGGTGTGCCCCAGGGCTCTGTTCTGTCTCCGACTCTTTTCCTCATTTTTATAAATGATCTTCTGTCTGTTACTTCTAATCCACTTAACTGTTTTGCTGACGACTCTACCCTCAGCTTTTCATATTCGTTCGATAATTCACGTCCTTCGCCTTCGGACGTACAATTGCAACGGTGCCGTATGTCAAGCTCATTAAACTCCGATTTATACAGCATTGTCAAATGGGGTAATAGAAATCGTGTGGAGTTTAATGCTTCGAAAACTCAATGCTGTCTTCTGTCGTTAAAGCTAAACATTCCCCCAATGCCATTGTCCATGAATGGCACTTACATCGAAGAAACCGAAAAGCTCTCAGTACTCGGTATGTGTGTCAACGACGACCTCCGTTGGAACGACCATATATTTGAGATCGCTAAGAATGCTGCAAAGTGCTTAGGTTTTCTGTATCGGTGTAAGAAGTATTTTTCCCCATCTGATCTGGCTACAATTTATAAAGCGTTTATACGCCCTAAACTCGAGTATAACTCCCACCTGTGGGCAGGTGCTTCACAATCATCGCTTCACCTGCTTGATAGAATACAAAATCGAGCGTTAAGATTGATAGGAAATAGAACTGCCGCTGAAACAATTGCCCCTCTCGAACACCGACGCAATGTTTCATGTCTTTCCTTATTTTATCGGTTCTTTTATAAAAAATGTTCACTCGAGGTAGCCAGCTGCATTCCTCCCCTTAAAAGTTTCGCCCGTAATACTCGTCTTGCTAGGAATGCCCATCAGTTCACCCTTGAGCCCAATTTCGGACGTACCGTGAAATATAGAGATTCTTTTTTTAGCCGTACAACACGACTTTGGAATGGTTTACCCGGCGAGATTTTCCCTTGCCATTTCAACATGCAAACATTCAAAACCAATGTTAATCGACACCTCCTATCTCTCCCCTCCCTATCTTCCTAATGCCCGCGCAGTGTGTTACATTAAAAGGGAAACAAATAGTCCCTTGTGCGCGCGTTAATTATAAAAAAAAAAAAAAAAAAAAAAAAGCAGGCGGCACAAAACATAGGGAAGGGAAAACCATGGTCGAGCATGAATTTGAAGTATTGCAATCATTTAATTACTTTGGTCCCAAAGTACTGGCCAATAATACTGCTGCTAAAATCCAACAGGCATCTATAGTCGAGGCTCTTCAAATTCAAAAATCGTAACATAAAAACTAAGCTTCTGCTGTACAAGACTACTTACCAGCAATCGGAATCTGTGGAAGAACTTGTTGAATGAGGCCCGGAATGGGTCCCGATCTTTGCGGCGATAACGATGATAATTCTGTAATTCACAAACACTATTGACATTGCAAAATCAAAACACACATGTATACGTATAATTAGTATTTGTTTAATTAATTTTTATTTAAATGCTCTATAACATAATATTATTTTTTATATAATTTGCTCATTTATGTCTTGTGTAGAGATATAGAATTATAATTTTTATTTATATATATAATTGGATTTTCATTGCTTATATATATATTAAATTATTAGAGTTATGTATACATTGATTTTTTTTGTGAATTTAAATAAAGTTCTCAACTAAAAACACATCTTTTTTACTTAACTTGAAAAAAAAAAATAAAAGTAAATCACAAAAAGAGATTTGACCACCCCTATGCATTAAAGTACATGAATGTATTTTTTTTCAGACATAAGGGTAGGCCTTTTTCTTAAATTAATATGCTACGGTCACGCTCCGCTGCGTTTTACATCTAGCTAATTATTCCGTTTAAGAAAAATTACTAAAATCTGTCTTCAGCTTGATAGTTGGTTTCTGGACATTGGATCCTGGTTTGTTGCCATTCTGGGCATCATTGTTGTTTCGATTGGTAATTGACACAGTCTGTTGGTTGTTGATAACTGCCACTTCCAATTTTTGACGCAACTCAAGAGATTGACTCATGAGAGACTTGAATTCCTGTGGATATTTTGGTCCGATTTTCATAAGCCATTGTAGGGATTGCTCATGTAGTTGACGTTGTGACTTGGGAAGAGTACGAAGTTTGGATGGTTCTGCCAGATAATTGATGAGGACAGGTACTAGGAGTGTCAACATCTGTATTCCTAAATATATTTGTATGATTTTAATAAATTAATTTCTTTTGAAGGAACAAGGGAGGGTGAGGTGGAAATGGCTTTGTGTGCGAGAATACATGACATTGTGCAGTAAAATTATTTTTAGCAACTTGTATATTGAATTTCAAATATTTTTTTTAAATTACTGTCAACAACTGAGCTGTGGAGCAAATTGAAAAGTGTTCATCGTAGCATTTAGATACACGAAAAAAAATTTAATAATAACTTATCGCGGATTTAACTAAACTTTAAATTTATTACAAAAATTCACAGTCGGAGCAGTCAAATTTTAGAGCATTAACGCCATTTCTTGGCCGTAATTCTCATCTAGAAGACAAACAATTCATAGTCTCACGAACAATATTGAGCTGCTGGATGTTGAGCTGCAAGTGAGGCAATGGTTTGGTCAAACTGCTGAGAATATTGCTGCCGTTTAAGGGTCCGTCTTAAACGAATCAAAATAGTCGATTCCGTGGCGTTCTTAAGAGTTCAGATTCACTAAAACCATATAATGGCAAAATTTGCGAACGGATATTGGATTGCACTCTTATAAGGTGAAGTTAATTCAAAAATTAAAGCCATTCTATTACATTAAGCGACGCCTGGATGGGCTCATACCGGTGCTGTCATTGGGTATTTTATTCATTGACGGAAATGACCGCCAACGCTAAATCTTGATTGAATAATTGTAGGCCATTTTTATACCGCAACATTTATTCATTGTTCATTGCCATTTGAGATGCTCAGAGCCAAAAAAGAAGAAGAGGCAGCTGATCAGAATAATAATCCCGACTGAAGCAAGGTTCCAAGACAACACAAAGAAAAAATGACAACAAAATTTGGTAGCAACTTATCGTAAAAAAATCCCAAACATAAAAAAATGACGATGTAAATTTGTTCGAAAATAAATGTTGACTTTTCTTATTTCAAATTCAATCTACAAATATGCTTCACAAAATACAAAAGCAACAACAAGAATACAACAAAAACATATTTTTTTAAAATTTGTCTACATTCAATGAGTCGATTTTAAAAACCCATTATTACCTTGCATTAAGTTCCCTAATTAATTCGGAGTGACAAAAAATGTCGGTAATGCGAGAGAGAGAGAAAGTAAAAAAAACGGGAGGGATAAAGAATATCATTATGACCTCAATTCTTAATGTAAACACTTACGATTTTTTGGTTCGGCCAGTTCGATCAACGTTTCAACAGTCAACACACTTTCTAACACTATGGAGAGCTCATTTTCATTGCGTGGTGTTTTTGCTGTTTCCACATAAAGTCCTTCGATGATTCGTGGTGCTAAAGCATGTATATAGGGTGTTGCGACTTTAAGATCGGCTTTGGCAAAAATGGAACGTATTGTTTGAATGCACTTAAGTCGCACAATTTGATTTTCACTCTGGACACATTGACGGAAGTGATTGATGCAGGGATACTGCAGAGATGGGGCTGCTACAACACTCGTTGGAGTATGAAGTATAAAGACAGCTATAGCCAGCATCATTGTGACTTCATCTACTTTGCGCTCCTCACTACCGGTCTTGGTCAAATCAAGAATACTGGCCAAAGAACTCTGTAGGAGCTTATGCCATTCGGTTGCGGCACGTTCGTCATTTGCCCACTTGTCGGTGCACACGGATTTTAAACAGTGTAAAGCTGCCTGCACCGGACCTGTGTTGGCTAGAATTGTTAGATCATTGGCTGATTTTGTTGCTATCTCTTTGATAATACTGGTAGTCATGTAGAGAATGGTTGGTAGAATGGAAAGAGCTCCTCTTGGAGAACACAATTCTGTGAGCAATTCAGCGCACTGCAAGCCACTAGCTACCAACATTCCATTGTCTTCTGGCAGACTGTTGGCTCCTGGGTTGGCACTTCTCAGGGCTATTTCTTTCTTTAATTGCTCAGTTGTGAGTTTACAATTGCTGCTCGGATTCATAGAAGGAATCTGCCGAACAAATACACACAAACACACTTCGAGAACTGCATAGACGTGCGATTGCCCAGGCACTATATCACCTTGCTCACCACCTTCTCCGTAGTTGTCCAACTCCTTGCAAAGATCTGTTTTTGCCTCATTGTCGTTTTTGCACTCAGCTAATTTTGCGTTCTTTTGTTCATCCAATGATTCCTTTGCGGCGGTAATACTCTGTTTGAGGATTTCCATGCAAAGCAATTGCACGAGTAGGTCATCTCTAGTCAGAATCTGTCGATGAAGAACATTGCACAATTCTATTGTAAGAGATTTGTCTTTAACCAGCATTTTTCTGGCCCACTGTGAGTCAAAAATAGTGAACAAACTCTGCAGACAGCTAATTACGTTTTTGGGCTTCTCACTAGTTCGTGTACTGCACAGTGCCTCCATACAAATGCCAAAAATCATATGGAATCGATCGGCTGATAATGAGCCATGTGAAATTGCATTGTTGTTCTCAAAGTTAGATTTGTCATCTTTGACATTTTCCTGCTCATCGAGTCCCCCACCTTTCAACCATAGGGCAGCCGCATATAATATTGGTGGCCAGGAAGTCAGGTAGTGTGGTTTCGAGGAATTGATTGTGTCTGTAGTGTAGAATGCACCACCATCGTGTGGCAACTGGCTCTGGAACTCTGACGGGAGTAACAACAACGCATGATCTTTCAATGCAGCCAGCCAATGAGTCGAGAGGTTACCCAGTTCTGATTTAACCAAATTCAAAAGACTCTCTCCACGGCTCTCGAACTCTCCGAAATCCCCATCTTCTGATTCGGTTCCAGTGCTAGCCATCAGAAGAATATTATTGGCATTGCTTGAGAGTTTCTTTTGCAATAGGCTCGCTGGTGCAGAACCGTTACCAATCATAGCAACAATATACACTTCTGCCCAAGCCTTCAGAATGCTTAATTTTTCAAGAGTTGCCATGCTTTCATTATAAAGTTGGGTGCTGTTTGTCTTCGAATGAAGCTTATCTAAGCTTGATACGAGTAGCTGGTGCACTCGACGCAGATCATTAAGATCTCTGGCCACACCCGAACCTATCCAAGCGGAACACACCTCACAGGCAGCCGCCGTAACATGTGAAGGAGTGTCAGATGAGAACGCGGGCCTTAGGGCAGCTCCCACCTTTTAAAAAGTAGAAAGATACATAATCAAACTATTTTCTTAATTTGTTGATAAAAAATACTAACCTGAGCTTGAAACTGTTCCAACAGCAGATGTCCAGGGAACTCTGGCTCAGGAACCCCAGCAAACTTATCGATGATTTCCTGCAGTGTACGCAATCCTTCAAGTCTCAACTGATCCGAATCACTTGTTGCAGCCATAAAAGACATACGAATTAAATCAGATAGATGTAGGATCAGATAGTCCCCTCGGCTTTTGATCATTTGCATTTCCTTGGCCTGTATGAGGTCAAAGTGTATGGGGTTAGTCGACTCACAGGTTGATATAATTTTTCGAACACACTCTGCAGCGAAAACCCTGGTTGGCCAACGTGGCTGCACTGCTGGATGTGTGCTTGTATTCTCTTCGGCGTGGTATTCCGCCACATCATCATCGTCGATCTCGTTTTCATCCTCATTGTCGTCAACCACTTCGGTCTTCTGTGTTTCATCGGTCGATGTTTCTACGGCAACAGTGAGTACATTTTTGCAAAGACTTAGCCATGAGCTCAAATTATCAGATGCTAACATCTGCAACATAGAAGCAATGGTATCGTGGATATTTTTAATCATTTCGCTGTCAGATTCGGAGTCTAGCATTCCAAAGAGCACACCGGGGAGACCAGAGTCGGTTATTAACAAACCGGGACATTCTTCTGCAGTGAGGCTTAATGCATGTTCACATATCTCTTTAGCCTCTCTCTGAGCTAATTGCCTCAGGCACGCTACTGCGGCCTTTCTTAGCATTAAATAATTGCTCGACAAAGTCTTCACTAAAGTCGGCACCAACGACGACAGGTTCACATGCCTCGGGGCAAAAAGATGCAGTTGTTGCAGGCAGCCAGTTGCTTCCGCTTGAACAAGAGGATCAGCATGTGCTTGCATAACTGCTGCGGCGCACATGAAAGAAGAACGCATTGTTATGATGGAAGACATGTTTCCTTGCAGTTCTGGCCCCATAGTGGTGATCAGGGCATTTAAAACTCGACCAATGCATTGATGTACGTCCACATTGGAGTGTGGCACCGAAAGAAGCAATTTCAAACTCAGGGACAATGTGGCTTCTACATACCCACGGAACATAGGACCACCTGAATCAGCTATTAGCGAAAGGGCATAAAGAGACCAAACCTGCACCACTGGGGAACTGCTATCTTGAGCCAAAGCAAGGAGAATCGATACGCTCGTATTTAAGTGCTGTGAGGATCCCATTCCTCCTACATATCTATGAAGACAGCCCAAAGCCAATGAATGCCCTGTTCTTGTGACAACATCTCTGGCAGATTTCAATTTATCAAAACTATTTTGTGCCAGTTCTGCAGTGAATCGTGAGTCACCAACGACTTGAGCTATTCGTCCCAATGCTTCTCCAGCAGCACATCGAAGTGTTGAATTTGTACTAACCAACGCTCCAATTATAAGGTTGGTCGCACTTTTCTTAACATCCTCTTGGCCCATGCCACTCTTGCTCTCTGTAAGACCCTTTAAGCCGCTTAACAGAGCTGTAAAGATGTTCATCTGAACTGCTTCCTGCCGAAGACTTTTGGCTTGCTTAATACATTCACCAAAATGATCAAGCATTTGTAGACGATGCTTGTTAGCAACTCTGGGGAAAATCAATCCAAATAAATGCACTGACATGTCGATGACTGCAACTCCCAAAGGCAATGGTCCAGGACATTGTTCGCTTTTGGGTACCGGACGATAAAGACAACACGAATCATGTTCCAGAGCACCAGAACCAGCAGCGCTATTTGGTTGTAGCTGAAACGAAATACATTAATTAAATTTCATTGCGGTTATTTCTTTTGTTCGGAATGTGAAGAAGCCATCACTCACAACGAGAAAATAAAATAGACATAACTCAGCGGAAAATAAAAGACAACAACGGCCAATAAAAAAGTTCAATTGGATGAACCAAACTTACATGTTCGCCGTCTGATCTTCTGTTCGGTTCCATCTGGTTATAAGCATGCATAAAATTAAGTTTTGATTTAATTTTTGTATGCAAATCAGTTTTTAACATAATCTTATTTAATATGGTTATTTGAATACTTGAAATAAATATAGAAATTAGAACATTCTAGGAAGGCAACGAATAAATAACTTTAAGTTGATATTTAAGAGAAATTGCATTTTCATCGCAATGAAGGCTAGGCTGACAAGCACGATGACTCTTTTTGTCACCACAATGACCATTTTCGGCGACCGTGGACGCACTAACAGTTATCGCTCCTCATTGCGATAACTGTGTCCTAATATTGACATGGCAAGAATTTCTGCCAGTAATGCAGCGATTTTGTACAAAAGTCTCCTGTATCACGACGTAACATCCAAGTTTTAGACCACAAAGAACGAACTCTTCGTGGTAACAAACTACGCGATCATGAGAAAAATTAGGGAGTGTGGTAAAGAAGGTGTCGATTAATATTAGTTTCGAATACTTTTAAATTGAAATGGTAAGGGAAAATTTCACTGGGTAAACTATTCCAAATTCTTGTAGTGAGGTTATAACAGAAGCGATAAAATAATATATATAAACAATTGTTTGAGAGGAGCAATTGTTTCAGAGATAATTCTATTTCCTAGCAATTTAAACGTTCTGCTATTTAATCTATAGAACAGGTGTAGCACCTGCCAGAGGTGGGATTTATACTCGATATTTGGGTATAAACGCTTTACAAATTCTAGCCAGATTAAAAGGGAAAAAAACTTCTTGCAACGATACAGGAAACCTATGCACTTAGCAGCATTTTTGGCGATCTCAAATATATGGATATTCCAACGAAGGTCGTCTTTGACATACACACAGAGTACTGAAAGCTTTTCGGTTCCTTCAATGTAAGTGCCATTCATGGACAATGGCATTAGGGGTATGTTTGGCTTTAACGACAGAAGACAGCATTGAGTTTTCGAGCACCTACACATGATTCCTACTGCCCCATTTGACAATGCTGTATAAATCGGAGTTTAATAAGCTTGACATACGGTACCGTTGAAATTGTACGTCCAAAGGCGAAAGGTGTGAAATATCGAACGAATATGAAAAGCTGAGGGTAGAGTCGTCAGCAAAACAGTTAAGTGGATTAGATGTAACAGACAGAAGATCATTTATAAAAAAATGAGGAACACTAGTATTTATTTTGTGGGAACAATTTGTATTGAACGGCCCAGAAGATAGCTTCTAATCCAACGAACAAGAGTATCATCGATCCTAAAAGCACATTTTCGATAAGAGTGCTTCATGCCAAACTATCAAATGTCATGGAGATATAAAAAGCAATAATCTTACTTTCACCAAAGCCATGTAAGGATTTGTTCCACTGTTCGGTGAGATATGCCATCAGATCACCAGTGGAACGGTTGCTGCGGAAGCCATACTGACGGTCATGGATAAGCTTGCGATCTTCGAGATATTCCTTAAGCTGACGAATAATCAGCGTTTCCATGACCTTAGAAAGAAGGGATGTTAGTGCTATGGGTCGGTAGGAAGAGGGAGAGGATGAGTCACCTTTCTTAGGGACAGGCTGGCCAAATGCTGTTTTCCATCTTCTAGGAAAGATTCCAGAAGAGTAGGAGCGATGGAAAAGCTTACGCAGTGGCTTTGCCAGTGCGGAAGAACACCTCTTCAAAAGAATCAGGGGTATACCATCCGGGCCAGCGGATTTGTGTATATCGAGATCTTTGAGAACTCTTGCTACTGTACGAGTGCGGACAAAAATCTGTCCCATGAAAAATGTACATTCTCAAGTACAGGAGGGGCAACGATGCTGTTAGGCAGCGTAGAGCTGGCAGCAAAATGAGCTGCGAGCAAGTTTGTCTTTTCTGAAGAGTAGCCAGTAGGTTTGTCATTAGCGATGAGCGTTGGAACCGAAGATGTTGAGGAGTTTTTAATATTTTTTACAAATGACCAACATTTTTTACTGCCTTTGGGACAGTTGTGATCGTTTCAGCACTGGCATCAATTTCACTATCGAGGAAGCAGTGACCATTTAATGTTGGCTTTCTCGTATAGCCAAACGGTCCTGGTAAGTTATACTGGGAAGTTATACTAATGGTATACTTATCAGGGTGAGAAGTAAGAAACAAGTCAAGAGTATGGACGGATTGCCACATCGATCAGTTGGGTACGGTGATGTAACCCGGCAAAGAGCTCGACATACCTTCCTTCGGGTGTTGTCTGAGCCAATTGGAATTGTGTACATTGAAATCGCTCGCAATAACGATTTCAAGGCGAGCACAAAGGGAAACAATTTCCGAGATGGAATCAGACAGCACATCAAACTCGTTACAAGTCGTATAACTGTCGAGATTTGGACTCCTGTAAATAAAACAATAATGAATAACATGCTTGCGTACAGTGAATTTGAGCAACAAGAAGTTAAAGTCTGTGTTGGAACATTGCCCGTATTGGGGAAAGCTCTAGCAAGCAATATCATTCCTAACATAGACCACGAGACCATGATGGGAAAAGAGTAATGGCACCAAGCTATACCCATGTAGAGCAAATTCTGAAAAATCAGTATTTACTCGAACCTGAGTTTCACTTAATGTATAAACATATGAAAGAAATTCTTCCTTGAAAAGTAAAGAAAGTTTTCCGTCCGGAAGGAAAAACAGAGAAATATTTCAGAACTGTTTCGCGAAGTGTCTAGACCTAAATAAACATTTAAAAAACGTTTCAGAAACAAAGACACATTTCTGAAATGTTTCTGAAATGTTTAAAAAAATGTTTCTTTGGTGTTGACACATCTTAAGACATTCAAAAATTAATTCAAACAAACAACACCATAAGACGAAAAATCAGATGCCCCTTATCTATACACTGCAAACATTAAACGACAGATTATACGATGTTGCAGTATGTAGCAAAAAACAATTAAGCACAAGATGATTGGATGGGAAAGGTTTGCGTCACGAGCGGTATTTGTTTTCGACACACGTGATCGGGTGGAAGACAAGTGTCGACACATTAATGTTTTTTTTTTGTTTTGAGCGCGCACCACACACGACCTTCCACTTCGAACTTCATATCAACACTCCCATTTTCTTATTTAAATTATTTTCATCGAGAAGCTTCACAAACTCACCTTGATATTTTCAAGCAAAAAACCCAATTTTTAAATGTCGTGTATTCGTCAACGCAAAAAAAAAAATAAACTGATAATGACTTACTTAAAACATTTAATATTTTTTCTAAACAAAAGCAATTCCTGTAGTTTAGTTGTAAATCTGTTTGATTTACTAATTTAGATCTTTAGACATTTTACGCTGTTGGAGTTATACCGAAAAAACTTCTCAGTGTAAGGTCTAAGCTGTTTACACTACGGTAGAACCTCTACGAATAAATCTAAATAGCCAGAAAAGCATTATCAGCACAGGGAATAATTCTGGAAGATCTTTACCCTAAACTATATCAAGTGTCTATACTGAATTGTGGTGAAATAAAGCTGATATAAACAATTGCAAAGATGGCCAGCATTTAGGATTCGACAATTGTCCGATAAACATACATATGTGCATAACACAACAAAAAATGTATTAACTAACTTAACTTACGACTAAAATAGAGCTTTGTAAACAAAAATGGGAAATACTTTTAAAATTATTAATCTAAAAAAAAAACAATATCCATTGAATCTTACCTGATCTTCAATAGTGCGATGATCGGTTTCCTGTAACCAAGTTCCCAATATGATAGAATCATCACCATGGCAAAGTGCCCTCAATAAAGAATTAGTCGTATTTGCTGGATTCTCAGAAAGAGTAAATTCCGAGACGAGCATTCTCAACAAATGTGTATATGATGATTCCAATGCATTTGGTGGTAGCAATGCCAATGTTTCATATAAACGTAATCTCACCATAGCAGCTGGTGCTTTTAAATGAGTTCCATAGCTTTTCAAAACAGGTCCGAGGCTAACAATTAAAACAATTAAGTAAATAGCTTACGTTTAAAACTTTTAACTTACTTAACAAGCATAGCAAGAGCACTCTCAATGGGTGTTAATAAACGACGTGTTATATCATCGGTTACCAAATCTGGACAATGCAACAGAAAACTGTGCATCACTGATAAAGCTCCAGCTCGACCCTCTAGCGTTACTTGCCAAGTAAATGAATCTCCTCGTGCTTTTTCCGATTCAAGTTCTTTATTGGATCTTGGGAAGGAATTTCTCCAAAGAAGCAGCATCCTTGGAAGAAGTCCCTTAACTACGGAAGAACCCAATGTCATGATAGCTCCAATTAATAACCAACCAGCCTGTGTCCGATTCAGCGACATGCGGCTATTTTGGCTTGCTGATCTTAGCAGTTCCTCAGCGCAATTGAATACAACTTTGCCTTTAGTATGAGGTATACCTAGTGGTGAAAACCGTACACTTCCCAAAATAGCAGCCAATGCGCAACTATATCCGGCAATTGCTTCAGGCGAGGAACGCATTTGTTCAATAGCATCAACAAAGCGATCAATCAACGGAGTTATATGACTTGGTACAGCAACACAAAAACATCGTAGACACCATGCAGCGGCAAGTCGTGCTGCAGCGCATGGATGTACAAGAACTGCACAGGTAGCATCAATAGCATTCAGGGTGTGATCATTTAAGAGATTCAAAGCTGTAGTGCCTAAGCCGAGCACAAGACTTCCTAGCTCCTGCAGGGCGCACACCAATAAATGCTGACTGAATAATGTTTCTTGGTTGGAATCCTTGGCATTTTCGGGATTGAAATCAATGGAATTCATTTGTTTGGCCACAATGTGGATGAGCTCCTTGCATGCTGAAGTCTGAGCTTTTTCTCCAAGCATTTTGCCTATAATTGAGCGCAGAATGAAATTGATACACTTGCGCGAGTAAACAGCATCAACATGCGACGAAGCAGCTTTGGGGTTGGCTACCAAGTCAAGAACATGTGCCAAAAAAGTGGTTAGATTGCGTTCTAGCCATACACTCCCCATATTTTGGACAAATACCACATATGAATGAGTCACACCAACGCGAACTTCACGGTTCACTCCAGAACTGCCTTTTATTATCTCACCAGTGCCCTTTAAAAATGACACTCCACCACGAAGGAATCCTGACATGAGGATTCCAAAAGCTTCATCAAGTGAAATTGATCTTGGCTGATTCTTACTAGCTGATATAGCTGGTTTTTTGACGCCATCTGTTGGTGTTTGAGTAAATGCTAGAAGAGTTCCCAACAGCTTGGCGACTGCGCATCGGACTTCGTAGTTGCTGCCATCAAATGAACGGAAACAAAGTGTTGCAAGACTCTCCAATTCGGTTTGATATAAAAATGAAGCATGATTGATCATTTCGAGCATGCATTTGGCTGCTGCTACTCGAACCGCCATTACCCGGTCAGTCAAACAATGTTTAGTAGCTTTGTAGATGTCCTTGTGTACATTTGATATGGCTGTATCCATTCCCGAACAAATCTAGATAAAAACAAAATATTAGCTTTTATTCGGATTATGTTAGGTTCTAATACCTTTTCCAGAGTTATCATTATTTCGATTCTTGTTTGCGATTCTGCGCTTCGCAGAGTTCTCAGAAGTATTTGAACGGTCTCTTCATATGACCTTCCCATCATACGACCAAGTTTTTCATACATGGAACCAAGAACACAAATAGCAGCTCTGATATAAAAAAAAGAAATAGATTGTTCTATTAAAATTGTTCTTATGAATGCAACAAAACTACTCACAATTTGGTTGGCAAATAGCTTGGGGAATCATCTTTATTCTTAAGAATATCATTGCATGCATTCACTGTATCAAACAGCAAAAATGTATCACCAACGGAGAATAGCGTTGCTAAGCAATTGGAAATGAGTTTTCTTGTTGGTGGCCCGGGTGAGCCTTGAATGTGTGCGGTTAATTGTTGAACTAACTTCTTTTGACATGATTTGATGTCAGATTTTTGAGCGGTCACCAGGACCTTTTCTAAATAGCGTAGCCATTCGAATACAAATACTGGACGTTTTTGTTCTGGAAGTTGTTTGAGAGCGTCCTCATTCAAAGTTAAACTGTGTGAATGTTCCATTTCGGGGGCTAAATCCACCTCTTGACGTTGGAAGGATCTAAAAGTAAAATCAATTCGTTAGCAAATAAATTTTTATCAGCCAGTGAACAATTCATATACAATGGAACCGCTAGCTTGTCCAAGTTTTTTATCGGAATTGAAAATTGAAACAACACATTTTAGGGAAAGTTTAATTCCTTAATACTAACCTTGTCTGTTAAATAAAGCAGAAAGAAAGAATAAGTTGAGAGAAATGCGAGTTACACTATTAAATATAAAAGGTGGTGACACAAAAGCTTTGTTCAATGGTTTTTTAGGATCAGAACAGCACAGAACAGAATAGATCAGCAGAGAAGTAGTGAGAAATATCAGAACAGTTTAGAACAGGCGGCCGATGACATCTGCCATTGAGTGTTTTAAAGCACCCGCTGGTGTGGAGGTGGTGGGGCAAAGGGGGATACCTCCCCTTTGGCTCTTGGCCAGACAATATATAGCCAATTTCATTATATTCCGTTGTGTTCGGAATTTTGCAAGACGCAAAGGGGACAGCAAACATGAGAAACAGTAGACCGGAAAGAAGATACGAATAAATTAAAAAATATAATGAAAATATAGCAATTGCACGCATATCAAAATGTTAACCTAGACGATTTAAACTTCGAGACGCAGCAGTCGTTGTCGTTTGCCCGGCGCCCCAAAAAATGGCAAAACTTTACGTATTTGCTCGTCATTTACGTGGAGTCTATCCTCAAGGGTGAATAAGTTGTATCTACTGTCAACGTACCTACTGGAAGTAACTAGCCCAATTAAGCAGCTTCCAAAATCGGGCCTGAAAGATTCCTAGAATATAACTGCGACACACAATAATAGCACACTTTCAGTTTCAAATTTAAAGTTTTATTTTGATTTATACTTAAGTTTAATTTCTTGGAGATCTCTGCTTGGATGTCCAAAAAACACGAAGAGATACTCTATGTTTGGTAAACTATTCAATTCGTGTTGTTCGGCTAAAAAAAATCCCTATATTTCACTGAACGTCCGAAATTGGGCTCAAGGGTGAACTGATGAGCATTCCTTGCGAGAAGAATATACAAGTATAAACACTTTTTATATTGTAGACAGATCATTTGAAAATGCTATAATGCTATATAAATCGGAGTTTATTGAGCTTATCATACGGTCCGTTGGGATTGTACGTCCGAAGGCGAATAGCGTGAATCGC
This sequence comes from Platycheirus rosarum, assembly GCA_963971375.1. Classification (NCBI taxonomy): domain Eukaryota; kingdom Metazoa; phylum Arthropoda; class Insecta; order Diptera; family Syrphidae; genus Platycheirus; species Platycheirus rosarum. The sequence continues at coordinate 49,685,396 of OZ020509.1, read as the reverse complement.
TAAACGAATATTAAAAGCTGGAGGGCAAAGTCTTCAGAAAAACAGTTAAGTGGATTAGAAGTAGCAGACAGAAGATCATTCATAAAAATGAGGAAAAGAGTTGGCAACAGAACGGAGCCTGGGGCATATATTTTATGAGAATCAAACTTGAATCCGTCCAATACAACTTGTATTGAACGGTCCAGAAGCCATCTTCTAATCATCGATCCCGCACGCATTTTCGATAAGAGAGCTCCATGCCAAACTCTATCAAATGCCTTGGAAATATCAAGCGCAATAATGTTATTTTCAATGAAGCACTGTTCGGTGAGATATGCCATCAGATCACTGCGAAAGCCATACTGACGGTCATGAAGAAGCTTTCGGTCTTCGAGATATTCTTTAAGCTGACGCGATGGTTAATCAGCGTTTACATAACCTTAGCAAAAAAGGGAGGTAAGTGCTATGGGTCGGTAGGAGGTGGGGGAGGATGGGTCACCTTTCTTAGAAGAAAAGAATTGTACTTCCTTTGGGACATTGCAGAATTTTTGGACCTAATTTGTGGTCAAGCAAAAATTTGGTTCTTTCAATAACGGAGTTGCATGAGTTCCTTGCTTGTTGGTGCTTTTTCCGATTTTCCTCTGTAGTTAGTTTATGAGATCGGAAACTTACTTCTTTGAGCCTGATAGCTTCCTTAACACTCAGAGTTAAACCAGGACTTTTCTTTAGGAATAAAATCACGCGTCCCTAGAAAAAATCACATTTGTGATCATTTCAGCACTGGCATCAATGTCACTATCGAATCAAGGAAGCATAGTTACTAGTTAAAGTTACGAAAAAATATATTCAGGCCGTCCCAGTTGGCTTTCTCGTATTGCCAAACTGTCCTGGTGGGAAGTTTTTCTTTTCTTCTTTTCTTTTTCTTGGATGAGTGTAGGACGAGTATACAGTATACTTATTAGGGTGAGGAGTAAGAAACAAGTCAAGTCAAGAGTATGGGCGGCTTGCCCAGCAATATCAATCAGCTAAATAAATATATATAAATAAAATATAAATACAAAAATGAATGAAACTTTCCTCACAAATCGCTCTTCCTCAAAAGGAGGAATGCAATTCTTTCCTTTTTTCAATCTGTCTCGCAGCGTTGCTGTAGTGACTCGAACATTTTTTCGTGGCACGTTTGCACAAAAAAATCAATATTGTATTCTTTTTTATTTCCCTTGAACCTGTCTTTCTAAAAGTTGTTCATATACATAAAGTATTTTTTCCAACTCGAATGTTCTTTCTTCAAAATTTTCTCATCTATTTGATTACGAAAATGAGAACCATTTTTGAAATTATGTAATTTATAGTCTTTTCTTGAAAAATTCAAGAACGTTCTGGGTTGATATCTACAAATTAAAAACAGGAACATGCTTTCATTTAAAACTTTAAATACAATAATGGCATATAATGGAATTATAAAGCCAAATATGATTCGATATTTTTGTCTTGGCGGCCCGGCAACGCTACGGGAACATATATTTTTTGTTCGTCTATGAACAAGTTTACACTCACACATATTTAAAAACGTCAAAATTGAGCGGAAGCATTTTTGCTGTTCCATTGGAATCAGAATGAGTGGATCCCCGAGTGAAACCCATTCGAAAACGACTTTAGTCAACGCAGAAAACGTCTTCACTCAGTTCAAAAAGTTCGAAAAATGACATACTACACAAGCTAATGTTCGTTTGAGTTGTACAAACCCAGCAGCCTTCAGGAGGGTTTTTTATTTTTAAACTCAGAGCAGGGCACTGAGCTGTAAAAAAAAGATCTGTGTTTGTTTTTTAACTCGGAGCATTCTGAGCGCTCATCTTGTGTTTATTTTTTCAATCAGAGCTCGATCGGAGCGCGCTCTATGAGATCAGAATAAAATGACCGAGCACATGGAGTAAAAGGCTGAGCGCGGCCAACTTCAATCGTTTTTTGTGTTTTGACAAAAGACTTGTTTTGTTGGAAAGAAAGAACAAACAACAAACATTAAAATGGCGTCTTTTTTGTGATACGTCTTGAATGATTTACTTGAAAATCATCATCTTCCTTATCGGATACAAAAAATAAATTGTAAGCTTCTCGTAGAATAATTGCTTTATCCATTTTTTTTCAATTTCTTTTCTTAAAACACTTAAAACTTCAACAACAAGTAAGCAAATTAATTTCATTTGACATTCAACAAAATATGACAATTCAGTGCTCAAGTGTGTTTCTTTTTTTAGATCGGAGAGCTCTGATCATACTCTGCTCAGAGCGTAATCGATTTGCTCAGGCTCTACTCCGTGCTCTGCTCAGAGCTTAAAAATAAAAACCCCTAGGTTAGAAAACACATGGTACATAAATGTCAAATCAAGAATTGTGGAGCAGGGGAAATGACTTGTCAATGGATGCTTTGTATATGAAACCCATAGTAGTATCATGAGGCAGCTTCTAGTTAAGCGAGGTAGAGCCGCAATGTCGCTGCAATAGCTTTTTCTGTCAACACGATATTCATTTGTATGGGTTTTGGAGAGTAGAAGGAAATATAATGATGAAAGAGTAGGTTGTATGGTTTGTTTGAAAAAAGTCTTTAGTTAGAACGAGTACAGGGATACGCAGAAATAATGAATAATAAGTACGAGTGAAAGGTGCAAAAAGTGACACTAGACCATATGGTATGGTTGAGTAAGGGAAACAAAAATAAGTGAATTTCCCTTTGATTTTTCGTAAACAAACCAAGATTGTGCGTCTTCAATTATTTTTTTTGGATTTTGCATTTTTAAAGAAATTTTGTTATTTCTGTATTTTCTGTATTTCTTATACCAAAATCAACTACCAATGTTGCCATATTCGGATTCGACTTTTTAAAGTTTTAATATATATTGTTCAATTTTGAACGCTAGTTAAATATAAAACTGGTGCCAGTTGGTACTATGTTGTTGGTACAATAGTATTTTGGTGCTAGATTTCTAGTATTTAGTACTAGAATTTATTACTATCGTAATATATTTAGAACTCGATTTAGTACTTAGTAGTATAGTTAGTACTCTATTTTGTAGTAAGTAGTAGATTTAGTACTATATTTAGTAGTTAGTAGTATATTCAGTACTAGTTTTTTTGACGTTATAAGTGAATATACTCTAAGGCAATGACATAGTTACAAACATATGCAAACAATGTGTTTTATTTGTAAAATAAGTAACTAGGTAGGTACTTCAACTTAAATTAAGTTTAAGAAATGAAAACTCCTCACATACCTGTCTAAATAACTATCTTTCATTCTCTCATTATCGCTTATTTTAAGAAAATGGTAATGAAATAACATGAAAGTGTTCATGGTTTGTTTCCTTCTGACTGCTATTACTTTATATATATTTTTGTCGTTCTGTCTTTTTCTAACATTGCATATGTGTTGAATACATTTCCCCGACTAAAAGTCTACGTTGCAGTCTCCACTCAGAGAAAAACTTTAGGGAGATGTAGACGTACTAGATGGCGCTAGTTTTCGAACACTGATTGTAGTACTATAGGGTTCATATACAAAGATGGATGTCAACATCATGATGATGGATTGGTCAACCCTGAAGAAGCTTAATAGTCCTAGTATTCGAATTTTCAGGCTATAGGTTATAGGACCAAGAACAGCATATTTTAGCACGGAAAGAAACGTGACGTTAAATCTACAGCTGCTGAAGGCAGTTATTAATTAATCAATAAATGTAACACTAAGGGCAGACATTGCGATGATGAGTTTGAGCTGTTAGCCATAGTCTCTTCCTTTCCCCCTCAATTTAGTTTTAAAATCATTTTAAGAATACACAACCGATTCTTTGCCTTTGTTGATAATTCACTTTGCCTGTCAAAGGAAATTACTGTGTTGCATAAAAAAATTGCTTAATTTATGTAAAATCAATGGTAAGCATTGTTTTTTTTTCTAATAGCGAGTTTCATTCAAATTTCAAAGATTTGATCTGAAAATCAAGATTTGCTCTTTTCAATGAAACTTGTTTCATCATTTAATCCTAGTATTGGTCATTCACTGACGAGCATACACAGTATTTGATATCACACACAAAAATACCAGGCATGTACAGTATATATATTTAAAATGCCATATTTGTATTTTCTCACTTCAAAAACACCTTTATTTGTTATTTTGTATATTTAATGGATATTTGTTAATTTTTTGACTAAGCACGGGCTGGCACAAGTTCACAACAAACAACAAAAATAACAAAATATTTTCCATTTGACGTTTGACCGAAAGACTATTTACATGTATGTGTGTATTCAGATCAAATCTGCCAACCCAACAGAGATCAAATCTTCCGTGTTGAGATTTGATCTAGATTTGCTCTTTTTCTTGCAATGAAACTCTCGAAATTGAAAAAAGATCAAATCTTTTGACAGAAAGAGCAAATCTTTTCTTGAATGAAACTCGCTATAACAATGCTTTAGGGACCATTTAATTCGGTTTTGATAAGAACTGACGAAAGTTTAAGTCAATTATAGTTCAGCCTTAAGTCAGATAAAAAAAATCAACAACATTAGAAGTTTCTGTGTCATCAAAAACCAAAAAGATTTGTTCTAGTTAGAAAAGAACTATTGAACTTTCAAACGTTATTTGTCCTTTTATTCGTTTTCATTCAGCAGAATTACAATTACCCAACATCTTTACATAGTCCCAATGAAAATAAAATAGGAGCTACTACATATGTACTTTCCGCAAAAGCGCCACAATGTCTCCAAAAACATTTTCATTCAATTCGTCTAGGTAAAGTTGTTCGTGCCCTGTTGGTGTTGCTGTTTTTTATTGGTAAAAGTTGGTATCGCCTCTTTTTGGCAGCACTTCAGATTCAATTCAATATAATAGTGATTTCTATCGTATATTTGACACAAACACTCACACCACGAAAGTGGAGGTGGAAAACTTCCAAAGAATTACGTTATCGCATGCAAGCCACAAAAATATCACTTGGATTGGATGTTCATGCTCATAAATGGTAGCAGTTTGTCACAATTAAGAAAGTCTTATAGACGGCATACTTTAATTTATTTGAATAAATAATTCAATTATTTTAGAATGTGTGTGCGACCAAAAATAGAAAAAAAGGAAAATGTGTTTCATTCAATTAATCAGCAGAAGCCTGCAACATCATCATCGTTCTTCGCCATAAAAATATGTATCTCACAAAGTGATTCACTTATTCCATTCAAAATCTTATTTTGTATATCCAGAGAAAACGAAGGCCAGAGAGTATGAAAACAAAATAAAGAAAAATTCTTCAAAAAAAAAAAAAAAAAAAAAATCAATAGAAGGGCTGTTTTAGGTGTTTTCATAGAGAAAACAAGTAGAACACGAGTCCTAGCACAAGTCTTGCATAAAAGGATAAAAGCCGAGGAATATAATGCAAGACAATCAGGACAAACAGCTACATTCAACCGCATATCAAAGAGATTTGTTGTTTTTATGAGGAATCTCTTATCAAAAAGGTCACATGAAGGATGGAATCTTAACATACATTGAAATAATGGCTGAGAAGCAGTGATGTTGTCTTTTTTAGTTCTGGGAAGAATTTTTTGTCTTTAAAAAGCATTGTTTAGTATTTGGAGGGTTGACCAAAAGAAATTTGGGTGTTGGTGATTGTTGGTTGTTATTTGATCTTCTCCAGGTGCTGTTAAAAACTAAAAAAATGACAAGATATTATATCAGATATCCAGGAGTAGACTTGTGTTAGGTGGTTGGTGATTTAAACTAGTGACTGTCATAATTTTAACTACCAAATGTGATAATTTACAATGCTTTGTCAATTTAAAGTAAGAAATATGCCAAAAACATTTTGAAATCGATTTTATAATTAAAAATTAATATTCTGTCTGCTTCAAATATGCCTAAGTTTATATTCATTAGGCAACCCAAGTCGAATTTCGGAATGGGACCTATGAAAAACCTATACATTCTCAAGCCATTTTGAGTTATTAATAAATCTGAGCAGGTTTGTACCAGTTTTTTCAGGTAGTTATTCTAAGTTCTGGAAGAAATGACTTCCCAGAACTTCATTTCTTAAGCGGCATAGTGCTGGGCAGTGACAGAGAAAATGAGAAGTGTCCTCATGCACATCTATGTCACCACAACCTCTACACAAGGTGTCCGTGCTGAGCTTCAATTTCTTTTTGTGGTAACCCAGCATGTTATGCCCGGTCAGTATGTTCACAAGGGATCGTAGGGACTTCTTGTTGAGCTGTAGTATATTTTCTGTTTTTTGTTTATTAAAGAAGGGCCATAGTTTCCTGGTTACGACAAGGAGTCGAGCGAGTTCCATCTCGTTAGGTGCGGCGAGTACTTTATTCCCTATCGTTTGTTTGATGTTACAGGTTGGGATCTTTACTGTTGTGTCGGCTCGGTTAAGTTCTAGGGATGATCCCTTTCTTGCCAGCTTATCAGCTCTTTCGTTTCCCACCACTATGGCCAGAAACCCAACAAAGTCTTATATTATGCTGCGCGCCAAGAACTTGTAGCTCTTCGCGACAGCAAGTTACAAGCTTTGATTTTATTTCAATGGCAGGAATTGCTTTAATCGCCGCTTGGCTGTCAATGAAAAGGTGATATCAGCATGTGGTATTGCCTTTATTGAAGTCTCTGTAGCAGCTGTCGTCACTGCCAGGACCTCAGCCTGAAAGACGCTGCTGTAATCGGGGAGCCTAATTGATTCGGCCAGTTGTTTCTGAGTGTTTATGAGTAGGAACCTGCACCAACACCAATTTCAATTTTAGGGCCATCTGTAAAGAATTGTATGATGTCTGGTTGTTAAGCCAGTCTCTATTAGGAAAAAAAGTGGTGAATGGTCTTTCGAAATCTAAACGGGATGTAGCCCGTATATGTCTGTAGAATCTGTGCATGGCCTGTCAGACTCGATCTCCAGTTTTGAGTTTGGCTTAACCGGAGGGCGCTGTTTGCTGCAGATTCTTGCACAAAGAGGTCTAAGAGTTTTAGATTGAGAATAGCTTGCAGTCCTGCAGTAGGGATAGTTCTCATAGCCCCGATGGTGCCTATACAAGCCATTCTTTGTATTCTTGTAATGGTTCTTAGGTTGGAAGCAATTTTCGTAGCCTGCCACCAGACCAGATTACTAAATGACAGTATTGGTCTTACTATTGCCGTATACATCCATATTGTAATCTTGGGACTAGGTCCCCAGGTCTTTCCAAATATTCTGTTACAGGCATAGAATGCTATCATTGCCTTCTTGGCTCTTTCTTTGATATTAATATTCGGAAGACCTAAAAAACTAATCTTTCATTTGACAGTTTTAGTAGCAAAGTTTTTGTGTTAACAAATAGCATTTTGTGAAAACTGTGTACATTTGCGCAAATTCATACAAAGTAACAAGTTAGCGAACTAAGCTCTGATTTTTATTGTGATTGTCAAAAACAATGCAAGAGGCAGTACATACCCCAAAAAAAGGTGGCTCTGACGTAGTCGAACCCCGACCCTTCGCTTGTCCCACACACTAACCACTATGCACGGGGCTTTATCTTGCTAAGACTAAGACGCACGCACTAGTTGTAGTGTAAGGGCCATGAAGACCCTGGAACAGGATACGAGTGAACATCGTTTGAGTAAATTCCACAGAAGATAAACCATCTACTCGAACTTCATTAATTCTTCAATGCAAGTGTCTTTAACTCTGGCACCTATCACATAGACAATCAAATCAAATTTGGTTCGCGAACCATGTTAACCCGCACATTGATTGACACATTTATTGAGAACATTGTAGATTTGTTTTGATTTGTTCTCTTTGTCTGCGGGTTTTACTCGAAGCAAATTTACTTGTAACGAGTAGGAAGAAATCTTTAGAAATAAAACAAAATCGTAGAATTGTTTTCATCTGAGCCAACTTTCGATGTTCTCCAACTAATTTATTCATTTTCATTTTTTTTCATAAAACAATTTCAAAGTCAATTAAGGTTGATTATTTCTGGCAAAAATTAAAAAAACAGTTATATGAAAGGTTTCGTTAATAGACTTTTCCCGTATATGTGATTCTAATCAAATGATAGCCAATATCAACAAAAAAAATCTCAAAAAAATTTATCAAAATCGTTGGAGTCGTTTTCGAGAAAAACGGTCGTATGGAAAGTACCGTTATTTTTTAGCCCTAAAAATAAAATTTCCTAAACTTGTCTTATAGTCCCAATAACCGCAAGTAAAAAGCCAAGAATAAAAAACAACAATACAAACAAAAATAAGACAAAATATATTGAAAATTTCCTTCCAAACCTAATTATTTTATATTCGAGCGCAAGATCCAATCATTCTTAGTAGCTTTTTTTGATGGAATTTTCTTTAAAACAGTCTTTTTTGCAAGACGTTTATTTGCTGTTGTGCCCCGTGGCTTAGTGGTTAGTGTGTCGGACTACTAAGCGAAAGATCGGGGTTCGAATCCACGTCAGAGCCAACTTTTTTTTATAGAGAGCATAAAAGATATAGGACCAATCTTCTAACGAACTCGTTAAGTCGCAAGAGTTTTAAAAGATCTTGATATACACAAATCTGTTTGCAGCACTTGTCCAGACTGTCCCCAAAAAAAACCGAATCTTTTTCACCCTCTAACTATTGACCAATTGCTCTTAAGCTCTCTAATAACAGGCAGTACGGCTTTCACAAAAATAGGCCGCATATCTCATCGAAAAGTGAAACCAATTACTCCATCGTTTATACGAAAGTACGAATATTGCATTTCCAAGGCATTTTATAGATTTTAGCATCAAGCCTTTTTATCGAAAATGCGTGCATTTGGACTCTATAAAAAACTTCTTCGTCGGATTAAATTCTGATCTTGACAGCATTGTTCAATGAGAAATAAGAAATCGTGTCAAATTTAATGCTTCAAACACTCAATCATTTGTTTTGTCGTTAAAACGAAACGTACCTCCGAACCGTATGCCATGAGTGGCATTTGCATTGAAGAAACCAAACAAACACCTCTCGGTTCTCGTTATGTGCATTACAGACCATTTTCTGAATTACCACATATTCGACGTAGCCAAGAATGCTGCGAGGTGCCTAGCTTTTTCTAAAATGCAAACAATTGTTGACCCCGTCTGAAAATACAGTCTATAAAGGGTAATTTCTGTCAAAAACTTGTGTATAAATCTCATATTTCAGCAAGTGCTTCAATTACCCATTTGAATTTACTGGACAGAATTAAGAAAAGAGCGTAAAAATGATAGGCGAATATTTCGTCTTTCGTTATTTTATTCATAATTTCTATAAACAATGCTATAACAAAAAAGTCACCGTTAGGAATGCCCATAAATGTACCCTTTACTTCTTTACGCGAATGCGGAATAACTTGTCCGACTCTTTTTTTTTCCTTCCCATTTCACCTGCAAAACTTTAAAACAAATGTGCATCGGTATCTCCTTTTACACCCTTCCTTATTTTCCTAACGCCCTCGCTGTGTTTGATTTAGCCAAACACCATAAATTTTGCAGTGTGCAAGGTTACACTTTAAAGAATTAGGTTTTGTTTAAAACAAAAATCCTCTTCATCAGAGAGCTAAATACCAAAACTATATTAAGGGAACAAGTTCATTGCTCTGTTTTCCACATTATATAAGCAGTTATAAAAAAAGTAGAGGCAAGAGACAGATGTCCTAGACGAGCTTATAAATCAACCATGAAATTGAAATAAAAACTTAGCAAATGATGCGTTGTAGGCTTAACTGTTTTTTCGTACATAGGTATTTTATGATTTGTTTTTAATAGTCAATTAGAAAAAGTCACATACTTTTCAATGGCTTAAAGAAGACAAGACCTCTTATTGAACTTAAACAAACCGTCCTCTTTTTTCAATTATTTTGCAATTTGTCCTCTTTTTTAAATTCCACCATTATAAGGAATATTTTCGCATTATTTAATATTTTTCCATTATTACAATTTCTTTGCTGAATAAAGTCATCGTTGTAATAGCTTTCACTATAAAAAAGAGAAACAAGAATGACAACCGAGAAACGAGTGACAAAAAGTTACCCACATTATTACAATTTGAGTGTTTCTGGCAACTGGGTAAGCTAAGCGGTCGTAATTCATTAAACATCGATGTTTTCAAAAGTCAAAAGTGAAACATAATTTACATTCAAAATCCTCTACACTGATGATACTAAGTTTTCCAAAGCAAATTCTCCGACACTTGACTCTTCTCTCATTCAAATATATCTCGATATTTTCTCAGTCTGTTGTCAGCCATTTGTCAATAAATCAAATTTGAAGTAAGCGTTTAAAATCTTCTTTCCGTATCTACATTTTCCATAATCAACCAATACCTATTGTGGATTCGATTCGCGATCTTGGTATATTTTGTGACCAAGAGTTCAACTTGGCACATTTCGATATCATGTTAAATGCCAATACGGCGCTTGGCTTTGTGAAACGTGTGATCCCTCTAAATAACCTTTGAACGTCCGCTACTTAAATACCCCCGCCAATTATTGTCCCGCTTACATCTCTAGAATCGAGAGCATTCATCATCGATTCCTTGCTCTTCGCGATCTGTCATGGGATGATCCATTTGTCTCCCAAATCTCCCTCAACTAATAATCCTGAATATCTTGAAAGAACTCAGAAAAAATTGCAGAGATTCTTTTCACTCATCGACTCCTCTAAGGTTACGTCGATTGTAAAACTCTTCACAACTCTATGTTCTTCAGCACGAATTTCCATAACGTTAGAAATCCTCACCTCTTCTATGCCTATGCCTATTCACTGCACCTCTTATGGCTGAATAGTGAGGAAATAGTGGTAGAGCCCCGTGGCTTAGTGGTTAGTGTGTCGGAATGCTAAGCGAATGAGCATGGGTTCGAATCCCGGGTACTGCCTCTAGCGAAGAACTGACCAAACCTCCAGGAGTAAAATTTGTCTCGAAAAAGTGCATCTCATGTAGCCTTTCGTACTCGGCGCTAAATTGTAGGCCTCTTCCATTCTTGCAGATTAACAACACACCCACAGATATGGTTGCGGCTATTAGTCAAAAGGCCTTGGCTCCTTAAGGAGCTGTCGCGCCAATAAATGTATGTTTGTATGTAATGACGAAATAAGGAAATAACAAATCTTCCAAGTGTAAAATTTATCTCCAAAAAGTGCAATCCCATGTAGCCGTTTAGGCTCGGTGGTAAATTGTAGGTCCCCTCTGATCCTGCAGATTCACAACACACAACTGGAATAGTTGAAAGTATAAGTCACAAGGCCTTAGCTCTTTAAGTGGTTGGCACGACACAATGTATTGTATGAAATTAAGAACCAGTTTTGGTATTACCATTTTACGCTAAACGCATGCAGGTTTCAATAGATATACTTCTTAAAGTCGATGACCTTGCATACATTGTCTGCACTATGAACTTACTAATAGCAAGTTTCATTCAAGAAAAGATTTGCTCTTTCTGTCAAAAGATTTATTCTCTGATGCGGTGGAAGATTTGATCTGAATGCACACATACATCGATTTTCTCAAAAAATCGAAAAGACGCGAATCTACGTACACAGTTTAAAGTTCAAAATAGTGAAATGTCATTTCTATATTAAACTAGGTGACCCACCCGGCGTTGGTCCGGCTAACCGTAGCTTTTCTAGATACCGACGAAAGCGGTCCAATTATAGTCGAAAACCAAAAACGTAGCTACAAAATGTTTTCAAAATCGGCAAGGCCTTTCAAATTTAATGTTGGTTATATGAAAATATATGAAATTGAAAACGTTTTTTTTTTCTGATTACCGTCGAAGTTTAGTTTCTGATCGAAAAATGGTCTGCAGAAAAGTTGAAAGTAATTAAAAAAACCTATAATTTTACTTCAGGTTGTTTTTCAACATAACCTTAAATCTTATGAGATATCAACAAAAAACGGTATTTCCATATTTTTAGTTTTGTTAACTAAAATCGCATTTGATGTTTTACAAACGCAATGAAACACAAACTTCAGAATACCAGTCATTTTGGCTAGTTATTGCTTTTTTATTTTATTACTATTCGTATTTTAACACAAGAAGTAATCGAGCATCAACAAATCAGTTCATAAACATTTTTTCTTAAACATCGCGAAAATGTCGATATCATCATCATAACATCGAAATTCAAACATCGATGTTTTTTATGAACGATGTTGCATCCCTAAATGCAAATGACAAAGGAAGAGTGACAGTCCTTCACCGATCCTACAATTTAATCATGAAAGAAGTTTCATTGAAAACATCAAATCTTGATTTTGTGATCATATCTTTAAAATTTTATTAAAACTCGCTATAAGTGAGTCATTTGCCAGAATCATATCGAATATTAGACATATTCGTCTTTCGACCACTCACAGTACAGTGAAAAACAAAAACTGTAACTGGAAATTTTATTCTTGTCTCCACTAAAAATTTGATAAAAAAAACCTTTTCTGCCTTATAACATCACTGCTGCATTTTAATATTCTTCGCTTGTGGTTCATCACTTCATCAGCACTAGTTGTTTGGAAAATGTTAGAAGAAAACTGAGAATACACACTCTATAGTTGGGAGCTTATGGGGGGTGTTGTTTTCTATGCAATAATATTTCAAAAACGATATTTTCACTCAGCCCCTTACATAAGCACCCGTTTCTTATATGCAAATGTGATTTGTTTTCATTTGAAATTTAGCTCACCTTCTTGCTTCGGTTATAACCTTCCGCAAGAACATCGGCGTTTTGGTAAAATTTTCCATCATGTTTTGGGGGTATACACTGCCTTGAATAGAGGGGTTGGTTTTCAAGTGAGTGTTGCACGATTTAATGGAAGTTCATTGGGACATTACATCACGCACTAAATTAAAATTAAATCACTGTTAACATCTGTTTTTTTTTTATTCATTTTGCTTTGTAAATCGATAAATTAATTATTTTTAAAGCCTTGGTCGGATGTATCTATATTTTAATCTTTTAAACACATTTTTAAATACATTGCTGGACGGAGTATATACAAGTGAACCGAAGAAATGCAAGTACCGAGTGATATGCAACTACTTAACGGCCATAATGTAAGTATTTCTACACGACATCGTTTTTTCTTTCTCGAACAAGTTGAAAGAATTGAAGGAAAAATTATGGAAACATTTTTTTTCTTTATGTTTTGTTTCTTTTCTTTTGCTGCGATTTAATTTTTGTTGGAAATGGCGTTACAAGTACGATACCGCATCGACAACAATACACAGATTCGATGTGCGAAGACCAAGGAAGCCTCAGGCACGCGAGGGATGTCGTTGATTGGGGAGAACAACTTTTTGCCGGCATTGAGCTTATGCTCAAAGTTTACCCATAGAAACTCGATGAAGAGAGAGAGTGAGAGATAATCTATGACGTATTTAACCGTTAAGTGTATACATCATTATAATGTGACTCATGCGTTTGTTTTTGGGGATTCGAATGAATAAATAAGTAAGAATAATATTTTGGTATTCAGTTTTGGGTTTTTTTTGGGGTTTTTGGAGCTTTTCATTGATGCCAAAACCATTATAAGTTGTGAGGTAGGGCGAAGGATATTGCTTTAAGCTTTTCTAAGGGACTGATGTTTGTTCCCAGTATGAGGCTTTAACTAACTTTGTCCAGAACTTATTTCATATAAATTATTTATAGATACATGGAATTTATGGATATGTACTTAAGATAGACATCTTTGAACAATACCTACTTAAGAAGATGGTGAAATAAATACATCCAGGACCATACTATCCATATTATGCTTTTCGTTAATTTAGTTTTCGATTTCAGATCTGCAAGACTTAAGGGGTTAGTGCCGTATCCCTGCAATTTTTCTCAAGGAATTTGTTTGGCTTTTATTGAAACATGGAATTGTTCGGGTGTATTTCTGAAATGTATAAGACTTACAATGTATTGACACGACAGTTCTTTTGTGACTGATACTCTTAACCATTTCTGCATGTGTTGTGAATCTGCAGGAGCGGAGGGGGCCTACAATTAACCCCCGAGTCCGAACGGCTATATGATATGCACTTTTTCGAGATAGATTTTACTCTTGGAGGATTTGTCCGTTCCTCGCAAGAGCTGTAGTACCCCGGAAAAAGGTGGTTGTGATGAGGAATCGAACTGCGACCCTTAGGGATAGCAGAACGAGAGTACGACTAACCACTAAACTATAGGGCACAAGCTCTGTGTGGCTCTTCGAATTTTCGTGGTTTTTGTATTGAAAATCCTGTTGACATTTGAGCCTATTATCTAATACTTAAAAAAGTCGTATTAGACAAGTTAAGCATTCGGAAAATCAAATTCAAAATGACAATATACCTACATAAGAATGATTACAGAACAACTGCCAGGTTATCTGTATGTCTTGTTAAAAAATGATAATGGCACGGTTATTTAACTAATTTTTGCCATAATGTGAAATTAAGGTGTTAAAATCAAAAGATTATTTTTGGCATTTGCTGAAAAATTGTGTTCACACAATTAAAAAAATAATTTCTTCAGCTCCATCAAAAGTGAAACACAATTTTTTCATCATCGGGTAGCTCGTTTTGATGCGCAAATTTTTGGTGTATCACACTCCATATATGTATTGGAAAAAGTGCCTTTAGAGTCGTTTTGATTGTTAACGTCACATATTTACAGTGTCCGGCAGGTTATTCCACGTTCGTGTGAAATGTTTGTCCGAATTTGGGCGACTCGAGGGCTCTTTTTTATTTCTGCCCAAGAAACTCAACTAGATTATTGGGACAACTGCCCAAATTTAAGAATTATGTTCAAGTTTAGGGCGAATGTACCAAAATTCACACGCTTCTGCAAAATGACAATGGTCGCCAAGGTCGGTAAAGATCACACATATCTTTTTTTTAACGCACAAAGAAAGCCTTTTAGAATGGAACCAAATTTTGCACGACAATAGTTAGAAAAATTATAGAGATAGGAAAGAATCTTTTTCGGCTTAGTAGATCGGGAATTAGTTGACTATTTTCTCACCTAAAACCCACGGACGGCTCCAGCTTGCACTAGGAGTTAGAAAAATTCCTTCCCAAACTGAAAGTCAAACTTAGGATCTCTCGCTTAACAAGCAAACATCTTATCATTTTGATCTGCTAACATTCAAAACCAATGTTAATCGCCACCTCCTATCTCTTCCATCCCTATCTTCGTAATGCCCGTGCAGTGTGTTCTACATTAAAAGGGAAACACGTAATCCCTTGTGCGCGCGTTAATTATAAAAAAAAAAAATATAATGCACTTTTTTATAGTCAAAAAAGTTTTAGACAAGGCTATGCGCTATCAGGCGACTTTTTCAACATCATACTTGAAAGAATGGTGGTTGGGTGCTGTATGAATAGGGTAGGCACTGAAAGGCATCAAACTGGTGATGCACAGTCGCTGCAACTATATCGTACACATTAATTGTGCTTATTTTACCTCCCCGCGGTAACCACCGGGTACTGGTCTGTCCATCCGGACATTCCTGCTAAACTTATAAGCGCGAGTGTTGAACACAGAAAAAATAGCAACACTATAATGCTCTGCTTTAATGACTGTTCTGATCGATTCGCAGAAGTCTTGCACGAGCCCCTCAGAAAGAGGACGTACGGCGGATGAGCCCAACCAATTGGACCAACGGTGGCGTCAACAGTCAACGAAGCAGACGCCCTAATGAGCTACTTCGACGTATTTGGAGATAAGGTCATTAGGACAATTCAATGCAAGTCAGGGCATTGAAATAGAGATGGTGGCGGATGAACCCTTAATGGGCCAACGGCAGCGCTCATATCCCCGAAGTGGGTTACTGACTCCGGATTCTCCGGTTCCTTTTGTCCAAGGAATCCAACAAAGGACCTGGCCCTCCAGGTTGGGGGTTGTGCGTGGGGTTAACAACCCTGCCACGGAAAAAAGAAAAAGTTGCGAAGCGACCAATAGCCTCGGAAAAGGACGGATTTACTGTTGACGACCCGGAAAAACGAATCAAGGACAACGACCTTCGGATCTGCACGTGGAATGTTAGAACTCTTAACAGACCACGTGCATCCAAACAACTAGCGGAGGCCCTAGACTGCTACAGAGCAGGAATTACTGCCATCCAGGAAGTGCGATGGAATGGGCCGGGCAAAAGGAGGATGAAAAACTGTGACGTGTACTACGGTGATTGCGCAAGAAGACCACAGCGTTTATTTGGGTGCGGATTCGTCATAAGCGGTAGACTTAGGCAAGAAGTCTTGGGCTTTCGACACGTAAGTGAGCGACTTGTGACAATCCGTATCAAGGCTAAATTCGCCAACATTAGCCTAATATGCGCTCATGCCCCCACAGAGGACAAAGATGACGCCACCAAGGATGACTTCTATGAGCTCCTCGAAAAAACCTATGAGCAATGCCCTAAATACGACGTTAAGATCGTACTAGGCGATTTTAATGCCAAAATAGGTAAAGAGGAAATCTTTGGTAGGACTGTCGGAAAACATAGCCTACACGACACAACGTCTGAAAACGGACTTAGGCTAATTGACTTCGCAGCGGCACATAACGTCACCATTGCAAGCACACGGTTACCTCATCTCGATATACACAAAGGGACTTGGCGACACCCAGATCAAAGAACCGTCAATCAGATTGATCACGTTGCGATCGATACAAGACACGCCTCCAGTATCTTGGATGTTCGCACCTTCCGAGCAGCTAACATCGACTCGGATCACTACCTTGTTGCAGCAAAGGTAAGAATGCGAATAACCCGAACTCCACAACAACGGAGTAATACTGTGAGGAAGTATGACGTCGGAAAGCTGCAATCGCAAGAAACCGCCAGAACCTATGCCGATCGAATATCCCGTAACCTCTCAAGAAATCCAGTACCGCCAGCATCAAGTGCCGAAGATCAGTGGCAACACTGCCAACAAGCCATCAGAGATGCCGCAACTGATGTGCTAGGTTTCACCAGACCACCACCACGAAACCTCTGGTTTGATGACGAATGCAGGCAGGCCCATGCAGCCAAACAAGAGGCATATAAAGCGACGCTGCAAAGAAAGACGAGAGCTGCTCGCGAGCTTTACGAGCAGAAAAGACGGGAAGAACACCGGCTTCTCCAAAAGAAAAAAAGAGAGCATGAGAAGCGCGCGATCGAAGATATTGAGAGATGCTACTCCAGGAACAACGTGCGGAAGTTTTACCAACAGGTAAAAAGAACATGCCAAGGAAAAAAATCCCGCACAGAAGCCTGTAGAGATAGGAATGGAAACCTCGTAGTAGAGTCACAGTCGGTGCTGAGTACATGGAAGGACCATTTCTGCAGACTGTTAAACGGCGATGAAGGCCAAAATCCCGCTGTCAGGCAGAATGAACCATTCAACATGGATGATGACAGACAAAACTTCCGTCCACCTGACCAAAATGAAGTAAGGATAGCAATATCTAAACTAAAAAACAACAAAGCTGCTGGACCCGACGGATTACCCGCCGAACTTTTTAAAGCGGCCGGAGATGACCTGGTGGAGTGCATACACCAATTCATCTCTAAAGTTTGGTCAGAAGAAAGTATGCCTGATGAATGGAACCTCAGCATCGTTTGCCCGATTCACAAGAAAGGAGACCCTCTAAACTGCGCCAACTATAGAGGAATAAGTCTCCTGAATATCGCCTACAAGATCCTCTCTGCCGTACTATGTGAACGCCTGAAACCTTTCGTCAGCAACCTGATTGGCCCCTATCAGTGTGGTTTCAGACCAGGAAAGTCCACAATCGATCAAATGTTCACGCTACGGCAGATCCTGGAAACCACCCAAGAATTCCAAATCGATACCCACCACCTCTTTATCGATTTTAAGGCCGCGTACGATAGCATTTATAGAGACGAGCTATACAGAGCCATGTCAGGTTTTGGCATTCCCACAAAACTCGTCCGACTGTGCAGGATGACGATGGAGAACTCTCGCTGCTCCGTCAAGGTTGGTTCCGACCTCACAGAAGCTTATGACGTCAAAAAAGGATTCCGACAAGGTGATGCGCTATCGTGCGATTTCTTCAACTTAATACTTGAAAAAATTATAAGAAACTCGCAAGTCAATTGTAGTGGGACAATTTTTTTCAAGTCTGTGCAATTGCTAGCATACGCTGACGACATAGACATCATTGGCAGAACTCGGCGAGCTGTCACTGGAACGTTTGCTAGCATTGAAGCTGAAGCGGCTAAGATGGGACTAGCAGTCAATGAGGCCAAAACGAAGTACCTGCTGTCCACAAAAAGGGACACACAACACCGGCGGATTGGACAAAACATCACAATAGACAGGTACAACTTTGAGGTAGTTAGGGACTTTGTGTACCTCGGATCCGCTATAACATCTGACAACAACATCTCGTCAGAAATAAAGCGAAGAATTACTCTTGCCAATCGCTGTTTCTATGGGCTAGGAAGGCAATTGAGTAGCAAAGCCCTCTCTCGAAAGACAAAGGAGACTCTTTATAAGACCCTAATCATCCCAGTCCTGCTCTATGGCGCCGAGGCATGGACTCTATCTAAAGCGGATGAAGATATCCTTAGTCGTTTCGAGCGTAAGATTCTTCGGAAGATTTTTGGCCCTATCTGCGTTAACGGGCTTTGGAGGAGAAGGTTCAACCAAGAACTATACGAGCTGTACAGCGACATTGACCTGGTCAAAAAAATACGCATATCACGTTTAAGGTGGCTAGGTCATGTAGAGCGAATGCACAACAATGCTCCGGCTCGCAGGATCTTCGATTCCATCCCAGAGGGTAGACGCAGTCAAGGAAGACCTCGCCTTAGGTGGCGCGCTCAAGTGGAGGACGACCTCAACCAACTTGGAGTGCAAAACTGGAGGCAGCTAGCCAAAGACCGAGTTGGCTGGAGAGGCATGTTGGTTGAGGCCCAGGTTCGTCCCGAACTGTAGCGCCACCTAAGTAAGTAAGTAAGTACTTGAAAGAATAGTGCAGAACTGTCACACGCCAACACCTTCAAAGAAAATTCATCAAATTATTCACATACGCTGAAGATATTGGCATAATCGGAAGAACACACCGTGATGTCGGTTAAGCAGTCAATAGAAGCAAATGCAAGTATAACCAATTTCGAAGTCTTGCACAAAACATCACGTGAGAGCCATGACGTTGCGGTAGTAAGGACTTTATCTGGGACTATCAATTAGAGAACAACGCCAGCGTCGAAATCAAACGAAGAATAACTCTTGCCAATTGCTGCTTTTTTAGCTAAAAACGCACTTGACTCCTCTCCCGGGCGTCATCCCAGTCCTGCTCTGCTATATGCTGCAGAGGCAAGGACATAGTCAAAAATAGATGAGGACGTATAAAATTGCTACGAGAGCGATATTCTCCCAATGAATTTTGGTCTAGTCTGCATTAGCGCCGAGTGGAGAAGAAGATACAACGAGGAACAATAGGGGCTTTATAGCCACACAGAATTAGCCCAAAGAGTAAAAGTCCAACGTCGCATGATGCAGAATGACATCAATCAGAAAATTTGCGATTCCACCCGGAGCTGCGGTGCAGTAGAAAAAGGCCAAGACTTAGGGGCGCACGCACATATGTTAAAGAAAATTTGACCAATTTAATTTGCAAAATGGAGGCAGTTAGTAAGGGACCGAACTGGCTGTAGAAGCTTTTTGGTTGAGGCCGAGGTCCACCCCGGAATGTAGCGCGGCTAAAGGTAAGGTAAGTTATACGCTCATAGACTGTAGCCAGATCTAAAAGGGTGAAAAATGTCTTGTTGGACATTCCACAGATGGTGGTCTGGAATGCACATTTTTTTATAACTAACGCGCGCACAAGCGACTATTTGTTTTCCTTTAAATGTATGTAAGTTATTTAGCATTAGTATCATTATAGGGAGGGGAAGACCAGAAGGTGTCGACTGACATTGGCTTTTGAATTCTTGTAAATCGAAATCTCGCAGGGTAAACTATTCCAAATTCGTGTTGTTTGGCTCAAAAAAGAATCCCTATTTTTCACGGTATTTCCGAAATTGGGCCCAAGGGTGAAATGATAAGCATTCAACATTTTTTTGTAAAAGAAACAATAAAATAAGGAAAGACATGAAACATGAGGCGCAATTGTTTCAGAAACAATTCTATTTCCTATCAATCTTAACGCTCTGTTTTGTATTCTATCGAGTAAGTATAGCGATGCTTGAGAAGCACCTGTCCAGAGGTGGGAGTTATACTCGAAATTTTTGTAGCCAGATCAGAAGGGGAAAAAACTTCTTGCATTGATACAGAAAACCTAAGCACTTATCAGAATTTTTGGCGGTCTCAAATATATGGAACTTCCAACGGAGGTCGTCGTTGATACACATACCGAATATTGAAAGCTTTTCGGTTTCTTCGATGCAAGTGGCTTTCATGGACATTGGGGTATGTTTGGCTTTAACGAAGACAGCATTGAGTTTTCGACGCGTTAAACTTCACACGACTCCTATTACCCCATTTAACAATGCTGTGTAAATCGGGGTTTAATGAGCTTAACATACGGATCCGTTGCGATTGTACGTCTGAAGGCGAAGGACTTGAATCAACGAACTTATATGAAAAGCTGAATGCAGTCGTCAGCAAAACAGTTTAGTGGATTATAAGTAAGACAGAAATCATTTATAAAAATGACGAAGAGTATCGGAGACAGAAAGAGCCATGGGGTACACCAGGATTTATTTGTTGGAATCAGACTTGAAGCCGTATTTTATTGAATGGCTAAGAAAATAGCTTCTAATCAAACAGACAAGAGTATCATCGATCCGAAAAGCACACATTTTTAATAAGAAAGCTTCATGCTAAACTCTATCAAATGCCTTGGAAATATCAAGCCAAATAATCTTACTTTCACGAAAGCGATGTAAGGATTTGTTCCACTGTTCACCAGCGGAACGATTACTGCGAAAGCCATACTGGCGGTCATGGAGAAGCTTTCGGTCTTCGAGATATTCTTTAAGCTGACGGTTAATGCGTTTCCATGACCTTAGAAAGAAGAGACGTAAGTGCCAAGAGTCGGTAGGAGGAGGAGGGGAAGGAAAAGGACATGCTGAACAAATGCTGTTTGCAATCTTCTAAGAAAGGTTCCAAAAGTGTTGGAGCGATGGAGCGCAATGGCTACAGACAGAGTTCCAATCTCTTTTTTGTCTTACGAAGCCTGATACTTTGAAAATCTACTGAATGTTTTGTGCGAAAACAAAACCCGTAAAAAGGTTTGTTCCTGTATATTATGGATGACATCACTAAGCATTTGTAGATCTAGTCCCCATTAAGAACATTGGGATCCGTTTGGATTCTATTGCGGATTTTGTTAAATCTGTGGGAATTTATTTTCAATGTTCCTACCTACCTACCTTAGGTGGCGCTACAGTCCGGGGTGGACCTGGCTCTCAACCAAGAAGCTTCTCCATCCAGCTCGGTCCCTAGCTAGCTGCCTCCAGTTTCCCACGTGGACTCGGTTGAGGTCCTTTTCCACTTGTGTGCGTCATTTGAGTCTCGGTCTTCTTTTACTGCCCCGTCCCTCTAGGATGGATTCGAAGATTTTCCGGGCCGGAGCATTGATATCCATCCGCCCTATATGACCTAGCCATCTGAGACGTTAAATTTTTATTCTTTTAGCTAGGTCTGTGTCGCTGTACTGTACAGCTGGTACAGTTCTTCATTGTATCTTCTTTTCAACTCTCCGTTAATGCATACGGGACCAAAAACCACCCGGAGAATGTTTCTCTCGAAGCAGCCTAAAGCGTCTTCGTCCGCTTTCAATGTTCAGTTTCATTAAAATGACTGAAATTTCTTGAGATCTGGACTTCATGCTTTTGATGTCATGCACTCCCATGACGAAAACACATCAAAGCTATTCGACACTTAAGTCCTTCAGCTAAGCTGTTGATGAAAACATGAATAATTATTTATTCAAACGCCAACTTAGAAAAAAAGGTGACTTCACTAAACTGCTAGTGTGGTGTTGTCTATTGGTGTAATGATTCAATGACTTATCTTTTAACATTTTAACAAAAAAAAAACACAGCCTTATCGTTAACATAAACTATAATAATATTATGTTGATTTTCTTAATTTTATCACTTGAAATGGAAAAACTCGAAATGAGCTTTCTTGGGTGACCCAGTTTATGGGGATTTTCATACAAAGCAGCCCTTTTATCACTTTTTCAAAAGAAATAATTTATTTTCATTTTCAAGTAAATGGTAGGTACTTTCTTTTATAAAATATTAGATGTAGAGTTTTTTTTAATGTAGGTACATATGCATCAAACTTACCCTTTAGGTATTCACTCAGAATAAAATCGTTAAAAAATGGTTCATTTCACCGAAATTGAATAATCATAAGACTTTTTATTATTTGCGGATATTTAGCGATTCGAATGCACTAAAAATGTATTAACAATTTAACTAAATATTGCAAGAAATAGTCTTTTTCTTCACGGAACTTACACAACACAACAAGAAAATTTTAAGGAAAAGTAGACATTTTGGAAAAATCTAATGACAGATAAGTTGACGGTTTCATTTTTGTGGAATCTATTTCATAAAGTGAAATGTCAAAAATGTACAGTAAAAAGTGAAATTTGAATAAACAATTTTTTTTTTGACTTATTTTAAGTTTTCTAACTTTCTAACTGTTTATTCTAATTTTAAAAGGTTAGTTGTTGAAAGCTAGTTGTTATTGGGTTCAAACGTTATTGTGTTCCCTACAAAATGAAATCTCACATTTTTACAAAAATATATGTCAAACCAACTTGAAGATTTCACAGCATGTCAAAAAATGTGAGTATGTGCCTGATAAATTGACGCAAATGCGCATGAAACTTGAATTAAAATGTAAAAGAGGTGGAATGATTTTTAGTAAGAGGGAAAGAGATGGGTTGGAAAATTAAAAATCAATACGAATCTCGTAAATTTGTATAAAACTCTGAGCACTGATTCAAGTTTTATTCTTATATCGTTAATTTTTTGACAGATAAACACATTTTTAACTATTTTGTCGAAGAAGCAGGTACATTTTTTTTTATTTTCTCCATTTGGTTACATTTTTTTCACATTTCATTCGCACATTAAAAATGGTTACTAAGAGACGGAGAAAATAATAAATAAAATAAATTTAATCCAAAGAAATTATATTTGCTTTACTTTCCAACTGTTCCTCTGCTTTCAATTTTCTTACATCAAATAAGTTTATTCTTGTGTGTAGCCACGATATGTGAAATGAGGCATTGCGACTTTCCATCAATGTGTCCAGGCACTATGAAAGGGAAAACAATCTGAAACGAGACGATATCGCTGGTGATGTCTCTATTTTATTGTCATGTTCTTTTGCTACCACCAAAGAAAAATGAAACAAGAACGACAACTGATAATTCTCTCTTCACCTACAAACTGAAAAATGCCCCGTCGTCAACATATGTGTACTGGTCCCTGTATATTTCGGGGCTACTAATACGTCTGCAGTTTAAGGGGCTAGGAAACGTATGGTATTGGCTCCTTCACACTCGTATCTTACACGTGTTCACATACACACAATGAAATTTCAGAGTTTTCAGGGCATGGTCGGTACGGGTCGCAGTTCTTTTTTAATTTTTGTATATGGCCACCACCTTGTGGTTGTCTTCAGCGAACAAGATATTTGATTACTCAGAACCCTTTTACACACAGCGTTATATGACGATTTATTTAATTCAATTCCGCTTGCGTACGCTTGCAGCATGTTGAATCAGTGTCACGTGGCGGTGTGTGAAAATGGTGACTAACTATGTCTTAAACATTTGTTTATTCATCAGTCTCGCTCTAAACATACATTTGACCACAAACTACAGAAGTAAATCTTCAACATTATAGAACAGCTGTTCTTGCAGTTACAAAAGCTGGAATCATAAAACAATCTTTTTTCAATTTTTACTACATACAAGAATTTCAGAACCCATTTTCCTTTAATAAAATTTCTGGACCAGATTAAACCCCGAAGAATCTATGTAGCTTTTAGAGCTGTGTCAATCGTGATTGATTCGGTCTTTATGACCCGTTCACTGAAAAGTATTGATGATTGCAATCACACTTCCATATCTCGGTCGTTCACAATTTCAATACTTTTCAAATGAACGAGAACGATACGATGCGGAAAACGAAACTGAACTTCAATCAATCATTGAATGCAATACAGAATACAAAATACACAAAGAACCAGACCAGAGATAGAGAATGATTTGAAATAAATGAACGAAACAAAGTGAAACTGAACTGATATATAAGTATTTATTTTACAAAGAGAGTGAGACTAGAGAGAGATACATACACTCAACCTAATGATTTACTGACGAAACACGGATGTCGATGTTGGTGTCGGATAGATCCAAATGCAGAGATACATATCATATATGGAAACCATGCAAAATGTTTTATTCACAATCACATTGAAAAATCACAACACAACATTTCGATGACCGGTATGGCATGGGTATAAATTGAAACGAGAGAAAGAGGGTAGGTATGGGATTGCTTGGTAAAATGATTGATTGAAAAGACCGAATCTTTGAAATGACCGAATCATGAACGATTGAATCTTTGAAAATGAACGATTGACACAGCTCTAGTAGCTTTTAGCTACAACATTGAAAGATCTTTTAAAATGTAGTTAAGATAAATTTTAATGTTAAATTCTATCTGAAGC
This sequence comes from Platycheirus rosarum, assembly GCA_963971375.1. NCBI lineage: Eukaryota > Metazoa > Arthropoda > Insecta > Diptera > Syrphidae > Platycheirus > Platycheirus rosarum. The sequence goes on along the minus strand of OZ020509.1, from coordinate 49,660,719 downwards.
TTCCTACTTATTAAAATACCCCATGAAATTTGTGGTTTTGAGGTTATTCGCGCGCGAATACTTTGTTCGTTGAAGTTAGTATCTGAAATGCGAATAGAGCAAATTTAAATATTTAAACGACAACTAAAATTATATTTTGATCGTTTGGCATCGATTTTTTGAGGAATTTATGTTTATAAATTGCTTTAAACCACATTTATTTGTTTATTCGTCGTTCGTTGGCCACTCCCATGTAAATAGTCCTTTAGATACGAATCCCGCAATTATATTGGGTCCCCTCCTTGTATATGAAACCTATAGTAGTATCATGAGGCAGCTTCTAGTTAAGCGAGGTAGAACCGCAACGTCGCTGCAATAGCTTTTTCTGTCAACACGATATTCATTTGTATGGGTTTTGGAGAGTAGAAAGAAATATAATGATGAAAGAGTAGGTTGTATGGTTTGTTTGAAAAAAGTCTTTAGTTAGAACGAGTACAAGAATAGGCAGAAATAATGAATAATAAGTACGAGTGAAAGGTTCAAAAAGTGACACTAGACCATATGGTATGGTTGAGTAAGGGAAACAAAAATTAGTGGATTTCTCTTTGATTTTTCGTAAACAAACCAAATTGTGCGTCTTCAATTATTTTTTTGGATTTTGCATTTTTAAAGAAATTTTGTTATTTCTGTATTTTCTGTATTTCTTATACCAAAATCAAATACCAATGTTGCCATATTCGGATTCGACTTTTTAAAGTTTTAATATATATTGTTCAATTTTTGAACGCTAGTTAAATATAAAACTGGTGCCAGTTGGTACTATGTTGTTGGTACAATAGTATTTTGGTACTAGATTTTTAGTACCTAGTACTAGAATTTAGTACTATCGTAGTATATTTAGTACTAGATTTAGTACTAAGAAGTATATTTAGTACTATATTTTGTAGTAAGTAGTAGATTTAGTACTATATTTAGTAGTTAGTAGTATATTTAGTACTAGATTATTTGACGTAATAAGTGAATATACTCTAAAGCAATAACATTGTTACAAACATATGCAAACAATGTGTTTTATTTGTAAAATAATTAACTAGGTAGGTACTTCAACTTAAATTAAATTTTTGCAGACTTAAAAAAATTGATATAATAATCAAACATGGTAACCATTCAAAATTGTACACAAAAAAACCAAACCAAATATCAAATTTCAACAAAATCGTTAAATAGGTAAATTTCATCCTGTTGCCGTATCTATAAAAAAACCCTACCAAAAACAGTGTATTTTCAAGGCAGAAATGAAAACTCCTCACATACCTGTCTAAATACCTATCTTCCATTCTCTCATTATCGCTTATTTTAAGAAAATGGTAATGAAATAATAAGAAAAAGTGTTCATGGTTTGTTTCCTTCTGACTGCTATTACTTTATATATATCTTTGTCGTTCTGTCTTTTTCTAACATTGCATATGTGTTGAGTACATTTCCCCGACTAAAAGTCTACGTTGCGGTCTCCACTAAGAGAAAAACTTTAGGGAGATGTAGACGAACTAGATGGCGCTAGTTTTCGAACACTGATGGTAGTACTATAGGTTCTATATACAAAGGTCCCCTGCATATTGAATCTGTTTCGCGCATAATTCTTATTAATTTTGTTTCAACTGTAAACGCCGCTAACCTATGTTCCACAATTTAAAACTAATATACTTTCAGGCTAGGGTTATTATGTGTCATTTTTTTGACAGTTGCCATCAAAATTTTCGTTAACAAAAGAATTCCTCCAAAAATAATAGCTTTGTTCCCCATCTGCAAATTCGTACGAATTTTCACGAATTTCTGCTAATTCTTGTTCCCGTACACCAAAAATTCGTAGAAATTCGCAGAAGAGAGAGCTCGTGAGAGAGAAAATAATTTCCCCACCCTGCGAATTTCTGCTCAACAAATTTCTGAAGGCAGAAAAAAGTAGCAGCCAAACGTCAGTTTGACAATTGAAAAAAAAAGACAATAAATAATCAAATATACGACACGTTTGATAAAGATTGCAGTTATTTTTAAGAGTTTATAAAAAAAACATAAAAAACCGGTGGTTCTGTGAACTTTTTCATGAATATTGTTGACGAAGTCCAGATTCCTGATTTAATTCAGGGTTCAGACAATTGTTAGAGAGCAGTGTGAGTTGAGTCTTCTAAAGCCAGCTGTTTGTAAGGAGCAGAGAAGAATTGTTGCCGGAAGCGTGGAAGCACCTACAAAACTACTAATTGTTTTGTTTTTGGAGCTGATGCAACAAATAGGCATAACATTTCCCTTGAAATAATAAAAAAAAAACATTTTAAAAATCGTTTCGCAGTAATTAGTTTCCACCAATCTTTTCACATTTAAGTAGGGATGCTCGATCTTCCTACAGTTTATCGATAGTATAGATAGTAAAAAATATCGGCTACATCGATAGTTTAAAAAACAATCGAACGGCTATCGATAGTTTAAATAATTCAAACTTATAGCGAGTTTCATTCAAGAAAAGATTTGCTCTTTCTGTCAAAAGATTTGATCTTTTTCAATTTCGAGAGTTTCATTGCAAGAAAAAGAGCAAATCTAGATCAAATCTCAACACGAAGGATTTGATCTCTGATGGGTTGGCAGATTTGATCTGAATGCACACATACATGTAAATAGTCTTTCGGTCAAACGTCAAATGGAAAATATTTTATTTGTTGTTTCTTGTGAACTTGTGCCAGCCCGTGCTTAGCCAAAAAATTAACAAATATCCATTAAATATGCAAAATAACAAATAAAGGTGTTTTTAAAGTGAGAAAATACAAATATGGCATTTTAAATATATATACTATTTTTGTGTGTATCAAATACTGTGTATGCTCGTCAGCGAATGACCAATACTAGGATTAAATGATGAAACAAGTTTCATTGAAAAGAGCGAATCTTGATTTTCAGATCAAATCTTTGAAATTTGAATTAAACTCGCTATTACCTTCACATTTTGAGCTTGAGCTTATTCAAGAGATTGAAACCTCATACTATATGCTAAAACGATTATCAGATTTTCGATATGAGCTTGAGATATGTGAGCTATGAGGGAGGGTCAAAAAGGTCTTGCTGCACTGACAGGCAATAGATAAAATCTTGCAGCTTCCTGAGTGCTTTGAAATTTCGAACACATCAATTTCCTTTAACACGAGGAATTTCCGCAGTCGAAAGCGTTATTATGTAAAGGTTGTAACTGTTGAAGGCAGGGATGTACTTGAAAAATTAACTGATACTGTTAATAAGCGAATAAAGCCTATTGCAGAAGAATGCCACTCGTGCTGTTATCTTTTCGATTTTAACTTTTTACAATTTAATTGAAAGGCTTTAATGGCTAAAACACAATCACGCTTAACACAATGTTACTTTGGCTTTGACGTTACGTTTGGTTCGTGTACAAGATAAGGTAACGTGATTAAAATACAAAGCTGAAGTAGAAACTGGTTGAACTTTTGAAATGTATAGATCGATAGTATCAGTACTATCGATATTTTATTCAAAACTATCGACGATATCGAAAATAAATACTATCGATGGTTAAGCAACACTAGGAAAGAATGCTGCAAATTTTTTGGTTTAAAGCGTTCCCGTACTTTTTTCGTAGAAATCTCACAAAGAGAGAAAATATCCCCTCTACTCAAAAATCTGACAGCTGCGAATTTTCTGCGAATAATTTATCGGGAACAAACCTAATGTTAAATAAAAACAACAATGAATTGCCCCAACCTAACTGTGATAATTTAAACAAGATTTGTGATATTCTGCTTCAAAGAAAAAGCGCAACGATAACTAATCCAATACCAATCGAGGAACTTGTCGATAAGCTTTTCTCAGAGCACTTTCAATCGCTCTTCACTTACTATAACGAGGAAGTAATATGCAATAAGCGTCGACATGGAACCACGTCAGCTTCTCCCATCCCACCCACAGAAGATGACCTCTGGATTTTTGGCTATGGCTCGCTTGTTTGGAAAGCTGACTTTCCATTCATTGACAAAAAACAAGGATATATAGACGGCTATCATAGAAGATTTTATCAACACAGTATTGACCATAGAGGAACTCCAGAAAAACCAGGAAGAGTTGTCACACTAGTACCTTCAATAGATAAACAAGGAAGAGTGTATGGTGTGGCATATAGAATAGCAAAAAATCACAAGGACGAGGTACTAGCCCATTTGGACTATCGAGAAAAAAATGGTTACCAAAGAAGAACGTTGAAATTCACCGAATTTGGTTCTGGCGCTACTCTTGACATAACCATGTATATTGCCACGAATGAAAACGATTCATTTGCTGGAGGCAATGAAGATGATTTACAACCGATTGCCAATCAGATTTACACGTCTGCTGGTCCGAGTGGGCCAAATCGAGAATATTTGTATTATTTGGCGGATGCGATGAGAGAACTCTTCCCAGGTGTAATTGATGAGCACTTGTTTAAGCTGGAAACAATGGTGAAGCAACGAGAACAAAGAGATGTGCAGCTGTTAAAGCTGGTTAAATCGAAAATACGCACAATTATAATGATGCAGAATGTTAACGATGTTGTCATTAAATTCAACGACCTATTGGCCAACTCTCGAAAGGAAAAATATCTGGAGGAACTATGTGGAGCAACAGAAAATTCGCTGTGAAAGAAATAAAAAAGAAGCAATTAAAGTTTTCATTCTTGTTTTTTTTTTTTGTTTTTAATTAGTCCAGTAGTGCCTTGTGCATTGACAGTAGAGTATTTCTGCGGCGTTTAAGCGCTTGCTGCAAGGGAATAAAGGCAAAGATTAACCTAAGCGCCTTTTAAAATCTTAAATATTTTCCACAAGTGTGCATGTAAATCTCTGATTAGAGTGTTACCACTAAAACATTACCCCCTTCATCCAGGCTGCAGCCGAAGAATTATCTAGGTGAAAACAACGGTGTCGTCCATAGTAGTCAGGTTGAACTACTAAGTGATTAACTTATGTGGATTACACAGTTTTTGCAGCTCAGGCCTATAAGGGCCGGTTTATCTGGCTATTCCTTGGAATTATATTGAGGACCTAGTCCTTCAGGTTGGGGGTCGTGCCGTTGGGGTAACTTCCTGGTCTCTGTAGAGCATTAAGGTTAAAGTTAAAGCAGCTTTATTTTCATAGCATGCGCCATGCGGTATGCCGTATAATGTAGCATACTTGCCTTAAAACCTTTTGACAACGTAAATAAAAAAGAAATAGAGCACACATTTTTAGCTCATACAAATAGACTTTATTAAAACTTTTAAAGAAAAATCTTATTATTTCAATTAATGTATTTATAAAGTTCATACGGCTTAAATTTAAGTTTTTTTCTACCCTCGTGGACTGCTTGAGACTCATCGCAATTTTGGGAAAAAGGACCTTCTCCAAACTTGTCGAAAAATAATAAAATAGTAGTTGCGCATTGAACGGTGATTTCCGCTAAAGGTAAAAAATGGCTTCGTTAAACCTGAGTGTAGACAGGCAAAAGTGGCAAGTAGTTGTGTTCAATGCACCGAGAAGTGAATGCATTTAGTGCTTCTTATTTATTTCTTGACAATAATTTTATAGCTCTTAAAGCAGGGCGAATGTCATTTTTAACGGTAAATGCAAAGAAGCTGTTGTTTGGCTTTTTTTATCAAAGAACAAAGCAGTGCTGCACAATTTTCTAATAACGACAAATAAAGGAGTCTAATTCGTTCGACCAAATTGACGATCAAAGTAACGTGAGGAGACTGGCGTTCTGAAGTAACAACATCGACGCTGTATTCTTTCGTGGGGACACGAGACCGATCAGATGATGCCAAAGAAATTCAGAAAGAATTATTTCACTGGCGAAGGTGAACTTCCTTGGCAGTATAGTTTTATATAAAACTTCGTTCATAAAAAATATATTTATGTATATGAAGTACACAAATTATTTTTGTTTTTTTTTTATTAAAAAAACATCTTCAACATTTATTTCTACGTCACAATGACATTGGCAGTCTTCATCTTCCTGAAGGGTTTTTTCAAGCATGGCTTGGTCTTCTTCTCCGTCTTCTACTTTGCCCATTCCATAGGCCAATGAATCATTACTGGTTCGAGAGTGTAAAAAGTCGTAAATTCATTACAGTGCTCTCGTCTAGAGCAGCAATAATCCCCAACAGCTTAACATCTGTCCGATGCAAGGGCAGCACTTGTGTTGCCAAATCTTTAATGCTTCCACTGTGGGATGACATTAACGATTATGTTGATGATGTTGTTGTTTTTGTTTTCCTCCGTGGATCAGTGGACTCTACCACCATTGTAGAAATTGCCGAAGTGGACTGTTGGCTCAAATTCAAGTCCCTCAGCACGGAAACATCAGTAAACGCACCTTCCTGAAACGATCGAAATCGAAAAATTAATAAAAAAAAAAATGAAAATTGTATAATCACAAGAACCAACTCCATTGTAGAAGTAGAAGCTGACGACTGCGTAACTTCTGCTGACTCTAAAAACATCATTTCAGAGAAATGAGACCAAGTCAATTTGCAATTTCGCATGTAGCCTGACCAGACTTCTTCGAACGTAATTTGCCCAAGTTCGACTTGAACAGGCTGCGGATTATATTCCATTTGTTGCTCTCCTCGTTTCGTTGACATCCGCTTCGGGGATCCCAAGCTCGTCAACAACCTGCTGCCAACAGTCGAGCTTTATGTTCGAGAGCATGATACACAGAATACAAGGTATGCTCACTTTAACTGATTATGCGCGTGACGTCACATTCTTCTGATTTTTGTTCTTAGAGAGTGTAAATAAATGTATTAATTTGCCGATTTTGTTATTGTTTTATTATTTATGTTTACTGTTTTCATAAAAAAAATCGTTTAAGCCGTCAGTTTTAAAAAATAATCTTCACTTAACAAATAAAATAATAACAAAAGAAGAATATGACGTCATAAAATATCAAGATGGCGATTTGTATGCGTCTAGTGAGCATACCTTGTATTCTGTGTATCATGTTCGAGAGCCTGTACTCCATACATGCTTCATCCCACAAAGGTGGCCCTTCTGCACAGCAGAAATCAGTGATGAAACTTTCGGGTACTTTAGCTTGCGGTTCCTTTTTATTATTCAATATAATTAAAAAAAACTCCTGGGAAAAACTTACAATTTTGGTTGGTACAGCTCTTTTAATTTATCTGTTTTGGTTTTCATTGCCAGCAAGCTACATCGCCTGTATTCGGGGTCGTAGAAATTTGTGATTCAATAGCTGAAAATATGTTGTTCGTTATTTTAACGCATAACCCGATAGGTAAAGCGCGGAACAGATTGAACCAGCAACAGCACCAGCACCGTCAACAGCAAACAGCACGCTGACCAGCAAAAGAAATTGAAACACATTGCCACCAATACCAGCATCGTCTTCTTACTTCTGTTTGACACTTTGTATCATATAAAAAGTATACGAAGTTTTCTTTTGCAGTATGGTGCCCCAGAATTTCACTTGCGCAAAGTTGGTAGCAATGGAACAGCAACAGCAAATTTAGGACTTTGGTCTAACGACGCTGGTGACGTTGCTGGTGCTGGTCTAATCTAATTTGAGCCTGGCGGCCGCTGTGCCTGGTTCAATCTGTTTCACGCATAACAATTTCTTTAAAAAACGTCCTACATTCGATTTTTTACCATATTTCGTTCTTCAGAACTATATTCTTTAATGATTTATTATTTTCTAACACATTCTATCAGCAATATTAAAATATTGAAAATGACACAAAAGAAATCAAAACAATAATTTAAATGACTTAAGGCCTCAAACAGGGCGTGTTTTAACGACGCGTTTTGACGGGTTTCAAGTATGAAAAAGACTTTTTTTTAAATTACAGGTTTTATATTCAAATTGTAATAATAATTATGCTTCAGGTGGTACTGCTGTCTTTATTGATGAAAGTTTAAGTTGCGAATGCAATCATACAGAGCTAGTGAGTTGTGATATGCTTAAGATATCCATTTTCTTAAATTCTGATAAATTTGTTTTTATGTGTTTTTATAGATTTCACTTTGTTAGTGAAGATGCTTTTATTAAGGAACTTAACTCTTTGCTGATCAGTAACAATGATAAGCTTTATTCTTATTCTCGGGGATATAAATATAGATATTTTATCTGTATATTCAATAATAGAAAATTACAAAACAATAATATCTGCCTTTGGTCTTATTTCCTGTATCACCGAAACAACTAGAATAACTTTAACATCCATAACATGTATTGATCACATCATGGCTCGAATTTAACTCTTATAAGCTCGGTATCTGATTATATTTTGTTTAACTTTCATGATATCACGCAAATCTGTTTTAATGAAGGTTTTCAACCAAATACATTTTTTGAGCAGTTTTCTTCATTTGAAGTCTATAAAACAATTATGGCGCTAGATAATTCCTTTTCATCAAACAGTTCGGTTTTAGAGTTGGTAAATCAACTGAAGATGCGCTTTTAGAACACTGCTTTTATATATGGAGGGGTCACAACTGTACCGAACCAAGTCATACAATTTTTCCCGAAATTTACTGCTATATTCTGTGCAAAGTTAAACTCTATTCAGGTCTGTAATGAACTAAGTCAGAAAGTGCTTCGTTCCTAAGTTAGCCGTGACTTGGATTTTCGATTTCTTTCGAAGCAAAAACGAACTAAGTCAATGATTTGTTGTATATTGTAAGTTTTATTCATAATGATGTGTTTCGGCTTAGACTGATTTCTAACGGAAACGTGTGAGTGATTGCAGTGTTTGAAAGTTCTATTCATAAACAGACGTGTTTCAGTTTAGACCAATTTATTTGGGAACGTGTCAGTGATTTATACAGTGTTTGTAAGTTTTGTTCATGAACAGATGTATTTTCAGCTTACACCAATTTTTTCGGAAACGTGTTTACTGTTTTATAGTTTTAATACTTATCCGAGAACCTTTTTTAGTATGGAAAGTGATAGCAGTGCAAGTGATTTTTCCCACGAAGAAGGTGAGGAATATGTTCCTACCTCGGAATCATCCACAAGTGATGACGATAATTTAGCAGGTATTTAACCATTATACAAAATCTAAATTTAGTTCATTTTCGTAATTATTTTAAGTATCTATTGTAGAAGATATTGCTGAAGTGTCTGCACCTAATCTTATCTGCAGGACCGGCGCTGGAACAACTATCTGAGATCCAACATCTGGGAAGAAAAAGACCAGTAAAAGCGCAAAATTGGAAAAAATATGCGTAAACAAAATTGCAATAGGGGGAAAGAATGTACAAATCAAAAAGGCCGCATGATCTCTGCAAAAACATTTGTTCCAAATTTTAATTGCGGGTGTAAAAAAAGTGCAGTAGCCAGGTAAATGAGACTAAAGGAATTATTATTTACCTCATTTTGGAACCTCGCGGATTATGGTAGGCAAAATGATTTTTTAAGAGGTCTTGTTAAATCATACAAACCAAAAGTTAAGCGTATTCGTGATGGAAGTCGTGGCTCAAAGAATAAGACCTTAACCTTCTATATTGAAACAAGGACAAAACATTCAGGTTTGTAAAACACATTTTTTAAAAACTCTGCAAATTGGTTGGGAAGATGTCGTTGCCTTACACGAGAAGAAGTAACTGCAGTGATGGATTGCGGTGGTAGAAATGTTAAAAACAGAAAAGAAGACAGTGGTGTTATCGCGCACATTTCATTCTTTCCAGCTTATCAAAGCCACTATAGCAGGAAAGACAACCCAGCACGAAAATACCTCGATTCGAACTTGAATATTTGCAAAATGTACGATATGTATCTGGAAAAGTGTAATGCCGATAATGTGTCACCGGTCAATCACAAATTGTAATGTAAAATATTTAGTACAAAATATAATTTACATTTCAAAACTCCGCATAAGGTCACGTGCAGGATTTGTGACAAGCTGGATATCAAAATAAAGTTTGGTGAAAGCGAAGAGTCCAATTTATTTTCACAAAAAGAACTTCATTTAAAAAAAGCGCAGCAAGCACGGGATTCGCTTAAAAGTGACGTGCTATCTAATGAAAACTATGTCTTGACTTTTGACCTTCAAAAAAGCACTTCCTTTTCCTAAACTTTCAACATCAGTGGCTTATTATGAACGAAACACGTATGTGTATAATTTTGGAGTTCATTCAATGAACACAAAAACGGCCTATATGCACATGTGGAATGAAACTGAAGGAGGGAGAGGATCACAAGAAATCGCTGCATTCTTAAAAAAGCATTTACTCACTCATGCGTCGGAGTATAAGAACATAACTATGTACAGTGATGCATGCGGAAGTCAAAATAAAATAAACGAAGCCTCTCATTGCTTAAGTTAGTAGGATCAACCGATTTAAGTGCCGAATGCATCGATTTAAATTTATGGAATCTGGTCACTCGTTTTTGCCCAATGATGCTGATTTTGGTGTACCTAGTTGAAAATAAAAGCAAAAAACAGCAATTTATTTATTCCCACGATGACTGGGTTCAAATTGTTAAAAGTGCTAAAATTAAACTCCCACTATTCGAAGTCATTGAAATGGAGAGAAATGAATTTCTATCGGCCAAAGTTCTAGAAAATAATATAATAGTCCGGTCAATTTAGATATCCGAGGTTATATAAATTCACACCCAGCTGAAAATTGGTACGATTGTTCACAATACCATTATAAATAAAATCTAAAAAGTCCCCATCGATCCGACACCTTCAAAAAAAAAAATTACGCGGGGTCAAAGGTCACAAAAACGGGGTTTTCGTGATTTTGAGAAAAAACGTTAAGTTTTAACATAAAATATGCTGAGATAAAATTGTAGATCAGATAATTATCTATAAAAAAATATCTTTTTTTGCTAAGACTCACCGTTTTCGATATATAACGATTCAAAAAGTTGAAAGTGTTGTTATTGTCATAATATGCACTGCACATGCATATGCACACGTTTAAACGCCACCTTTGAGTTAGTGTACTTATCGGGTTTTTTTAATGTGGTTTCCTTGGTAGGCCTATTCCACGGATCTGTTCTGATTCTGTTTAATTTGATTTTTTTAATAGTTAAAGATATTGGCAAGGGTTGAAAATGATTAAACTGATACTAAAAGCGGTGTAAATTAAAAAAAATAGGGAAATTTATCCATCTGATACGTAATTCTCTTCTGCTTCCTCTTTTTATTGTTCTTGTTACGGTTTTAATCCGTGAGCTGTTGATAGTAGACAAACTTATGAAAGCAATTGAAGCTTTCACACTGGACGGGGAAGATTTTTTCCGCACGGACGATATAAAGGGTCCGCCAAATAATTTTTTTCAACATCGAGTGTAGCTTCGGCTTTGTGGCACGTAGCGCCGTCTTATTGAAACCAAATGTTGCCAATATCCTCCTCTTCAATTTTTGTGAACAAAAATTCGTTTAACATGGCCCAATAACGATCGCTACTGACTGTAACGGTCACTCCTTGCTCATTTTCGAAAAATGGCCCAATTATGCCTCTGGACCAAATTCCGCACCAAACAGTGACTCGTTTTGGGTGTATCGGCTTTTCAATGTATGCGTGCGGGTTTTCTGTGCCCCAAATGCGACAATTTTGCTTGGTTACATACCCGCCAAGATCAAAATGAGCTTCATCTGAAAAGATGATTATTTTGGCAAAATCGGCATCTTCTCTAAGTCGATCGCAGGCAGTAATGTCGCAATATTTCCCGGCGTATACACAACCATATTCGTTCAGCGGAAGGATAAAACTAATTATCTGTCAAATCAGACATGAGCTAAGTGTTACAATTCACGAAATAAGCACTAGTTGAAAAAAAAAAGTTAGATGGCGACCCGTTACAACAACCGTCTCAACGACCGAAAGAAACGGCGACCGTGTTGTCGCCTTCTTATTAGTGGTCTACATGATTAAGGGCACGCTTTCACAATTTCAGCTATAGAGCAATTCAATTTAACAAATATAACTATTGTTGTAGGTAAAGATGTAGACTTACTTGTATTACTCACTGCTCGGACTCCAATCGAAAAAACTATTTTTTTGTTTAAACCTGAAAAGTCAACATCAATCGGTAATATATTCATCGAAAAGTTTATCTACTTTAGTAAAGTCTCAAAATCATGTACTATTTTTACACGCAATAACTGGCTGTGATATGACATTCGCATTTTTCAGGAAGGGTAAAAGAATACACCTGACAAGCTTTACTTCAATGTGCTGAAGTTTTTTAAAAAAGAGTAATTCAACTCCACAAGAAGTTATCACCAACGGAATTCACTTTCTTCTCTCTATGTATTGAGCTCCTAAAAAACTTCGTGCTTAGATAAGTTTCCATATGTAATGCATGTTTCATTAAAAATACTACTAAACACAATTTTTTGCAACTGTAAAAAGGGATGGAGTGCTAAATGTGGTTGCAAAAAAGTTGTGCTGTTTTGTTCTGTAGCACGTACCTACCAATTGTCAAGACCGGTCGTGCTGCAATATTGAATCATCAACAATTGAGAATTCAATTGACTCTAATGAGGAGACATACGATGAGTCATTATTGGGGCAATTTACTTGCACCCAGGATGAAGAAGAAGAAGAGGGAGAATAAGAACAACAAGAAGAACAAGGAGAAGAGGAAGCAGAAGAGAATTACGAATTAGATGGATAATGTCCCTATTTTTTTATTTACACCGCTTTTAGTATTGGTTTAATAATTTTCAACCCTTGCCAATATCTTTAACTATTCTAAAGTTTCATATTAAACAGAATCAGAACAGAAATCACATTAAAAAAACGCGCTAAGTACACTAACTCCAAGGTGGTGTGGACACGTGTGCATATGCATGTGCAGTGCATATTATGACATTCAACTCTTTCAACTTTTTAAAACGTTATATCTCGAAAACGGTGGGTCTTAGGAAAAAAAGTATTATAATATTTTGTATAGATAATTATCTGATCCATAATTTTGTCGCAGCATATTGGCATGGCTCAAAATTAAGTGGCTTCGGTTCGAGCGCAATTCACCATTTTCTTTTAAATACAAAGTTACACTGAATAAAAAAGTAGAGTTTGACGAAGTTTACTTAGGAAAAGTAAAAAAACGAAGATCCCTACAATCGCTTGAAAATTTAGAAAAAAAAACATACTCTACCCAACTCGCCGTTCAATTACGGCGGAAAAAAGGGATATGATGGACTTAATTAAATTCATTCACTAATATACTACAATTTCTACAAGACATTACCAGTAAAACAAGCGTTAACAACGAGACAGCACCAGGACCAGCCCAAAGTGATGATAACGATGAAAACGACGAATTTTTTTATGTATCATAAATCTATAATTTTATAAAAAAAACTACTATTAAGTTTTTGAAATAAATGAATTTATTCCTTTTGTTACTTTTCCACAAATTGTTTCTATTTTTCTTATCTTGAATGAACATTTTTCGAAATTTTTCGAAGCATAAATGAACCAAGTCACAATTTTTTAGCAATTTTAATATTTTCCGCCTTTGGTTTTTCAATTTTAAATAATTAGAATATTCTGAGAATAAACTTAAGAATTGTCCTTATTCTGAGTAAAATATTAATTTTAGTAATTAATGGCAGTTTATTTACTAAAGGTCTTAATATCTTCGAATTCACTTTTTGTGACTTGGTTCGGTTCAGCAGTGAGCCCTCTATATTTGAAAGCTTAGACCAAAAAAAAGCGGAATTCAGATGTTTTATGCTTGACTGGTTTTCATCTTACCCTCGAAATAGAAAACAAATGGTGAAAATTGGTGACACTTTCAGTACTACCAGTTGTAGGTGTTCCTCAAGGATCAGTTCTTGTGCGAGTTCTATTCCTTATTTAGATTAGCTCAGTATTCAGTCTTAATTTAAAAGGGAAAATGTGTGGATTTGCTGATGTATGTCATCATCAGCTTGTGTTTATTCTAGTCCCACGATCTTAGAACTTATTGCAGATATGAATCATGACTTGGAGTTATTCACTAACACATATAGTTGTTAGTGATAAAACAAAAGTTATGTTTTTCAACTTACAGACTTAAGACTTGAATCCTCCTACTCTTATTCACCACAGTGTTGACTGTGAAAAATTCACTGCTCTAAATAATGTTTTGAATGCCGTTTGTTCTTTAAAATGCTTCTATATCGAGAATTCAAGTATATTGGGTTAATTATTGACAATAGAATTAACTGGAAAGCTCATACTACAGTTCTAAAAAAAATATTTGCTCTCGACTACTTTTATGTCATGTTTCATTTAAGAAAACTTTGTTGTAGAAAACTTATGGAGACAATTTATTACGGTCTAGTTCAATCGGAATAATATGTTGGGGTGGAACTTACAAAAACTGTTTACAACAGTTGCTGGTTGCCCAAAAGCACATTTTAAGAACTATATGGAAGAAGAAAAGATTTTAACACAGTTTTTCGCTGTTTGTCAGCTCGAGTATTCTGCCATTAAAACATCTTTACTATTATAAAGTTTTAAAGATATTTTATCTAAGCAGTGGATATCTTTTATGTCACATTACTCCAGCCTATACTTTACGCAATAGAGACCGGAATATAGCTTTCGTTCCTGCACACAATAGTGAAAACATTTTAAATGTTTATTCATCAGTAGCACCTAGATTGTTTAATGCATTACCTTTTGAAATTCGATGTATTCGCGCTAAGTATCTATTCAATAAGAAATTAAAAACTGGCTTCTTAGCTTTGATTGTGACTCAATTAATGACATTATCAAAATATTAGTTTAAATTTGTAGTCTTGAAATTTTTAAGAATTATATTTTTTTATAAAATTTAATAAAAATAAAATAAAGTAACTTTTTTGACATTTACCCCACAACATTTGTTGAAATAATTATTCCTAAATTAGCTATTTATGAATTATCTTCAACCATCTTTTTGTTCTTTTTTTTTTTTTGGTAATTTCGATACTTGGCACTAGACAACTGATCGTACCTTTACTCCTTCATTCTATTTTTTCGATGTAAAAACTGCTTGTAATTAATATTAATAGTAATATGAATTGTTTTGAATCCAGCTTTTATTACGTACATATAATGATTATTATGTATATTTCATGTTATTATTATTTATATTACTTTTGAATGAAAGGGTTTGGAGGTGAACGCCTAACCGTGACAAATAATGACATGGCAGAAATTCCTGCCGTTTCACGGTTGGGACACAGTCCTTGCAGCGACAGGCTACTTGTCACCGTGTCCCATCAACTGTGAAAGGGCTATCACACGGTCACGGAAATTTGTCACTGCAGTGACCTAAAAGTGACGGCAATGACATGCAAAACAATGACGATCACACGACGTGACACTTTTAGGACATACGACGGCAATGACACATTACAAGGACCGTCTAATACTAGCTTAATACTAACTAAATCCGTCCATTGCTATTAGTATTCCCATGCAAACTTTGGGCAGACTATGTACCGCCTGCGAATTGGCTGACCGCCAATACATTCAGCATGGCCTATTACCTACGAAAAAACATTGCTCCATTTTATATAAAAACGAACCCCCACAATGAGTTATTATAGGAACGATAACCGCCTTTTACTTTCGAATGGTTTGAGGCGAACAAAATAATTTACATCGCAGTTCTTCCGCCAAACAGCAAGTGCAACTATTTCATTTCAATCACCAACACAGCCTGCCAGGAATTCAATACCCCACATGCTGCATTCAATACTTTCCCCACTAAGATCCTGAAGATACGTGTTTCTCCGGCAAATCTTTTCAACTCAGCACTGCTTCAGCTCCATTCTTTTGGACCCATGTATGGGCTACACGTTGTCTTCATCCTTCTGTCTGACTGACAAAGCGCTGTTATTTAACTGAAATTTATTGGTGCAATATGAATTATTGTGCAATTTAGATGGCGGCACAAAACAAGCTGAATTGAGTGCCTATATAAACTGGAATCATATTTATCCTTAAACAATCTCTGTCCTATGGATATTGTTGTCCTTTCTGTATGAAGCGAAGCAACCGAAGCGACGACGACGAAGATGAAGACAGAGACGATGTACGTACATCACTTTACGCACTGTCGAACAGAACTCCACATTGTTGATCGTCTTGGCATTCTTCCCTACCGATTCGGAGATTTATTTCCTTTATCATAATGATTGCTTGGTTTGAATTCAAATTATCCTCTTCGAGACCACGCTCAGCAATGTTCCAGCATTTTGTTCCCATATTTAGATTGACTTGTTTGTTTTTCTTTGGCTCCATCTGTCCCACATGCTTCTTCATCATCATAGCGTTTGGATAACGATATATCACAATCTGATGCTCTGATTGCTCCAGATGAGAGAAAAGGCAGATGCAGATTATGGAAATTAAGTAATGGAATCGAGCTGGAAAAATGGTGGCTTGATGAAGATATTCACATATAAAATTGACATACAAATGTCATTTTAATTGTTTAATGTAGGAGTTCGTTTGCCTCACTTAAGGTGTGATGCTGCTCTTTACGACAAAACGTGAAAATTTCTGCGACAACTCAGCTAAGGCAGCAAGACAACCTTCAAGAATTCTTTGAAGAAGGGAGAGCCCATCTTCACCTATCCAGAATGCAACTATTTAAGGTATGCACAGCTCTTGTTACAGGCTTTGGCCTTTTTAACACGAGCTATACAAGTTCTTCTTTGCTGTTTCCTATCATTATACATATATAGTAAGTATGGAATGGGTTGCTATATTGAGCTTCTAGTTCTGCACCTCGTTTAACAGCAGGTGGAAAGAATCTCCAAAATCCTTACGATTCAATTGGATTCTATTCGATATGATGTCAAATGGATTCAAAGTATTTCCATTGTGTCTATGAACTTTTACAGAGCTGTAATGGAGGATTTTTTTTAGTTCAAGCTACGTTGTTGTTTCAAAGGTTGGTGCATATCCATTCTGATTCACAGCTCAATGTTCATTTAGTATTTGTGCTTGTGCTTTTAATCGGCCTTTTTAATAAGTCAATTCTATCCATTACATGGATTGATTTAACCATTCCATATTTTCTTTTTAAAGCTAGTATTAGACGGTCCTTGGGTTCTTGTAATTGGTCACTGCAAGGACATTGTGACGTCACTATGACGTAGTTTTCTGTCCTAAAAGTGTCACGTCGTGTGATCGTCACTGTTTTGCATGTCAGATCATCAGATTTGCAATTTCGTATACCCAAAATACGAGTTGACGGCGAGATGATGAAAAAAAAGCATTTTATTTCAAAGAAATTTGCAAAATTTAAACAAAATCAAGAAAAAATATGCATTACCACTAAAAAACATGTTTTTGAATTGTTTTCAATTTAAAAAAGCTCGTTCCTAGAATTTTTATTCTCAAACAACGAAAAACGTGTTACGTTAAAGTTTAAAGACCTCGTCAAACAGAGCGCGTTTTTACGCCGCGTTTCAAAGCCACGTTATAGTATACAGCAATACATATAACGCCGCGTCGAGTTCAATGCGACGTCAATACGCGGCGTTAAAACGTGTTCTGTTTGAGGCCTAAAAAAAGGTCAATCCTTTTTTTATCTAGATCACTTTGCACATCTGGATTTTCATCGAGATTTACACCGATTTGCACACACACTACTTTATATGACAGTTCGCAAATGTCACTGAAGTTTACATTTCATTTGGATTTTGTTCTTGATTTGAAAGTTTTGTGCAAAAGGATCAAGAATTAACAACATTTTAGATAATTTAGTAGTACTGTTACCAGACACGATATCTACGTCGTCGTCTTCGTCTACTGATGGTGATATTTCGTGAGTTTCGTGAGTACCTATAACTTGTTTTCTGTTTGTTTACAATTCCGTTTAGATTGTCAAAAATCACTAAAGCAGCTTGTCAAAAGGCGAAAACGAACAATATATTTTTCAGCTATTGAAGCACAAATTTCTACGACCCCGAACACAGGCAATGTAGCTCGCTGACAATGAAAACTAAAACAAAGAAAGATAAATTAAAAGAGCTGTACCAACGAAACATGTTAGTTTTTCGTAGGAGTTTTTTGTGAATTATATTGAATAATATTATTTTTCATTCATTTCAGGGAAAGCAATGAAAGTGAAAATGACCAAAGGCAAAAAAGGACCCGCAAACTTAATTACCCGTGGGCCAGCCAGGCAGACGTGTTCTCTTTAATTTCTGCCGTACAGAAGGGGTCACCTTTGTGGGATAGTGGATGCACAGATAATAGGCTCTCGAACGTAAGGCTTGACTGTTGGCAGCAGGTTGTGGATGACCTTGGGATCCCCGAAGTGGATGCCATCGAAGCGCGAAACAAGTGGAACATAATCCGCAGCCTGTTCAAGTCGAACTTGGGCAAATTACGTTCGAAAAAGTCTGGCCAGGCTACATCCGAAGTAGCAAAAGTGACTTGGGCGCATTTCTCTTAAATTATGTTTTTGGAGTCAGCAGAAGTTACGGAGTCGTCAGCTTCTACTTCTATAATGGAGTTGGTAGGTTCTTGTGATTATAAAATTTTCATTTTGTTTATTAATTCCGATCGTTTCAGGAAGGTGCGTTTACTGATGCTTCTGTAGTCAGGGAATTGAATTTGAGCCAATCATCTACTTCGGCAATTCCCACAACGGTGGTAGAGCCCACTGGCCCACGGAGGCAGCATCAAAGATTTGGCAGCGCAAGTGCAATCTGAGTACAAGGGCTTCAGACAGATGTCAAGCTGTTGGGGATTTGGTTGCGGTGGTTCGCTCACTCCCAGCCAATGAATCATTACTGCTCGAGAGCACTGTAATGAATTGTATTTACGACTTTTTACGCTCTCGAGCCAGTAATGATTCATTGGCCTATGGAATTGGCGAAGTAGAAGAAGAAGACCAAGCCATGCTGGAAACAACCATCCAGCCACTGTGATTGTGACGTGGTGGTAAATGTTGAGGATACTTTTTAATAAAAAAAAAAAAACAAGTTGTTTACTTTTTTTATATATATTTTATATGAACGTTTATAAAGAAGTTTTATATAAAATTGTATTGCCAAGGTAGTTCACCTTTGCCAGTGAAATAATATCATCTGATCGGTCTCGTGTTGGCACGAGTGGATACAGCTTCGATGTTGTTACTTCAGACCGCCAATCTCCTGGGCTCGTTACGTTACCTTGTTCGTCAATTTGGTTGAACGAATTGGACGGTGCGTAGACTCCTTTGTTTGTTGTTATTAGAAAATTGTGTAGCACCGAGCAGGCAAGTACTACTTTTTTTGTTTTTTCTGGCACCAGGTGCATTGGCTTACGAAGAACTCGAAAGCGTGCCGACATAATGCCAAACACGTGTCTGCGACTATAACTCTGTTAGGCAGAGGTTTTGGGGCGGGAAAGTGCAAACGAATGCCATCCAAAGCTTACCCGAAAGTACAGCGGTTACACTCCGCCATCCGAAAACTTGCCATTGCGGACGACGTCAACATATACAAGTTTGTAGTCCGCATCTGCGACTCCCATCAAAACAATGCTGTGTGTACCTATACATAGAAAGAGATAAGAAGTATGGTTCTTTGGAAAACATGGAAATCAAGTCACTTCATTTTTAGGAATGTATCATCAAAAATAAAATTTTATTATTTGTTTTGAATTAAAAAATTAACAAATTTCTACCTGGATAAAATCCGTTACCAGCACCTTCCACCTTGAGTATTGCGTCAAGAACTTCCGGAATGATACATGTTATCGTTGGCTGCGTAATCCGGAAAAGATATTGTAGTGATTTGAAATTATCACCACTGGCCAGGTAACGCAGCGTTAAAACTAGTCGTACGTCAGTAGAGATGCTGGTTCGCATATTTGTATTTTCTTTTTGTATTAAAGAAGCCACTAAATTTAGCAAGAAGTCAAATTGAGTGGCTGAAATTCTCAAGAAATTTTGATAGAGCTCTGGCTCCTCAGCTAATAATTCTCGCATTAGTTTTGCACAGAAACCTTCATTCTCACGTTGCAACAACCAATTTTTGGACCACAATGAAAGAATTCTTTGCGGTGGCCTTTGGTTGTTGTCGGAGTCATCGTCACTGCTGCTTTCCAATAAGTAGGACGTAAGAATCGCCACCTCTACCATATTTCGTGTGGACATCCTTAATTTGACTTTTCACTTTTGCCTTTAATCACTGTAATTGGAATTATTGTATTATTTATTCTTTTTTAATTAAATTAATTTAGGTAATTGAAACACTTCAGAAACCTTAGTCTTCATTTAACCAAAACAACCAAAACAACGAAGACACAGGGACTCATTTGAGTGACACTGAATGTCAAAATAACCTTAAGTTCTAAATTTGAAGACGATTCATCTAACCGTTTAGGCAGTAGTCCAATATATATACGAACATACAGATAGACCGACAGACAGACAGACGGACAGAATTTTGCCAGTAACTCAGATATGTTTCTCTATCATCGTAATGTCATGTTAAATTGTTATCTCAACATTTTTAATTTGCACGAATACATAACTTGCATTATAGTACCTATAATCGCAAGTAAAAAATTGATTGCCTATAAAGTCGGTTTAGGGACGATAATTTTACGTGGTAACTTCATAAGAAAGCCCGTTAACTCGCACTATATATAATCCCACCTACTCCACTCCATACATATGTCATTATACGTTTTGTAATTACATGACCATGAGGAAAAAAAAATCTAGTACTAAATCTACTACTAAGTAATAGATTTCGAAATGCTCTTCCCGAATTTCAGCTTTGCCACCTCGTATCATCGCCACTCGAGCCGCAAAATGCCGTCTAAAAACAGTTTTTTGGCAATATCTTCTTTCCGGCTTGTTTGACGAAAAAAATGTGAAGGAGTAAAATAAACAAGAGAAAATTTCTTTTAATTTATGTATTAACCCTTCCTTTTTGTGGTTTACGCGTACATGTGCTTGTTCATAGTTGACTCAACTCATTTCCACTTCACCCTGAGGGGCTTATTTCCAGTTCCGGGCTTGAGTGTGGTGACAGGAAGTAGCCCATTCTTGTTTGTTTTCCATCCCCAATGTTCTGCATTTTGTTTAACTCCATGCCAATACCTGGCGATAGGTCGGAACGAATGTTATTGTGCTATTGCTTTTGTCGATGATTTTATGAAAAATGCAAATTATAGATATTTAACGACATACTTTCAGGCAATTGTACAATGCAAGAAGGAAGGGTTTTTGAATGCTACACCATAGAATAAATCTGTTTTTTTTTTAGTACATTAATATTTAATTTTTCCTAAAATGAAAAAGTGCTGATGTTTTATTATAGCCGCTGATGGCGTGCAAGGAAAAATGTGATCTGCAGCCGGTTTATCTATTACACTTTTCGTTGAACATACTCGTTGTGACATTTTTCCTTTTCCTGGCTTAAGGATATATCTAGTTCGTAACTTCAAATGTTGTCAACGTTCCAATGAGGTGTTACTTGTTCGCGTATGTCGTGCCCAGTATTGAAATTCTAAGAAATTTACAAATTAAATTAATACTAATTTCATACTTGAGTACTAACAACTATGAACTAGTGGCAACACTTAAAACTCTTATATTATAATTTTGTTAAACTGTGACCAACATGCATTATATGAAAACTTAAATTATTCTTGAATTATACGCTGAACTATTCAACTCGTGGTTTTCTTTTTCTCTGCTTCTCTTTGCTTTCTAGAAATTTCTAACAAAGGTTATGGGCCATCGTTTCCCGCGTTCTGCTTATTCAATTTTTTAACAATTTACAAGTAAAAAATGTCAAATTCGATGTATCAAATTGAAAAATTTAGCGATCAAAATTACGATTCGTGGAAAATCTTAATAATAAAGAGTGTACTTATACACAACGACCTATGGAGGTATGTTTCTGGAGGTTCTGTGAAGCCAGAGCCGACCGAAGAAGAGGAAACCAAACTTTGGAGCACAAAAGATGAAAAGGCCCTAGCTACCATTTTTTTGTGCGTAAAGCCTTCACAAATCAATTATATAAAAAATTGTAAGACGTCCGCCGATGCTTGGAAAACCTTGGAAAGTATTCATCATCCAACAGGACCAGCTAGGAAAGTTACTTTGTTCAAACAACTACTACAATTAAAAATGGAAGGTAATAATGTTCAACAACATATTAATTGTTTCTTCGATTTGGCAGAGAAAATCAAGGAATTAAACATTGAGCTACAAGATGAACTGATGGCGATAATCTTACTATCCAGTTTACCGAGCACTTACGAGAATTTCATCATCGCAATCGAGTCACGTGACAAACTTCCATCGGTCGAAGTTTTGAAAGTAAAGCTTCTTGAGGAAGGCCAGCGACGTGGAGAAAATGGACCTGACGAATATTCACCAGAAAAAAGCATTTTATTTGCACAATAAAAATAAAAAGAATAAACATGCACAATCTGAACAGCAAATAATGCTTTCTCAATCAAATGGTTCGTCTGACAGACGTTCTTTCAACGGCAGGTGTTTTCGCTGTAAGCGAATCGGTCACAGGGCTTCGAATTGTCACGGAAAGCAGAAACATTCCTCTAGTGTTACTTCAGCGTTTGCATTTTTGAATTCAACATGTGTAAAAGAATTCGATAAGAATACATGGTTAGTGGATAGTGGGTCCACAAGTCACTTGTGCTGTGACAGAAAAAAGTTTTCTATTTGTACGGACCACGTGGAGAGAAAAGAGTTAGCTGGTGGAAAGTTTATTAATTCGGCAGGAATGGGCGACGTAGATTTATTCGCAAATAGTAAAATCACATTAAAAAACGTTTTGTTTGTACCCGACACCCAGATCAAAGAACCGTCAATCAGATTGATCACGTTGCGATCGATGCAAGACACGCCTCCAGTATCTTGGATGTTCGCACCTTCCGAGCAGCTAACATCGACTCGGATCACTACCTTGTTGCAGCAAAGGTAAGAATGCGAATAACCCGAACTCCACAACAACGGAGTAATACTGTGAGGAAGTATGACGTCGGAAAGCTGCAATCGCAAGAAACCGCCAGAACCTATGCCGATCGAATATCCCGTAACCTCTCAAGAAATCCAGTACCGCCAGCATCAAGTGCCGAAGATCAGTGGCAACACTGCCAACAAGCCATCAGAGATGCCGCAACTGATGTGCTAGGTTTCACCAGACCACCACCACGAAACCTCTGGTTTGATGACGAATGCAGGCAGGCCCATGCAGCCAAACAAGAGGCATATAAAGCGGCGCTGCAAAGAAAGACGAGAGCTGCTCGCGAGCTCTATGAGCAGAAAAGACGGGAAGAACACCGGCTTCTCCAAAAGAAAAAGAGAGAGCATGAGAAGCGCGCGATCGAAGATATTGAGAGATGCTACTCCAGGAACAACGTGCGGAAGTTTTACCAACAGGTAAAAAGAACATGCCAAGGAAAAAAATCCCGCACAGAAGCCTGTAGAGATAGGAATGGAAACCTCGTAGTAGAGTCAAAGTCGGTGCTGAGTACATGGAAGGACCATTTCTGCAGACTGTTAAACGGCGATGAAGGCCAAAATCCCGCTGTCAGGCAGAATGAACCATTCAACATGGATGATGACAGACAAAACTTCCGTCCACCTGACCAACATGAAGTAAGGATAGCAATATCTAAACTCAAAAACAACAAAGCTGCTGGACCCGACGGATTACCCGCCGAACTTTTTAAAGCGGCCGGAGATGACCTGGTGGAGTGCATACACCAACTCATCTCTAAAGTTTGGTCAGAAGAAAGTATGCCTGATGAATGGAACCTCAGCATCGTTTGCCCGATCCACAAGAAAGGAGACCCTCTAAACTGCGCCAACTATAGAGGAATAAGTCTCCTGAATATCGCCTACAAGATCCTCTCTGCCGTACTATGTGAACGCCTGAAACCTTTCGTCAGCAACCTGATTGGCCCCTATCAGTGTGGTTTCAGACCTGGAAAGTCCACAATCGATCAAATGTTCACGCTACGGCAGATCCTGGAAACCACCCAAGAATTCCAAATCGATACTCACCACCTTTTTATCGATTTTAAAGCCGCGTACGATAGCATTTATAGAAACGAGCTATACAGAGCCATGTCAGGTTTTGGCATTCCCACAAAACTCGTCCGACTGTGCAGGATGACGATGGAGAACTCTCGCTGCTCCGTCAAGGTTGGTTCTGACCTCACAGAAGCTTTTGACGTCAAAAAAGGATTCCGACAAGGTGATGCGCTATCGTGCGATTTCTTCAACTTAATACTTGAAAAAATTATAAGAAACTCGCAAGTCAATTGTAGTGGGACAATTTTTTTCAAGTCTGTGCAATTGCTAGCATACGCTGACGACATAGACATCATTGGCAGAACTCGGCGAGCTGTCAGTGGAACGTTTGCTAGCATTGAAGCTGAAGCGGCTAAGATGGGACTAGCAGTCAATGAGGCCAAAACGAAGTACCTGCTGTCCACAAAAAGGGACACACAACACCGGCGGATTGGACAAAACATCACAATAGACAGGTACAACTTTGAGGTAGTTAGGGACTTTGTGTACCTCGGATCCGCTATAACATCTGACAACAACATCTCGTCAGAAATAAAGCGAAGAATTACTCTTGCCAATCGCTGTTTCTATGGGCTAGGAAGGCAATTGAGTAGCAAAGCCCTCTCTCGAAAGACAAAGGAGACTCTGTATAAGACCCTAATCATCCCAGTCCTGCTCTATGGCGCCGAGGCATGGACTCTATCTAAAGCGGATGAAGATATCCTTAGTCGTTTCGAGCGTAAGATTCTTCGGAAGATTTTTGGCCCTATCTGCGTTAACGGGCTTTGGAGGAGAAGGTTCAACCAAGAACTATACGAGCTGTACAGCGACATTGACCTGGTCAAAAAAATACGCATATCACGTTTAAGATGGCTAGGTCATGTAGAGCGAATGGACAACAATGCTCCGGCTCGCAGGATCTTCGATTCCATCCCAGAGGGTAGACGCAGTCAAGGAAGACCTCGCCTTAGGTGGCGCGCTCAAGTGGAGGACGACCTGAACCAACTTGGAGTGCAAAACTGGAGGCAGCTAGCCAAAGACCGAGTTGGCTGGAGAGGCATGTTGGTTGAGGCCCAGGTTCGTCCCGAACTGTAGCGCCACCTAAGTAAGTAAGTAAGTTGTACCCGATCTAGAAATGAATTTTATTTCGGTAAGTAAAGCAACTGGTGCTGGAAATAAAGTTTTCTTTGTAGATAAACATGCCCAAATAATCGATGGTTCATCTATTGAGTTGCTGTGCGCCACCAAGGTTCACAACGTTTATGCTTTTAAAGAAACGCAATTTAATGCACTTGCTGCTGGTGAAAAAAGTTCCGATGGTCTTGGCGCTTGTGTTGGTGAGAGTACAGCTGGCGCTATCAATGTTGCGGGGGCAGCGTGTGATGATTCTGATGTTGGCTGTGATGATGGTGATGTTTTCACTGTGGGGGGATGGGATAAAGTTTTTGCATTGTGGCATCAAAGGTATGGACACCTTAATGGAGAAAGTCTGCATAATTTGTTCAACAAAAACATGATTCGAGGTGTGAGTTCCCAAAAAATCAACAAAACTACAATAAAATATGAGGTCTGCCTGAGAGGAAAAATGTCGTCTTTACCGTTTGCGCTTTCAGAGAATCGAAGTAATTCACTGCTATCGATTGTTCACACGGACATTTGTTGGCCGATTAGGAATGTGTCAAATGGATTCGCTAAATATTTTTGACGTTTATTGATGATCTCTCTCGTATGATATTCGTTTACTTTTTACGGCAAAAAAGTTAAGTTAAGTTTTTTAAGGTCATGGCAGAAAAACAGACGGGTAACAAAATTAAAATTTTGAGAAGCGATAACGGCAGAGAATATGTAAATAAAGATTTTGACGATTATCTTAAGCAAAATGGTATAAAGCATCAATTAACTTCTCCTTATACCCCACAGCAGAACGGTTGCGCTGAGAGAGCAAACAGGACTCTGATTGAGATGGCGCGTTGCCTGCTGATCGCCTCTCAGATGAAGCAAAGTTTTTGGGCTGAAGCGATAAATACGTCTGTCTGTCTTCGAAATAGGTCACCAACGAAGTTATTAGAGCTTCGAACACCATTCGAAGCTTGGTTTGGATTTAAGCCAAACGTATCCCACTTACGGATTTTTGGATGCAAGGCCTTCATGCTGGAAAAAAAGCCAGGTAAATCTAAGTTCAGCCCAAGAGGCGTAGAATGTTTAATGGTGGGTTATTCCGATGAGGCTAAGGCTTATTGATTATATGAGCGTAAGACTGGTAAGATTCATATTAGCCGGGATGTTAGATTCATTGAGAATCCATCAAAGTATCTCTAACAGATTCCGATTACATCCTTATAGAAACATCGAGAGAAGATGAGGCTGACCATAACCCAGTCAAATTATTTAAAAAAAGAAGATTATGAAGCTGATCTTGAAGATGATGGAGCTGAATTTGAAGATGCTCTGGGGCAAGGTGCTGATGATGGTGGCCGCTGTGAAATTGCTCTTGCAAATGCTGTTCAACAAAATACTGCTGGTGATGTTGTTCCACAAAATGCTGTTGTTGGTGTTACTTCTCAAGATGCTCTTGCTGATGAGGTAGTGACTGAAGACGATAATTATCTTGAACGTGAAGCCGATGATGGTGAAAGAGAATGTAGCCATTCTTCCGATGAAGTAACTGATGGAGGTTCTGATGAGTTCAAGGACTGCGCAGAAGAAAATTCACAGGCAAGTTCCAGTATAAATAAAGATGTGGCCATCGGAAACAAGGTTAGTCTTAGCAAGTTAAGAAGTGGTAGAGTAAGAGTTCAAAATCTAGAAAATAACACGAGAAAGCCTAGACGGAAATCTGAGTCGTTAAATTTTATGATGAATGCTGTTGAAGACTGCGGGAATATTCCAAACACCGTTAAGGAGGCACTTCAAGGGAGGGACTCGCAATTATGGCAGAATGCCATGGAAGCAGAATATCGTTCAATATTAGAAAATAAGACCTAGATTCTTCTAGATTTGCCTGAGGATCGTAAAGCTATAAAATCAAAATGGGTTTTTACAATTAAAAAAGACAAAAGGGATAAAATAGAGCGCTACAAAGCTAGACTCATAGCCAATGGCTGTAGTCAAAAATATGGTCAAGAGACTTTCACTTTCACACTGAGACTTTCTCTCCAGTAACCAGATATTCAACAATAAAACTTGTAGCTGCTTTGGCAGTGGAGTTTGAATTACTTTCACACCAAATTGATATAACATCCGCATACCTTAATAGGGAACTTGATCAAGATATATATATGCAACA
This sequence comes from Platycheirus rosarum, assembly GCA_963971375.1. Classification (NCBI taxonomy): domain Eukaryota; kingdom Metazoa; phylum Arthropoda; class Insecta; order Diptera; family Syrphidae; genus Platycheirus; species Platycheirus rosarum. The sequence goes on along the minus strand of OZ020509.1, from coordinate 49,633,424 downwards.
ACCAGAGAATTTCGTTAGCAAAGCACACTAGAAAAAGGTGTGTAGGCTTGTGAAAGCCTTATACGGGCTTAAACAATCTGGAAGGCAATGGAATCAAAATCTGAACAGTGTCCTTTTGAAAATTGGTTTTGTGAGATCTTCTTACGATAATTGTGTTTATACTTTATCGAGTGGAAGGGGAATTACTAACATTTTGGTGATTTATGTTGATGACATTATCCTCGCTTTTAAAGATGAAGGCGACTTAATTAATGTGAAGTCAAAACTAGCAGCAGAGTTTAAACTCGAGGACAAAGGGCCTATCAACTATTTTCTTGGGATGGAATTTGAGAGAGAAGGAGGTAGAGGTGCGATTAAACTGGGTCAAACAAAGTTAATTACAGACGTCTTAACTGATTTTGGAATGCTAGATTGTAAACCAGTTAGCACACCGTTGGATCCAGGGTCGAAACTGGAGAAATGTACAAGTTGTCCAAACTGTACTAAGATTGATACAAAGACTTATCAATCACTAATAGGGTCGTTGAGTTTTATAAGTCTGACAACACGACCTGATATATCACACTCTGTGATTAAACTATCGCAGTTCAATATGAACCCACATAAAGAGCATTTAACATCTGCAAAACATTTGCTTAGGTATCTTAATAAAACAATAAATTTTAAACTTATTTTTAGAAAGTCATCTACTCAGTTGGTTTGTTACGCTGATTCCGATTGGGGTGGAGACTCAAGTGATAGACGATCATTTACTGGATTTCTTTTTACTCTTGTTGGATGTGCGGTTTCGTGGGAATCCAAAAAACAACTTACTGTGGCACTCAGCAGCACCGAAGCCGAGTACATGGCTCTTTCGTCTGCATCAAAGGAGCTTCTCTTCTTCAACAATCTTCTTGAAGATATTGGTTTTGGAAATGTCGCATCAAACCCAAACATCAAACTAGGATTCAATATGGAAATTTAATTTGAGGAGGTATATTGAAATTCTAAGAAATTTACAAATTAAATTAATACTTAATTCATACTTGAGTACTAACAACTATGAACTAGTGGCAACACTTAAAACTCTTATATTATAATTTTGTTAAACTGTGACCAACATACATTATATGAAAACTTAAATTATTCTTGAATTATACGCTGAACTATTCAACTCGTGGTTTTCTTTTTCTCTGTTCCTCTTCGCTTTCTAGAAATTTCTAACACCCAGAATATATCTTGTGACACAGTCGGGATCATTGTCTTGCCAAAAAGTATTAAAGCTGTTTTCCTTGATCTTCGAGATCGCTCCGAATATGTAGTACTACGGCTTGCAACGTATTCCGGATATGCATCAAATACGACAAAGAAATTGGTTGTATCGGGTTTTCCAATAGGGACTTGACAACTTTAAATTTAATTTTTGAACGCACCTTTCACTAATCATCGAACTGTCGTCATTGTCAAAATGTCAATTTATTCAGTAAACTCAACATTTTTATCATGGTTTACTTTAACGAGCGAGCAACGTCTGGAAATTATAAAAAAATTCTACCGAAATTCGGAGTCGGTAACCGCAACTTTAAGAGCGTTGAATTGTTGAATTTCATCGCAAAATCATCTTCAGTGACAAAGCACGAAGCTCATTTTTGGCTCAATGGGTTCGTCAATAAGCAAAATATGCGTTATTGGTCGGGTGAAAATCCATACTTGCTTCATGAATCACCACTTCATCCACAATAAATAACTGTTTGGTGCGGTTTGCATGCCGGAGGGGTTATTGAACCGTCGAAGATAACGATCGTCACGTTACTGTGAATGGCCAGCGTTATCGCGCCATTATTACCGATTATTTTTGGCCCGAATTGGAAGATATGGACTTGGAAGACATGTGATATCAACAGGATGGTGCCACAAGCCACACAGCACACCTTACAATCGATTTATTGAAAAGTAAGTTTGATGAGCGTGTTATCTTAAGAAATGAGCCAGTTGATTGGCCGCCACGTTCGTGCGATTTAACGCCTCTTGACTATTGACTATTTTCTTTGGGGCTACGTTAAGTCATTGGTTTATGCCAACAAGCCGACGATGTTGGAAGACCCAACATTGAACGCGAAATAGCGGCCGTTTCGGCCGAAATGTGTGACCCAGTCATCGAAAATTGGGTCCAAAGAATCGACCGCTGCAAACGTGCGGTGGCCATATGAACGAAGTCGAGTTCCATTCATATATGTTTTTTGATTGTACTTCAAGCCGATAATAAAGTTTTTAAAATATCTCAAACGGTTTGCGATTTATTAAAAGTCCTTATTCGAAAACTTTATACATATATTGTATAGTTCGATCGAACGAATGTGACGTATTTTTTGCAAGTGGACGAAAACGATCCTTCACGATGCCAAACGAATCGGTGCAAAAAATTTCCTCCATCGATGACACACACCGCCAAAAAGTATATCTTCAGAATATTTCTCAAATGCCTTTTATATATTTACATAGAAAATTTAACATATTTGCTCATGCCTTCGTTATTGAAAACGAATAACGGAAATGGAGCAAGTTCCTTAACAGATTCTTTTGCAATGCACATTCATTAAAAATTTAATAAAGGATTATTTTTTTTTAGATTAGATTATTTTTATTACATCGTTAAAATGTATGTACAATTGGTCTTAAACTAACTTATAACTAAAACAAATCATGTCGGCTCAACAACAGGGGCCCGACGTACTTTAAAAATTATCATAACTGTCTTTGGTTTTAAAAATTGGGGTGTTGTTTATCCTCTGTTGTGTCCGTTACTGGTTCTCTTGTAGAACTGGGCTCCGTCTTCATATAGGTAGCTTCTTGTTTGGGACGTATTTCCTCGTAATGGGGTTTCGGTGTAGACCTGTACAGCTACGGATTATCTTACTTTCAAAAACTTCGATCTTCTTCATATATGTTGGTGATATGGTGAACCAAATAGGACAAGTGTACGTCAGAACTGGACGGATCAGCTGTTTATAGATGAGGAGCTTAGTATTAGTGCTTAGTCCGTTTCTTCTCTTAAGAAGCGGATGAACCAGATGTAGGGAGAAATGAAGAGTGCTTGTTGAATTTGAAGCGGTTAGTGAACTTCACTCCAACGTATTTTGCTGTTGTCTTTGTCCTTATCAATGAGTTGTCTGGTAGCTTGATACTGATATTATCACAGCGTGATGCGAAACCTCTTCGACCTCTTGTTGCTGTTGTTGGGGTTCTGAAGCATATAAGCTCGCTTATCGCTATTTATCTTAAGTCCCCATTTAAGGTAGTAGTCCCACAAGTTTCTTATGTGACCTTCAACTCTCCTGGCTGCGATTTCTGGTGAAATGGATGTTGCATATGTTAAGGAGTCATCGGCATATGGCTTAGTTTTCATGCCTGAGATATAAAGGATTAATTGGGACAATGTCTTCTTATATCGGGCTTCCTGAATTTATACCACCAAGTGTTTTAATTCTGGCATTCCGTTTGAATTTTACGGTATAGAAATTTATATATACGGTGACAATTTATCTTTTCATTTCCGATAGCTCCAGTGCTTATTGACATGATTTCCTTTACTTGCGGAAATGGAAAATGTTGGCACAACCACACTGAATCAAATGCCGCAGTTGATATTGACGAAAATATTTTGTAAATCATTGAAGAAACAATTATTTAAGCTGACAATTTTTTGCAAAATGTTTCATATTATTGAAGATTTAATGTTCAAAATCAGTAAAATTTCTTGAATTGCCGTCTAAGTTAATACGTATTAAAATAGAATAATTGTATTGTCGTTTTGACGAAAATAAAATATTTGTGTTAACGAAAAAATCTGTTAATTTAAGTCCCTCATGTTGACGAAATTTCATCAATTATATGTGTATCTACAACAACCTCATTGTCCAAATGTATAATTTTTCAAATTGAAAAAAATTCTTCATTAATACTTAAAAAGTATTCTTTGTTCTTTACCGTATACCAACTTTTTATCAAATTGAATAAGTTTTATTTAAATCCATGAAAGCATTTTACTCATTTTGACAAAATTTTCTTCTAATTGAATAATTATTGTTTTCTTCGTTTGTAAAATATATTAACTTTTCATGTCGTAAAAGTGTTCAAAGTGTAAAGGTCAATTAAAATTTTTGAAGGGCGTAAGTTAAAAGTTGTAACATCAAATAATAAAAAGAAAAATAAACTCATGAAAAAATCCGTAAAGGTAAGTAATTTTACTTTAAAAAAAAAATGTCAGGGAAAAAACTTATTTTTTAATGTGAAAAAAGTTGAACGAAATAAAAAAATTATTTTAAAAATACTATGCTGAAATTGAAGAATGGCTTATTTTAAATGAAGAAAATGGTATGGAAATATGACATTTTACTTGCGATTATAGGGACTATAAGGCAAGTTATGCATTCGTAAAAAAAAAAAAAATTCTAACAATCAAACATGATAAAATCTATCTTTTAATTTTAATGGATTTTTCAGAAAAAGTTTTATAACGGTACCTCCCATATGACCGGTTTTTTAAAATCAGACTTTCTTGTTAACTAATTGACGGATTTTAATGAAATTTTCAAAATATGTAGTGTTTTATGATTTAAATAATATTGCTTATCAAAATTTTCAAAAACATTTTTTTTTAAATTTTAATAATTTTTTTAAAAAAATATTTTGTTTTTTGAATATTTTGAAAACGGATCTATAGATTTTTTTTTAAATTTTTCTCCTAGTATAAACTATAGATTTCTTAAAATTGACATACTAAAAAAATTTTTAAAATATGTTTTCGAAAAGTTTTTCAAAAAAAAACATTTTTTTTGAAAAAAATGGTCGAACGATTTTGAAATGAAAAATTCATAAAATAGAAAACAGCAAAAGAAATAAGATGGCTTACAACATTTTTTCCAAAAAACGTTATGAGTAGTGTTTTTTTGAATTCATAAATTTTTTTCCCCAACATTTTATTTCATATTGCTCGGCTAAGCCCTAGTCAAGCCATTAGTCAAATAAAAGAAAGTGACAACCTACATTACATACATACTTACGTATTTTAAAGTATTTTTCATCATCATAAAAGCACAGAATAAATAAGGAAGCCTTTGATAAACACACAAAAACAACTAACAAATAAAAAAAACTATTCGATTACTACTGAATGCAAAAATTTCAATCGAGAAAACAAAAGTTTACACCTTCCTATAAATAAACAAAACCACTGTGTTAACTTTTAATATTGTCTCTATACCTACTGGCTTAACAGTAGTTGGAACACGTATCTTAATTTTAGTACCTACCTTCCTTCCAACCTTATTATAGGTACCTAAATCCTTTATAAATTATATTGGTCCCATATTAGGACGTATAAAGGTCCCTTTACCTAGCATTATTGCCATACTGCTGATTCCGACGAATCTTTATGCCAATTGTTCAAATTTTTCCATACCAAAATGAAAATTTAACTGAAAAAAGTCCTTTATATCTTTCTATTAGCAAATTATATAATAAAGTAAGCAGCAAGTGGAAAGATAATACTACACTAAAAAACTGCAAAAGCTAACAATCCTATATATTTATGTGTTTATCCCTTTGTCGTGACGCATGTTCGTTCGAGCTTCACCCCAAAACGATTCTAAGGAAGTTGCACGTCATACAAAAAATATTAAAATAAAATCTTTGTCAAAAAGACGCCTGCACTTAAAAAGGATAAGCACATAAGAGCAAGTACGTGCGACCCAGTCGTGCCTTTTATTTTGTTTTAATTCGAAGACAATTTAACGTGGAAATGAAGAAAATTAATTTATTTGAAACGAAATATCGTCAAATTGAAAAATATTTTATCAATTTAAAAATCAAGGTGTGTAGATACATATGAAGAAATTTTATTCAATTCGAAGAAACTTTGATGTGCAAATGAATACAATTTTTTAATTTCAAAACTAAATATCGTCATAGCTATTGAAGAATATTTTTTTCAAAGTGAAAAATACTTTTATTTGAACTGAAGAATCTGTTTTCACAAAATTTTATAATTGCGTGATGAATCTTAAGTATTTAATTTGACAAAATTATGTGGGCTTAACAACTCAACTAAATAAATTGCACGATTGGATTGCTCTTATGTGAACTTTGTGACTTTTGATTGTTCGAAAAAGTACGTAAAATAGTTTTCAGGGAAAAAAATTTAAACGCCATTTTTCGGCTTTAAAATGTGAAATAAATTGATTTTTTTTAAAAGCGCAGGAGCGGTTTTTAAATAAAACGATTTTATTTTAATAACTTTTTTCTAAAATTAAAAAAAAATAATTGAAAAATGCAAACTTTCTGAATATAAATTTTGATTGAGATCAGATGACCAGTTTTCGAGAAAGTCAAAAAAAAATGGTTCTATGGGAGGTACCGTTTTTGGCCCACCATCTTGATTTTTTTTTCACCAAAACATGATTTTTTTCATAAAAATTCTTGGAGCCGTTTCCGAAAAAACGGTTACTGACAGGTAGGTATCGTTAATATTTGAGCTAAAAAATTGTCAAAATAACCTTATATACCAAATTTGAAGACGATTGGCCAAACTATTTAGGTTGTAGCTTAATATTCATCCATGCCGACGGACAGAATTTTGCCAGTAACTCAAATATGTTTCTCTATCATCGTAATGTCATGTATGATTGTTAGAATTTTTTTTACGAATGCCTTATAGTCCCTATAAATTGCAAGTAATGTTTGAAAAAAATTAAGTTGAAATTAGTTAGGCTATCTACATTTTCCTGAATATTAATTTTGGTTGTAATCGGTTAACCAGTTCACGAGAAAGTCGATTAAAAAAAAAACGTTCCGATGGAAGGTATCGTTTTTAGCCCACCATTTAAATTTTTGTTTCACCTAAATATAACGTTTATCTACAAACGCACACTGATTTATTTCATAAAAATTCTTAGAGCCGTTTTTGAGAAAAATAAGCTTCTACACAACTGTTTTGTGACAGGTACCGTTAACTTTTGAGCTAAGACAAAATTGAAAAAAGCCCTTTATAGAATTTCAAAACAATCTTATGTTCCAAATTTGAAGACAATTGGCCTAACCATTCAGGCTGTAGTCCAAAATACATACGTACAGACAGACAGACATAATTTTACCAGTAACTCAAATAAATTTCTCTATCATCGGAATGTCATGTTTGATTGTTATCTCAACATTTTAATTTACATTCTGCATATATGATATAATCGTCAAATTAACACATAGTTTTTGTTGATAGTATATTGATCACCCTTTCTTCACAAATCGACATGCTGCTCGGAACTGGAAAAACTCCATTGCAAAACACACAAAAAAAACGCCTCAGGGTAGAGTGGAAATGAGTTTTTTTGACTAAAAAGCGTGTTGAGTCGACTTTGAAGCAGTACGCGTAAACTACTCATTTTACAAGAAAAAAGGTTACCACATAAATTAAAGGAAACCTCCTCAGAATCCATTTCATTTTATTGTGGAAAAATTCTTCAAGCAATGCCATGTTCACCTGTTGACAACCATGGAAGTCTCAAATCATAAATCATGAAACAGTCTCAGAGTTTAAGAATCACATTGGCAACACACCTATATGTATGTATACAAATGCAGTCCAGCAAGGAATTCACCACCTTGAGTGCATCGACTGTCAAAAAATGACAGATAGTTGTCTGGAAATGACGTCAAACTATGCATGCAAGATTTGAGTGATTGATTTATAATTGTCTGCACGCAGGTCTGCTTCTGTTATGGATGCACCCATTATATGCATTTTATTCATCCAAACCAGACCAACAGACGACCAAAGACCAGACATAACCATGTGTTACCTGTCATCGCTTATGCGAAACCAGCCGTGCGAAATGATAAATAATCCGTATTGACTAACTCAGCACGAAATGAGTGAGTGGATATTTATTTATGACTTTTTAGGATGTCTTCATTTCGATTGTTTGGTGAAATATACCCGCGACGTCTATGGAAAACGGGAGGAATGTCCTTGCTTCTGGATGTAAATAACAAAACAAGAAAACACTGTCGAAATTTAAATAAAGAATGACTAAGAACCCTACAGAGGAGGTATTCCTGACCTTTTGTGAAAGAAGCTACCACGCGAACAAAGTGCGCTTAAAAGCCCCCTAAAGAAACCTTTTGGTTTAAATAAAAATAAACATACAAAAGATACAGGACGTATAAAAGAGTGTAAAATACAAAATGCAGACGCAAAGCCTGTACCCAGGGGAACACCGATAAATCACAGAAACAAAAACAAAACAACATGGCAACGGAAAGAACATCCATTCGGGAATGGTACTTACGTTCCCCGCGCGCGGCAGTCGGGTCGACCGGCGGGGCTGGCGGCGGCCCGCGGTGGTGCGGGCACCACTGGCCGTACGTGACATATGATATCCTGAATTCGGTGATACTATGACCGAAGTGGTGTTGGTTGCATGATGCCAACGTTAACATTAAGGCTACTGTTGGCAAAAAGGTAGAATCCGGCATTCCAGCTTGTTGTTGTTGAGTAGGACAAGAATAAGTTGTTTATGGTTTTATGGATTTCGAATTTTTCTTGTAATTTGCTTAACAATTTTTTGGAACCTGTTCAATTCAAAGTCAGAGTTTTGGAGAGATTTTAAAGATAAATATCAAATATAATCGACAAAAGGCACTAAGAACTGTTTTCAATGCGGTGATATCGCAGCTTCAATTTTATGAAAACATTTCAAGAAGTTTGGAAGCTTAAATATATTTAAATTTGCATACTACAACTTTTAAGAAATCTGAAGAATGGATAGAAAATTAACTTTCATAAATATAGTTTAGAACACCTTTTGTCTAGGCAGGGCTTCTAAGGATACGAGAAAAAATCGGCGCAGCTATACTGATTACTGAGCCACATTGATATCCACTGGCAGGCAAAAATGTGTTAAAAAGTAAAATACCTTGGTACTTGGTTCCAATCGTATTGTAGATGGCCTGTGTGGTTTATCGTTGCAATGTTTTTCCTTAAGCTTTGACAGTACTATGTTATGCAATCCTTTCCACTCGTGTAAATTTATGGTGAACGCAAAATCAATTGATGTTTCGTGGAAAAGATCAAGCCAATCCTTAGCCCAGAAGATTTTCTTTCTAATAATTGCTTCAGACAGTATTCTTGGTAGCCTACTGTTGGAAAGATGCAGTGTTTTCCGTATATAAGAAAAATGCACTCAAGACACATTCTTGTTTGACACCTTTTTTGGTGTCGAATAAATCAGACAAGTCTTTCCCATCCCAGACAGCGGCCGAAGTATCCATGTAAAGTGCTTTGATAATAGTAACCATTTTCGTAGAGATTCCCAATGCAGAAAGCTTATGAAATAACGCGTTTCTGTTAATATTATCAAAAGGAGCTTAAAAATTGATAAAAAACGCATAGAGTTTCTTTTTTTGATTGAGTTGAAGTTGTATAAGACAAGACAGATTATAAACTTGATCAACGGTGGAATAGTTAGATCTGTATGCCGCTTGAAATTCGTTAATTGTGTTATTTTCTTCTAACCATGTTTTTGTTAGTCTACTAAGAAGAACGGTGGTAAATAGTTTATAGATCGTGTCAAGGAAAGACAGTCCTCTATAATTAGACACCACATTTGAATCTCCTATCTTAAACATGGGTATAGCTTGGTGCCACTACTCTCTCTCTTCACGGTCTCGTCGTCAATGTTAATTATGATATTGCTTGCTAGAGCCTACCACAATACGGAAAAAGTTCCAACAAGAACTTTAACTTCTTGTGGCTTAAATTTACTGTCCGCAAACATGTCATTCATTATTGTTTTATTTACAGTAGTCCTGAAAACGCACTGAAATCGTTATTGCGGGCGATTTCAATGTCCACAATTCCAGCTGGCTCCGCTATTCTGGTCAGACAACACCCGAAGGAAGGTATGTCGAAAACTTTGCTGGGTTACACCACCCTACCCTGAAGTTAAAAAAAGATCCCACCACCAGGTACCATTTTGCAATACGAGAAAACGAACTGGGACGGGTTGAATAATTTCTTCCGTAACTTTAGCTCGTCACTATGCTTCCTCGACATTGATTTCTAGTTCTGAAATGATCACACATGTGATTCTTCTAGGGATGCGTATGTTATCACAATAAAAAGTATTAAATCCAAAGAAAAGTCTTGGTTTAACTCTGCGTGTAAAGAAGTTAACAGGCTCAAATAAGTTTCGAAACTCATGCAACTCCATTATTAATTAAACCAGTTTTTTGCATGACCAAAAATATCGGCAAAAAATTCTGCAATGCCCTAAAGGCAGTAAAAATTTTTGGTCGTTTGTAAAAAAATATTAAAAACTCCTCAACATCTTGGGTTCCTACGCTCATCGACAATAACAAACCAATTTTTTACTCTTCACTAGCTCTAAATGGCCTCACAGCAACTATGCCCCTCCTTTACTTGAGAATGTAAATTTCTCCACAGACAGCACTCGTACAGAAGCAAAAGTTCTCAAAGATCTCGATATAATTAAATCCGCTGGTCCGGATGGTATACCCCCCCATTCTTCTAAAAAGGTGTTCTTCTACACTGGCAAAGCCACTGCGTAAGCTTTTCCATCCCTCCTACTCTTCTGGAATCTTCCCCAGAAGATGGAAAGCAGCATTTGTTCATCCTATCTCTAAAAAAGTGACCCCTCCTTACCCTCCTCCTACCGACCCAAAGCACTTACTCTCTTAAGCTCTCTTATCGAAAATGCGTGCTTTTGAGATCGATGATACTCTTGTCCGTTGGATTAGAAGTTATCTTCTGGACCGTCCAATACAAGTTGTTATTATGACAAAAAATGCAGCTACGTGTTTTTTGTATCGATGCAAGAAGTTTTTTGGATACAATATACATATAAAACGTTTATACGCACAAAACTCGAGTATAACTCCCACCTCTAAGCAGTTGCTTCTCAAGCACCGCTACACTTGCTCGATAGAGTACAAAACAGAGCGTTAAAGTTGATAGGAAATTGAAATGTCTCTGGAAACATTTGCCCCTCTTGAACAACGGCGCAATGTTGCATACCTTTCCTTATTTTATAGTTTCTTTTACAAAAAAATGAGTTACCCAGCTTCATTCCTCCCCTTAAAAATTTCTGCCGTAATAATCGTCTCGCTCGGAATGCACATCAGTTCATTCATTCTTAGCTTGAACCTAATTTCGGACGACCGTGAAATTATTACCGTGAGATTATTTTTGACATCGTCTGTTCCCTCTCTATCTTCCGAATGCTAGCGCAGGGTGTTTACATTAAAAGGGAAAGAAATAAACCCTTGTGCGCGCTTTAATTATAAAAAAATGGGCACGACTGGGTCGCACGTACTTGTTCTTTTGTGCCTAATAACATTGGACGGCAAGATCTTTGACAAAAAACAAATAACGTTTACGTTCAAAATAACACATTTTGAACTTATAAAAACTATCAAAACCACAATACTTAATGGTTTTTAGTAAAAATGAGGTACGCTATCAAACGTTTTAAATAACAAAGAATTTATGAAAAAAGTATTTCGAAAATTGTAGGACGGATTTTGATAAAATCCTGTTTTTTATTTTTAGTTTTTTGAAAAAAAATTTGTTTTTAAATTTTTGTATGCAGTTTTTTAGAGTTTATTAGTATACGTGTGATTATAAAATTAAAAAATATTTTTTTTATTAGTTTTAAAAATGTTGATTTAAAAAAAAATAAAAAAAATTAGTTTTTAATAGAAAAAAAAGTTATTCAAAATTTTAATATGCAGAATTAATTTGGCTACTTTTATCTTTTCAAATATAAAATTTGACAGAAATCCATAGAGCCGTTACCGAGCAAGCCAAAAATTAAAAAAAAACCATTATATGAAAGGTCCCGTTAATAGACTTTTCCCCCATATGTGGTTGTAAACAAATGTTAGCCAATATTGTGGGACATTAGTATTTATTTCTTTAAATCCCAAATATTCCGTTCAAATTTAAACTTGAGAAAATTTCTATTCGATGTAGGTTTCTAGAATTTAGTAAATATATTAGTTTCGTAGTGCCCCGTGGCTGTGTGGTTAGTGTGTCGGACTGCTAAGCGAACGAGCCTGGGTTCGAATCCAGCTCATAGCCATCTTCATTTCCGGGGTACTGCCTCTTGCGAGGAACTGACAAAACCTCCAAGAGTCAAATTTGTCTCGAAAAAGTGCATCTCATGTAGCCGTTCGGACTCGGCGGTGTGTAGGTCCCTTCCATTCTTGCACACCCACAGGAATGGTTGAAAGTATAAGTCACTAGGCCTTGGCTTCTTAAGGAGCTGTCGCGCCAATAAATTTAAAATTTTATTAGTTTCGGAAAAACCTGTGTTAATTTAAATCTCAAGCCTTCGTGCCAGACCTATTGAAACTTTGGATCACCCCCTTTCTTAATTTCATTTGTTATTCTTCATAATCTAATCTATTGTCGAGTTGTAGTTGTAGGAGTCTACTGAGTTTTACTTTAAGGAATGATCAGCATTTTCTCTTATGAATAGGGAAGATCCACCACTTCAAATGCATGATACACATGATAGGCAGAATATCCTTTTATATTTGAAGAGAGCTACAGAAATGACCATTTTCTCGTTTGACAGATGTATTTATAACTCGTCCAATTTTCAAAAGAGGAAATTTCAATTAACTGGTCCGTTTCAATAACAATTAATTACGTCTTGATGGAGCCCTAGGCTCAAACTTGCTCAATTTTTGATATATAATAACTTTTGAATATCTTCTTAATTTGAACTTTAATGCATTTTAATAATTAAAGCCTTTGTCTATTATCTTATTCCAATTATGCGTTTTATTTAACAACATTTTTCACCCCCCCTTACTGACTTAAAAAAAACAAGCTAATAACAGTTTTTTTTTACGCAAAACACTCACATCAATTTGTTACCGTCCCTTCTCTTTTGTCCTAATTCATATGATGCATCCCACCCAGAGTCCCTTTTATTCCTGTTTAACCAAAAAAAAAAAGAACTCAAGGGCCTGGGAAAAGCAAACCTAATAGTGCTCAACCTAACCTATCGGCTTTATTGGTGCGCATCTCCATAATATATATACCCATCTCCATGCCAAAACGTTTTTCTTTCGCAGCCAAACATCACAGCATAAATCAAAGCTCCAGCGTATTAAATCATCTTGCATATTTTTTGTGGACTCCAGCCATCACCATCAGTATCATCAGCAGTCTAGGCTGGAGCCAGCCATTGTCTAAGCTCAAGCATTTCTTCTTATTTATACCTCGTACGCCTACACCAGAGCAATCGCACAAGGCTAGCTTCCTAAAGCACATTTAGGCCATGAGAAGAGCAGCAAGATTGGTTCTTGTCTAAAGTCTAATGTCGCTTGTCGTTGCCGGCTGGCTGCCGTTTTGACAAGGTCCGCATCTGGTAAACCAGTGTTTTGAGGCGCCAAACGTACATCGATTACTAGTTAAATGTCAGACCCGATCTTGAGTCATCGGATACATGGAAATCAGTGGCAATTTAAGAAAAGAAAGCCAAGTTTCAATTTGTCCGTCATTTAAGGGTCCTTTTAGTTTACTTTCTATTTAGGCTGCAAGATCTTGAATAACATTTTCTTTTTTGATAACATTGTCTTTTTTAGACTAAATACGCCCCTGTATTTGATCACTGTGCCTAAACAGTATTCCCCTTGGTGTCTGTTTTTGGTTGCTTCTTGTATTCTTCTCACCTCCATGCGAAAACATTGCGCCGTGCCGGCCGTAAAGCCATCACCAAAGATGAGAAGTGCAGGCTGCTGAGTCGATTCGCGTTCCGATTAAACTTTTAAAAAAATGGTATCTAGTCAAGATGATCTTGGAAATCTATGGCCCGGTGTTGTGTCGCCTTCGTGGAGGACACAAGGCGAACAAATATCAGTTATAGTAGTGTTAAGTCAACAATAGCTCCAGTTTGGACGAGCGGGAACAACAGACATAGAGACGTGCTGTTGTATACACCGAGAACTATGGAAGACGTCAAAAGATTCTAATACAGCAGCCAGAATATTGCACTATGGAGATGGAGTTCAAAAAAAAGTTATACCAACTGAGAGAGGAGCTGGAGCAGCGAAACAGAACGTCTGTATAATTTGTCTTTGCTTCGAGTAGCACATCCATTTTGTAGGAATACTACCAGCAGCAAGCAGCACCAACAAACCACAGGCACCAGCACTATCGCCAGGAGAGTATAAGCTGCAGCTAGCTATATTGGGGAGCAGCTGTGTTGAAGCTTTTTGTCTGCTGCCCTTGGCGTGGTGGCATAGTGTCGTGGCTTTTGTATATATGGTGGCAATGATGATGATGATGACGGTAATAGTGGCGGCCTAGACAGGGTTCCTTGTGTTTTTTGTGTATTGTTGTTTGGCGTAGAGACTGTGTTGTTTTTTGGTGGCTTTTAGCTATTTAGCTCCTAACAATGCCAATGGCGCCTCTTACATTGCTAACAAAAGAAATGAAATCCAGAAACTACAAATCACTTTGATGCCAGGATGTATAGTTTTCCTAGAATGGCTGTTAATTCTGGGATGCTGGTTAAGATAAATTGCTTTCAAGTATTTTTACCGAGTTTCTTGCAAACTGTTTATAAATATTTGTTCTTTGTATTGTTGTAATTTTTTTTTAGATACATATGAAGGGTGATAATAGGGATTAGGGTAGAAGAATGATTTTTTGGACTAGATTAAAAAAACGGATTCGCCATTTTATAATATTACAGAATCTTAGACTTGTGGTGCCTATCCAAAACTATGCCAATACTTTTACAACTTAGAAGACCTAACATTATTTGTCAACACCGTCACTCGCAACTTCACCCTGCCACTAAAGAGGTACGACATTGCAGTGTGATTTGAATATGTTGCTATAAAACATTTGTTTTCAACAAACTTGCTTCGGAGACGTTTGCAAAAAAGCACCTGCCATTTCGCAGTACAAGATAAGAACCGTTTTTGGCAAAAAAAAATATGCCAAATTCTTGCGAAAGAGATATTGAACTGGCGTATTGAGAAATGGAGAAAAAATTTACCATAGAAGAATCTAAAATTATAACAATTCAAGACATGTCCCACGGTCACTAAACTAGGCTTTCGAGAAAAAAACAATTCAAACCTGAGGTTAAGTAGGGCCGACTTTTCGCAAGGAAGCAGACACCTTTACGTGAAAACTATGCCAGAATTTATAATTCCATACGCCAATGAAGAAACGCCATAAAATCGATTAACATTGGTTTTGAATGCTTTCATATTGAAATGGCAAGAGAAAACCTCACAGGGTTAACTATTCAAAATTCGTGTTGTTGGGCTAAAAAAAGAATATCTATATTTTACGGTACGTTCGAAATTGGTCTCAAGCGTGAAATGATGAGCATTGCGAGGAGAGTATTATGAGTGAAAGTTTTGAAAGAACATGAAATAACATGTTTCAGAAACAGTTCTATTCCTATTAATCTTAACTCTCTGTTTTGTATTCTATCGACCAGGTGTAGCGATGCTTGAGAAGCACCTGCCCATAAATGAGAATTATACTAGAGTTTAGATCAGAAAGGGAAGGAAATTTCTTACATAGACACAGAAAACCTAAGCACTTAGCAGCAAATTTAGCGATCTCTGATATATGTTCTTTCTAACGGAGCTCGCCGTCGACATACATATCGAGTACTGAAAGCTTTTCGTTTTCTTTGATGCAAGTGCCATTCAAGGACAATGACATGGGGGTATGTTAAGGATTAACGACAGAAGGTAGCATTGAGTTTTCGAAGTAAGAGCGATGGAAAAGCTTACGTAGTGACTTGCTAGTGTAGAAGAACATACCGAACCAGCGGGTTTGTGTATATCGAGATTTTTTAGAACTCTTGACACTTTACGAGTGCGGAAAAAAATCTGTCCCATGGAAAAAAATTACATTCTCAAATACAGGAGGTCAACGTTACTGTGAGGACACGTAGAGCTAACACCGAAATGGGCTGCGTGCAAGTTTGATTTTTCTAAAGAGAAGACAATTGAATTGTCATTGGCTTGGCGATGTGTTTTGGAACCGAAGATGTTGAGAAATTGTTAATATATTTTACAAATGAAATACAATTTTTGCTGCCTTTGTGACATTGCTTGAATTTTTTGGCGCAATTTTTGGTCATGCAAAAATTTGGTTCTTTCAATAACGGAGTTGCATGAGTTCCTTACTTATTTCTGCTTTTTTCGATCCGTAGGGTTTGTAGGATCAGAAACTTACTTCTTTTATGTCTAATAGCTTCTTTACACTCAGAGTTAAACCAGAACTTTTCTTTGAGTTTGATTCTTTTTACTGTGTTAGGAATAAAAGCACACTTCCCTAGAAGAATCACATTTGTGATCATTTGAACACTGGAATTAATGTCACTATCGAAGAAGCGTTGTAACTAGTTAAAGTTACGGAAGAAATTATTCAGGCCGCGCTAGTTGGCTTTCTTGTATTGCCAAACGGTCCTATTGGGAAGTTTTTCTTTAACTGGATGAGTCGAGGACCAGAAATTTGCTGAAATGACACAATGGTCCGAAGTGCCAAATGAAGAAGTAACACTAATGGTATATTTATCAGGGTGAGAAGTAAGAAACAAGTCAAGGGTATGGGCGGCTTGCCCAGCAACATCAGGTTTTCGCGTTGGCACATCGATCAGTTTGGTAGGGTGGTGTAACCCAGCAAAGATTTTTTTACATTACAGTACATTTAAAAAAATGACACATGCTCATACAACAAAGTTTAAAAAGAAATATTATAAAATAAAAAAGTTATAGTGACATTTTATATTTAACAATTGAATAGTTGCCACTATTTTTCAAAAAAAAAAAAATTCCCTGTCTTTTCCCTGATCAAATGAAAAAAATAATTAACTGCATTCAATTTTTGTATGCTTAAAATAAATCACATGAAATTGAGTTACTTAAGGAAAGGTTTCCAAACAAAAAATAGTTTAGAGCTTCGCGTTGAGTTTTTTAACTTCCACAATTTTCGGAATATTTCATTGAAATAAAAAGTTTTCGATTGTAAATAAGTTAAACAAAATATTTTAACTTCAAAAAATTAAATAACAAAATGGAACTCAAATTCTCAAGAGAAACTTAAGAAATTTAAAATTTTACGTAAGGGTTTGCAAACTCACTGGGACGTAATTTAAATTACATAACACAATAAGTATTAAAAATCATTACAATCTTTTTTATTTGTTAAATTCTGTAAAGTAGTCTAAACAAAATCAAACTACCTATATTACATAATATAGGGCGAATTTACTAGATGATATTGTTGCGCCGTTTGACTAGACTAGTGTGCATTTGCATTGGTACTACAAGTGTTTTAAGAACTACTACAACCGCAGCCCTAGAAACTTTCTTCTCATTAGCCCCAATAGACCTTTTCATAAAGGAGCTGGCGGTCAAAATTACCTTAAGATTAAGACATTCAAGCAACTGGAACAAAAGCAAGTATGGTCATAAAATTATAGAAAATTATATAGACACTGATAGCCAAGCCGACTATACTGTACCGCACTTAGATTTTAACACGGCGGAACTAGCAGACTTTCATACGAGAGAATGCTGGAGGGAAAACCGGATCATAAATAAAAATCATATCTCGGTCTATACAGATGGTTCTAAAACGCAAGCAGGGGTAGGTCTGGTATCTTCTCGATAAACCAATAAATATATCTGTAAAGTTGACAAACCTGACAAGTGTTTTTCAGGCAGAAGTGCTCGCAGTAGGCGAAGCAACAAAACAACTTTTGTCTTTTAACCTGGAGAACAAAAACATTGATATTTTCACAGGCAATCGTTTCCAAGTCTATAAAGAACGACGAATGTTGCAATAATCTACGGCAAATCAGTGAAACAAACCTGGTTACTCTCCGATGGGTTCTCGAATACTGCAACATTAACGGAAACGAAAAGGCTGACGAACTGACCAAAAACGGTTCATCAATGGAACCAAGCCAAACCGTTGCCTGGGTACTTGAACCATTGGAAAATAGGAAAAAAACGAATTCACGAATATTGCCTCTAAGCCGCAAACGAGAGATGATCAAAACTTGATAACTGTCAGGTCTCAAGAAGTCTTTGCCAAACATCTCAAAGAAAAATACAGAATACAATCAAAAGCTAGGTAGATCATCATCTCATCTGTCCCTTTTGGTTGGTGTCCTGATGGGTCACAACTCAATGGGGGTCCACATGAGTAGAATGGGCCGTAGCACATCAAACTTATGTAGAGGGTGTCAAGACGTTGATGCAGAAGACGGCTCATATCACTTCCTTTATGAATGCCCCAGCCTAGCTCAGACCAGGAAAACAGCTCTCGGAGAAAATATTTTTGACGATTTGGGCGACGACGTTTCAAAAAAGGCACTTAAAAACATTCTGACATTCATCAAAATCTCAGGATGGTTTAAGGAGGCATTCCATAACCAACTCTCCCCAAATTGCTCACCTATTCCTCCTATTCCTGGGGACCGCAATGGATCCTTGAGATCCGAGTGAGATGATTTGTCTATCGAATTACTACCCCGCTCAACCTAACCTAGAGCAAAAACAAAAAATACGTGTTTTTTGGGAGATATTTTAATCCTGATCATGGGACAGTGCTTTATTTTGTTTTAATTAACTTTATTTAGAAAAAAAATATGTTAAGGAATTGTACCCCGATAATTTTGTTTTTTTTTGTTCAAAGCATATCTAAAAATGTAATTTAATATGAAGTTAGAAGACAGGTAGAATTTTTGTGAGGCAAATACACACAATACAATTCATTCTTTTTTTTTTATTCTGTTTATCAAATTTAAAAAGCAAAGTAGTTTTTTTCACTCAAAGTTTTTTAAATTTAATAGGCCTTTATTTAGTTATTAAGAAGTTCTTTTGGCTGCTTAATAGCACCGTCACTATACTGGTTGTACAAAAAAGCTTTACAGACCAAAATTAAAGGAAATTTTATTTGGTACAAGTTGGCATATTAAGTTATTTTGCGTTAAAATACACCAGAAAGGAGTTATACGAGTATGCCAAAGGCGCGAAAGTATGGACAGAGTATAACGAAGGATTAAACTATTTTAATATGAAAAAGATCAATTTTGAAAATATTTTCCCTGACCGGTTTTGAAATTCCCTGACTTTCCCTGACCAAATTTGTGTTTCCTGACTTTTCCTGACTTTCCAGTCGAGTGGCAACTATGAATTGATATAGTGATAAATGACACTCTATAAATATTATCAAATTATGTAGGGTGTACAATTAAATAGTAAGAAAATGTGAGAAAAAAAAAATTAATAAAAAAATCAAAAAAATAAAAAAAAAAATAAATAAATAAATATTCGTGTGTTTATAAAATCTAGAGCAAAAGTAATTGAGTTAAAAATTAATTCATGTATGTCAACAAAACCTTGATTTGGTAATGATTAATTTCAAGAAGCCACATTTTAACTCATTGCAAGAATAAATTTAAGAACTGAATACAACGAATACATGTATTGGAAGGATATTGAAAAGCTTACAGGACACAATGGAGTAAAAGTTTCTAAAAGGAGTCGTTCTGAAAGATGGAACGGAAACATAGTTGTCAAAGTTGCATCTCAAAGTACGAACATCAGAGTTTGTACTTTGCAAATATCCCCATATCACATAAAATATTTTGTAAACTTTAAAATAGTACAAATGTCTCACAGGTATACCTTGCACATTTTTGCAAAACGACCATAGAGATTGTATTTTGGTTTGATAAGCACCACCCCAGCTACTTTTTTTTTTTTTTTTATAATTAACGCGCGCACAAAGGACTACTTATTTCCCTTTTAATGTAACACACTGCGAGGGCATTTGGAAGATAGGGAGAGGAGAGATAGAAGGTGTCGATTGACATTGGTTTTGAATGTTTGCAGATCAAAATGGCAAGGGAAAATCTCGCCGGGTAAACTATTCCAATTTCGTGTCGTTCGGCTAAAAAAAGAATCCCTATATTTCACGGTACGTCCGAAATTGGGCTCAAGGGTGAAAAAAAAATAAATAAATTTATTGCCGCGACAGCTCCTTAAGGAGCCAAGGCCTAGTGACTTATACTATCAACCATTCCTGTGTGTGTGTTGTTAATCTGCAAGAATGGCTCAAGGGTGAACTGATGAGCATTCCTTGCGAGACGAGTATTACGGGCGAAACTTTTAAGGGGAGGAATGCAACTGGCTACTTCGAGTGAACATTTTTTGTAAAAGAAACGATAAAATAAGGAAAGACATGAAACATTGCGTCGGTGTTCGAGAGGGGCAATTGATTCAGTGACAGTTCTATTTCCTTTCAATCTTTACGCTCTATTTTGTATTCTATCAAGCAGGTGAAGCGATGTTTGTGAAGCACCTGCCCAGAGGTGGGATTATTACTCGAGTTTAGGGCGTATTAACGCTTTATAAATTGATCTCATATTGAAGTTTGGAATGGAATATTCCAAAATAAGCTGTTTTAAGAGTTTTAAAATCACAGACTACGGATAGAAGAACGTAGATATTGCTTCACAGTTGAAATATGATTTGTCCAACTCATATTATAAAGAAATGAAATACATACATATGTATTTAAAATCATTAACTATTTCAACTTAGAAAAAATTCTCACAATGGATTTCACTTTCATCAAACGGCGATACAGACACACTACTATTACATGTACAGTTTAACATTTTGAGACGTTTGCAGTTTTGAGCATGGAAATAAATATTTACGTCAGGAATTGGTTGTATTTTTAAGGTGAAGTACATTAATTTAGTTTTATTGCTTACACTTAGCTTATGTTTGGCCAACCAAATACGCAGCAGATGAATATCGAGGTTTAAATCAGCTACAAGGTTTAAGGGGCTATGTGAGTTATCCAAGATCGTCAGCAAAAGCCGTTACTTTACCTGCAAAAGGAAGACTGAACAAAGAATTAATATAGACGAAAAACAAAATGGGACCAAGGACAGATCCTTGTGGCACACCAAGATTTGAAGCCCTTGTGTCCTTTAGGTAAGACATAAACCAGTTATAAACAAATCCACAAAATCCAATATTATGCAATTTGTCAAGTAGAATACTATTGTCAACCGTATCAAATGCTTTGCTTATGTCTATGAACAAACCAGCACAAATTTTTTTGTCATCTAGGCCTTTATTAACTAAGGAGCATAGTTCAAGAAGAGCAATTTCGGTAGAGAGCCCTTCTCTAAATCCGAACTGCGAACTGCTGAAAATTTTTATTTTGTTTAAATAATGTAACATTCTATATAACAGCTTTTTCAAATATTTTTGATATAGAAGACAACAATGAAATAGGCCGATAATTTTTAACTTCTTTCTTATTACCTTTTTTAAAAAGTGGAATAACGTTAGCAGACTTTCAGTTTCGAGGGAAAAGCTCCAGTAGAAATGCTTAAATTAAAAAGGTGAGCTATAGAATATCTGAAATATTGAGTGCGATTTGTTTTAAAGTATGATTTCGAATACAATCATCCCCACACTTATACGAGTTATTAGCGAATTGAATAAACTATTAACCTCGGAACGATAAATTGGGTCAAAACAAAGATTTCGACATACCTTGGGTGTTGTCTTACCAGAATAGCGGAGCCAATTGGAATTACGTACATTCCTTAATTCACAAATATTGAAGTAGACGACGAGAAAATAACTAACCATTACAAAATTATTAACACTCAAAACACAATTCTGGCAAAGTCGAATTGGAAATGAAGCAAAAACCAATCTTTGCAACAGCAAATTGTCTCAAATGTTATGTTCATGTCTTGGACGACTTTGATAAATATTTCGACTGCTTCTTCTAATTCAAACGGAGTTTGTTGAGATTTCTTGAGTAATAGCTAGTTTCTTGGCAATCTGAACGAAACCTTTCCCAGTTCGTTTTGTTGTTTGTTAAATATGGGCCATACTTTCCTATATAAATAGGCTTCCACTTGCTGTCAACATGATTGGTGAGTGATCAGTATAGAGATCAAAGTTATCCTCGATCTTGGTATAATTTTTATTCAATTTTTGCGATAAAAAAGTCAAGTAGATCTGGCGTTTGGGCTAGGTTGGTAGGCTTTGGTTTTCTGGTTAGTAAAAAGTCAACACATGATTCCATGAAAGCTGTCTTCCTCTCGTTCTGTTGCATCATGTTCCCCAACGGATTTTGAATTAAAGTCATCGCCTATAATAAATCTGGAATCGAAAGGTTCAAGAAGATTTTTATGATTTTTTTTTTAATTTTTTGTTTTCTAACTTTGCTTTTCAAGTCTTTCAAGAATGAAAGAAAAAATCTTGATTCTTGGATCTGGTGTATAGTGCTTAGAGCTAGATTTTGTGACGGCACTTGGGCATACATAAATAGTTTCGTTCCTTTTATACTTTTTTACTTGCATTTATAGGTACGTACTATAAGGCAAGTTATGGATTCGTGCAACAAAAATCTAACAATCAAACATGAACTTTCGATGATAGAGAAGTCGATCGATCGATTTTAAATATCTTTTTCCCTCGACAGACATTTAACTCGAAAAAAAAATAATTTTTTTTAATAAAGTGTGTTTTTTTATAGACGTGTGGTTTTCAATTTGGCAATACATTTTTCGGAATTGGTCTTTTTCACAGCTGTCACTTGATTGATGCTCAGTTTAATTTGTCATTTCATAATAAATAGACTTACTCCTGAACAACGTTTGCAAATTGTGAAAATTTATTACCAAAATAATATTTCGGTTCGGTGGAGCAGAGTATCGAAGAATACCCGAATGAGTCCATCCGACACCGCGCGCAACAATTGGAGATGTGCCCATCCACTTAATGGAAGATTTTGCCGAAGGATTTTGGTTTGCGGGCTTACAAAATCCAACTCGTGCAAGAATTGAAACCGAACGACCATCAAGCGCGTGTACGTTCGGTGAATGGGCCCAAAACGAGATAGCCACCGATCCCGATTTTTACAAATTGGGGAAAATTGGACCCCTCGGCTGGAATTTATTCGAGCCAGCAGATTTAGATTTAGATTTCATTATTAATTTCAAAAGTTTTTACAAATATTTGTGTTACCCACGAAGCTTTATGCGGCGGCCACTTGCCCGAAATGATTTTTAAAACATAATAACAAACCCTTATCTTTATAATAAAGCTAAATTCTTGGCCCTAACACTAAACTATTTCGTTTCGTCTCTCTAGCTTTAGAACTTTTGGTTCATAACTTTGCCTAAGACCTCATTCTTAGGCTTTTCGCGTTTGTAGTAAAATCTTTCATTTACTACTCCGCTGTTGCTGGCGAATTCGAAGGATTATTTTTCAAGAAAATATTTGATGTAGATTTGTCCACCAGTGGTATCGAAGTATTAGCCAAGAATTCCCATGAAAAACAAGGAAGGACTTTAAAGCTAAGTAGACCAAAGCAGTTAGGCAAGAAGATCCGCTTCCCTCAGTGTTTTCCCATAAATTAATCAAGATTATCCAAACTCTAACTCATCTGCAAGACCAAAGATAATACATAATCAAATATTCCAACTGCATTACGAACTGCATGATGAACGTGTGTGCAAGCCCTTTATATTTAAGTTGACTCGTGCCACAGAGTTAAGTATCAGAGCCCGACTTCAGTCGGTCAACAATCAAACAAACTCCTAAAACGACCGGATGACATAAAACAAATAGGCATTGTAATTGACAGTCTTTGATAAGCATCCGAAATAAATAAAAAGAAATTCGCCGCCGACGGCCACACGGCACGGCATGGCGTGTGTTTCATTGGTTGCACTGACGCACGTGATTGCAATACTCAACAAAAAAGGGTATTTTAAATAAACCATCAACTGATTCAATGTCGGACTAACAACATTCGAAAAAGATTCAACTTCTAATCCTGTTTTTTTTGGGTCGACAACAGACGACACCCATGATTGCCCCCTTCAACATGATTATGACACATACTTGCACCGAATGAACTCATACGTTATGGCTGAAGCCCTTGAAAATTATCACTTCAATTAGATCAGGCGCTAAGGTGCACAGCGCAGCCATGGTCTCGTCTTCAGAGGTACGAAGTTTTATGCAAAAGGCGTGAATGCAATTGCCTTGTTGCATTGCATGGCAAATTTTAATTACCAGTATCAGTTTCAATTTAATAACCATGCTTGAGCTGCATGGTGCCGCTTCTTTTGTGGTTTTTTGTTGGTGGCTCGAACGACGCGACCGACGCGCGCAAGCTCTATGCTATGCAGCCTGTAGGCGGTGGAATAGAGTAATGCTGCACAGCCGCAACGCAGACATTTTGCGGACTTAATAATGCGTTTTAAATAGGGTTTGACAGTTGCGTTGGAAGCGCCCCTATATGTTGAGCTCAGTTAACCTGAGTGAAGCCTAAATTGGTTTCTTTTAATAAAAGTGCTTAGCTGAAGAGTTACACTCTGGGGGAAGTGCGCACACTGCCGAGTTGCAATAATTGTTAGGCGGAATGGATATGAGGTGTTTGACTTGAAAATTGTATGGTTGAGCGTTGAAAAATTAATCACAAATTATCACTCAGTTATTGTAATTTTTATTTTTTTTTTTAACTTTTTAAGAAATACCATTGCGCGGAAGTTGGCTTATGTTTTCGAAGAAATGGTTTTGTAAGACGGATTATAAATTGAAATTAAACTTGATAAGGCTATAAGCATGTGGCTAGCCCGGACGAACACAGAATTACATTTTTACAAATTTAAAAAAAATTCACTTACCCGTTTTCAAAATATTAATTTTTCAAAAAAAAAAAAAATTTAAAAAATTATTTAAAATACAAAAAAAAAGTTTTCGAATAAAATTTACGCGGGCTACCTACATCTTCTTGAATATCAATGTTTATAGTAATCGGTTCACCAAATTTCGAGAAAGTCGAAGAAAAAAAAACGGTCCTTGGGAGGGACCGTTTTTAGCCCACCGTATTAATTTTTTTTATCAAAATAACGGGTGATTTTTTTGAGGTTAGGATTTTCATGCATTAGTATTTGACAGATCACGCGGGATTTCAGACATGGTGGAGAAAGATGCTCAGTATGCTTTGACATTTCATCATGAATAGACTTACTAACGAGCAACGCTTGCAAATCATTGAATTTTATTACCAAAATCAGTGTTCGGTTCATTCACCGTAACGTTGCGTCCAACAGCATCTTTGAAAAAATACGGTCCAATGATTCCACCAGCGTACAAACTACACCAAACAGTGCATTTTTCGGGATGCATGGGCAGTTCTTGAACGGCTTCTGGTTGCTCTTCACTCCAAATGCGGCAATTTTGCTTATTTACGTAGCCATTCAACCAGAAATGAGCCTCATCGCTGTCGATAAAAAAAGCGGATTTTCTGCCAACTTTTCTAGGGCACTGATTTTGGTAATAAAATTCAATGATTTGCAAGCGTTGGTCGTTAGTAAGTCTATTCATGATGAAATGTCAAAGCATATTTCTCTTTGACACCATGTCTGAAATCCCGCGTGATCTGTCAAATACTAATGCATGAAAATCCTAACCTCAAAAAAATCACCCGTTATAATGTTTACCTACTGGAGCCGTTTTCGAGAAAAATAAACTTTTACATAACGGGTACATGACAGGTAACATTAATTTTTGAGTTAAAAAAAATAAATTGCACGACTGAATCGCACGTACTTATGTGCGGTCACAGGTTCGAAAAAAAATTTAAAAATATTAAGGGAACTTCAAAGTTTTTATTCCATTTTTCCGACTTTTGATTATTTGAAAAATGTTTGTAAAAAATAGTTTTCAGCGGAAAAATTTGAACGCCATTTTATTCCTTTAACAAATCTGAATAAGTGTGAATTTTTGTTTTCAAAATTATAGGAACTGTTTTTATTTAACAACTTTTTTTTTAAATTAGAAAAAAATATTTTAAAAATGCAAACTTAAGCACAAAAATAACTTACATTGAAAAACAAAATTAAAAAAATATTCACTTACCCGTTTTCAAAATATTGATTTTTCAAACAAAATATTAAATATACATACAAAAAATAGTTTTGGAAAATATTTTAATTTGAAATTATTTTGGCTACTTAAATCTTCCTGAATATCAATTTCAGTAGTAATCGGTTAACCAGTTCTCGAGAAAATCGAAGAAACAAAACCGGTCCTATGGGAGGTACCATTTTTGCCCACCATTTAAATTTTTTTTCCGCCAAAACATATTGCTGGCCTGTTATAGTGCACTATTTTTTTTCATAAAAAATCTTGGAGCCCTTTTCGAGAAAAATAATCTTATACATAACAGGTACCGTTAATCTTTGAGCTAAAAAAATTGAAAAAAAATTCCTATCTAGAATCTCAAAATAACATTGTGTTCCAAATTTGAAGACGTTTGGCTCAACCGTTTAGACTCTAGTTCAATTTACATCCATCCGTACAGACGGATAGACGGGCAGACAGACAGAATTTTGCCAGTAACTCAAACATGTTTCTCTATCATCGTAATGTCATGTTTGATTGTTATCTCAATTTGTTTAATCTGAACGAATGCATGACTTGCTTATAGTACCTATAATCGCTTGTAAAAAGGGATCACGAGAAGCATGCAATCGAGGAAATGGAGAGCTGTTATTACAGGAATGAAGTTCGAAAGTCTTACCACCAAAACGTAAAAAGGAAACTGCGCTGAAATCAAACTAAGAATAACTTGCCAATCGCTGCTTTTTTCGGGTTAAGAAGGCAATTGAGTAGCAATGTCCTCTCTCGAGCAACTTAATGGTCCCTTTATAAGACCCTCGTCAATCCTTATCCCAGTACTGCTCTATGGTGCAGACGCATGGACGTTATAAAAAGCGGATGAGGACGCTTAGGTTGTTTCAGAATAAAGATTTTCCGGGTGATTTATGCATTAACGGAGAGTAGAGAAGAAGATACAACGAAGAACTGTACCGGCTGTACAGCGACACAGACCTAGCCAAAAGAATACAAATTCAACGTCTCAGATAGCTTGGTCATATAGAGTGAACAGACATTAAATGCTCCGGCCCGGAAAATCTTCTATTCCACACCAGAGGGACGGCGCAGTAGAGGGAGACCGAAACTCAGTGGAAGAGGATCTCAACCGACTTCACGTGGAAACTGGAGGCAGCTAGCTCTAGGAAGCGAGGTGGCTGGGGAAGCTTTTTGGTTAAGGCTCAGGTTCACCCCGTACTGTTGCACCACCTCTTGTGCATTTATAAAAAAAAATTATTTATAATACACTGTGCAAATAGCAGAGGCCCCTACCAAGCATGTAAAAGCATTATTACCGATTTTGGGGTGTGGCACATACATATTATGTTCATATCAATGAAAAAAAAAAGTTGGTTGTCTGTAAAGTCGGTTTACGGACGATAAATTTACGTGATAACGTCATAAGAAAACATATTGATGGCAGCAACACCAACATCCATCCCGTTAACTCACACCCACAAACAAATCCACACACAAACCCCGCCTATTTTGTATTTCTTTTTCTCTTCTTGTTCTTTTTGATTTTGAGTGGAATTATCTTAGGAATTTGCGTCTCTTCTTTTTAATTTTTGCCTGGTGCTCAGAATACGTTTGTTTTGTTATTGTTTTAAGTTATCAATTTTTTATAAAAGGAAATTGGCACAACAAATGCGAATAATGAATGCGCAATTCTCACATTTTTTTTTTACTTCTTGAGCCTTTCTTGCTGCTGTTCACACTTGTTCAGATTGGGGCCCCTGAAACTGGTTGCGCCCCTAGGCTGTAGCCTTGTTAGCCTAGGTGGAAATACGGCCATGGGTATGAGCGCGGAAAACGAACCCAAGCTCTTCGTTTAGCAGTCCGATACACTAACCACTAAGCCACGGGGCACTACAAAGCTCGATTGCTACTTAAAATAAATTGCACAACTGGATCGCACGTACTTGCTCATATGTGCGGTCACATTGTAGAATAAAATTAAAGTGAACATCAAAGCATTTACTCGATTTTTGTGACTTTTGATTGTTTGAATAAAGTACATTAAATTGTATTGGGTGAAAAAAATTAAAAGCCATTTTATTTCTTTAGGAAATGTTAAAAAAATTTAATTTTTTTTTCAAAATTGTAGGCACCGTTTTTAAATAAAACGGTTTTTTTAAACAATTTAAAAAAAAAAATAAAAAAAAATAATTCAAGAATACAAACTTAAGCACAAAAATAGAATACATTTAAAAACAAAATTAAAAAAAAAATCACTTACTCGTTTTCAAAATATTGATTTTACAAAAAAAAAAATTAAAAAAAATATTAAAAAATACAAAAAAAAAATTAAGACAAAAAATTAATGCAAAATTACTTAGGCTACCTACATCTTCTTGAATATCAATTTTGATTGTAATCGGATCACCAGTTTTCGAGAAAGTCGAAGAAAAAAAAACCGGTCCTATGGGAGGTACCGTTTTTAGCCCACCATATTAAATTTTTTGTTCACCAAAATACAACGCATATCTGCACTGATTTTTTTTTTTTAATTCTTGGAGCCATTTTCCAGAAAAATAAGCTTTTACATAAAGGTAATATGACAGGTACTGTTAATTTTTGAGCTAATAAAAAAATTGAAAAAAACCCTCTGTAGAATGTCAAAATAACCTTAAGTTCAAAATTTGAAGACGATTGGCCCAACCGTTTAGGCTGCAGTCCAATATACATCCGTACAGACAGACAGACAGACAGACAGACGGACAAAATTTTGCCAGTAACTCAAATATGTTTCTCTATCATCGTAATGTCATGTCTGATTGTTATCTCAAAATTTTTAATCTGCACGAATGCATAACTTGTATTATAGCACCTATAATCGCAAGTAAAAAAGAAAAAACCAGAGCGACCAATGTTAGTTAGTTACTTTTTATGTCTATACATACATGGTGTCTCAAAGAAAAACTTATATTTAATATAATTATCATTACATAAAAGAGGTTTATCGATAAAATGTTTACTTTTATTAAAATATAGTCAATAATAACTTCAACTTAATCACGTTCACGGCACTCATATATAAATAGTTAAATTTCGTATTTTGTTTGAGTTTCGTATCGGCTCGGATCGTCATGGACAGACCGATTTTTACTCTCTATGGACTCGTATATTCTTGATATATGTACTTGGTCGCCCAGACTTCGGTTTATCTAGTGTACCGGTCTCGTCTAGCTTTTTAATCTATGCCCGAATAAGGGAACTTCTTGGTGCATCCATGACAAATACTACAAAAATAAAACATTCATGTAGTTTTTTTAATTTTTTGTATACACAATAATTTGTTCGAAATTAAATAAGCACACCCCCCCCCCCCCAAAATCCAGGGTTCGGCACTGGCCTGAGGTCAATAAATTTTAGTTTTGTCGTTTCTTTTGTTGATCCAGGTGTCAAGGATCAACTAATTCCATTTGGGATTTCTTTTGGAGACGCTACATAGGGTGGTGCTCCTTCGCCTGGTTTAATATGATTCTCCAATTTCGCCTCCCCCTACCTGGTTATTCCATCGGAAATAAGGTTACCTTGGATTCTGACTCCCCATGGGACGGCGTTGAATAGCATTGGTGTTCTTCCTCGAAGCAGATGGTGTGGAAAAAAATGAAACTCGGTAGACTCCTTTGAGCTGGGTAACTACCTCGTATGTGCGAAGAAAAACCAGCTCAAAAAGAATTTTGCAGCTCCTTTAATTGTAGAAAGCAACGTTGCAAAAATTGCTAACGTTAGAATGATGGAATAGACCAGAACACCCCAACCCTTTTGGGGTGCGGCCAGGAATCAGGATGTGTGGAAGATGATAATGATGATGTCTTCATCACAAGTTGCTTGCTATTGATAATAGAAAACCTCTCTTCCATTGAAATACAAAGAATATTCATTTCCCTCCAGAACCATTTTCTCAGGCGTCATGTGTTTGTTGCAAGGATGTCGTTTTTCCGAAAACTTTCTCCTAAAACATCCTCTTAGAATCCAAAAAAGAATCCAATTTTGTAAATAAATGAACTAAATCTTCTCAAAACAAAAAATATGTGTCATCATCTCTCCTAGTTCCATGGCATCGTTTAACCTTTTCCAGTTTCCTCCTAGTAAAGTCAATAAACGCTATTCTCCCGGAGGACATTATATCGATCTCCCAGTATAGTTTTGCCGGATTAATTTCATTGAACGGCCCAATCTGCGAATAAGATGATTAAGACGAAGAAGAAGAACCAAATGGTCACACAAAGTCTAACTATAAAAAGACACCTTCAGGGCACTCACTCCACGACGACCACAGCCTAATAATTTCCATCTACCATGAATCCCATAGAGAGACCGTGCGGTGGTGTATTCCCTTTGACTCCACTCCAAGTCCTCACTCATCTCCAGTTCCATATGCAATCCGCAAAGTTAGAGGTCAGGTATTAAATCCCAGCTATTGGAGAGCTCTGTCGCCTGCGAGCACGTGCTGTGCATTTTATTAAGATATTTTAATTATATCCAACTTCGAGCATTTAAATCTATCCGCGAGCACAGTTTGCTGCAGTCCTTCCTCAATGGGTGGATTATTTTACTAGAAATGCCACATACCTCCGCAGAGTCCGGAGATGAGAGCCAGAAATTCCTTTTTTTACGAATAATATCGCGATGCCAAGTTGCCTAGAAGATGGAGATGGACCAAATAATAAATTGAGCGCGCATATTTGTTGCGCCTCGGAAATGGAGTGTAGAATTTTTAATTGCCTGGTTCTGGTGTGGTGCACATACTTTGGGAGAGTGTGGGCGCGCGGAGATGAGTAACAAAAGGACCACATCCAGTTGGAATTGTAACCAAGGCCTGGTTGAAGGAGAGTGTGGCTTTTTTATTTTTTTTTTATCCAAAGACGTATATCGTCGTCAATCTCAATCAATAGAGAGTCAATTAAAAATCAATCAATCTTTGTATCATCGTCTGTCGTAAGTTGGTTCGCTTTGGTTGCAACAACAAACGTCACCGAGGAGAGGAGACAACATCGATCCTGATGACATAATCAATAAAATTGAATAAAGCGAATAAATCTTTGCAACGCTGGCATGCGGCTGTTTTGCTAGAAGCCCTCACTACTCACTAGGATCATAGGACTACATAGGAGTTGCCTCAAAGAGAATCGTCTCCGTCACCAGGAACAGTAATAATAATGACTCCATGTTCTCATATTCAATTTATGCATGGAGCAGCCGTGCCTGTGACAGCACATTATCGTCACTTGTGATCTGGTGCCCCATCATCATCATCAGAGTCGTCCTCGTTCTCGTCGTCATTGATGTTGTCGTTGGAAGTTTTGCCTACGGCAGGAGTTGAATAGAAAGACAGCGGGAACTCCGTTGTTGTCGTAGTCCTCTCATCTTGTTCTCGGACCAACTCAGCTTCGTCTGTCAAACTCATCTGTCGTCAATATTTCCATTGCAGCCACGAGAAAAGGAGGCCGATTGAGTTCCATTGTTTGGCCGAATCCCTAAAATATCGCCCAGAGGGCATATCTGTATATCGCATCCTCAATGTCTGGAAGACGATCTGCAACAACGATGACTATGACACTGGCCTCCAGGGAGCGAGAAAGAGAATCAGAAAAAGAGATTGACAGTATAGGTGGAGTGGAGTTATTAATTCGAGGCAGATTGATTGAATGACAAAATGGACATAAAGTGCTCTGCGGTGACAGTCAATCTCCGTGGATGAATTTAATTGCTCCTTAATTAGGAGCGAATAAAGGCGAAGATGATTTGGTATTGTTGGATTTTTTTTTGTAATTTTGATGATTTTCCCACGGAAGATACCCCCTCTTAGGTTGTGTTTAAGGCTGTTGGCAAAAATGATTAATGATCACAATCAGGTGATATTCAATAAAACATTAACGTCCCGCATACCTCAAAGTCGCACATATCACTGATCGCACCGGACAGCGCGGCGGTGAACCACGTGTGTATTTGCGGAGTGTGAGATTAACGCGAACCCCAGTATGGCTTCGCTGGTGAGAGATTCGGAGCCGGAGGTGAGTCGATTTACATACGCGCGGCGAATCTTGTTTATCGATCATTACTCTCGACGGGGTGCCAATGGGCGCTTCATTGCAGTCTGAGCCTTTTGCAATTGGCATTGGTTTTTTTCGTGTTTGAAGCTCAACTTGTTGATTTATCTTTTGGACATGGAATTAAGATGAATGGATTGAATGGTGGAACACTTTGGTAATGACAATTGAAACTGAAGAAAGACACGAATGATTTTTCGTGTTGATAATTTCATTTGAAGTTTTGACGTATGTGGGGTAATAATGTGCGGGTAAACAATAACGAAATTGTTAAATGAACTGTTTGATACAATTAACGAATAGAGATTTATGTATTTGCCATTTATACCTGAACAAACTTTTATTCATAGGAGTGACTAGTGGGGGGAGTCTAAGATGTCACTTAAACTAACGTTACAATGAATGCTCATTAAATAGGTGTCAAAACATTATTTGTGGCCTTAAATAGTTTTTCTAAAAAAATATTGTACATATTGTAAATATAAACGGCAGTAAATAAAACCGGCGTTGTGATAAATTACGAAATATTTGTTGATGCCACGTATGGAAAGATTGAGCATGTTGAAACTTCATGTAAAAATAACCTCAACGTCGTGTTAAAATCGCGCGTTTGACAAGGTCTGAAGTATTTCATGAAGACTCCGAAATATAAACTTGTCTAAGGCACTAATCAGGTACAAGAAAAAAATTAATCTGACTATGGCGAAGCTTTTCAGACGGGAAAATTATGGAGTAACCAAATGAAAGCATCATTTTCCATCTTGTTTTTGTGCCGTGAATTATCATAAAATGTTTCCGGTAAATAAGGGCATCTGATTCTGAATTTTGTCTTATTATGTTGAATGTTTGAATTGATGTTTTGTATGATGTATGATGCAAACTGTCTTATGGGCATAACACCTAGCCTATTTTGTTTAATTCAGACATTAATTTAGACCTTCATCGCAAATTTTGACTTAGTCAGAATTGTGTTTTGTGTGTTTGTGTTTTTAAAACTGTCATGTATTCCAAAACTATTTGAAAGCTTAGTCTATGACTGTTATATTTTGTTCGCCTGCTCAACACGGATTTCTTTATGGTAGATATACTACAACTAATCTAATCGAATTCGTGTGCAATGTTTTTTCAGCCCTTGACAAAGGTAATGAAGTTGATTTTATTAATACTGATTACAACAAAGCAATGAGAAATGTCATCAATTAATTTATCTTGAGCTCAAAGCTCTTGGTTTTCCACCGTCGTTTTTAACTTGGATCTGTTCCTACATTGAGAAACGAACTTATAAAGTTCTCTGTCTCTAAACCTATTTATGCCACATCCGGTGTTCCTCAACGTAGCCACCATGGACCTTTGCTCTTTGTTCTTTCAGTTAATGATGTAAGTCTTATCATATTATGAAAACCATTCTCTTCGAGTAGAGGAAGTTCAAAAACGATGCATTCGATTTGCTTTACACTGACTTTCCTGGAAGAAAATTTCAATTTACCTCCTTATGTTGCACGCCTGAAACTTATTGGCTTTAAAATTTTAGCAACACGACGTCAAATCACTGATATTATTTTTGCCCACCAATTACTAATGGGAAATATTGATTCTTCTACCCTTTTAAATCAAGTCCACACTAAAACTAGTCCTCGTAACCTGTGCTCTGTTCCTCTTTTCCATATTCCTCACCATCAAACTAACTACGGTCACTTTGAACCAATTTCAAGAATTTTTCGTCACGCAAACAATGCTCTATTCACTTTTGACTTTAATATGAATAAATCTGTACTTAAATATATGTAACTTTTATAATAACCAAACTTAAGCCATTATACCTTCCAACCCTAAGTCCCATCCCATTCTTATAGAGTTAAGTGCATTCTTAAGTCTTAAAAAACAAATCTAGATTAAGCTAGGTTAAGTTTTTAGTTATAAAGTGCAGCTTGTATTAAGCTAAATAATAAATAAATAATGGGAAATGTTATGTAATTTTCTCGTCGTCTATTCCAATATTCGTGGATTAGGGAAACATTTCTTACACGTTTATGTCCATACTGTGTAGGCCAGCGGTTTTAGTATTAAGTGAAACCCATTTTGGAGTTAATACTGATTTATCTGAAATCGCTCTACATGGGCATACCTTGGTGCCACTACTTTTATTCCATCATGGCCTCGTCGTTTATGTTTGGAATGATATTTCGTGGTGCCAGAGCCTTCTTGTGGCTCAAATTCACTGTCCGCAAGCAAATTCATTCATTATTGTTTTATTTATAGGAGTTCAATTCGCGACAGTTATTCGACTTTCGACGAGTTTGATGGTCGGTCTGATTCCATCTCGGAAATTGCGATTTCAATGTACACAATTTTAATTGGCTCCGCTTTCTGGTCAGACAACATCCGAACCAAGGTGTGTCGAAATCTTTGATAGGTTACCAAATTTACCCATCTTTGCGATGTGCCAACTCGAATACCGGATGTTCCTGGGCAGGCCACCCATACTCTTGACTTGTTTTATACTTCTCAACCTCGCTCTTACTTTTCTGGAATCTTTCCTAGAAGATGAAAAACAGCAAGAAAGGTGACCCATCCCTCCCCTCCTCCTACCGACCCATAGCACTGACATCCCTTCTTTATAATGTCATGGAAACACTGATTAACTTTCAGCTTAAGAAATATCTTGAAGAACGACAGCTTCTCTATGAACGACAGTATTGTTTTGGCAGAAATCGGTTCAAAACAAGTAAGATGATTGGGCTTGATATTTTCAAGGCATTTGATAGAGTTTGGCATGAATCTCTCTTTTCGAAAATAGCGTGCTTTTAGGATCGATGATACTCTTATAGACCGTTCAATAAAGGTTAAATTAGATGGATTCAAGACTGATTCATACAAAATAAATGCTGGTGTGCCCCAGGGCTTCGTTCTATCTTCAACTTCTTTCCTCATTTTTATAAATGATCTTCGGTTTGTTACTTCTAATCCACTTAATTCTTTTGCTATCAACTCTATCCTTCAGCTTTTCATATTTGTTCGGTGACTTACGTTTGCCAATGACCAATGACGACCTCCGTTAGAACGACCATATATTTCAGACCGCCAAAATCCTGCTAAGTGTTAAAGTTTTCTGTATCGATGAAAGTAGGTTTTATCCCATTCTTATCTGGCTACAATGTATAGAGGGTTTATACAACCAAAACTTGAGAAGGTATAACTCACTACTTTGTCTCGCAATGCTCATTAGTTCACTCTTGAACCCACTATTGGACTTACCGTGAAATATAGAGATTCTTTTTTTAAGCCGAACAACACGAATTTGATAAAGTTAACCCGGCGGGGTTTTCCCTTGCCATTTCAATTTGAAAGCATTAAAAACCAATGATAATTTACACCTTCTGTCCCTCCTTCCCGCGCAGTGCGTTTAACATTATAAGGGCAAAACAAATTCCTTGTGCGCGCATGGAGTTAAAAAAAGACGCTGTCTGGAAAAAACACTCCCCAAAACAGCCGAAATTCAATTCCTAACGAGCAAAATGTCTCATTTGAAATTAAAAATTTAAATAAAAATTAAAAAAAAAATTACATAAATATCATATTCTGGAATCCTCTCTGGATAATTCAGGATACAAAATAAATAAATTCTGGTGTCCCACAGGGAAGTGTTCTTGGCCCAGCGTAATTCGTCCTTCAAACTTGAGATAAACATCAAGAAGAAAACGATTTGACAATACATTGCTTATCTAAGTCAGTGCTTGAATCTATATTGACATACGGAATACAACTTTGGAAGTGTGTCAAACCAAGCTACATAAAGGTTTACAATCTGTTACTCCTCCTCATTCAAGAAACACACGTGCTCCATTTTAGTCGCCCGAAATAACGATCCACGTACCAAAGCACTTCTAAGAACTAAGCTGAGTTAGGAAATATACAAAGTTGAAAAAAAATTACACGAACAAAATTATAAATAAATTTATTAAAAAACAATAAAAAGGCATCTGAGCAGAAGATTTTTAAGCGCAAATAGTATTTGTCTTAAAAATGTCTTTCTCTGCAATAGAATAACACACTCGAGAATTCAAATTGGTCTAAGTTTTATTTTTAATTTAATACTAAAACATTAGGAGTTTCCCTTAATGGCTTCTTCGATCCATTGCTTCAAGTCCGCTACACTCGCATAGACTCCCGGGTATTCAGGTCTGGCACAGCCATTACCCCATGACACAACCCCAGCCAGCTTACCGTTAACCAAAAGTGGTCCACCCGAATCTCCTTGACAGGCATCCTTACCCCCCTTGGCAGCACCGGCACACAGCATACTTTTGTTAATTTTTCCACTTCCATACCGGGACTCGCAAATCTCATTCGAAACTATCGGAACCTGGACATCCAGAAGAAAATTAGATGGATAGCCGCCTTCGGTTGTTGTTCCCCAACCTGCTATCTGTGACATTTCATTGTGTGCTGGTCGCTTATCGGTCAAATTGATCGCTTTCATATCGTAATCATTCAATTTGAGATCTAGTTCCAGGATTAAAACAGCAATATCGTTTTCATAAGCCACGTGTTTTGAGTAATCCTCGTGCGAAATAATTTTTTTAACCGGAATAATAGTTCCATGTCCATTGCGTTCATTTGAGCCGGCGACGATATGTAACTTTTTCGAATCAGTAATCCCAACAACACAGTGAGCTGCTGTTAGAATAATATTCGGGGTTATGATACTACCCCCACATCGATGGTTGAAGGCACATGTGTTGTTGCAACTCTTGTATCTTAAAGATACTGTGTGCGAATGTTTGCTAATGTCGGTTAGATTTCCGCCGACAATGCGTTCACCGAGATCATCTTTTTTGTCATCTTTAGCGGAAACAGATGAAGATATCGCGAATAGAAGTAACGCGGCGAACAGGAAGGTTAATCGTTCCATATTGACTCCAAACTAGAAGCTAGTCATGTGGTAATTAGGCTTTTATACGGAACCTTATCCACCGAAGATAAGTTGTGCGATAAGTATATTTTTATTTTTAATGACAGTTTAATGAATGTTAGATGGTATACATAAATAACAGTATCACTGTCAATCAGTTTGTAAAGATTAATTGATAATCTAGCACTTATTTCAGATAAGTAGGAATTAAAAAGTTTAAGGAATGACAAACCTTCTGGGGAACAGATATTGTTTATGACACCAAATTGGTAATAAAGACTGACGATTTCACGTTGGTGATATAAGATTAAGGGAAGGCCATTTGTTTTGGTTGTGAAGTAGTAAATCTTGAATCAGTTATTGATTGGTAGATTACACCAAAGTTAGAGTGATTTGGCACAAGTGGGTGAATTTCCAAGCTTATTTATTAATAAAAGGGAATGCAAGGGTTCTTCGCTGAGCATACAAAACACAATTTTTTCTATTATATACTTTATCAGGGATTTATACTCGAGTTTAGGGCTTTATAAGTTGTAACCAGATCAGAAGGAGAAAAATACTTCTTACACCGATACAGAAAACCTAAGCACTTAACAGCATTTTAATCGATCTCAAATATATGCTCGTTCCAACGGAGGTCGTCGTTGACACACACACCGAGTACTGAGAGTTTTTCGGTTTCTTCGGTATGTTTAGCTTTAACGACAGAAGACAGTATTGAATTTTCAAAGCATTAAACTCCACACGATTCCTTTTACCCCATTTGACAATGCTGTATCGGAATCAGAGTTTAATGAGCTTGACATACGGTACCGTTGCAATTATACGTCCGAAGGCGAAGGACGTAAACTATCGAACGAATATGAAAAGCTGAGGGTAGAGTCCTTAGCAAAACAGTTATGTGGATTAGAAGTAACAGACAGAAGATTATTTATTAAAATGAGGAATAGAGTCGGAGTCAGAACGGAGCCCTGGGGTACATCAGCATTTGTTTTGTGGGAATCAGACTTGAATCCGTTCAATACAACTTATATTGAACGGTACAGAAGATAGCTTCTAATCCAACGAACAAGAGTACAATCGATCCCAAAAGCAAGCAAGCTTCATGCCAAAATCTATAAAATGCCTTGCAAATATCTAGCCCAATAATCTTCAAAGCGATGTAGGGATTTGTTCCACTGTTCGGTGAGATATGCCATCAGATCACCAGAGAAACGATTACTGCGAATAAGCCATACTGACGGTCATGGAGAAGCTTTTGGTCTTCGAGATATTCCTTAAGCTGACGGTTAATCAGCGTTTCCATTACCTTAGAAAGAAGGGATGTTAGTGCTATGGGCCGTTAGCAGAAGGGGGAGGATGGGTCACCTTTCTTAGGGACAGGCTGCACAAATGCTGTTTTCCATCTCCTAGGAAAGTTTCCAAAAGAGTAGGAGCGATGGAAAAGCTACCGCAGTTGCTTTGCCAGTGTGGAAGAACACATCTTCAGAAGAATCGGGGGTATACCATCCGGGCCAGCGGATTTGTGTATATAGAGATTTTTGAGAACTCTTGCTCCCGTACGAGTGCAACAAAAATCTGTCTCATGGAAAAATTTACATTCTCAAGTACAGGAGGGACAACGTTGCTATAAGGCAGCGTGCAGCTGTCAGCGAAATGGGCTGCGAGCAAGTTTGCCTTCTCTGAAGAGTAAACAATTAGTTTGTTATTATCAATGAGCGTTGGAACCGAAGATGTTTAAGAGTTTTTAATATTTATTACAAATGACCAGAAATTTGTACTGCCTTTGGGACATTGCAGAATTTGCTGCCGTAATTTTTGGTCATGCAAGCATTTGCTTCCTTTAATAACGATTTTCTTCTGTAGGGTTGGCTTTGTTAGATCGTAAACCTACTACTTTGAGCCTAATAGCTTCTTTAGACTCAGAGTTAAACCAGGACTTTTCTTAAGGCTTCATGCTTCTTACTCTGTTAGGAATAAAAGCACCCATCCCTAGAAGAATCACATTTGTGATTATTTTAGCACTGGCATGAATGTTACTATCGAGGAAACATAGTGACCAGTTAAAGTTTCGGGAAAAAAACATTCAGGCTTTCTCGTATTGCCAAACGGTCCTGGTGGGAAGTTTTTCTTTAACTGGATTGGTGGAGGACGAGAAATTTGCTGAAATGACACAATGATCCGAAGTGCTAAATGGAGAAGCTACACTAATGGTATACTTATCAGGGTGAGAAGTAAGAAACAAGTCAAGAGTATGGGCGGCTTACCCAGCAACATCCCGTATATGCGTTGGCACATCGATCAGTTGGGTAAGGTGATGTAACC
This sequence comes from Platycheirus rosarum, assembly GCA_963971375.1. Classification (NCBI taxonomy): domain Eukaryota; kingdom Metazoa; phylum Arthropoda; class Insecta; order Diptera; family Syrphidae; genus Platycheirus; species Platycheirus rosarum. The sequence continues at coordinate 49,594,088 of OZ020509.1, read as the reverse complement.
CGGCACAGAGCTTGACATACTTTCCTTCGGGTGTTGTCTGACCAGAATAGTGGAGCCAACTGGAATTGGGTACATTGAAATCGCCCGCAATAACGATTTCAGTGCGAGGACAAAGGGAACAAAATTCCGAGATGGAATGAGACAGCGCATCAAACTCGTTACAAGGAGAATAACTGAGATTTAGACTCCTGTAAATAAAACAATTATAATAATGAACATGCTTTCGGACAGTGAATTTGAGCCACAAATAGTTAAAGTCCATGTTGGAACATTGCCCGTATTGGGGAAGGCTCTGGAAGCAATATCATTACGAACATAGACCACGAGACCATGATGGGAAAAGAGTAATGGTACCAAGCTATACCCATGTACAGCAAATTTTGACAAATCAGTATTTATTCCAACCTGAGTCTCACTTAGTGGCAAAATAGCTGGCCTGTACTGTACAGTGTAGACGTACACGTGGAAGAAATTCTTTCTTAAACCTCGAACATTAGAATAGACGACACAAAAATCACATACCTTTTAAAAATACTTACATTCAAAGCATAACACTGACAATGTCGAACTGTGCAGTGAAGATCCAAATAAATTTGTGTAATAAACAAATATTGTCGTAGGTGTTATGCCCATAATACAGCTTGCATACAAAAAATCAATTCAAACATTCAGCACAATAAGACAAACTCAGATGCCTTATGAATTTACCGCAAACATTTTGTGATGTTGTTTTTACTTTTTTCTGAAGTTGAGAAAATCGGAAGTTGAAACTGTCAATTTTGAGTGAAGAAAAACAAAATCACAAGTTGGAAATAAAAATCCTCAAGTTGAGTTCAACTTGTAGTGAAGAAAATGGCTCTAAATATTGTAAATTTATTAGGCGTGACTGGAATGGTGTCGACACCGACAGACTTATTTTTTTGTAGTGATTCGAAAATAATTTGGAATCCCAAATTCCACCTTAAAAATGAGCAAAGCCAAGCTTCTGGCTTCTCAGATTACCGTTGCGTGATGCTGGTTAGAACTTAACTATGAGGACGGTCGTGATTCGGGCGATTGCACTCAATCACAGAAATCCATTGGTCATTTGTCATTTGGGGACAAAATGTCGTTCAAACGCAGTCCTCCTGTAAGGACGTTAGAGCAACGTTGCCAGCGCATTCACATTCTCCTAGTCCAAATCGCTGCCGGTTAGCTCTTATGTCATCTAGCGCTACTTCCTATTCCATGCTCGTAATTTATCATTTTATTACATTTCACACATTATGAATTCCGCAAGTCCTGCAACCGAATGGAAAGCATAACAAAAAATGTTCCACCAAAAAAAACAGTGCCAAACACTTTTTCGTGAACACCAACCATTATCGTCTCCCTTACCGAAAGAATCCCTCGAAACCATTTAAAGAGTTTATTTTGTTTTTGGTGCTGAAAATATAAACAACAAAAACGTGTCTGCCATTGAGTGGAATACAAATTGGCTACCGAAAAATAAAGTTCAAAAAAGACAAAACTTGGTAACAAATCTGTCTTGACTTGGTTTGGCTGTCACTTTGTCATCCTCATCTGTGTCGTCGTCAGATCGTACTTATAGAAGTCTTCGCTGTCGTCGTCGTCGTCGTCGTAGTCTTCAGCATTGTCGTGCGACATTTCAAGTTGTTTCCGAATTTTCTCATGTGCGGCAGTTGAATCTTAAGTGATGGTGTCTCTTGTGCCTGCTGGAGGCGTTGGCAAAATTCGAGAACAAGCGCAACTACGTGCTATAGACGAGCAGGAAGCACACGAATATTGTAGGTATTCTTGCCGAACTTTGTTAGAGATACAAATGGAAATTGTTTCACGTCCCTAAGTAGTGCGGAAACGTGTGGCAACTCCAGCGTTTCTTGTGTTCCGAACTCAACTCAACATCTTTTCTGGTTTTGGTGTTAGCTCCTCGTAGGAATCTTGTTTGCTGGCCCAGCAGCCAGCCATGGTGTGAGAGCACAATCCAAATCAGGTGGCCATCAATCAGATCGCTCGCTGCAGATATATGAAAATAAAGTGAGATACTTGCTACTGTTGCTGCGCAGCTCTCTGTCAAGATTATGATTTTGATATCAATGCGTCGGCTACCTGTGTATAATGTTATGGACCTGGCGGCAGATCCGATCACGTCGTAATTGAAAACCAACAGGACTTAATGACGAAACGGCTACTGTTGGGTGTTGAGTGGTGCGGGCCCTGGCTGCTGCTAGGCTGGTGCGCTGAGAATGTAACTGCGGCTGGGGCTGACTGCGCGAGAGTCAATCAGGAAAATTTATTTTTATTATGACCGAACCTCTTTGAACGTTATTTGCCATTCACCTGTTGTTGTTGGCTTGGCCATGATGGTGATCTGGACACACAAATTATCCTATCATCTGGATGGTGGAATGAGGGTAAGTGCGCTCCTGGGGCTATATATATAGGTAAGCATCGAGCTACTGGAATTAATTTTGAACCAAAGGTGGGCAAATTGCAAGTTTGAATAAATGGCGATCGAATTAAGTTAGTTTTTAAGGGAACTCTACCATTTCTGTGGAAAAGCCTTACTTTGACGACGGATTCAGAAAGTTCTTTATTTGGTAGTTGTTATATGTGAAATAAGAATCAGAGGTGATTTATGAATTTTGATTTGCTTCTTTGTATAAAAGGAATACGAAAAGGCTTTAAAAGTTTCTAGAAACATGAAGTGGCCCGGTGGTAAGGATTCTTGCTCTACTTACATTACTTTGAAGGAACTCAAACTACATTTGACAAAAATTGTGATTTTTATTCTCAGAATAGAAGTGAAGTTTTGAAAAAAAGTGGCAGAATGATCAATTTCAGATTGGCTTACAATACTAAATGAATCTAGGAAGTGTTAAAATGTAAAGTCTATAAATTAATATGTCGGTTCCCAATCTGCGAATTTGTACGAATTTTCACGAATTTCTGCTAATTCCTGTTCCCGTACACCAAAAATTCGTAGAAATTCGCAGAAGAGGGAGCTCGTGAGAGACAAAATTATTTCCCCACTCTGCGAATTTCTGCTAAAGAAATTTTTGAAGGCAGAAAGAAGTAGTAGCCAAACGTCAGTTTGACAATTGATAAAAGACAATATAAATCAAATTTACGACACGTTTGGCAAAGATTGCAGTTATTTTTAAAAACATTTACCTTGAAATAATAAACAAAATATTTTTAAAAAATTTAAAAATCTTTTCGCAATAATTGTTAGTTTCCACCAATCTTTTTATATTTAAGTAGTATTGCTTGAACATGCGACAGTCAATCGATAGTATAGATAGTAAAAAATATTGGGTACATCGATAGTTTAAAAAACAATCGAAAGACTATCGATAGTTTAAAAAAGGGTTGGGGTCTAAATACTACCTTCAATCACCTTCCTGAATTCATCGAAAAAGTTGAAAACAAGTTTGAAGAAGTTGCAGCCTCTAATACTTCAGTCACCAACTGAAGTGCAGGACGATCCTGCACTTGGACCAACTACAGATGCTTTTACTTCCATCGAGGAAGTAACTGACATAATCCACGGAGGAAATTCTAAGAAGTCAGCAGGAAATGATGGGATTTCTAACTTTGTGCTTAAAAAGCTACCAAATCTCGCCATCCTACTGCTGAGAATCATCTTCAATAACTGCCTGAATAACAGCTACTTCTCCTAAACATGTAAAACGGCAAAAGTGGTGCCGTTCCGAAGAAAACCAACATGATTAGCGTCGAGGGATATCGGCCAATTTCGCTTCTATGCTGTATCAGCAAAATCCTGGAGGGACTTATCCTAAGAAAGCTTCATCATTTCTTCAGGGAAAGGGAAACCATACCTGAATGTCAGTATGGTTTCCGAACACGACCACTACACCATCCATCCGCTTCTTAGACTGCACTCCGACGTGACACACGGACTCAACAAAAAAGAGACGACAGTCATCTGTTTATTGGACATCGAAAAGGCCTTCGACACAGTTTGGATAAAAGGACTAATATTCAAACTGTCAAGTCTAGGAATACCTGAACACTTGCCAAGATTAATCAAAAATTTTCTAACACATAGAAACACATATGTACAGGTAAACAAGGAATATTCACAAAGAAAGACGATCAGCGCTGGAGTTTCACAAGGTTTCAAGTTGGGCCCCATACTTTTCAACCTTTATACAGCTGACCAGCCTACCAACATCCCAGGGACAAGGACGAAGCTATATGCCGATGACTCCTTAACATAAGCAACATCCATTTCACCAGAAATCGCAGCCAGGAGAGTTGAAAGTCACATAAGACACTTGTGGGGCTACTACTTTAAATGAGGACTAAAGATAAATAGCGATAAGAGCGAGCTTATCTGCTTCAGAACCCCAACAACAGCAACAAGAGGTCGAAGATGTTTCGCATCACGCTGTGATAATATAAGCTACCAGACAACACAGTGATAAGGACAAAGACAACAACAAAATACCTTGGAGTGAATTTCACTAACCGCTTCAAATTCAACAAGCACGCTTCATTTATGCTTAAGAGAGCCAACTTCTCCCTACATCTGGTCCACCCGCTTCTTAGGAGAAGAAACGGACTAAGCACTAATACTAAACTCCTCATCTATAAACAGCTGATCCGTCCAGTTCTGACGTACGCTTGTTCTATTTGGTTCACCATATCACCAACATGTATGAAGAAGATCGAAGTTTTCGAAAGAAAGATACTCCGTAGCTGTACAGGTCTACACCGAAACCCCATTACAAGGAAATATGTCTCAAACAAGAAGCTATATGAAGACACCAAACTGATCCCAATAAATCAGTTCATGCCACAGCTCTCGAAAAATATTTTGAGGAACTTGAAAGACCACCCCAACTTGGAAATCCAGCAACAACTAGAGCCCAGCCATCGCTACCTCAACATTCGAGCCATAACAGACGACTGATTTGAGGATATAATGAACAATGACGGAGCCCCGTTCTACGAGAGAACTAGCAACGGACACAACAGAGGATAAACAACACCGCATCCTAAACCCAATTTTTTAAAACCAAAGACAGTTAATTATAATCAAGAATTTCGATTAAAAGATTATGCAAACAAAAATATGATATAAGTAAAAATATAGCATTGTATAGAGTCAGCTGAAGTTCGTCGGGCCCCTGTTGTTGAGCCTACATGATTTATTTTAGTTATAAGTTAGTTTAAGACCAATTGTACATACATTTTAACGAATGCAATAAAAATAATCTAAAAAAAAACTGTTTGATCAAAATTCTGTTTACAAAATACTGTATTTAAAAATTAAATTTTGAACACAATAATATCCAGCGTAACAATTTCCATAATCATTCTTTTTACACGAGGAATTTCCGCAGTTGATAGCGTTATATGTGAAGGTTGTAACTGTTGAAGGCAGGGATGTACTTAAGAAGTTAACTGATACTGTTAATAAGCGAATTAAGCCTATTACACAAGAACGCCACTCGTGCTGTTTAAAATCTTTTCGATTATATACATATATTTACAATTCATTAAAAGACATTAAGGGTATTCATAAAACGTGGTAGATTTCAATTTTGTTGTCATAAATCTATAAAATCTGAAAAGCCTATCGAATTTGATGACATGTCATCGTCAGAGAGTTAAAAAACTATGAATAATTTAAATTTTATTTTAATTTTTTTTTAAAGATAGAAGGGCCTTTAATAGTGAGTTTTAAATGCTTTATAATTTGCTTTTATCGGTACTATCGATATTTTTTTTAAAGCATCGATAATATCCGAAATAAATACTATCGATTGTTGAGCAAAACTAGGAGAATGCTGCAATGTTTGTTGGTTTAAATCGTTCCCGTCCTTTTTTTTCGTAGAAATATCTCAAAAAGAGAAAATATCCCCCCTCTACTAAAAAATCTGACAGCTGCGAATTTTCTGCGAATAATTGTCGGGAACACAACTAATACGTCAAAATGAATTTTGTTGTACGAAATTCTACTCACGAATCAATGATTTTGACAAAATTATGTGCTCTGATTTCGAGGGTGGGCGATTCTAGTAAAAATTAATACGTAAGTAGACTATTTAATAAGCTTTTGAGTCAAACTTTATGAAAAAATGGGCACGACTGGATCGCACGTACTTGATGCTCCTCTGTGCTTAATTACATTGGAAAGCAAGATCTTTGACAGCAACAAGTAACATTTAGTACATTGAAAATAACACAGTTTGAACTTATGAAAAGTGTCAGAACCACAATACTTAACTGTTTTTAGTAAAAATGAAGTACGCCAACACACGTCTTAAATAACAAAGAATTTATAAGAAATGTATTTCGAAAATTGTTTTTTATTTTTAGTTTTTTTTTTTTTTTTGGAAATTTTGGCATGCAGTTTTTTAGAGTTTATTAAAATAATTTATAATTATACTTTAATTAGTTTTAAAAATATTGATTTTTCAAAAAAAAAAACAAAAAAATCAAAAATTAGTTTTAATTAATTTAAGAAAAATAAAATATTCAAAATGTTGATATACAGAATTAATTTGCCTACCTAGATCTTCTCAAGTATAAAATATGACAGAAATCCAAAGAGTCGTTACCGAGAAAGCCAAAAATTAAAAAAAGAACCGTTATATTAAAGGTATCGTTAATAGACATTTCCCGTCAATTTGGTTCTTATCAAATATAGCCAATACCAACAAAAAAATTCTCAAAAAATTTCATCAAAATCGTTGGAGCCGTTTTCGAAAAATAAGCTTTTCCTTAACGGTCATATGGCATGTTTATTTTTAGGCCTAAAAATAAAATTTCAATTTCCCCTCTGGGGAATGCCAAAACAATCACACACACCAAATTTGAAGATAATCGCTGAAGCCGTTTAGACTGCAGCTCGTTATACATACTGACAGACAGACATTTTTTTTCGATCACTTTTTTAGATTTCTCTATGATCGTAATGTATCGTTTCATTGTTATTTAATTTTTTTATATTCACGAATCCTAACTTTGCTTTATAGTCCCTATCATCGAAAGTAAAAATGGAATAAATAAATAAAACCTTCGCGCAAAATGCCATTTATACTTTCAAGTTCGCAAGGTGTAAAGGCGCTCTAAAACTTACACACCACTTTCTTTCTTCTGTTTCTTTTTTTCCTGAAAATGTTTTTAAAATGTTTCTGAAACGTTTATTTAGGTCAGAAGGCTTCGCGAAACATTTCTGCAGTGTTTCTGTGTTTCCCTTTCCAAACGGAAAACTTTCTTTAGTTTTCAGAAACATTTCTGAAATTTTTTTTTAATGTTTCTGAAATGTTTAAATACAATGTTTCTTTGCTGTGGTTCAGAAATGTTTTTTTTTATCCTGAAATGTTTTTTAAGCAAATGTATCTTTGGTGTGGACACACCATAAGGCAAACAAAAAGTTAATTACACATTTCTAAGGAATGCAACTGGCCATTTCTCTAGATTAGAACATTAACCGAAGAAATATCGAAAGAAAAGAGAGAGACATTAAACATTCCTTCGATGTCTGTTTGTCTGTCTGTCTGTACGGTTGTATTTTGGACTGTAGCCTAAACCGTTGGGCAAATCGTCTTTAAATTTAGAACTTAAGGTTGTTTTGACATTCTACAGAGGAGTTTTTAAATATTTTTTTTTAAGCTCAAAAATTAACGGTACCTTTCATATAACCGTTATGTAAAAGCTCATTTTTCCGGAAAACGGCTCCAAGAATTTTTATGAAAAAAAAATCAGTGTACTTACTGTAGGTAATCATTATATTTTGGTGAAAAAAAATTAATATGGTGGGCTAAAAACGGTACCTCCCATAGAACCGGTTTTTTTTATTCGACTTTTTCGAAAACTGGTGCTCAGATTACTATCAAAATTGATATTCAAGAAAACATAGGTAGCCTTAGTAATTTCGCATTAGTTTTTTTTACTTTTGTTGTTTTTTTGATAATTTTTTAAATTTTTTTTTGAAAAATTAGTATTTTAGAAACGGGTAGGTAAATATTTTTTTTTAAATTTTGTTTTTAAATGTATGTTATTTGTGTGCTAAGTTTGTATTCTTAAATAATTTTTTTTAATTTAAAAAAAAAAATTGGTAAGAAAACCTTTTTATTTAAATAGAGTTCCTACGATTTTGAAAAAACATAACCTTTTTAAAGTTTCTTAAAGAAATAAAATGGCGTTGAAATTATTTCACTCAATACAATTTAATTTAAATAAATAAATAAATAAATTTATTGGCGCGACAGCTCCTTAAGGAGCCAAGGCCTAGTGACTTATACTCTCAACCATTAATCTGCAAGAATGGAAGGGACCTACATTTTACCGCCGGTTCCGAACGGCTACATGAAATACACTTTTTCGAGACAAATTTTACTCTTGGAGGTTTTGTCAGTCCCTCGCAAGAGGCATTACCCCGGAGAAGAAGATGGCTATGAGCTGGATTCGAACCCAGGCTCATTCACTTAGCAGTCCGACACACTAATCACTAAGCCACGGGGCACTCCTAATTTAATTTACTTTATTCAAACAATCAAAAGTCACTAAAATCGAATAAATGCGTTTAATTGTCCACTTTAATGTTCTTAAATGTGACCGCACATATGAGCAAGTACGTGCGATCCAGTCGTGCAATCTATTTTTTAAGCGTCAAAGAAGCACTCCTTCACCGGAGGTTGGGCCAGCAGGGCGTCGGTAAAAGATTAAAAATTAATCACCGGTCATTATAAGGCTCCACAATGTGTGTTATTTGGGTTTCAGACAAAAGACCCCCGATAAAACGACAATAACAGAAAACAAACAAAATCCATTTTGGGGAAGAGTGTCAGCAAAAGTGTCATCTTTGTAAGATGACACTAAAGAAAAAGTGGAGCTTAAACAATATCATCAAAATTTAGTCTGAAAAAACGTCTGCACAACGCATTAAAGGATTGGTTTTAAGACTTGAAACATTTATATATCGATATATACAATACACTCATCGAAGGTGCCTTAAGAACCAATATTTGGAGGAAAAATGGAAGAAAAAAAAAAAACAAAAACTAATGGATTACTTACCCGACATCGAAAACATAATATCAAATGACTCATATTGATTTAATAGCACATTTGTTCTTAAATGGCATTTTTGTGTTGGGCAACTATGTATAAATCCGTCGAGGACCGAAAAAGATCACAGCATCGAGATGTGATGCTTTTGAGGTTAACATTTTTAATTAGGCTCATAAAGGCTGCATGCTGGCCGATATATCGCATGTACTTAGGTTGCTGATGTTCATGCTGTTGGCGCCTAGATTGTTCGATATGAAGATAGGTATTCGGCCATCCGAGCTATCCAGAGGCCCTCTTCAAGAGACTCCAATGGATTTTGATCGATACTATGTACTAATGTTGGATGCTATGCGATGTGTACAAAATATTTGTCTTTATCTCATTAACGCCTCTTTCATATCTGGCATCATGGTATTCACCCACAAAGTTCCAGAACAGAAGCTATGATGGCTTCTGGGATCGGCAGAAATAATAACATCAGCATTAAGAAGGAACCTGAGTTTGTTTTCCAATTTTTTTTTCAGATCTTCAATCTTTCTCTCGATTTTAGATTTTGTTAACGGAGGGGGCAATCTTTTGAGATTGGGATTGCTAATTGCGCATGCGCATCATTATCGTTCCGTGGGAGCAAGTGATCCAGGATTGGCTTTGTGCTATGTTCTTGGATCTTTGTATCTCATCTCGAGTTATATCTCATCGGAGAACGATGGGCTGGAGTTTGTTTGGCGATTTAATGGGACGAGACGATATCGATAGACGATGGAGGGTAATACTGTTTTCTATAAAGTTGTGATGTTCCGAAGTTTAGCAATCTGATCTGTTGATGGCCACCGAACTTTTGTTCATTAACATTTTCCGTAAAATTCAATTGGCATGTTGGGATGGTACTTTGTGGATGAAATGCGGATGGTTCTGTGCTTTGATTTTATTTCCGAGAATAGTCTGGGTGCACAGTAATAAATGCTTAGCAGACAGTGGGGTCAAAAAGAGGCTTTGAAAAAATTAAATTAAATTTTAAAAAATGAATGTATTACACTGGAACTCTGATGCTGTGAATTTATATAAACAAAACAGCGAAACACTAAAAACAGGACCCGTTTCTTAGAAGTTAATAGAAAGGTATACAAGATGTTCTACTACGGATAAGAATAAGGCAAAACTGGAATCGGTATTTTCCGTGTAGAAGAATTATTCGCTAAATTATTTGCTATTTCAAAGCCCAGTCACTGTCTGATGTCTCGAAACTGGTCATGGAATGCAAGGTTTAGAATATTATCAGCGTTAATTAATGCTCTCCAAAACTGGACGTAAATAAGCGGAAAGATCTGGGTTTGGAGAGGTTTAAGGACATTGTAAGAATAAATGTGAAAGAGATAGCTCTAAAAACATTAATCGCAGCTGGAGTTAATATCTGCACAGACTGCTGATGCGAATTAAACTATTAAGGAGTTACGGTATGCCAATATGAAGGAGGACGCAATTATTTTCAAAAACTGTCGCTCAAAGAAAGAAAAATGCTAAGGGGATTTTTTCCCAAATTGATTAAAAATGCTCAATGCCAACTTGCTGGGGATAACGACAAAATCCTTCACTGATGTTGAATGTATTGTGAGGAACTTTTCCCGTCCTCTAAGTTTAATTCAGTGCTGCGGTAAAAAAATCCAAAAAAATAAATAGAAATTTGGACCCTCAGAGTTATTGAAACAGATGGAAACACAGGTTTTAGTTGACCAACGATGCTTATCAGGGGCGGGAAAGTTACTTCCAAAGGAAAGGTTATGTATATACGAAATTCCGGAGCTTACCGTTTTATCAAGCTAATGTCACATAACATTTATATTTTTGATGGCCGTTTGTAATTATGGTTAAACATGCCCCTCCAGCCGGTTTTATCTCTAGCCTGTCTCGTCCCATTTCGTGCTCCAAGCAGTCGAAGGTCTCCCTCTTTCTTGTCGTTCCACCTTGTCGGAGCCATAATATTCGCCGGGCCGGGCCATTAATCGCATGTAGTACTTTTCTCTCGAATACCCCAAGGGTGCTCTCATTCGACTGGGAAATCTTTCTTGCATCGGCACCATACAGCTGGATCGGGATGATGAATGTTTTGTATAACGTCTCTTTGGTTCTTCTTGATTATAATTTATACTTCAATGGCTAACTGAGCCCGGTTAGCAAGAGTGACTCTATTTTTTACTTGCGATTATAGGTACTATAATGGAATTTATGCATTCGTGCAGAAAAAAAATTGAGATAACAATCAAACATGACGTTAGGATAATAGAGAAACATATTTGAGTAGCTGGCAAAATTCTGTCTGTCCGTCTGTACGGATGTATATTAAACTACAGCCTAAACGGTTTGGCCAATCGTCTTCAAATTTTGAACATAAGGTTATTTTGACATTCTGCAGAGGACTTTTTAAATTTTTTTTTAAGCTCAAATATTAACGGTATCTGTCATATAAGCGTTATGTAAAAGCTTATTTTTCTCGGAAACAGCTTCAAGAATTTTTATGAACAAAAAATCAGTGTACTATTGTAGGTGTAGATTATGTTTTCAATCAACATTAATATTCAGGAAGATGTTGGTGGCCTAAGTAATTTTATTTTAAAATATTTTCGAAAACTTTTTTTTTGTATTTTTAATAATTTTTTCAAAAATCAATATTTTAAAAACGGGTCGATGAATTTTTTTATAATTTTGTTTTTAAATGTAGATTATGTTTTTGCCTAAGTTTGCATTCTTAAATATTTTTTTTTTAATTTTTGAAAAAAGTTATTAAGATAAAATCGTTTTATTTCTGCTCCTACGATTTTGAAAAAAAATTCAGTTTTTTCAGATTTTTAAAGAAATAAAATGGCGTTGAAATTATTCCGCTGAAAACTATCTTACGTGCTTTTTCAAACATACAAAAGACAGAAAAATCGAATAAAAACTTTGAAGTTCCCTTAATATTTTTAAAATTTTATTCCAAGCACATAAGATTAAGTACGTGCGCTCCAGTCGTGCAATTTAATTTTTTTTGCAGATGTCAAATGCAGATCAATGAAAAGCTTTTTAAGAATGTGGAAGTTGAATTAGTGAATATTTAAGACGGAGTATAATAGTAAATAAAAAATAGTCGTATCTCTTTCACAACCAACGAAAAAATGACCAACAGTCTTAAAAAGTTAAGTCTTAAAAGAAGTCTTACAAAAAGTGCAGAAGTGAAGCTTTTAAGTTCTTAAATTAAAAAAAAAATTACGCATTTTGAATTATGTGTTTGAAATTGAATTTGAAATAAATTGAAATTTACTGTTGCAATTTTGCAGTTTTGAACGTACATAGCTGCGTTATAAAAATGTATTTTTTGTAACACATCCAAACCACCAAATGGCAAATATCTAAGTCTACGAACAAAACCCCGTTGTCGAAGTAGTCGATACTCGAGATGTCAATTTTAACATAAAATAACAGGCGGCATCGGATACGTTTTTTTGGGAAATCTAACTGCACTGCCTAAAGCTTTCCCAAAAAAACACTGCGACTCGTAATAATTCTTTGTTGACGATGAAGCCATCACAAGTTAAGATCCTATAATTTTGCAACGGACACTCGTTGTGTGATAGTTTTTCCGGAAAGAAAATGTTCCAATATTAAAGTAAAAACTACTGGGTATCTACCAGAACATTCTTTCCATAGTGAGAAAAGTTTAAAAAAATTGGATTTATGATCAAAAGCGAAAGACCTTGATGATGACCATATAAAACATTGCGTAAGTGTAGGATGAATGAAGTGCCAGGAAAAAAAATGACATGAAAACCCAGTTCGAAAGACAATTGAATGCCAAGTTCCTGCAAACTCTAACAAACAAAACTAAACTGGTGAAATACTTGCAACCGTATGATGACAAATGTTGCAAAATAGGTGAAGCTCGTACAAATGTATCAGTATAAGCATATATTTAGCATTTGAAAATATTTAAATGATTTTCTCGATCTCAATCTGCTTCATATCTCGGAACAATATATCTTAAGCTTTCATTCTTATTTTAAGTTTTTCATCAAAGCTGGCAGGAACCACAACCAATAAATCTGATTTTGTCTACGATTTTTAAAATTTGTATTCTTATAAAAAAAACATATTTTTAATTCCTGCTAATCGACCCCACTGTCTTCCTTCCCATTTGATTTGGTCGTCTGTTTAGATCCTTTCCGTAAAATCCGTCATTGTCATATACTTTGTCTTACAGTATATACATACATACTATACACGTGTGTAGTTTTGGTGCTATACCTTGCATATACACTTGGAACTTGGTTACCATCATCGTCCTCATTAAAATATCTTTACCCAAACTCAGTCAACAATGAGAACGAATACTCGAATATTGTATTTCTGTTTATTTGTCCCCTCTTCCCCCTCTGTTACTATGCCACGATCAGATTCAAATTCAGGCCCATAAACGGGTTACGATGCAAAATTTTATGATTGCAACAGATGCAGGAATTTATTGCAACCAAAAACATTTGGCAACCACATCCTCATGGCATGTAATTAAAATTCATAGACTTACATAAAGAAGCCACGCAGCGCAAAGCGCAACGCTAAATAGGGATCATCGAGTTTCCTCTGGAATTCCCCAGTCCTATACCTCCTACCACATATTTGGATCAGTTGCAAGTCCATAAATTAATTTGGATGGAATTTTAATTAATTTCTACTCCTCCGCATATGAACCAGCGGCAGCAGCCAATTTGAGTCGAGTCGAGTGCCATTTGACATTGGCATTGAAGCCAGAGAATGAACAGTTCAGTGCTGCTGGTGCAGCAGAACCGTCATTCTTACTTGTGTACATGGGATTTACTGAAAACTTTTGCTTTGCTGGGCTGCTCTGGCTGAGCCGACTGTGCGCAGGTGCAATGCTGTGCAGTGTAAAAGTTGCGGCCTCGTCGATAAAGTCACACACAACTCATCATTGATCCGGTACGGTGATCGATGGCAAAACAAACAGAGCCGACATACGTGTCGCATAAGCATGCTAGCTGCACGCTCATGCGACATGTAAAAATTGTTAACAAATTTTTTTTTTGTTTCTTACCATGGTGCATGCAACTCAAGAAACCCCATACTATAGTTGGGGTTGACATTTTTCATATTCCCAGCAGCAAGCCGCTTGACGCGCAGACGATGGTAGGCTCTATGACACAACGCGACCAGAGCAGTAGAGTTGAAACTTGGGAAATGATACACACGCTAGTATTACAATTTAATCGAAGTCAGTGGTAACCGATTAGTGAGAGATTGCCTGCTGCAATAATAGTGAGTGGAGGCCTTGAAATGGTTTGTAGGACCTCATTATTATTTATTGCATTTAGATGTAGTTGGTGACAAAGTTGTTTGCTGCTTTGGAGACGGAAACGATTTTGACACGTTACACGGCCTAGAAAAAAAAATCTTAACATTTAATGCCGACTCCACTCAAGGCTGGGAAAACTTTGATTCCGATCTCGTTTCTCATAATTCGAAAGTAATGACTTATGATCGGGCACCAAATTTTGAGGTGTAGATATTGTTGTAGAATAGATTTATTTAGCTTTAAGCTTACATATGCCAACTCTTGAAAGTTTTTTTAAACTTAATTACAAGTACAACATTCTGTTTTTTATTTGGCATGGCAATGGATAGGGCAAGGAGCCGTGTCGCTCTTTTGAAAAATTCTTTAAAGCAACGCAAAAGTAGTACAAATTTATATACATTCGTTACCGCCCTAGCAAAAAAAACTGGGAATGGGAAGATTGAGATTCACATTAAAGCATTGAACAAGTTATGCATATATTGTTCATATAGTATACCTACTTTGCTGTAAGGGAGGCGAGTTTAGAAAACCTAAGAAGGCAGAAAGAACGGGTTTTTTAATGGTTTCTGTCGAAAAATAGTCCCTTGTGCGCGCGTTAATTATATATAAAAAAAATATATATTTCGTCGCTCCTTAAGAAAACCGGCATAACTCAAAAAAAATTGATTCTTAAGAAAATCAGTTTCAAGTTTTTGAGGCGGACCAATTTTCTTAATTAATTTTTACGTGCGATTATAGGTACTATAATACAAGTTATGCATTCGTGCAGATTAAAAATTTTGAGATAACAATCAAACAAGACATTACGATGATAGAGAAACATATTTGAGTTACTGCAAAATTCTGTCCGCCCATCTATCTGTCTGTCTGTCTGTCCGTACGGATGTATTTTGGACTGTAGCCTAAACGGTTGGGCAAGTCGTCTTTAAATTTAGAAACTAAGGTTATTTTGGTATTCTACAGAGGAGTTTTTTTAGCTCAAAAAATTAACGGTACCTGTCAGATAACCGTTATGTAAAAGCTTATTTTTCTCGAAAACGGCTCCAAGAACTTTTTGGAAAAAAATCAGTATACTATTTATTGGTAGGTAAGCATTATATTTTGGTGAAAAAAAAATTAATATGGTGGGCTAAGAACGGTACCGCCCATAGGACCGGTTTTTTCTTCGACTTTCTCGAAAAATTGTGATCCGATTGCAATAAAAATTGATATTCAAGAAGATGTAGGTAGCTTAAGTAATTTCGCATTATTTTTTTATCGAAAACTTTTTTTTTGTATTTTTAATAATTTAAAAAATTTTTTTTTTTTTGAAAAATCAATTGTTTTTAAATGCATGTTATTTTTGTGCTTAATCTTGTATTCTTGAATTATAATTTTTAATTAAAAAAAAAAAACCCGTTTTATTTAAAAACCGCTCCTACGATTTTGAAAAAAAATCACACTTTTTTATGCTTTGGGTACACTTTATTTTTTTTTAAATTTTATTCTACAATGTGACCGCACATATAAGGAAGTACGTGCGATCCAGTCGTGCAATTTATTTATTTTTTTATTTTTTTAATTATTTTTTTTAATTATGTTTTAAATTTAAGTTCGTTCCGCATTTTGTTCAATGAAAACAAAATGATCCTTCCAAATTAGGTAACTTTTCCAGAAACAATGTATGATATTCAATTTTTTTTTTTTATTTCGGAGGTAGTTCATCACAGCTTCCTCAAATATTATAATGTCTTAAGATTGTCGTTTAGAAATAAAAATCAATTTATTTATCATTTTAGAATTTTTTTTATTAAAAAAAGTAGTAGGTTACAGTTTTTCACAGCATTAAAAATATAAAAAAATCATAGTTCTTTCAAAAAAAACTTTTAGTTATAGTGGCTTAAATATACTTAACTAAAAAATTTAAGAATGTTATTCACATTCTTCTTTGTACTTTTTTTGAAAATAAAGTATTTTAGCTTTAATTTCGCAGTCTATGTTTTTCACTATTTTATTTTGATTTATTATTAAAAAAAAGAAGATAGATACCATCCCCTAGTATAAGTTAATAAATTGCAATCTTCGTTTGCATCTTAAAACAAAAATTGAAACAAATTTAGATCATATTTACAGTTACAAGTTCTTGTAAAAATCACTGTAGTATTTTTCTCCAGCAGCGCGATCAATCCTTTCTGTTTTTTTTTGTTCATAAGCACTTGAGCAAAATATAACGTAGTAGGATTTTCCGTGCCTTTTTAAGTTTTTCTAGAAGTTTTATCTCGATTTCTGAAAAGATTACCTCAGCAAACGATTTCTTAAAATAAATAATGTTTGGGTGTGCTTTTTCAAATCTAATTACTCGTATATCAGTGACCTTAACGCTGTTTTGCCAACAATTGTTTCGGATTCCAGTTTATTTATGTTTAAAAAATGGCTGAAGGCCATTTCAGTCACCTTGTGAGGTTGTCCGGTTTTCTTGGCACGTGGAATAAGTGCATTATAATGTTCTGGTGTGTATTGTGTAAATTGGCCCTCCTCGTATTGAAAAACCTATGTGTCTCTCAATTACATGTGGACAGGATCGCCTGCACTTTGTGTATGACCCTTGATCAAAAATATATGCTATGCTATTAATGAATTTGTAAGTATTAACCGCGTATCGATATTATGCAAAAATAAATTTGTTCTTATTTTGTCCGCCGGATTTTATTTATTTAAATGATATCAATAGTTTTGCAAATCCTTATAGACAATTCCTTCAATTCTTCAATTTTTTTTTCAAAACACAAGTTCAAATCTCGTTTGCACCACGCTCTCCATCGTCACCAAACCAGACGAAGCATCTGACATCGTTAGAGTCTTAAAAGTAGCAAATAGTAAAATTGTATACAGAAAGTTTAGAAGAGTAGTAAAAACCTGATACCTCTCCTTTGGGACACGGCAAAACAGCCTGCAGAACATAAATACTCCAACGAAGAGATAATCCATGCTGTTGTTCTCGTCAGACTCTTTCTTTTCTCTCAGATCTTTTTCTACTAGATGAGCTTCATATTTTTCGCGAAGAATTTCTTTGCTTTGGGCATCTGCATTTTCGAATTCCACGCACCTCGCATTGGTTCTTTTTAGGACGAAAAAATTAAATATTGTACTCACGTTTGAGGATCTTCAAAAACAACTGCTAACTTGCGTACGGGCAATTTTAATTTTTACAATTAGAGACATAATCGCGATGTAAATCTGCAATTGTTTTCGAAACTTCAATGTTCTCACGAGTCACGAGTAGAGTTCTGATGACAGTAATGGCTATCAATTCGTGGGATGCTGGAAATATGATCACGCACACTTTCCTTAACAGCTTCATCTCCTTGATGATGTTTTCCATGTTTAGCGCGTTTTTCAAGTGATATCATATTGAGATTATTATCTTTACAAATTTTTTCTAATACTGTTCGAATGGCAGCGGAGTCACTGCTAATGTGTTCAAAAAGAAAAATTTGAAAACTCGAATTTTCTTATCATCGTTAATTTAAAAAAAGAAACAATTTTTGCTCGTTTCGGTTCTTTCCTTATGTTATCTATATTTAGGATTTAAAGGTTGAATACTGCAATTGAGAAATTCCCTTTGCCTTTGCAAAGTCCCCAAAAGGTTGCAAAAATGTTTCTTCTGTTTTCATCTGTAAACTTCTTGGAGTTTTCTAGTCTACATTTTTCGTCACAAGCTGGCTCAATTCTTTTTTCTCGGACGATTCTATGTGATTTTGACACTGATTGGTAAGACATACACGAGTTCCTCAGTTTTTTTGAAATGTTCTTTTTCCATTGGCTTGGATTAGCTTTCCGATTTGGTTTTTTTGGAGATAAAGACTTCTAAATCTGAGACTACATCTGCTTGAACTTCTCTAACATCGCTTAAGATGGAGTTGGCTGTACTTATATACTCTTGATCCTCGTAGTTGGGGTCAGCATCACAATTGTCCTTTGAAAAGTCCTTTGATTCATCAGATAATGACTCGAGCACGAACTCTTCAGCTTGAGAAGTGTATATGGCAGGTGTGTTTTCGATCGGAAAAAACATCCACAGCATCAAATAGGACCACAGGCGTCAACGTCGTATATGCTCTTAACACGTTGACTGCCACATGACCCACCGGTGGGTCAGGGAATTTTTTATCAGGGGGCCACATGTACCACCAGTGGGTAAGGGCTGTATGTTTTTAGATGTAAATTTTCTTCGCGGCCTGCTAGCAAAATGTTTTTGTTTCTTCCTTGGCATACAGGTAAAAGTCCATTCTTTGATCTATAGAAAAAAATAACACGGTATTGGGAGTATGAGCACTTTTATTTGAATAAAAAAATAACAATTCATAAATAAATGAAATGAAACGGATTTTATTTAAAAAAGTTATGTTAATAAGTAGGTACTTTATATTCTTAGAAATATTAGAAGAAAACAATAAAAAATAAATTCAATGTTGTTTTTTGAAGCATTCCATTTTGCTTGGTTGCTGGTTTTCCATCGCATTTGTTGCAAAAAGTTAAAATTTAAAAACTTAAAAACATTTTTAGCTTTGTTATATCTTCACCATTCCGATTCATTTTTCCAGTTGCCATTACTTCAAGACCATGTTTTGTGCTCAGCATAAGAACATCTCGCTTGTCTTTCCATTTGACGACTACGAAATCCGAGTTTTCTCGTCCTACAATTTGCCCTTTTCTAAGCTTTGCATCTGTTACGTCTTTAGGATTTCCTTTGCGATTTTTGCGTACCGTCCCTATCAAATGCGTGTTGCGAGAGAGCAAAGTCTTTGCTAAGGCAACTGAGGTGTAAGAATTGTCAGTTACCATAGTTCTGCCTTTGTCGAGATTACTATCCGCTAAGTCTAGCACTATTTGCGTACCTACATACTATGTGTCGTTGAGTCCGTTGGAATACCTCTTTGATTAAGATAATTATTTTTCCCGGCATATACAGAACTAGTGTAGGCATATGGATCACAAAGTTTGTAAATTTTCATGCGGTATTTGTGGGACATTCCAGGATTATACTGGCGGAATTGAAATCTCCCACGCCAGGGAATCATGGACTCATACACAACTAAGACGATTGCTACCAACTGTTGCATTATCGGCGAAATGGATAAATTTCATAATCAGTTTCGTAACATCACTTGAGAGACAAAGGAGTTCTTGAAAAATGAATCGGTGCTCCAATAATCATTTATGGATGGGTATTTCACAATGCCCATATATATATATAACGAGGCAATCCGAGTGAGCAGAAAGTACAGGGTGCGCCAGAGAAACTTACTTATTTAAAAGGTCAATAAAAAAAAAGTACTTCAGTTATTGTTTTAAATTTTTTTTTTATTTGAGAATACAATATCCCAATTTTTTTTTTATGCAGTCTTATAAATGATATCGGATAAATGGCGACCCCCATTGCGCATACACTGATGAAGTCGATTTTTGAAATTCGTATCCACTCTTCGCAGCATATCAATCGGTATGTTGGCAATGGCGTCGCGAATGTTGTTCTTGAGGTGTGCTATGGTCCGTGGTCGATCGACATAAACCAGGGATTTCAAATAACCCCACAAAAAGAAATCGCATGGAGTCAAATCTGGAGAGCGTGCCGGCCATTGGAGATCGCCTCTGAGAGAGATGAGGCGGTCGGGGAAATGTTGTCGCAACAAATTCATTGAGTCTCGTGCTGTGTGTGCTGTGGCTCCATCTTGCTGAAACCACACGTTCCTAACGTTCATTTCTTCGAGTCTTGGAAGAAAAAATTCCTCGATCATGTTCCTGTAACGAGCTCCATTCACGGTAACTGCGCGTTCATTTTCTTCAAAAAATAAGTACCAATTATTCCCATTACCGACATCGCACACCAGACAGTAACTCGCTCACAATTAAGTGGCTTCTGGTGAAGCTCACGCGGATTTACACCACACCAATAACGCATGTTTTGCTTGTTGACGCAGCCGGAAATGGAAGTGAGCCTCGTCACTGAAAAAAACGACCGCTTCTTCAGGCAGGTTGTCAATCAGCATTTCACATGCATTTTGACGGGCAACAAAATCGCGTTCAGTTAATTCTTGCACAACAGCCAATTTAAAGGGATGAAATTGAAGGTCTTTATGGAGAATTCGTCGAACAGTGGTGTCAGAAATTCCCATAGCAGCTGCGTGTTTGCGAGCCGATCGCCGGGGAGAACGCACAACTGACTGCCTCACTCTTTCGATATTTTCCGGAGTTCTGATGGTCCGTTGAAGTCCATTTCTGGATTTAGCGACACTTCCACACTCCCGAAATGAGTTAACCCACGACAGAATCGAATTACGGCCAGAAACGAGTCTGTGAGGAGGAATTTCAAAGGAAGGCACGTTGCTTAGCAACAAGTGAGCGACCGTTAGAAAAGAAGCTCTCAACTGCGAAGGCCCACTGCTCTCTAGACCAGAACATAATGGCAACTGACTGGAGGGAGAAACAAACTTGGGAACTTCCCCCTCCAGATGCGCCCCCTCTTGCCCCTCTACCCACCCAACTCACCGCGCGGGAATTTTTTCAAATAAGTAAGTTTCTCTGGCGCACCCTGTATAACGGGTATTTTCTTTTTTGGAAACAAGAACACCAGTGGGTCATGTGACACCATACACATATATGTTTTATCAGGGTGCTACTTGACCCCCGGTGGTCATGCTAATAAAACACTAAAAAACAATATAATTTTAGTAAAAATTATACAACACTTATAAACACAAAATAAAACATACAGTACTTTAACACAAAAAAAGACACTTGGCACATTGGTAATGTCTTTTGATTTGCATAATAAAAAAAATTTGAATATTTTTCAAGTTCAATAAAACAAAACATAGTAAGACATACTTATCGGTGAAACAGTAGTGAGTTCTTTATCAGAAAAACAGTAAACCAATTTTCTTTATTATTCTTTTTATCAGTAACATTACTTGGGCTGTTCTTGGCTGTGTACGTGGCAACATTTCTTATAGCTGTTAAATAATTGCAAGTAACAACCATGCGTTCTATAATAAAATTGGGGCATAACTTGTACGAAATAAATAAAAGTACGATAGGTATAATTAAAGAAAAGTGGCTTATTTAAATAAAAAAAAACTGCAGATTATTAGCACATCATTCTATAGAAAAATTACATAATTAAAAAAAAAAAATGTGGCAGCAATTATTTCTCAATGATTCCTGAAAAATAGTTTTTAGAAAAATGGCATAACTCATAAAAGTGTCATTTCCAAAACAAGTTTTTTTTTTTAATTTATCAAGACAAGTGAACTATTTTATTTTAAAACAGAAAAATATTACAAAACACTTACTTTTTTAAGTTCAATTTTTAGTAAGTAAGTTCACTATTCTATACAAATTTTCCCTAATTATCTTGCACACCACACAACAAAAAAACCGGGTTTCCGCATAAAATCACATCTCTTCGCGACGAACATCTGGCACTTACTGAGTTAGTTATATAAATAAAGAAATGGGACAAAGTACAAATTGGCACAAGATCCATCAAGCGGGATTCTGAAGAAATACAGTTATATTGATTTTACAGAACGATAGAGAAAAATTTAATTTTTTGAATTATGACGGTTTTCTTAAACAGCGACGATTTTATATTTCAAAAGACCTAGATGTCCACTTAAATTCTGCATACTATACTAACAATTTAAAAAATATTGTTTTGTATTTACAATTAATTTCTGATTTTGTTTTTTTTTTTAATATTTAATACACAAATCAATATATTTTCTTTTAAATTGAATAATAGGCTTAACAAAATCAAAGAACTAAAATTAAAAACTGGATTCACTCAAAACCGGTTCTACAATTTGAAAAATACTTTTTTTCATAAATTCATTATTGTATAAGACGTGTGATTGCGTACTACTTTTTTACTAAAGACTGTTTATATCATACCCATGTTCTACATTTCACTTATTATGAATGCACATGGTGAAAGTGAACTAAGGTGTTCCACTGTTCCACAATTTATTATTAAGAATTAGAATTTCGAGGTTGAAATTGCGAGGTGTCAGGTGCATTCCTCTCCTCTCCTAAAGGATTTCCCCTTAAAACTCGGTACGCTATCATCAATCATTTTACAATGAAGCCCAATTTAGAAAGAACTTTTAAGAAGAGAGCCGCACTAAACGAATGTTGAATAAGTAAAGGAATGTTGCTATTTGAAAGTTTTTAAATGCATGTACCTGCATACTGCCAAAAAATAATCATTCAAAACGCTTTATAAAATGAATTTTATGGTTTAAAATTGAATATTATTTCGCTTTTATATTTGATAATTACACAATCCTAACTAAAAAGTGTGTCCACATCTGTTTACAACGCCATTAGTAACAATTTCCAGCTCTAATCACTCATGCACTATACAAGCGCTGCATCCTACCACCTGGATCGATTTAAACGCAAATTACCCTGGTTAAACACCATACTCGACTTGGTGGAAGCCCAAATGAGCGGGAAAGGAGGCGTCCCAGCTCTAAACTAAATGACCCTCATTCTACTTAAGTTTCACTTACGAAAAACAACTGTTAATCGCGAGCATATTTCATTTTAAATTTACTTTCCGCTGAAAAAACTCCTTCGGCCGCCGAGCGAGAGAACGCCTCCATCTCGAGCTATCATATGTATGAAGAGGCATTAAATGCCAACAAATCATTAAAGCCAACCAACATCATCTTCCCTTGGTTTGCGTCGCTCTCGTCATCGAGCTAGGAAATTCTTTCCTTGCGTTCGTCATCGTCATTCGGGCTAACTAATCTCCTCTGATGATGAGCAACGGGCGACGACACAAATATCCAAGGCGATGATGTGCAGAGAAATTTGGAAGATTCAAGCAAACTTGATGTCATACACATGTCAATGACGTATGTATGTGAACTGATTTCTGCTTGGAGAAGTTATTTTTATCAACGTTCCTTGGAAAGTGCGAGGATTATGGTCCCCAATATCAGCTTACACTAAGCTGCATGTACGGCCGGCGTGGTCTGATCTGATGGTTCCCAGGGTTTGCATGGACCTGTGCGCTTTGCAGTGTATTTAACAAGAAATTGCTTTTCTGTTCTGCTCTGGATTCTTGCCAAATGATTTTGCTCTTTCGCTATAGAGCTGGGCGGAGGATGTTCACGTGGACAAATCGACTAGACAATGAACAGGGATGTTATATTTTTTCTTTATCTTTAAATTTGTATTTTAAATTTTTTTCTCCAATTTTTATGAACTTATACAAAATTTGTTTAACGATTTCTAGATTTGGGAGGTTACATTTTAATTTTTGTATATTTTGTATGACTTTGTTTGTTGGTTACGTTTCACGCCTGAACTTCTTTACCGATCATCATACAATTTCGTAGTCACTTAGATAACCAGAGGTACGGAAAACGATGTAGAGTACCTTTAACCCCGAAAACAGATCTTACTTATAATATATCATACATAATAAATCATATTTTTTTTTTCAATTTAAACTTGAAAAGTATACCATCACTGGTTTAAAGCTGTGTGCACCTTAAATTTGCTGGTACTGACGCTTTAGCATCCTTCCTGGCAACAGTGCGGCAATAATAATCAATTATTTCTGTAATTTATGGTAATGTTCTACCATGATGGATTGACTCCTCTAATGTCGCTCTAAATCTTAAAGCGCGTTTCGCGTTTCGTCTTGGCTGCGCCGATCGTTTTTCTCTTCATAGTTCCTAGCAGTGTTAACCGTGTGTGGTGTACCCGAATGATGGCATGTAATGTACATTCAACTGCCACTATCACTACCAGTTTAACAAAAAAAAAAAAAACAAAAACTACAAACCCAGAAGAACTGGTTGGAAGTGCAGGGCATACAGATTCATTTTGCCCGGTGTGGTGCAATGCTGGAGTTTTAACGCTTCCCACCGTCTGCGCCTGCTCCTTGAGCAAACTGCATCGTTGTCGACCATTTCCTTCTGAAATTCGAGCTAATGTTTGCACTATGACTAATGGTCTTTATGTTGGATGATGCACTCCACAATTACCCTTGGCGCAGATGCAGATACAGTATATCTAGATACGCTATTATATGCCTTCACTGAATTTTCTGGTACATATTTAGAAAGATTGTTCCCAGTATTCATGTGTGCCTTCGGAGAGACGCTCTGCTCCAGGACCATGAAGGGTGACTGTTTGTCTTAATATGATTGGCAATTGAATTTCCACGTGAGACTAATTGCTATCGATCAGAATAGCGAATGCGGGAGAAACGTTGCAGATCATAGTTATCTCGAGGCAGGGAACAGACCTGGGCCGCATCCAATTAGATGTTTTGGGCGGTGGCTGAGGTAGGTTTATTGGCGATTATAGTAATTCGAAGAGAACTCATCATTCAGCGTAACTTTATGGATCGGTGCTTGGAAATTGTATGCTATTCAATGGAAAAATTAGCCAATGAATTTGAATGTAGTTGAGAGAAGATAGCTGCAAGACTTAAAGGTGTTGAATACTTAGCTCAAAGTTTAAAAAAAATCTTTCTATACCCAGACTTGAGCTACAGGCAGCAGTCTTGGGTGCTCGATTCGCGAAATGCATTATGGACTCACACACTCGAATTCTCCAAAAGTTTTTTCTGGTCAGCCTCTAGAAATGTTTTGAGTTGAATCCGATCGGATCACCGAAGGTACCGGCAATTTTGTGGCCTTTAGAGTCAGTGAGTGGCACGAAGTGGCAAAAACTTCCCGACTTTAACGTCTCAAGCAGATAGTTTAGTGAACCAGACTTTCTCAGTCTATCACCAGAAATGAACTTAAGGCAAGTTTAAATAAACTGCACAGTCAAACGCGTCAAAACATTTTCCGTTATCACGAAATTTCCGAATGGAATCGATTGCTAAGGAGTACAGCTTTCGTACTTCGCTTCATCTATAACGCGCGAAGTAAAAATTGGAATATCAGAGGACAGATCTTCTAAGAGATCATGGAGTCACCTACTTATTTTTAGAAGATGTTCATTCGCAATTTAACCACCAAAACCAAGAAACCGTCGTTAATGAGCTTCGACCAAAATACCACATTTCTGAATTCAGAGCTGCTTTTAAGACTGTCAGACGACACCTACAAACGTTCAAAAATAATAGAGCTAAACCACTCCATCCTATAATCCCGCCAGCACGACTTGCTTCATTCTGTCGACCCTTCTCTTTCGTCAGAGTCGATTATTTCAGACCAATGAACGTAACCATCCTTCAAAGAACAGAAAAAAGGTGGGCTGTTCTTCTAAAATGTTTGACTACAAGAGCCGTCCACCTCGAAAACGCACACACGCTAACCTCAGACTCCTGTATAATAGCAATTCGTAATTTCATGGGACGCCGTAGAACTCTAATAGAAATATAAAGTGATAATGGAACAAATTTTTAAGGAGCAGAGAGAGAACTAAGAGAAGCCTTTTCGAGCCTTAACCAGGGTAAATTTATAGAAACCTTTATGTCAACCACTAAATGGAAGTTTATTCTTTAAGGAAAATTACTGCCATCCAGGAAGTTCGATGGGATGGGCCGGACAAAAGGAGGATGAAAAACTGTGACGTATACTAGGGTGATTGTGCAAGAAGACCACAGCGTTTATTTGGGTGCGGATTTGCCATAAGCGGTAGACTTAGGCAAGAAGTCTTGGGCTTTCGACACGTAAGTGAGCGACATGTGACAATCCGTATCAACGCTAAATTCGCCAACATTAACCTAATATGCGCTCATACCCCACAGAGGACATGATGACGCCACCAAGAATGACTTCTACGAGCTCCACGACAAAACCTATGAGCAATGCCCTACGTTAAGATCGTACCTACTAGGTGATTTTAACGCCAAAATAGGTAAAGAGGCAATCTTTGGTAGGACTGTCGGAAAACATAGCCTACACGACACAACGTCTGGAAACGGACTTAGGCTAATTGACTTCGCAGTGGCACATAACGTCACCATTGCAAGCACACGATATCCTCATCTCGATATACACAAGGGACTTAGCGACACCCAGATCAAAGAACCGTCAATCAGATTGGTCACGTTGCGATCGATGCAAGGCACGCCTCCAGTATCTTTAATGTTCGCACCTTCCGAGAAGCTAACATCGATTCGGATCACGACCTTGTTGCAGCCAAGGTAAGAATGCGAATAACGCGAACACCACAACAAGGGAGTAATACTGTAAGAATACCCGCACAGAAGCTTGCAGAGATAGGAATGGATACCTCGTAGTAGAGTCACAGTCGGTGCTGAGTAAATAGAAGGACCATTTCTGCAGATTGTTAAACGACGATGAAGACCAAAATCCCGCTGTCAGGCAGAATGAACCATTCAACATGGGCGATGACAGACAAAACTTCCGTCCACCTGACCAAAATGAAGTGAGGATAGCAGTATCTAAACTAAAAAGCAACAAAGCTGCTGGACCCGACGGACTACCCGCCGAACTTTTTAAAGCGGCCGGAAATGACCTGGTGAAGTGTATATACCACCAGTTTGGTCAGCAGAAAGTATGCCTGATGAATGGAACCTCAGCAAAGTTTGCCCGATCCACAAGAAAGGAGACCCTCTTAACTGCGCCAAATATAAAGAATATCGCCTACAAGATCCTCTCTGCCGTACTATGTGAACGCCTGAAACCTTTCGTCAGCAACCTGATTGGCCCCTATCAGTGTAGTTTCAGACCAGGGAAGTCCACAATCGATCAAATGTTCACGCTACGGTAGATCCTAAAAACTACCCAAGAATTCCAAAGCCCTCTCTCGAAAGACAAAGGAGAATCTGTATAAGACCCTAATCATCCCAGTCCTGCTCTATGGAGCCGAGACATGGACTCTATCCAAAGCGGATGAAGATTTCCTTAGTCGTTTCGAGCGTAAGATTCTTCGAAAGATTTTTGGACCTACCTGCGTTAACGGGCTTTCCTCGTTTTACCTGTCTCACAACAGAGCGTCAGTTTTTCGTCAATGCGGCTCGCCTTTGGAATTTGCTTCCACGGGAGTTAAGAAGAACAGAAAATATGAACATATTTTGGAAGAACTTAATTGAATATTTTACAGTGTAACAAGTAATTAAGTTAAGCCTATTTATGTTTTAAATCATTTAAATTGAATCCAAACTAGAACTATACGAGCTGTACAGCCACGTTGACCTGTTCAAAAAAATACGCATATCACGTTTAAGATGGCTAGGTCGTGTAGAGCGGATGGACAACAATGCTCCGGCTCGCAGGATCTTCGATTCCATTCCAGAGGGTAGATGCAGTCAAGGAAGACCTCGCCTTAGGTGGCACGCTCAAGTGGAGGACAACCTCAACCAACTTGGAGTGCGAAACTGGAGGCAGCTAGCCAAATACCGAACTGGCTGGAGAGGCATGTTGGTTGAGGCCCAAGTTCGTCCCGAACTGTAGCGCCCTCTAAGTAAGTAAGTAAGAATGCTAGTCCTATCTTTGCTGCTTCGATGGTGTCGATATCTTCTGCACATGAGAGTAATTGGATGGACTTTTGGCAGGGATACCAAAACCTTACATTGCTACATACAACTCCTCCGTGAAAAGTTTGTATCGATTTGAAGTTCTTGACTTTTCGGGCTTCAAACCGCAATCATATGAAACTATCAGGATATCGGAGAATGGCTCTAGGTGCTCACAGTAGAAGAAAAGATCTTATAGGCAATGTTGAAGTGGGTTTTCCATGTTCTCAGCATCGATTGCGATTTTAATAAGTGGTTCCCCTGATTGTCTTTCCAAAGCTTCAGTTGGAATTCCTCTGCTGTGATTATTTTGTTACCTTTTGGTAAAGCTTTTGGGATTTTTTCTGCTGTAAGACCTCTCCATTTCCTTAACTGTGCGTTTCTGTTGATCCGTTTTTTTTTTCTTTTTGAGAAGCCGGTATTCCTATTTCCTCTTCTGCTCGTAATTTTCTGGAGAACCGCCTTGTATGCTTTCTGTTTAGCCAGGGGTTTCATTGTGATGGTCGTGTAAAACCTAGCATTTTACAGCCGGCCTCCTTGGTGGCATTTTCGCAATATTGCCAATGGTCCTTAATTCTTGATGCTGGTGGTAAAAGGACTCCTTTGGAGGTTATAGTAGACTCAATAATACACATAGTATAACCTCTTCTTGGCATTGGTCCGCAGCCGTTCTTGGCTATAACGAAGTAGTGGTCCTAATAAATTTTTGCCCCTCTGAAATTTTGGACAGCAACCATGAAACTGGATCAGTGCCTGTCGTCGATCGCAATGTGATCAATCATTTACATTCGCTTAGGATAACTTAGAATAAAATATTGCCCTAATGGAAATTCTGTCCCGAAATGTCGAAAAGTAGTCATTGTCAAAGTTAGTTTTACATATGCAGATCAAGAATGATGAAATTGTCGTCCTTTACCAGAAAACGAGTTTAAATGCTAATGCATTGCTCACTTCCATAAAAGCATACAAACTCAAGGCGACAGCCATAACAGTATGTTGTGTTATAAGAACTATTCGAATTTCTTTTGGAAACACCCCCAAGCCAAATAGACTCAATGTTTTAATATTGTTTCTCGTGAAATAAAGATTATCATCAAGATTTCCAAATATTTGACTCCAATATACCGTATATCTGACAACACCATTGTCCTTCGGTGATTTCAAAACTTATAGCACCTGCTTCCAGACTATATTCCCATAGCCTCGGACACAACAAATGCACTACACGTTGTCGTATCTCCTCCGCAACTCGCCAACAACCAGAGACGCTATCGTCGATTGCTCCTGCACTTATTAGCAAATAAATGGCAAAACAAATACAATTCCATTCAATATATATCTGGCATCCTCTGGATTACCAAGGCTACTCCTTGAAAAATTTCGTGCTTGCGCAATGAATGCGTTTTTAGCAGAAAAACAACGTGTACACTTCTCTTTTAAGACGACCATCTCGTTCGGTTTATATTAGCCTGAGACCTTGCATAGCACAATTCCCATTCCCTTTCTTTTGCATATTTCTGTGCAATGTGTCCTCTATGTGAAGGAGTCCACAAACCAAAACCAAAACCGAACAAAAAAGTGACCCAATGGGAAGACCAACCAAAGAACGTAGGGCAAATAAAAATTTGGGAAAACAAACGAAAATATAGCAGCGCAACCCCATGTCCTGCTTTGCATACAATGAGATGCACAGCATGTAATCTTATTGTGACCTACACCAATATTTCTGGGAATGTTTGGTATCATCACACTCAGCCTCTATGGGCCTCCTGTTCAGCGGGTTTTGGTCAAAACGAACTCTTGAGCTACAGATCCAGCTCCAGAAGGAGACTCTGTATTACGCTCCGCGTATGAAAAATCAAACGCAGAGATGAGATTGCTATGGGCCTGTGCGCCTTTGTGCCTGCCTAGTGTGCAATACTAGAATTCTTGAGGCTGGAAAAAAAGGAAGACAAAAAAAAACGGGACACAAATCCAAGTGCAGCGATAAAAATGCTGTGCGCATACATTTTGTCGCCCAGACTGAGACTATGGGCTTGCTAGTTGTCCCTCGCCGGGTGTGCATTCTAGAGACAGACACTAAAGTGCCTCAGGGTTGGAGTGGTGGGCCACTAAAATACCATGGAGCCACTTGGATGACATTATGGAAAATGTGTGCACTATGAACTCATGGAAATTTTCGTTTTCTCGATCTTCTGGCGGACTGGTTATTTTTTTTTGTCAATATACAGTCCGGGCACGTTGTGAAAAGACTGCTGCACTGCATGAATCATACAGAGATTGATCCTGGAAAACGAGGGAACGACGACGACGTCGACGGACATGGACGCAGACGGGGCGCGACAAACGGCTAAAGAGAGAGGAAGCAGTCCCGTATTTGCATAGGTCGGTTACAAGACATCTCATTACAATAATTTAACATTCCCGAAACACCATACGGCATAAGGCTGGGCATTTATTGGAATTAATCCTCGTTTTCTGTGCATCCTAGATGCTGTGTGAACATTAGTACAGAAAGCTGTTAGATGAGGCTACAGAGACCATTTGGGATCATTGGTTTCAATTATGGGTATCAATGTGTGTTATAGCAACTGGTCACTTCGATAATGGTGACCGATGTTCAATGAGGCTTTTCTTTTATATTTCATAGTCAATAGACAATACTTAAACAAAAATAATGTAATTTTTACTACCTTCCTGGTAAAACAAAACAATTAAAAATATATCTATTACTAGCGGGCCCGGCGGACGTCGCGTCGTCCTGCCTTTCTTCAAATTCTTTTGATTTTAAGCTAGTTCTTTCGATGCGTTTTTTGCGTTCTATATAATGTGTCGTTTCAAAATTACAAATTTTACAATGATTTAAGCTGTGGGATATTATAATAATGGAGACGTATTCAATGCAGCGATTGTTAATGTTCTTTGTGGAATTAAAAAATCTTGGTGTTATTTTTTTCATTGCAATGCTCACAACAAAATATTTGTTTGAAAAGCTCCCAGTGGCATTAATCGTCCCCAACGTGGCAATATTTTTCTATGCCACTTGTTTGGTTCTGGAAGAGATTCAATAGGAACCGCTCTATTAACACTTTATTCTTACAATTTATTTGTGTGTTTTTTTCTATTTAAATGCAAGTTTTTGAGGTGTATAAATTATTAAACACAAATACCAATATGATAGATAAAGAAAAACGACCGTTAGTAGCCTTGCAGTTTATTCGGCTGACCTTAGCTTTAAACTTAGCAATACAATACAATACTTCTAATCTTTCCATTTAATCAACAATTTAAATGTTTTTATTGCAAGCAACATTTATTGTATTGTATATGTTAATGGAATCTTTCATGAACTGGTAATTAATTATTGTCTATTTTTTCTACCTAAGCAATAAAAAATACCGCTAAAAACTATGTGATGTAGTCAATTGTTTAGAAAATTAAATTTGGTGACATTCCGAAAGCAGTGCTACCTACCGCAAACCCATTGAAATATACACACAAAATTTCAAGCAAATCTAGTTTTCTATTAAATATTTGGATTACTAATATGGATCGGGTTTTCCAATAGAGACTTGACAATTTTGAAATTGATTTGTGAACGCACCCTTTCACTAATCATCAAATTGTCATTGTCAATTTATTCAGTAAACTCAACATTTTCATCATGGTAAAGTATACGAGCGAGCAACGTCTGCAAATTATAAAAATATTCCGCAACTTTAAGAGCGTTGAATTGTTGAATTTCATCATTCATAAATGTTTTGATTGTACTTCAAGCAGATAATAAAGTTTTTGAAATATCTCAAATGATTTGCGTTTTATTTAAAATAAATTGCACGACTGGATCGCACATACTTGCTCATATGTGCGGTCACATTGTGGAATAAAATTTAAGAAAATTAAAGTGAACATCAAAGGATTTATTCGATTTTTGTTTCTTTTGATTGTTCGAATAAAGTACTTTAAATTGTATTGAGTGAAATAATTTTATTATTTCATTTCTTTAAGAAATGTAAAAAAGTGTGTTTTTTTTTCAAAATCGTAGGAGCGGTTTTTAAATAAAACGTTTTTTTAACAACTTTTTTAAAAAAAATTAAAAAAAAATTCAAGAATACAAGCTTAAGCATAAAAATAACATACATTTAAACACAAAATTAAATTTTCAAAATATTGATTTCAAAAAAAAAGAAAAAAAAAATTAAAGAAATATTAAAAATACCCTTAAAAAATAAGTTTTCGAAAAAAATTAATTCGAAATTAATTAGGCTACCTACATCTTCTTGATTATCAATTTTATCGAATCACCAGTTTTCGAGAAAGTCGAAGAAAAAAACAGTCCTATGAGAGGTACCTTTTTTAGCCCACCATATTAGTTTTTTTTCACCATAATATAATGCTCACGTACAGTACTGATTTTTTGTCGTACAAATTCTTGGTGCCGTTTTCGAGAAAAATAGTCTTTTACATGTGACAGGTACCGTTAATTTTTGAACTAAAAAAAATTTAAAAAAACTCCTCTGTAGAATGTCAAAATAACATTAAGTTCTGAATTTGAAGAGATTGGGCCAACCGTTTAGGCTACAGTTCCAAATACACCAGTACAGACAGACATATTGACAGACAGACGGACAGAATTTTGCCAGTAACTCAAATATGTTTCTTTATCATCGTAATGTCATGTTTGATTGTTATCTCATTTTTTTACACGAATGCATAACTTGCATCATAGATTATAGTACCGATAATCATAAGTAAAAATATTAAAAACTCCTCAACATCTTCGGTTGCACCGCTCATCGACAATAACAAACCAATTGTTTACTCTTCAGGAAAGGAAAACTTGCTCGCCGCCCATTTCGCTGCTAGCTCCACGCTGCCTCACGGGAACATTGTACATGAGAATGTAAATTTTTTCATGGGACAGATTTTTTCCCGCACTCGTACAGTAGCAACAGTTTTTAAAGATCTCGATAAACCTGGATGGTATACTATTAATCCACTATAAATTTTGCATAGTGTGTTTCCTATTTCCTATTCAGAAAATTTTATAAAAATCGTTGGAGCCATTTTCGAAAAAAATGAGTTTTAAAAGTTATATGGCAGGTACCGTTAGTTTTGGAGCTAGAATACCAAGAAGAGGTAAGTCAATTAAACGTTTTCAAATAAAACCACTAATTCCTGTTATCACAATAACAGCTTTTATTACTTATTGCGGCACGGAAGAATCATAGAAGTAATCGAGAAATCGAAAAATTCCATTAAAAAAAAATTTACAATACGTTTGCTTTGCTTTGAAAAAATTATTTTAAGAGACATCCGTTTTATAATAAATCTCTAAAAACATTTGTACTTACTGTAAAAATAAAATACTAAACTTATTTAAACATGTCATCCACAATTAAATAAAACTTTTAAACTTATCCGTATCCTCCTTTTAGGATTTTCCATCAGACGTCATACGACCAGATAGAATTGTCGGTTTCCCAGGAGAGTATACAAACTACATCTGCAGTTGAATGTAAAATTGTTTTCTGAGAATAAAACTTTCAAAAAATATACACAACAATTGCATTAATAATATCCCGTCTCTTGCCATAACAATAGACAAACTCATAAAATAAACCGCCAGATACTAAATTAGTAGATGTGTTCATATAAAATATCTCTATCCAACACTCAATAAACATAGTTAATGAATTCCTAATGTGCGGTTACATAAATTAAACACTCACTCGATTCGAACTGAAATCGCCAATTAAATCAGATAAACGTTTATCGTCGAAGTTTTAATTATTGGTAGAACAGTCAGCATCATCTGCCCCTCTTTCTCTTCTCGCTCTTGATCTTTTAACAATAATAGTAACAAACCACCCACCCCCATTGGTTCTTGAGTGCAATCACATGCGAGATACTGTATCTGTATCTCAGCTCTAAGCCGGTGTCAATCGGCAACAAACGACATTGAATATTAAAAGCCCCCGGCATTTAGATACATACATTAGAATTGCAAAACAAACGACAGATAATCGTTAAATTAAATTAACTTTGCCCTCCAATTGAGTTCACAGAAAATGCATCCAGTCAGAGCTGGAAGCACAGATACACCCGTCCACACCCGTCATCGAATCTTCTGTCCCATTCGGCCATCAAAATAGCATAGTTAACCATCATATTTCTCATGAGGGAGATGTAAACGGAGCCCAGCGAGAGTAGAAATTGAATAATATTTTATTTTTAACTAATTAAAAAAAAAAAATTAACCCATGTCCTATGAGTCAGTGCGGTGCAGGCGGGTTCAGCTCTGAGACCGCCACGCGGATCGTATTGCGAAAAAACATTCTCGTTTAAAAGCGGTCACTCACAGGAGGGTGCCTTCTTCTTGCCACTAATGCTTGAGGGCATCTTTCAACGCGCCATTCACCGCGTTCTCCGAAGAAACATCCTTTATCCATGTATATGGTGAGTCAATAGATATCCATGGTGGCTTATGGATGAATCCCCATGGATGCGGTCGTTTGAGAACTAACGCCTCAAGACACAACCAAATGGCGGAGCAATTATTTGGGGACAGCGGGATCGCATTAAATGCGTGGACATTATGATTGACATTAAGCACTTAGCCGACGGCCAATCGTCATAGTTGTTTTAGATTGCAAAATGCAAAGACATCCTACAACTCTTTTACTATAACCTTACTCAACTCCAGACGAAGGAAGCGTCGTCGCATCGTTCCGCGTTGTCTTTAACATTATTGTCCCGTACAATTACTATTCGAACACTAAAAGGACAATCAATTTCGCTCTGTAAAAGAAACCAACTATAATGGGGAAGCATGGAATTGTATAGTTGATGCAGGAGCGGACCAATATTCTTTACAGTTCAAGCAGAGTTCTAGGCTAATCCACCAAGTATGGTCAGAATTGAATGGATATCAGGCTGGCCGTAAGCTTATTAGGCCTCGTTAGAGCAGTGAAGGTATTGAACTCAAAACGCGGGCGGTAGTGGTGCAGTAATTTTAGGTGTTTACTGCTAACTTAGATAAACAGTTGGCAATCCAAATATTCTTTCTTCTTGTGTGAGCGGATTCCTTTGCATTGCTTGGTTTCCATAATGCAGTCGTTGCCTTTTGGAAGCGATTTTTCCAATCCACTGCCACTGAGTCGATGGCTTCCAAACGCGTTCTCCTTTTGAGATCTTTGTTAGATATTTTATTGGGCCAGAAAATCCTAAGGATGTTTTGTAGACATCTATTAACGGAAGTTTGCAGCTTCCACTTTGCAAGTGCTGCATCCATATAGCAGAACGAAATACGGATTCAACATTGCACCGAAACAGTTCCAGCTTGATCCTGAAGTACAGAGAGTTTTTGCATGTATTTCTCAAAATACTGAAATTAAATGTGGCTTCCATGATAGCAATTAATTTATCTGTGGTGCCCCTCCTGACGCTCTCCAAAACCTCCACCATATCACTCAAAAAAGCACAGCTTCTAAAAGCTCTGCGGAAATGCCGTCAAGTACATACTTGTCGCCATTTGAAATGAGGCAATAGGTGATGGGGTTTGAGAATTTAGGGCTGTAGGAGAATAGGATGGGATAGTCTAGAAGGTATATTAGGATAGGATATAGTATAGGACAGAATATAATAGTGTGTAGGAAGGGACGGGAAGGGATGGAATATCTGCAGTGAGCACAGTGGCATGCTCGCGGGCATGGCTTAGCTCGCCGGAATAGGGGGTGATCTTGCCTCCATATACGGACCTCACTTCTTTTCAAAACATAAAATATGCGCATATACCAACCAACAAATTGATAAATAGACCCCAGAAGCCAGCACCAGTAGGTGGCAGCACTGAGCCTGAAAAAATAAGGGAAGAGGCCTGATGATGTTGCAGGGCTATGTTCCAGCCCCTACGTGGATTCCAATCAGTTGCGATCGGAATTCCCTTTATTTAAATTGGATGGACCTCGTTCCGCTATCAAGTCATACTTACTTTATCGCTGCCTTATCGCACCTCCTCAAAATTACGCTTTAGAGCGCCATGAGGCTTACTATGCCCTCACTACACGCAAGTAATAGAAACAACACCTTTCCTTCAAGTCAGTCCGCGCGATACACATCGAATTATTTATTATTTAAATTAGAAAATAAGACCAGAAAGAAATCAACAATTTTAAGAAAAATCTGATTATTATAAATTTAAACTAACAATTATAAAAAAATTGAAACATTAATAAGACATAAAATAAAATAACAATAAGTACAATTTAAAGAATATGGAATAAACTTAAAGCTTTAAAAAAGGATAATTTGGAGACGCGTGGGGTTGAGTGTATTTCGATTGGACGATTTGGTAATCGGAGGACTGACCCCTGAAGTACCGTCTTAATAATGTCCGCCTCTTTGACCGGCGTTGCTTTGGGCAGCTCAGCAGTTATCGGTTGCACATTGTTATAAGTCAATCGGTTTAAAACCGCAGCAAAGTCCTTCTTCCACCTTCTGAGCTGGTTCTTATCTGAGCTGAGCAGAGAGCCGTCTATGTCTTTAACCACGTGTTGTTTTGAGCGGCGAGCACTAGTCAGCTGCTTTGTTATCCAATAAACGATTCTGCTGTCACAACTATTTGCAGCATCTTCCCACAATTCCGTTCTTACACCGATTTATGGTCCTGCTTGCGACTTATCAGCGGTTAAGGTGGCTCAGCTATTTAGAGCTTACCAGAGCAAAAAGTCTTCCACGCCATGGAGTCAAAATCCCATAAAGACATCACTTTCGATGGAGCGAGCAGGTAGAGTGAGACCTCCGACCATTTAAAGTACGAAATAAGGGCCGGCAATTTATAGTACTATCATTGGTAATTTTCGTCTGGCCATCTTCCTGGTTGATTCTCTAAACAGCGGAGACGAGAACATTTCCCGAAATTTACCCGTATTTCACACGCTTTTGTTATTTGTTTTTATTCTATATCCAGACCAATTGGTGATTTCAGCGCGCCTCATTGCGACTTGATTCGAAACTAAAAATTGATGCTCCATGATAGTACTTCCTTTATTCAGTGTATGTACAAAGTCACAGTTAGCAAAACTAGAACACTTTTGGGTCGTCGTGACTCGTGAAGCACCTTCTCCACTGGCAATAGTGAAACTGGTGGACCAATTTGAGCTGTTGGGACAAGTTAGTGATGTGAAGAATTGAAAAAGTGTGCGTCGCTTAAGAACGACTGAGAACATTGCTGCTGTACCCAAGTTTGCCGATTCCTAATCGATATTTGGAATTATGCATTCCACAAATAACATTACACTGTATTTTGCAAATCCTTAGTTCGACTCTCAGTTTGGGAAGCAATTTTTCTAACTCCTAGTGCAAGCTAGAGTCGTCCGAAGGTTTTAAGTAAGAAAATATTCACCTAATTCTGCGCAGAAAAAAATCTTTTCTATCTCTCTTTTTCTTCTAACAAGTGTCGTGCAACATCCGGTTGCATTCTAAGAGGCACTGTGCCTTACAGACACATAGTTAAAATATTATTATTATTGAAAAAAGACTAGGCCTTAAGGCTTAGTGCAGTTAACACAAGAACTCAAACCGGTCGATGACTGGCAACGTCGTATGTTCGCTGATTGGGTCCTAAAATTGCATCAAAATGATCCGGATTTTCATCGAAAATCATCTTCAGTGATGAGGCCATTTTCACCTAGGTTAATAAGCGGTATTGTCACATTTGGGGCTCGAAAAATACAAGAATGATTGTTGAAAAGCCTCTCCATCCTAAACGTGTCACTGTTTGAAGCAGTTTTTGAGTTGGCGGTGTGATTTTGAAATTGGCATGAAAGGGATATGGTTCTGCAACCTTAGCCATGGCGGCTATTTGGCTGATATCGTTTTCCATTCTTAATCTCATACCTTCCTCTTTACAATATAGTAAACATCCATTGATTTCTCTTGAAAAATACTCGTTTTTTTAATATCAATAATAAGTGTAAAGAAGCTATCAGGCTCAAAGAAGTAAGTTTCCGATCCTACAAAGCCAACCCTACAGAGGTAAATCGGAAAAAGCACAAACAAGCAAGGAACTCATGCAACTCCGTTATTGAAAGAACCAAATTTTTGCATAACCAAAAACTCCTCAACATCTTCGGTTTCAACGCTCATCGACAATAACAAACCAATTGTTTACCCTTCAGATGAGGCAAACTTGCTCGCCGACCATTTCGCTGCCAGCTCCACGCTGCCGCATAGCAACGTTGCCCCTCCTGTACTTGAGAATGTAAATTTTTCCATGGGACAGATTTTTTTCCGCACTCGTACAGTAGTAAGAGTTCTCAAAGATCTCGATATACACAAATCCGCTGGCCCGGATGGTATACCCCCGATTCTTCTTCATGAACGTCAGTATGGCTTCCGCAGCAACCGCTCCGCTGGTGATCTGATGGCATATCTCACCGAATGGAACAAATCTTTACATCGCTTTGGTGAAAGTAATGTTATTGCTCTTGATATCTCCAAGGCATTTGATAGAGTTTGGCATGAAGCTCTCTTATCGAAAATGCGTGCTTTTGAAATCGATAATACTCTTGTTCGTTGGATTAGAAGCTATCTTCTGGACCGTTCAATACAAGTTGTATTGGACGGATTCAAGTCAGGTTCCCACAAAATAAATGCTGGTGTGCCCCAGGGCTCTGTTCTGTCTCCGACTCTTTTCCTCATTTTTATAAATGATCTTCCTTCTGTAACTTCTAATCCACTTAACTGTTTTGCTGACGACTCTACCCTCAGCTTTTCATATTCGTTCGATAATTCACGTCCTTCGCCTTCGGACGTACAATTGCAACGGTGCCGTATGTCAAGCTCATTAAACTCCGATTTATACAGCATTGCCAAATGGGGTAATAGGAATCGTGTGGAGTTTATTGCTTCGAAAACTCAATGCTGTCTTCTGTCGTTAAAGCTAAACATACCCCCAATGCCATTGTCCATGAATGTGCACTTACATCGAAGAAACCGAAAAGCTCTCAGTACTCGGTATGTGTGTCTACGACGACCTCCGTTGGAACGACCATATATTTGAAATCGCTAAGAATGCTGCTAGGTGCTTAGGTTCTCTGTATCGGTGTAAGAAGTATTTTTCCCCATCTGATCTGGCTAAAATCTATAAAGCGTTTATACGCCCTAAACTCGAGTATAACTCCCACCTCTGGGCAGGTGCTTCGCAAACTTCGCTCCACCTGCTTGATAGAATACAAAATCGAGCGTCAAGATTGATAGGAAATAGAACTGCCTCTGAAATAATTGCCTCTCTCGAACACCGACGCAAGGTTTCATGTCTTTCCTTATTTTATCGTTTCTTTTACAAAAATGTTCACTCGAAGTAGCCAGCTGCATTCCTCCCCTTAAAAGTTTCTCGCGTAATACTCGTCTCGCAAGGAATGCCCTTGAGCCCAATTTCGGACGTAACTTGAAATAT
This sequence comes from Platycheirus rosarum, assembly GCA_963971375.1. Lineage (NCBI taxonomy): Eukaryota > Metazoa > Arthropoda > Insecta > Diptera > Syrphidae > Platycheirus > Platycheirus rosarum. The sequence continues at coordinate 49,554,743 of OZ020509.1, read as the reverse complement.
AGGGATTCTTATTTAGCCGAGCAACACGAATTTGGAATAGCTTACCCGGCGATATTTGCCCTTGTCATTTTCATCTACAAACATTCAAAACCAATGTTAATCGACACCTCCTATCTCTCCCTCCCTATCTTCCTAATGCCCGCGCAGTGTGTTCTACATTAAAAGGGAAACAAATAGTCCCTTGTGCGCGCGTTAATTATAAAAAAATATCAAAATGTTAATGTTAATGTTAATGTTAATGTTACTGTTAATGTTAATGTTAATGTTAATGTTAATGTTAACGTTAATGTTAATGTTAATGTTAATGTTTTTTTTGTCTCATACGGTAATGTGGCAGATATTAGTGTCAACGGTAAATTTGTAGTGTCAGCGTTAATTTTGGGTTCATTGCATTGGAAAGCGAAAATATTTTAATAACTGTTAAAAATTGAACGTTAATTAACAGTTTTGCGGCCCTCTTGACAAACATTTTTTCAGTCCAGCCCTGGATAATGGATTTTCTAGGATCCTTAAGTCGCCTCTAATAGAATGCAAATGCCCTCAGGCCCTAAATGAATGAGTGAGCGCGAGCGCGCGCGTTGCTCGCTCCTCCATTGCATTACTGCCACAAAATTGATTACACCACACTCCTGCTTCAACGGTCTTACTCCACTCTTAAATATCCTAAACCATTCAAGACCATACAAATCGCAGCAATGCATTCAAACTTATCGGAGTCGATTGATTCGACATTATTATTAATTTTTCATAACTTCTGCGCATGCTTGTGTTTCCGGAGACCTGACGGGGTCGTCTTCACTTTGTTGTTGCTGCCTTTTTGTTTTGCTGCTCGCCCTGAATCCGGCGGTTATGTCTTCAATCTTTGGCTTTGGCTATATCCATGTGAAACTAATCGATTAAAAATTATAACAGCGGATCCTTTTGATATTGACCGACAAAGCGCGAATGTCCACCATCCATTTCAGTGCGCCGCAGCGCCGGTCGCACTCAGAAGGATTCTTTATTGAAATTCGCGCAATGCTGTGCAGTATGGCTATTGGCGGGGTGGGCAAACGCTTTTATCAGTGGAAGGCTCATTTGCAATTGCGGCTCGGCGAAGCGGGGACTGTATGTCGTCGGGATTTTAAATTGAGCTCATTACGAAAAGATATAAATGTACTCATTTCGGACTTGATGAGTTTCGATGAATAAGAAACAAAAAAAACAATTGCAATATCGATAAATGAGCCTATGGTTGCAGGATGTCGATTTTTTGGATTTCAAGGATTAGCGTTGGAGTAAAAGATGTAATAGATAACTACACCTTAAGCGAAGGCGAACATGCCAGTTTAAATGAATGAAGAAGGTTTGTGACCAAAGGGTTATTTAATTAAAATCAATTTATTTGTTGGTTTCGTTAATGGTTATGTCAAGATTTGCATTTGTTTACAAATAAGTCTCGGTAAGGTAGGGGATTGTCCTGTCCTGTTTGCTGCAAATGTGATCACAATTCGTTTAGCAACCAATGAACAACATTTAAAAGCCCAAAACTTGCAGTAATTAAATGTTATCAGTTGAATATTGAATACTTGAAGTGCGAGTGTGCAAATCAATAGATGGGTCGGGGCTCAGGGGACACATTGAGGAAGCAAAATAGCAATTGTTAATCAATTAAAGTCCCAAAGAAATATCTAACCACCCAATTAAGATGACCAACGACCATAGTTAAGTTCATTATATTATTAGGTGTGTAAAGTTTTCAATTTTTTGACAGGGAACAAGTTCGAAATATGACTTACAAATCTTATTCTTTTTGTGATATGTTATTTTTCTAAGAGTTATTTCTTCTATTGGTCATTTTTTTCAACACGAACTTGTTTTTTGGAGTTCAGATCTAAATCAAGTTTGGAAAGAGTTACTTATGCAATTTCAAAGTTACTGTACATTAAAGAAAAAATGTGTGCTTACTAAGAGTCGCTTCAGAGGAAAGTCTTATGGAGAGTTGTTGGTGGAAATCCTTGTGAAAAGCGTTGAAAATTAATGAATTTACGAGGTAAATATAGGCTTTACTTTTCAACTATTGAATCAATTTAAATAAAGTTATTTCATAAACGTCGATAGTTTTTACAGTCAAATCATGAAAATCCAGTTTCAAAAAATCACCATAAAAATGTTTAGTTGTCATTCAAACCTTAAAGGAATAGGTAACTATTTTGGATGACCTAGAGTTATGTAGTACACTCAGACTCAGCCCACACAATATATAAATATAACGCTATTTTTTTCATTTTTCAAGCCTAATAGACAATGCATTTTCATTAACGTTTTTACCTAACACATTTTATAGTTGATTTAAAAGTTAAAATTGTTTGTACTTCACACAACATATCGTGAATATTATTAATCTGTCTGCAAAGAAGTAATTGATGAATTACTGTTCTAAATACTAGTGAATGATTCGAATACCCCCTGACTGGTTCTATAAACTTTTCTATTACAGATGTTACTGGAAAACTTTAACTTCAACTTCAACTTCAACTTCTACTTCAACTTCAACTTCAACTCCAACCTCAACTATAACTCCAACTTCAACTTCAACTTCAACTCCAACTTCAACTCCAACTTCAACACCAAATCAACTCCAACTCTAACTCCAACTCCATCATCAATTCCAACTCCAACCCCAAGTTCAACTCCAACTCCAACTCCAACTCCAACTCCAACTCCAACTCCAACTCCAACTCCAACTCCAACTCCAACACCAACTACAACCCCAACTCCAACTCCAACGCCAACTCCAACTCCAACTCCAAATCCAACGCCAACTCCAACTCCAACTAGAACTCCAACTCAAACTCTAACTCCAACTCCAACACCAAACCCAACTCCAAATCCAACTCCAACTCCAAATTCAAATCTTCCGTTCTAACTCCAATTATAACCCCAATTACAACTCCAAATTAAACTCCAAATATAATTACAATTACAACTCCAATTAACTAGCTCTAACGTCAACTAACTGTAACTTTAACTTAAACTTGAAATCAAACTTGAACTCGAAGTCCACCTCGAACTCGATTTGTAATATCAAACTCCAACTCAAAGGCTAACATCAATTCCAACTCGAGTAAAGTTTGTCACAAAAATGCATGTAACCATATAAATTTGGTGGTTAAATGTTGGTTTTCTTTTTTCCTGGGTTCACACAGGAAATGTCACTAGGCTTTGGTTCTAAAGAGCTGACAATATTCATCTTTTTTATATTAAAGATAAGACTTTACTATTACGTTCTAAGTTAAATTTTATTACTTTCAAAAAAGCAAAGGATATCAGCAAGCGAAATAAAAAATATAACAAGAAATAACACTAGGAACTCTGATGTTTTCATCCTATTCTAAAACTTAAAAAAACGTGTAAAGTATTTATGTATATCTTTTTAGAATAAGCGATTTAAAAAAATATATGCCATTTTTAAAGATTAGATTCAGCCAGCAATCACAAATCACCTTCTTGGAGTGAATACATATTCCACGAAAAAATCCTGCAAAATATGGGTTATTTTCCGCTTTTGATTTGGCTACAATCTAAAACGCGTACATTTGCCCAAAACTTGAGTATAATATTCAAATCTGGCCGATGTTCCTGTTAGTTGTTACTCACTCAATGAAAATGCCAGATGCTATATTCTCTTTCAAAGATTTTCCCGTATTACTCGTATCAATAGGAATGCCCATCAATTTACACTCGAGCATAATTAAAATAGCCTTACTTAATCCTTACAATATCAGCTTTCTGCCAGTAAAAGTCCCGTCAAAATCGGTGCAGCCGCTCCCGAAATTAGCCGGAACAAACAGACAGAAAGACAGACAGACAGACAAAATTTTTAAAAATTGTCTTTTTGTTATAAGTACTGTATATACTTTGTCGAAAACTGGTCATCCGATTTCAATCAAAATTTAAATTCAGGGAGACGGTGGTAGTCTAAGTAATTTTATTTAAAAATCTTTTTGAAAATAAATAATAATAACAATGTTCTTAATATTTTTTTTAAAAATCAATATTTTGGAAACGGGTAAATGGATTTTGTTTTAATTTTATTTTAATGTAGATTATTTTTGTTGCTAAAGTTTGCATTCTTTTTTTTAATTTTTGAAAAAAAATTATTAAAATGAAATCGTTTTATTTAAAAACCGCTCCTACGATTTTGAAAAAAATCACACTTTTTAAATTTTTTTAAGGAAATAAAATGGCGTTTAAATTTTTCCGCTGAAAACTATTTTACGCTCTTTTTTCAAACAATCAAAAGTCAGAAAAATCGAAACTTTGAAGTTCCCTTAATATTTTTCAAATTGTATTCAAAGCTGTGACCGCACATAAGAGCAAGTACGTGCGATCCAGTCGTGCAATTTATTATTTATGTGTATAGATAAAGAAAATGTTTTACTTTCCTTAAAAAAATTTTTACATATTTTGGCAACATTTTTAAAATTTATCAATATACACCTTAATATAAATTTAAAACAGATAAATGATTTTGTTTTTAATTTGAAATGTTTAACAAATTCTTATACAATTAATTATATATATTAACACACGTTCCAGATTTCACGTATGTTTCACATTTAAATTAAATAAAATGCTCACCTTTAGCCCGACTTCAAGTTGTTGTTGTTCCTTCCCCAACCAAAAATTGTTTTGCTCAAACCGACTGCATCTTCAAGAGTGTGGTGTCTTCACTGCACTCAGGTTATGTGTGTAAAAACAAAAGTAAAGATCTGCAATTATTACTGATGATCTGGAATTCCGAATCTCATCTGGCACCCTGCGGGTGCCAGTAGATTCAATCGACAGCGCAGATGAAGATGACTCTACCAAACAACGAAGAGTGAAGATGTAGATGACGACGACGACGACGACGGACGATGAACGCCATCGGCAGCGGCAACGCTGGCGATTCAGCGATAGAGCACCACAGATGGTGCAGATGGTGATTTTATCGATGCTCGATGATGTCGGTGGCCCGACCAGAATATATAAGAGATACTAAAAGAGCCACGGGAAAATCAATTTTCAAATTGGAAAATAATCAAATTGTGGCGCTAAATTAAGGCAGCTTGTCAAATAATTCACTTTAATGACAGAATTGTTGCGTTTTTTATGATTATATCCGCGTAATCGAATTGCGTTTGCATTATACTTACATGGCTTGCCTACGTACTTACATATATCGATTGGCTAATTGAATCTACACATCTATGCCTTCCTAGACTTGGTGCATATCGAACGCACAGTATGAACTCAAGAAACTTATCTACAGCACCTCATTTAAAAAACAATTTATTTAATTTTTCAATTTTCTTTTATTAATTATTTTATAATCATTTCTTGTCATTGTGTTCCTTATCATTATTACTTTACAATTTCTGTTATTGCAATTTACAATTATTGTTATTTTTTATACTTGTAAACCTCAACGTGAGTCAATTCACAAGGAGAGTTGTTGGCACCTGTGGTGTTAAGTTTATGGATACTTATCATAAAAGCTACTAGTGTTTTTGTGGTTTTTTTGTATATTTACATCGTCATTTGGGCTTATCGACTTAAAATCCAATTAACACTTTTAATTGCACTAAATGATAACAGCTAATAAAATTGCTTATATTGTATTTTTTGTTGTAAAAATTAGTTAATACAAATTTAAAGAAAAGATATGTATAAATGTTTTCTTATAACTAAATTTATTGGCCATTTTGTTTATTTGTAATTGCATTTTACCTACTTATAAGTTACAAAAAATTTACATTTATATAAATACATGCAGGTAGATATAAAATACTTACGAAATAGTTTTGTAAATAAAAAAATGGAAAACAATTTTATTGTTGACAATATTAATATATTTAAAAAAAACACAAATATTAAACAGTTTTTGTTTTATATTAAATAAATAATTTAAAATACTATAGTGGTAAAGAAATGTAAGTAAGTATGTATAAAATTAACTACAGTCTGTGGACAAGGAATCAAAGGACTAAATTCATTAAAAGTGGATGCGAATTTTGAGAAATTTTAAACAAAATAAATATTAAGCACCTTTTTTTTTAAATTAGTCTTAATGCCAATTTTAAAGGTTTTTTTTATAAAAACTTTTATTAATCGCTTGTTGAATCCCAGCTTGGGACCATAAAGCGTTATAGCGCCACTAAAAGAGTCGGATCGTAGTTGAAATACCTATAACTTTGAACTTGGTGATAAAACATACAAGTTATTGTTCCATTCAATGGTCTGTCTACAACAGTTTACAACAGCAGCCAAACTGCATTATTATGGAATCATCCAATAAACTTCAGCATGCAAACTAATTAAACTATTTGGGACCATTCTTCTTCTGGCGGGTAGATTTTGTTTTTCTGACATCTCTCTAATATGTTGCTAATTATTAAGTTACTGATGGCAAATTACCATTGCAAGTTACACGATTAAACAGCACGTCCGATTGATAAAACTTTTTTCACTCATTGGGCTTTGAAACGTTTGGAAGAGGACCCTTATTTCGGCTCAAAAATTATCTTTAGCGACGAGGCGCAGGTTTAGATAAATGGCTGTGTTAACAAGCAAAACTGTCTTATATGGAACGACACCATACCATAGAAGGTTCACCAGGTGACAATGCAACCTCAAAAAGTTGCCGTTTGGTGTGGATTTTGGGATGGCAGAGTCATCGGTCATTACTTTTTCGAAAACTACGCTGGTAAATTGCGAGCGTTACAAAAGAATGATAACTAGTTTCTTGTGGGCTAAACTGAACTATATGAACCTAGATGATATGTCGTTCCAGTAGGAAGGAAAGCGGATCAAAAGTGAGCAAGCGGAGCAAGGTGATGCGATTTGAATCCACTAGACTTTTTCTTGTGGGGTTTCCTGAAGTCGCAGGTCTATGCGAATAAACGACAATCGACCGATGCAAGGTGAGCATAACACAGGCCATTGTTTAAATTCAGCCGGATCTATTCGAAAGAGAACCAACCGGATCCGTGCCACCGTAAAAGCGGAATGGGGAACTTGAATGAGGTCATAATCCATACAAATAATGGCATATATGGCCTCTTGAATAAAAAAGAATTTGTTAATAACTCACTCACAGCTTTATTTTATTCCATTTCAACATTCCACCCGCCCTTGATGAAAAGCCATATATAAAGGATTTTGTTTGTTTTTTTAATTAAAATAGCCTTAGTTACAGCTTACAACATCAGCTAACTGGCTGTGAAAATCCCGTTAAAATCGGGGCATGAATGAGAATTATAAAAAACGCCTCCAGCGCCACCTAGGGGTATTTAAAAAACCTTACTTAATCCTTACAATATTAGCTTTCTGCCTGTAAAAATCCCGTGAAAATCGGCCCATAAATAAGAATTTTCCAAAATAAACACCCCAGTGCCACCTAGTGGGTTAAATAGAATAAGTTACTCCCTAGAACATCAGCAATCTGACAGTGAAAGTGTAATTAAAATCGGTGCAGCCGTTCCCCGGACTCTCCGGAATAAACAGACAGAAAGACAGACAGATAGACAGACCTACAGACAGACAGACAAAAAAATTTAAAATTTTGTTTTTGTTATAAGTACTGCATATACTGTCATATGCATCTTGTAAAAAGCTGTTATTTTGATATAACAAACAAACTTCGTTTTTATTTATGTCTATAGATGATGGCAAACAAATGTTTTAAATAATAATGAATTTATGAAAAAAGTTTTCGATTTTGATAAAATCCTGTTTTTTCTTTTAATTTAAAAAAAATATATTTTTGAGTTTTTTTAGAGTTTATTTATATACAGCTAACTATAATATTTAAAATAATTTCTTGTGATTATAATAACAAAGTTTCAAAAATTAATTATAAATAGAAATTAATTATAAATTCAAAATTTTGGCATACAGGAATAATGTGGCTGCTTAGATCTTTTTAAATATACAATTTAACAGAAAGCCAAAAAGCCGTTACCGATAAAGTCGAAAATTAAAAAAAAACCGTTGAATGAAAAGTATTGTTAATAGAATAATAGCCAATACCTAAAAAAATCTCAAAAAATTTCATCAAAATCGTTTTCAGTTTTCAGCGGAATAAATTAAACGCCATTTTATTTCTATAAAAATAAATTTAGATTTTTTTTAAATCGTACGAACGGTTTTTATTGAACAACTTTTGTTAAAAGTTAAAAAAAATAATTAAAGAATGCAAACTTTAGCACAAAAATAACATTCATTTAAAAACAAAATTTACTTATACGTTTTCAAAATATCGATTTTTCAAATAACAAATTTATAAAAAATATAATTACAAAAAAAAAAGTTTTCGAAAACATTTTAAAATTGAAATTATTTAGGCAACCTTCATCTTCCTGAATATCAATTTTGGTTGTTATCAGTTAACCAGTTCACGAGAAAGTGGAATAAAAAAAAAACGGTCCTATGGAAGGTACCGTTTTTAGCCCACCATTTTACATTTTTTTTTCACGAAAATATAACGCTTATCTACAAAAGTACACTGATTTTTTTCATAAATTTTTATTAGAGCCGTTTTCGAGAAAAATAAGCTTTTACATATAATATGACAGGTACCGTTAGGATTTGAGCTAAAAAATGTTTTAAAAAAGTCCTCTGTAGAATGTACAACCTTATGTTCTAAATTTGAAGACGATTGGCCTAACCGTTCAGGCTGTAGTCCAAAATACAAACATATGTACATACAGACAGACAGACATTAACTCAAATATATTTCTCTATCATAGTAATGTCATGTTTGATTGTTATCTCAAATTTTTTAATCTTGCTTCTGATAAACTTTCCGCCTGATCAGCCTTGTTGGTATCGATCACCTTACCAAAGAGAAAATCTTTATAAAAAACTCTCTTCTCAGGATCATTGTTTAAATGTTAAAACTAATGTTATGACACTTCCCCCTTTAAAAATTGTTTTACTGCGACCCGGTAAAAGGCAGTAAAAGGTAGCAGAAATCTACTATTTAAAGGCAAGAAAGAATTTTGATTTGAGCCATAAATCCTTCGGCGCAAGTTTTCGTAGTCTGTGGGTAAATCCTGAACCCTTTCTCACCCATCACTGATCTGGTATTTTGGCGGTTTCATGACCATTGTGAACTATTAACGACGCGACGCTCACAAATTCTTTTTCCAGCCAAAGAGCTCTTGATCTCTTAGCGGGAATGACTTTCTCTTGAATCCTGGCCTCAAAGTAAACATACATATTATCTTTTCGCCTGGTTTATTTTGAGTCACTGATGGTTGCATTTCAGAAAGAAGAAGTTCTCAAAAGAAATATAACACAGGCTATTCCAAAAATAGTTTAGGGATTTGAGGGGATTTTGTAAATTTAACAGTTACGATTCTTGAAATATTTAAGATCAATATCTGTATTATGTATATTGCCTTTAACTTAAGTCGCAGACTAAGGAAACTAAATTAGAACTACAGAAAATATCGATGTTCAAAGTTAAACTAAAAACGTAATTTTTTTACATGACAAGACTTTGAAAAACCAAAAAAAGTAGAGCACGATGTTAGTTAATGAATTCATGCCCTCCAAATATCCACAGGCATAACACTTAAACATAGTAATTCGCAAATTTTTTTGTTTTTGGAAATTGCACTAACCAGCCAAAGAATTGAATTCTTCTTGACTTATTTTTACTAAATACAAGACGTGATTTGTTGTCCTCCGACTGCTGATTTAATTTCAACTTCTTGAATCTGAAACGAAAAGAAAAAAAAACATATTTCATAAATTTCATAGGAAATTTGGAGAAGATTGTGAATGGAATCACGAAAGCTTATAAATTTTAAAATTGTAATTTGTTTATTAATATTTTAAATGAGAATTCCGAAAATGAATTATTATTTTTAATGAAACAAATAAACTTACCTTTAACATCATTCTCATCCATAACCTCGCCTTTGGTAATGACTGTCACGTGCTCCGCACTAAGGTTGTCTTCAGTCGTCGGAGGCGAACCTGAATTACCGTTCTGCAGTAAAAGCCGATGATGATGGTGATGCTCTGTGGAAACTTGGGCTGTTGGTGGCACGACTGGAGACCAATGATGATGATGATGGGCCAGTGACATCTGGTGAACCGGCACCTGAACGGGAATACCATCGGGAGTAAAGCAAGATACACACGGACCACACGACGGGTCCAAAATGGGTACAAATTGATCCGACATCCATTCGAAAGAAAATGCCGGGCCGAGCGCCTGAACAGGTGGTGCACTAGTCGGCGTTGGTGGGGTGGTAGTTATGCAAGGACTCAGTTCCTGGTGGGCAGAGTCAGTAAGCTTTTGAGCGGTTTCCGACCATGGTGGACTCGGATTCCACTGGTCAATGAAGTCAGGCGGATCACTTGGTAAAGCTTTGGTCAAAAAACGCGGCCTGGTCGGCACAACAGTAGCAAAAACCACCGAGCTACTATGATGATGATGCTGATGGTGATGCAGATCCATGCTGCCATAGTGAGTGTCCAGGTCGGTAATTGACTCGGGTGAATGATTCTCGACGACATACAACGGTTCCAACTTGCCAATTAGGCGTTTTTTCACAGCTGGCGGTGATCCCAATCGCATGTGATTATAATTTGAGCTTGACACCGAACTATTGGCACTACTGCATCGCATTTCCACCTGCGCACTAGGCGATGTAGCCTGCGTCGATGATGACTGAGGTGGCGGCACTTGGCTGTAGTCGACTGGTTGGGTGTCCAAACGATACACAGAGGCGTATGTCGTTGCGTGTTCGGTTGACGTCGTGGTGGTCATACCGTGGCCATCAATATTGTGTTGCTGGAGCTGGTGGTGAGTGCCATCACTGCTGCCATTACTGGTCATCATATGATGTGACGTAGGTGATTGCTGCGAAACCGATAGATGATGATGATGATGGTGATGGTTGGTTGATCCCATGCCCACAGGCGAGTGGTATCCATATGGCACATGTGAAGACGATGGGGGCGGTGGCGGAGGATATCCATGTGTCAGATTTGCCGGGAGTGTTGGCGAATGATGATGATGGTGCATCTGATGATGATGATGGTGGTGCGGATGGGTTGGATGCTGATGATGATAGTACGCAGGTGTGGTTGGTGGTACACGGGTGGGTCCTTCGAAGGGCAATCCAAATTGAATTTTCGATTGAACTGAATAGAAGTGATATAGCCAAGAATTTGCCACCATTACAGATGCTTCACGTTCGCTGAAATTACATAAAAATAAAATTCCGTAAGTATTGAGGTAAATATAGACTTTAAATACAAAATAACGTGATTCGATACAATACCAATAAAAACAGTATAAGAATGCAACATTTTTAGAATACACAAAACACGAATTAGGTGTGGTTGTAAATTGTACTTATTTTTAAAGCTATGCCAGTAAAATTATATCACTAAAGTCAGATTGCCGATCGTAGCTTACATTCTGGGGCTGACAGTCTCGTCCGGAATATGTTTCGATCTTCTTTAATAGACACTTAAAGTAGTTAGATGTATTTATTTTACACATTTGGGTGCCTTCTAATGGTGCCCTTGGTGGTACTTTATATTCAGCTAAAAGCAACTGTCTTGTCAATATAAGCAGTGAGTCCACCATTGAAGAACTTCGCAGAGTTTTAAATGATTGTTATTATATTGTTAAGCTTATAATGATACTGGCAAAAAGTTTTTTAGACAAAACTAGTGTGGCATATAGCCGTTTGGTTAAATTAGTTTTGCCAAGGCCATACTAGTTTCGCCCGATTAGATTATTTAAAATTTCTGGACAAACTAGTTTATCCAAGACCAAATTAGTTTTTTCGTTTTAAGAATTGTTCTAGTTTTTTTAAGAATATCTCGTAAAATGAAATTTTGGTCGGTTAAACAGTATATAAGATATGAATGCAACCCGCCTGCTTGGGGTCACTATAGGGTTTGGAGTAGGTAAAACTAGTCTATGTAAGTGTATTAGAATGAACTAGTTTTGCCAAAAACAAACTAGTTAGCAAAACTAGATCAACCGAATGCTCATAAAAAAACAGTTTTGCCGGTAACGTATCTAACAAACTAGATCCTTTCAAGTATAATTTTGTATTGAAATCCAATGAGCCGTTCCCGAGAAAGTGGGAAATTAAAAAAAAACGTTATATCAAAGGTATTGTTAATAGACTTTTACGGTAAATTTGGTTTTTATAAAATTAATTAAGTAGGATTTTTAAATGTAAGAAGCTTTATTACTGGTTAAAAGCTTGTTATATTTTATGAGACTTTTAATTTATATTAAGATGAGAAGCTTTAAAAAAAAAACATCACAGGAAGTCATGAGTAGAGCAAGACCAGACATGGCGGTGGCGAACTGCTAATTGCAGCCTCAATGCGTCAATTGCAGTGAAAATCATCCCCATAACTATCTTAATTACAAACATAGCCAATATTGTAAAAATTATTATGCTCTACAAAATATACCTGAACGCTTTTAACATGGGACGTAAGCAAACAAAAGTAATTTTTGAAAAACCAAAGATACATACATAGTTCGAAAATGTTGCAAATCTTAGGTCAGGTCCACATACTGCTATGCAGTTAAACGGTTTCATTGTTTGAAGGTGCATTAATATCAATATTAATCAAAATACAGTGGATTCTCCCAAAGTCGAATTTTCACGGGAAACCAAGATTTGTTCGAGTAAGAGGGAGTTTTGGAAAAGTTCCAATTAAAGAGAGAAACATTTGAAGCGTTTATTTAAAGGAAAACGGTTATCAGTATAAAAAAAGAATAGCCTCTTGCTTTATTAATACATATAAATAATATTAAATAGAAAAAAATTAATTAAAAACACTTTCTTATTAACAGAACATAATACCCCTTGGTTTAGTGGTTAGTGTGTCGGACTGCTAAGCGAAGGGTCGGGGTTCGACTACCCGTCACAGCAACGTTTTTATCCGGGGTACTGCCTCTTGCGAGAAACTGACAAAATCCTTAAGAGCAAAATTTTTCTCGAAAAAGTGCATCTCATGCAGCCGTTCGGACTTGGTAATAAATTGTAGGTCCCTTCCATTCTTGCATATTCACAAGACACACACAGGAATGGTTCAGAGTTTAAGTCATTAGGCCTTGGTTCCTTAAGGAGCTGTCGTGCTACTTAATTTATTTATTTTGGGTCAACACAGATGGAATGTTTGTTTTTATAAAGAAATACTCTAGATTAAAAAGAAGGGCTCGTTCGGGTCTTCTTCGATACTTTGCTCCACCGAACCGAACCATTATTTTGGTAATAAATGTGCACGATTTGCAAACGTTGTTCAGAAGTAAGTCTATTCTTTATGAAATTGTAAACCAAATTGAGCGTAAATCTAGTGACATCTGTCAAAAAGACCAACTCCGAAAAAAGTTTTGCTAGATTGAAAACCAAATGTCTAAAAAAAACGCCCTTAAGATCACTTAATTTTATTGCAGATTGCCGGAATCGCGTTCTCAATTTCATTTAATCTTCACTTTCGGTTGCTTTATTTTCAGCATTCATTATTTCCTCCAAAACAGACTTATTGTGCGGTACTTCGGGAGCTACGATTCCGTCTATATTCGACTTATGGAATGAAAAAAATGATCAAGAGTCGAGAGAAAGTTTTCGAGTTAGAAACAGTTTCGACTTAGAGAGTGTTCGACTTAGTGGATGGTTTTTTTATGGAAAAGTGAGGGGAATGCTATATAGCGACACAATGTCGAGTTAGAGAGAAATTCGACTTAGGGAGAGTTCGATTTATGGAGAGTCCACTGTACCACCGATAGCGCCGCAAACTTCAGGCATTCCACCTTTCTCATTAAAGTCTTTTATAATAAGTTCAAATATGTCAGTTTCAGTACAACAAACTTGTTTTTGAAATTAAATTTCATTTGTTGGAACTGTGACTTCTTTTACACATGGAGCCATTGTCATTTTATGAACAACATGAATGCACCCAATACATGGTATTGAAACTTAAGATCATTGGTGGTACAGAGAGATTTTCGGTAAAATAATCAGCAATTTCTACGGCCAGACGACATTTTTCAATAAACACATCGGGTTCTATAAAAAAGTTAAATCTTTCTTTAAACGCTTTTATCAGTCTTTGGACCTCAATATCACTGTCCGATTTAGAATAAAAAAACACATTTTTAAACAAAACTTGACCACTAAAATAAATTCAGAACGAACTTTCCAAATATATCACTTGATAAACACTACTGCAAGTGCTTATTCCTAACTGATTGACTTCCAAGAAGACCCCGACCGTCGCGTCGGTTGAAATATATCAACAATTCAACAAGTTTATTTTTTTTTCTTAACACTTGTTGTTTCCAGTTACAAAAACTATAAAATTGTGAAATTTTCTACTTGTTAAAAGACGCCGGAACAACTGTTATAGTTCTCCTGTTACACAAATTTTAAAAAAGTTTTTGAATTTCTGTTGTTCAACAAGCACTTTATGTATTGTGTTATAGGTCCCAGGGGTTGTAAATCTCCCATCAAAAATAGAAATGAATCTGGCGAATCTCTGGCCGATAAGTCTTAATTTCAGTATCAAAAACCTGCGATACAGTTCGGCTTTAAGTCGGAGAATGATATCATTCATACTACGTCCAAGTTAGTTTCTGATGTCCAATGACATATTGCTAAGAATTAATATACGGAACGGATGCCTGTCTGATTGTTTTGGAAAAGGCTTTCGACACCGTATGGTTAATAGGTCTTTATCTGAATCCAAATAGATTGACAAAAGTAGACCACTTTCATACATGATTTATTGCACGGTTAATGGTAGAAGGGTTTTTTCAAGAGTGGCAATGTCACTTCTATTACAAAATATATTAAAAAATGGCCTGTAACAGGGAGCAGTGATTTGGCCGATTCTCTTTAGTATTCATACTAGCGATCTAATTGTTGCCGTTTTGCTTTGAAGTTCTAGGTGGTGGTTAATATATATTTCAGCCGACAGCTGAAGATGCTGCAGTGGATAGGAATAGGGCACTGACAATGTAATTATTTTATCGCAACCATATAAGCCCCTAACAATTCTATAAAATGCAACAAGTTTTCTGAATGATTTTGATGAAACATATAGTACCTTTCAAAGCCTTTCTAAGATCATGTACATATATGACTTATATGTACCTATAACTGTAATCGTGGAAATTTAAAGTATCCTGCAACAAATCACCTTTTGAACTTTATTCAGATAATCTTAAATGGTGCGCTTCAAATCATAAATTCAATTCTGACAATCATTTTCCAACAAAAAAGGCAACTTTCTGTATATTTGGATATCAACAAAAAGATATTTCACTAATCCTTCTGGGTAAACATGGTGGTCAACAATGAACGGACAGAATATTATTTTATTTTTATTTTGCCGAAGAATTATTGTCAATGCGGCAGAAGCGCGCGCCTACTAAACAAAAAAAAAAACCTGATTTATGGAGCCACCATTGTTTGTCGTCGTTGCCATCATTGTTATTACAGAACCCATTCCAGGCAATGGCATGTTTTGTGGAACGACAAAAGTTATACAGTACAAGCGCCAAGGCGATTTCTTTTCATTGTTCACAGCTTTGGATTCTCTCTGACGAAACTTGATGCCAAAATTCATACTCCATAGATCACAGAGGTCACCGCGATTGAAAAGCAGTTCCCTTACCCTTGATCCTTGAAGACTTATTTCAACATCACGCAACATTTATTTCTTCAACAAGCGAACCAGGATTAATTTGCGCCCCAGATAATCCCTCTCGAGCCAAATTTATTCCCTAAGCCTGTTATTATTTATAATAAATTAGTCCCACTTCGGTTGCCTAATCATATCGAAGATGATGGTTCGTCATTTGCGCTGCAACGAGGAGAAGGTGGATCGAACGCCTTGGCGTGTTAAAAGGCCCGCTCTGTATTTAGTCTTAAACGTGGCTTATCTATTCCAGTGATGAAATATTTCATGAGTCAGAGTATCTGCAGCAAAAAAAAACTTTTGAACCGAAAATAAGAAACCTCCCAAAGTATATATATGTACAGGTCATATTGAAGGAAGGATCTTCAGAGTACGCGGAGGATGATGGCTGTATGCCTTCTAAATAACACTTTTTGTCTTTTGCTAAGGCTCAGAATGCTGGGGCGTTGTATCGTACGAAAGATTGGAATATGGGCGAATAAATGGCAATAAATTGAACACTTAATCAGTATCCACATAATTTTGTTCAATTTGTAAAATGAGAAAGGAACGTTTAAGATGAGTGATAACACGCCGGACTCACTCCGACACTTCTTGGATCAGTTTGGTCAGCAGAGATTTTTTTTTTTTTTGTATGTCAGTTGTGAGAGAATGTGGATTTAAGCTGCAGGTGTTAAGTAGACGGCTGAACTTTGTTTGTGGAAAAAAAGTATTTCCGGTTTTGACGATATCTCTGTTGTAAACACTCCTTCAATACAATGCGTAAAAATGAGCACGACTGGGTCGCACGTACTTGCTGTTATGTACCTTATTAATTTTGAAAGCAAGATCTTTGACAGAAACAAGTAACATTTACGTTGAAAATAACATAGTTTTAACTTATAAAAAAGTATCGAAACCACAATACTTAACGGTTTTTAGTAAAAATGAAGTACGCCATTACACGTCTTAAATAACAAAGAATTTATGAAAAATATATTTCGAAAATTGTAGGACCGGTTTTCATAAAATCCTGTTTTTATTTTTAATATTTAGAAAAAAAAATTTGGTATGCAATTTTTTAGAGTTCATTAAAATACATGTGATTATAAAATTTAAAATGATTTTTTTTTATTAGTTTTGACAATATTGATTTTTCAAAAAAAAAAAAAATTCAAAAATAAATTTTAATTATAAAAAAAAAGTTATTCAACATTTTGATATGCAGAAATAATTTGGCTACATAGATCTTCTCAAATATTAAATTTGAATATGAAATATGAAACGTACCGTTAATAGACTTTTCCCGTAAATTTGGTTCTAATCAGATGATAGCCAATACCAACAAAAAAATTCTCATCATTTCATCAAAATCGTTGGAGCCGTTTTCGAGAAAAATAAACTTTTTCTAAACGGTGGCAGGTACCGTTATTTTTAGGCCTAAAAATAAAATTTCAATTTCCTCTCTGGGGAATGCCAAAAGAATAACCCACACCAAATTTGAAGATAATCGCTTAAGCCGTTTAAGCTGCAACTCGTTATACATACTGACAGACAGACAGACAGACAGGCAGACAGAAAGACAAACAGACAGACAGACAGACATTTTTTGTCGATCACTTTTTTAGACTTCTCTATGATCGTAATGTCATGTTTCATTGTTATCTCAATTTTTTGTATATTCACGAATCCTAAACTTGCCTTATAACGGGTGATTTTTTTGAGATTAGGATTTTCATGCATTAGTATTTGACAGATCACGCGGGATTTCAGACATGGTGTCAAAGAGAAAGATGCTCAGTATGCTTTGACATTTCATCATAAATAGACTTACTAACGAGCAACGCTTGCAAATTATTGAATTTTATTACCAAAATCAGTGTTCGGTTCATTCACCGTAACGTTGCGTCCAACAGCATCTTTGAAAAAATACGGTCCAATGATTCCACCAGCGTACAAACCACACCAAACAGTGCATTTTTCGGGATGCATGGGCAGTTGTTGAACGGCTTCTGGTTGCTCTTCATTCCAAATGCGGCAATTTTGCTTATTTACGTAGCCATTCAACCAGAAATGAGCCTCATCGCTGAACAAAATTTGTCGATAAAAAAGCGGATTTTCTGCCAACTTTTCTAGAGCACTGATTTTGGTAATAAAATTCAATGATTTGCAAGCGTTGCTCGTTAGTAAGTCTATTCATGATGAAATGACAAAGCATACTGAGCATCTTTCTCTTTGACACCATGTCTGAAATTCCGCGTGATCTGTCAAATACTAATGCATGAAAATCCTAACCTCAAAAAAATCACCCGTTAGTTCCTATAATTGCAAGTAAAAAACCAGTAGGATTTAGTGCGTTCATCTTAAATAAGTCACTGAATCCGTAGTTTATTTTACAACAGCCTGCGTTAGAATAGCGGTGAAATAAGATCGAATTTGTAACGGGGGTGCTTGATGCGATCCACCACCTCAGTACAACCCCTTTCCTGTGGTCTCTATGCGGTTCAAAGAAAGTGGTGACTGCATGCAAAGTTTATTTTGGGTATAAAGAATCTTTTGGATTTAATGAAACTTTACATACCTAGCCCCCTCACCTAATTCAAACCATTGCCCCTCTAAAACAACGACGCAATGTTTCATGTCTTTCCTGATTTTATTGTTTCTTTCATAAAAATGTTCACTCGAAATACCCAGCTGGATTCCTGCTCTTAAAAGTTTCTCCTTTAACACTCGTCTCGCAAGGAATGTTCATCAGTTCACCCTTGAGCCCAATTTCGGACGTAACGTGAAATATAGGAATTCTTTTTTTAGCCGAACAACACGAATTTGGAATAGTTTACACGGCACGGTGTGTTTTTCCCCACCCATTTTGATTTACAAGCATTCAAAACCAATGTTAATCGACACCTTCTGTCCTTCCCCTCCTTATCATACTAATGTTCGGATGCTCGCGCAGTGTACTTACATACTTACATTAAAAGGGAAACAAATAGTCCCTTGTGCGCGCTTTGATTATAAAAAAAAAATATTGATCCAATACAGCGAGGTTGTAAAAAAGCCCGGCTTTATTTCATTCGGTTGTCTGTGAAATGGAATGAAATAGAGAGCGAAGTCAGCGCAAGGCGCGGAACGCGGAAGTTCTACCAAACCTTCAGAAACATGTCGGGTTATACATATATCACCAAGAGAGAAATCTGATAACCGATCCTGAAGACCTGGAGTGATCGGAAGTGTACTTTAATGAATTGTTGTATACTCAGAAGAAATGGAGAGTGCAACATTGCAAGAGGAAGAACTCATGTGGAAACCACTAATCATTGAGGAAATAAAAGGGCGTTTAATCGGCTCTAAAGATGAGGGGGTACAAGCATTCATTCGAAAATGAGTTCTATGATTTTGATACAATTTTTTTCTATCTATATAAATACAATTTTACCTTGAAAGGGTTTTTTTTGAATTTCTGACATTTTTGGTAACAACTCGTTGGGTTTCTAAAAAAATTATTTTGTAAAAGATCTGGGTTCCCAAGAAAATTCTGAATACCACCATCAACAATTTTTATATTTAAAATTAATTTTTTTTGAATACTTTCTGTCAATTTAAAAATAGTTTTTGTTTTAATTTTTTAACCCTTGATTTTTTTTCAAATTTTATGAGCCCCTGTATATTAATTAATTCTAAGAAAATGCTAATCAAATTCTTAAAACAAAATACGATACAGAATGTTTCAAAAAAAGAATAGTTAAAAGAACATATATATATTTTTTTTTTTTGAAAATGCCATATATTGACATTTTATAGCATTAAGAGCTTAACTTTCTTTTCAAAGCACAGTACCGAATCTGTTTATAAATTTGTGTCCATACCAAAGAAACATTTTTTTTAAACATTTCAAAAACATTCCAGAAATGTTTCTTTCTGAAATCTGAAATCTTTTCATTTTAGCTCAAATATTAACAGGGCTTGCCAAATAACCGTTAAGTAAAAGCTAATTGTTCTCGAAAACGGCTGTATACCTACCTACTATTGTAGGTGTGGATCATATTTTGGTGACAAAAAAACATTAAGATGGTGAGCTAAAAACCGTACCTATGACCGTTTTTTTATTTGACTTTTTCGAAAACTGGTTATACGATTACATTAAACATTAATATTAAAAAAAAAATGGCTTTTAATCAATTCGTTGAAAACTATTTCACGTACTTTTTTCAAACAATCAAAAGTCACAAAAATCGTGCAATTTATTTCTTGGTTAAAACAGAATTCCAAAAGCAAACATTTTTCTGAAGGTTCAGAATTTGTTCACCAGAAACGAAGAAAAATATTCGTTTAACCTTATATTACGTTAAGGTATTATTATTACACAAATGTACGAAATTCTGTGAAAAAAAGAAACAATTCTGTTTTAATTAATTTTTCTTGATAAATCTGAATATGTACTACCAAATCTATATAAAAGGATATCGTGGTAGATCTTTTATATGTAGTTTTTTCCTTCTTTTTTATTTATTCTTCCAGATGCAGATGCAAAGGCATTCTTACGCTATACCTATATTGATCAATAAATAAATTTAAACTATACAAAAATGTTTTTTTTTATATATATTTTCGTTTAATTTTATTTTTATTTTATCAAATAATTTTACAACTTTAATTTATATGAACTCTGCGACGCGTTTCGGAACTATGATTCCATCTTCAGGCGCAATATATGAATATGAATTTAATTTTGAGAATTAAATCTTAAATGAATTAATTTTTGGTTCACAACTTGCCATTTAAATTAATACATGGGCGCTTGTGCGATTTCTGAGTCATAAAGAAATTATTAAATTTCCGCTGCCCAGGATTCGATCGGAACGCTATATCTAAAGTGAAAGCAACAGTAATGATAGTTATTCATTTAAATATTTTCTTTCACCAAATCTCCCAAAAACCAGACGCCTATACCGAAGGGCTTGGTTTTGATCCCTCGCCAGTGTCAACTTATATACATATTTTCCTCTTCGAAGGAAATTCTAAATCTTTACTAAATTTAAACTATACAAAAATGTTTTTTTTTATATATATTTTCGTTTAATTTTATTTTTATTTTATCAAATAATTTTACAACTTTAATTTATATGAACTCTGCGACGCGTTTCGGAACTATGATTCCATCTTCAGGCGCAATATATGAATATGAATTTAATTTTGAGAATTAAATCTTAAATGAATTAATTTTTGGTTCACAACTTGCCATTTAAATTAATACATGGGCGCTTGTGCGATTTCTGAGTCATAAAGAAATTATTAAATTTCCGCTGCCCAGGATTCGATCGGAACGCTATATCTAAAGTGAAAGCAACAGTAATGATAGTTATTCATTTAAATATTTTCTTTCACCAAATCTCCCAAAAACCAGACGCCTATACCGAAGGGCTTGGTTTTGATCCCTCGCCAGTGTCAACTGATATACATATTTTCCTCTTCGAAGGAAATTCTAAATCTTTCAAAAGCAATATTTATCTGAAAAAATTGCAACTCATACTGACGTTCGGATTCGGTGATAAATGTATTATATGTCAATCCCATCATTTCAGCAGATTCACATCGCAGACACACAGACATAGTCCAGAGTATATGTAACTTAGTCTTGGCTCATTACAATAAAAAATTTATTAAATTGCTGAGATTTTGTAAAATTCTATCAACATGAAAAATGTAGTAGGTACCCGAAAAAAAACTAAGAAGCCACAAATCATGTAGACCAATATATCGCCAAAAGATGTTGAATCGGGGTTTCCAATTGAGACTTGATAACTTTGAGTTTAATTTGTGAACGCATCTATTCACAAATCATCGAAATGTCATTGCTAAATTATTCGAAATGTTTTGAAAGTACTTCAAGTTTTTGAAATATCTCAAATGGTTTGCATTTTATTTAAAAAAAAGTTGTCAAGTCCTTATTGTATAACCCGTATAACTGCTAATATCATGATTTACGTATCGTTAAGAGTTAGCTTTAGGCTTTGATAGGATTTGAATCAACTTATTAAAAACATCATTAGTAGAATTTAAGATTTTCACTTTTTACTATATTCATGAGTTCTTATTATAAAATCTGTAAGATCTGTTGCATGTTGGATAGTTGTGAATTAATAAGCAAGTAAGGTTTTTTTTTTTAAACAAACATTCGAGGTAGATAATAAATTAAAATTGAATCAAGGATTTTGAATATGTCCTGCCCTGCAAATACTTTTAAAATTGGTAATGTGCAGGCACAGATTATTCTAATAATGTATAAATTATGCGGCGTCCATATGCATTCACGTGCAATTAGGATGCCGAAAACCTTCACTGGAAGCAGGTTCATCTGCATGACATCCATCAAGTGGAAAGCGATAAAAACAAATCTGGTATCACCAAAACCACCATTAGCCTATATAGTCTATAACCACAACTGCTATGGGCGATGGCCTTGGTAAAAAAACAACTTTGTATTCATTTGCATTTATAGAATCTGGTCTAGAAAGACTGGGCACTAGGCTGGATTAATAGTCATGTGAAGATATCGGGCTTTAAGGTTTTTTTTCGAAAGAATCATGAATTTAAAATATCTCAATTCCGGACTTAAAAAAACTTTTGGAAACCTAAGAAAAATTGGAAGAAAAACAAAAGAATAACTAAGGAATAGTCTTGAGCAAAAAGCTTATTTGACATTCTATATTTTTTACTGCCTTATACATAAATTGTCATAATTTTTACGACCAATCAATCCATCTTTACATTTTTAACTAATGATTTTGTCTCTGGTTATCTTACATTTTTGAAGTGTAATACCATTTATTTCTTGTTTTGCCGCATAATCTCAAAATAATATAAAACAAAGTTTTAAAGTCAACTCTTTTGTATTTGTCCATCCGTCAAGTTAAGCTCCACACGGGTATAAAGCGAACATTGCAATTCGATACAATTTGTACTCATGGCTGGTTCCAAATACAACACCCAACACTACTCTGGCTCCATAAAGTCTTTCCCAAACCGAAGTGTGCTAGCTAACCAATTCCAGATCACACTTTGCTGCAAATACAGAGCCCATAGTGCGGTCGGTGTTGGCATCAACTGATAAAACTTCAAAACACTGTCCATTTGCTGTTTGTCTGATTGCGCGTCCTATTCAGCTGCGGTTATTGCTACAAATCATTCGGCCAACTTCAAGGATCCAATAAACACAAAAAAACTCCACAATTCCTTCCTCTTTAGAAAAAAGAAAAGCCTCTGAAAAGTGTTACTGCGCGTGTGTATATCTGTAGTGCAATTTTATTGCCATTGGACTATTTTCGATTTGTGAAGATTCACAAAGCCTCAATTGAAGTCCCTGCAACAGGCACATCCCATAAGAAGAGTTCCTAACATCCGCACCACCGTCAAGTGTTACACCACAAACACTTCGAGTGATTCCTATTTTGCACCGCTTAAGACAGAGTGAGAAAGACAGAGTCTTAGACATCGCATCGTCTAATCAGATTGCATGTCGACTAATTCGACTTTTGCGGAAAAATTATGTTCTTCCAGATGCAATCAAAAAATAACCCATTCTTTCGACTGTCCCGCTTCGATGGATGATGATGATGGCCAGAGCCAGTTGGACGAAGCGAAGATGCAGCCGTCTTTCTGTACGTCTGTAATAAAAAAAAGTGTATCTACCACTGCTGAACTTCCGAAATGAGATCAAAGTGGAATTGAAGGTATGTAATACTTTAGACACATCTGACCGTTGTGTGCCAACTTAAAAAAGTATCTGTGCAACATGCTGTTGCTTACTGCGTTAAAAATTAAAATGAGTGTAGCTTTTTTTGGTTTAAGCGGCATGGAATCGTTTTGTAGAAGAACCTCTTCAAATGGGAGCAAAGTTCACGCCTGCATAACTTTTAACGATGCTTGTCATGAGCATTTGCGAAGACGAAGACGAGAGTACACATGGCGAGTTCACGTAATGCTACTGAGAAAATATTTTTTTGTTTTTAGGAAGAAAACAATAAACAGTGGAGCTGAAAAGTTTAGTCAGTTTTTTAATTTCTAGTAAGAGAATAATAATAAGGCTTTTGAAGGGGTGCAGGCTTTAAAATCAAAAAAACAACTGATGAACAAAATATCTTATTCAAAACACTTCCGTTGATTTTTAAACCCCACTGTTCAGAAAGAAATAAATGAAAACACTCATGCCTCATCAGCAACAACATCATCACTATAATCGCCGTTTGCACAATCAAAAGTAGATGGATATCAAGAATGCTCAGCTTTTTTTGCCATCTTCACTCAATTAATCTTCATCGCGCAGTGGTCATTGACAATGCACACACAGAAGATGGCATGAAGACCGTCATCCGCATCTAGGCAAACTGCATCCTATCCGCTACACACTACACTACAGCATTGTATTCGCATCTACAGATTCACTCGCTGCTGCTTGACTATCCATCAGTTTGTTTACTCTCTATACGTTCCTGTGTGTCAATGATTGGTAAGCCGGAGGCTATCCACGCTTACTGATGAATGAACACCACACACTTCGCGCACAATCCAAGAGTCGTATGTTATGACGCGAGCGACAACGACTCGACGGCACATAAAACGCCGACTCGAACTTGATGTCACTTTGTCAAATGTCATGTTTAAATGATGAGATTTTATGCTAAAGAGATAGAGCGAGAGGGAAGTGGGCAACAGAGGCACAAGCTGGCGCGTAAATTTATGTTCCATGAGGATTATGGTCATGATCTTTGCCAGTTGGATTGGATGGTAAAACGCTTCTCAACTGATTCGCTTTGCTGTGCCGCTGCTGAATTATTTTTATAGTTTGTTGTAAGAACAACTGAAGTGGATGGATATGGTGTGACTTTTCTTTGAATGTTTTGTAGCAGGGAGTATGGATGTGGAGCTTCAAAAAGAAATTAAAAACTATTTCAAAACTGGGTTTGAAGTGATTAATTTTATCCCCAAGAATTGCATTTTTTCACAATTCTATTATTTCTGTACTATGGCAGTCCTTCTCCTCTATTTCATTGAATATTGAAATTACTGAACACAAATAAAATTAAAATTTCTTCCTAAAGAAACAAGTTAGACGAAACACATTGACATATGTATGTACTACATATTTGGTTTAGATGATTGCTATACATTAATGAGTGCGAATCAACAAGAACAACCATTTTTCTGTCATCTGTGCTTTCAGGATTTCAAACTTATGGCTAGTCGTAAAGTGGATTGTTTTTTTTTTTTGTAAATCGCGGTTTCGTTTGTATGTAACATGGAGCATTAACGATTGTTCTGAGGGCTTTATTTTTATATAATTGCAGTGTTTGCCTATGACTTTGCTGGTATACCGTAGTAAGTCAATACCAGATTAAGCTGTTATTTGTAAATAAAAAGCTTGTTATAGTTACTAAGATTGCTTTATTTTCTAATAATCCAGTTTAATTCTCGTAATTTAATATCGAGTTTTTTATCGTTTCTTTTTAACGATTTTTGGCTCAGCTTTAAGAGTCATGCCCAGATACCCTGTTTCCTTTGCATAGTACCCAATTGAACCGGATGATTCAAGTATGACCACATTATCAGCAAATGTGGCTTTCATGACGCTTTCTTCTTGATGCACATCTCGAGTACAAAATACGAACAACACTGGACCAAAAACACATCCTTGTGGGAGATTACTGGTATAATGATATTGGTTTTGGAACAATAATTACTTCGGCTACTTTTAGTTGATGTGAAATATTACTAATTATTATTGTTCTTCTCCGTATAACTTCTTAAAAAGTCAGGTCAAGTCAAAGTCATAACCGGGAAGTTTTTTTTTTTATTTTTTCAGAAAATATGACCGGGGTCATTCAACAGCTCCTGATCGTCAAAGGGTTTGAAAATTTCAAGCGAACACAGTTTATTTTTTACTTGCGATTATAGGTACTATAATGCAAGTTATGCATTCGTGCAGATTAAAAATTTTGAGATAACAATCAAACATGACATTACGATGATAGAGAAACATATTTGAGTTACTAGCAATATTCTGTCTGTCTGTCTGCCTGTCTATCTGTCTGTTTGTCTGTATGTATGTATTTTGGACTGCAGCCTAAACGGTTGAGCCAATTGTCTTCAAATTTTGAACTTAAGGTTATTTTGACATTCTACAGAGGAGTTTTTTCAATTATATCATATAACCGTTATGTAAAATCTTATTTTTATCGAAAACGGCTCCAAGAATTTTTTTAAAAAAAATCATAATAAATAAATTGGGTGAACAAATTAAATATGGTATGCTAAAAATGGTACCTCCCATAGGACCGTTTTTTTTTCTTCGACTTTCTCGAAAACTAGTGATCCGATTACAATCAAAATTGATATTCAAGAAGATGTAGGTAGCCGAAGTAATTTTGCATTATTTTTTTTTTTGAAAAAATTAATTTTGTATTTTTAATAATTAAACATTTTTTTTGCAAAATCAATATTTTGAAAACATATAAGTGAATTTTTTTTTAATATTTTTTTTTAAATGAACGTTATTTTTGTGCTTAATTTTGTATTCTTGAATTATTTTTTTTAATAAAAAAAAAAAAAGTTGTCAAAAAAACCGTTTTATTTAAAAATGGCTCCTACAATTTAAAAAATATCACACTTTTTTACATTTCCTAAAGAAATAATATGGCGTTTAAATTATTTCCCCCAATACCATTTCACGTACTTTATTCGAACAATCAAAAGTCACAAGAATCGAATAAATTCTTTGATGTTCACTTTAATTTTCTTAAATCTTATTCTACAATGTGACTGCATATATGAGCAAGTACGGGCGATTCAGTCGTGCAATTTATTTGGATTTACCTTCGCCATAAATAGAAGTCTTATGATTTTTTGAATCTCGGATTCAATTTTTGAGATTTATACTGTAGAGGTGAATCAAAACAGTATATATATTTTGTTTTATAATTAACGCGCGCACAAGGGATAATTTGTTTCCCTTTTAATGCGCGAGCATTAGGAATTTAGGGAGGGGACAGAAGGTGTCGATTAACATTGAATGCTTGTGAATTGAAATGGCAAGGGAAAAATTCGCCGGCTTAACTATTCTCAATTCGTGTTGTTCGGCTAAAAAAGGATCTATGTATTTCACGGTCGGTCCGAAATTGGGCTCAATCGTCAACTGATGAACATTCCGGGCGTGACAAGTATTACGGGAGAAATTTATTAAGGGGAGGGATGCATCTGTGCCCCGTGGCTTAGTGGTTAGTGTGTCGGACTGTTAAGCGAATGAGCCTGGCTTCGAATCCAGCTCATAGCCATCTTCTTTTCCGGGGAGTAAAATTTGTCTCGAAAAAGTGCATCTCATTTAGCCGTTCGGACTCGGCGGTAAACTGTAGGGCCCTTCCATTCTTGCAGATTAGCAACACACACACAGGAATGGTTAAGAGTATAAGTCACTAGGCCTTGGCTTCTTAAGGAGCTGTCGCGCCAATAAATTTTCGTTGATGCATCTGGCTAACTCGAGTGAGCATTTTTGGTAGAGGAAACAATAAAATAAGGAAAGGCATGCAAAATTGCATTTTTGTTCGAGAGAGGCATTTGTTTCAGAGACATTTCTATTTATTATGAATCTTAACGCTCTTTTCTGTATTCTTTTGAGCAAGTGAAGCGATGTTTAAAAAGCACCTGCCCGGAGGTGTGAGTAATACTCAAGTTTTGGGCGTAATAAACGCTTTATAAATTGTAGCCAGATCAGGAAGAGAAAACCACTTCTTGCATCGAAACAGAAAACCAAATCACCATATATTTGAGACCGCCTAAAATGCTGCTATTTAGGCGGTCTCAAATATATGGTCGTTCCAGCGAAGGTCGTCGTTGACACACATACCGAGAACTGAAAGCTTTTCGGTTTCTTCGATGCAAGTGGCCATTCATTTACAATGACATGGAGAGTATGTTTAGGTTTAACACCAGGAGGCCCCATTGAGTTTTGGAAGCATTAAACTCCACAGGGTTCCTATTTCCCCATTTAAACAATGCTGCCTAAATCGGAGTTTAATGATTTTAACATGCGCGGTACCGTTTTAGTGGATAAGAAATAAAAGACAGAAGACCATGTACATATTAAATGAGGAAGAGTTGGAGATAAACCGGAGTCCTAGGCCACACCAGCATTTATATTTATTTATGGGAATCAGACTTGAAACCGTCCAATACAAACTGCATTGAAGGGTGCAGAAGATAGCTTCTGAAGAACCAGATTATCATTGATCCTTAATTTTTTTTTAAAGAGCCTAATTTCAAACTTATCTAATTCCTTGTAAATATCAAACGCAATAGTCTTACTTTCACTATGTAAAGATTTGTTCTACTGTTCGGTGAGATATGCCATATGAGATCACCAGTGGAACAATTTCTGCCAAAGCCATACTGTCGGTCATGGAGAAGCTTTCGGTCTTCAAGATATTCCTTAAGCTGATAGTTAATCAGCGTTTCGATGACCTTAGAAGGAAGGGACGTAAGTGATATGGTTCGGTAAGAGAAGGGGTCGGCTTTCTTAGGGACATGCTGGAAAAATGCTGTTTTTTATCTTCTAGGAAAGATTCCAGAAGAAGGAGCAATGGAAAAGCTTACGAAGTGGCTACTCTTGCTACTGTACGGGAGCGGAAAAAAATCTGTCCCATGGAAAAATTTACATTTTTAAGTAGGAAGGGCAACGTTGCTGGGTGGCAACCTAGAGCTAGCAGCGAAAAGCTCTGCGAGCAAGATTGCTTTCTCTGAAGTGTAAACAATTGGTATATTACTGTCGATGAGCCTTGGAACCGAAGATGTTGAGGAGTTGTTAATATTTTCTAAAAATGACCAAACATTTTTACTGCCTTTGGGACATTGCAGATTTTTTGTTGTAGTTGTTGACCATGCAAATATTTGTTTCAATCAAAAACGATATATCAAATTATATGTACGTATGGATATGAACAGTACGTGCACGTCTTTATTTATATTTGTAGCGTTTTAATTCTTAAAACTTTTAATTCTGTACGTCTCAATTTGCTATAAGTCGAACGGTCTTGTTTCCTTTACATTTTACGGATTGTCAACATTCTGTGTGTTGATTTAAAATTGGTTAGAATAACAACGTGTCATTTCTTTTTCCAGTTTTATATATTAACCAACGTTTTCTGTTGCTTTTTAAATTAAAATCTTAATTTTTGGAAACACTTTTTTTACGCCCGAAATTACTGGTAATAGCCATATTAAAAAAAAATATTTTACCAGAGCGACAGCTCCTTAGGGGGGCAAGAACTTGTGACTTATACTCTCATCCATGTGTTTGTTTTGTGAGTCTGAAAGAATGGAATGGACCTACAAATTTACCGCCGAGTTCGAACGGCTACATGAGATGCACTTTTTTCGAAACAAATTTTATTCTTAGAGGTTTTGTCAGTTCTAAGCAAGAGGCAGTATGCCGAAAAAAACGATGGCTCTGACGGGGAAAGGTAGAATTAATTAGAAGTCTCCCGATATTTTGAATCTCGGATTCCGTTTTTTGAGTTCACCCTAGAATGATAAAACAGTTATATGTTGAGGAGCGCGGGATTACTGCTGTTTCTTGCCTGCTTTTCTTTTTTGGAGTAGAAGTTCTTTTATTTCTAACGAAACATTTCTCTCCCTAGGAAATGAATATCTGTTGTTTTACCGACTGTTTTTCTAGGCAGCTAGGTTCATGAATGGCTTGTATGCATTC
Source organism: Platycheirus rosarum (assembly GCA_963971375.1). Taxonomy (NCBI): domain Eukaryota; kingdom Metazoa; phylum Arthropoda; class Insecta; order Diptera; family Syrphidae; genus Platycheirus; species Platycheirus rosarum. Next base: position 49,525,285 of record OZ020509.1, on the reverse strand, counting down.
TTCAACTTTTTCTTATTCAACGGAGTTTGCAATGAAACGTCAAGAGTAATTCTTTCTTCACAATCTGCAGGAATCCTCAAAAGTTATGTTTCAAATTAAAGTGAAAATCTTCAACAATGTTTCGAAAATAGTTTTCTGTATCTAGTACCCAGATGCCAATACGATTTTGATTGAACATTTTTAAAACATTTTGGTAGGTATGGTCTACCATCAAAAATAAATTACCAAAAAAATCAATTTACGGTACCTTTCATACAGCAGTTTTTTTGACGCGCAAAAATTTTACGAACAATTCTTTAATCAATAGCTTGTCTTTTTTTAAGGTTAGCTCCTGAGGTGGTGGAAAGCTGTACGGATGTAACCACTCGTTATGAAGCTGTCTCCATACTCTTCATGATTGTTATTATCTCGACTTGGACCACAACTTTCCTTGCTCGCATCTTCGCCCTAATATTACACATGTGTTTGCCGGGTTCACCAGGTTGGTTTTAGATTTTTCATGTGTGACGACAACTAATTGAAGGTATGATAACATTTGTTTCGTCCAGGAGGTTGTTGGCCTCCCTTTCTTCTGCAATTGTTGCTCGCAATGTAGCAATTTCCATTTGAACAGAATTCTAAGGAATACGAGGCATCCTCATTTCGGCTACTGTAAATTTACTCTTCAACGACTTTTGCATTTTCCAAAATTCTAACAATCAAACATGACGCCTAAACGGGTTAAGCGATTGCCTTCAAATTTGGTATGTGTTAATCTTTTGGCATTTCTCAGAGGGGAAAATGAAATTTTATTTTTAGGGCTAAAAATAACGGTACCTGCCATATAACCGTCAAGAAAAAGCTTATTTTTCTCGAAAATGGCTCGAACGATTTTGATGAAATTATTTGAGAATTTTTTTGTTGGTCAGCTATCATTTAATCAGAACCTAGTTCACGGGAAAAGTCTATTAACGGTGCCTTTCATATAACGTTTTTTTTAATTGTACCTTTCTCGGTAACGGCTCTTTGGATTTCTGCGAAATTTTATTTAGAAAGATCTAGGTAGCAAAATTAATTCTGCATATCAATTTTTTTAATAACTTTTTTTTTAATTAAAATTAATTTTTTTATACTTTTTTTTATAAAAATCGATATTTTTAAAACTAATCAAAAAAAAATTACTTTAAATTTTATAGTACATATATACAAACTCTAAAAAACATACCAAAATTAAAAACAAAATTTTCAAAAAAACTAAAAATAAAAAAACAGGATTATCCTACAATTTTGGAGAAATACTTTTTTCATAAATTCGTTATTATACAAGACGTATGATGGCGTTAAGTGTTGTGGTTTTGACACTTTTTATAAGTTCACATAGTGTTATTTTTCTATGTTAATGTCACTTATTTTTTTAAATTTTATTCGACGATGTTACCGCACATTATGAGCAAGTATATGCGGATCCAGTCGTGCAATTTATTTTATTTGGCTGTTTGATTTTCTGTGGCCAATAAACAAAGCCACGGAAACCGATGTTAAAATCTAGTTTAAATTGCTCATGGGTGAAACAAACTCATCCAATCGTCTGTCCAACCAAAACGTTAAATCAATGTTTTTTCAGAGAAATATTTTAAGATAAATCTCAAGTTCAATATTTTTTTCTAAACAAATAAAGAGTTTACTTACTTAAGCACTTGGTTTGTGCAAACTATCACCGGCTGTTGATTGCTGCTATCCTGGCTATCCCGAACCTGAAGCACCACATGCACCCAAATGAATTCACCTTGCCGCCTTTGCATTCGTACCAAAAGTATACACGACCTGTCTTGTTCCGACTGAGTTACTAGAAATTCAAAAAAAGAGCACAAAATTAGGTTATAAACACCAGATTTAAAAAAAACTCCTTCAAAAACACTCACTTAGACGGTGTTTGTTCTGAGCCTCTCGCAGATTATCCGAATGAATAAGATGATACCACGACAATCCCTGAATGTCACTCTTACTATAACCCAAGTGAAACTCACCACTTTAACCACAAGTGTGTCAAAAATATGAAAACAAAAAAAAAACAAATTAATGCCAGAAAAAAAGTAAGAGGTAGCGGTTTTTTGAGTCACCACAATCTCAAAAGCCTTTAAGGCAAAACTCACTTTTTATCTATATGTGCTATTTTCATGTCCATCGAGTGGATTGTTGTAAATACATTTGTTGCACCTTGTACAACACACTCCCTAGTCTCGGGCATAGCAATTGGTGTACATGTGGCCAAAAAGACCGGCTCGTTGCGACTGCATAGCGGCAGAAATGACAGGTAATGGCCTTGAACTAATACAACCTAGAAAATAAAAAAAAAAAATTAAAAGAATTCATACAAAGATTTGAGAGTCTCATAAATTTTGTAAATACACACAATCCGTTGGATAGATAGATTGTTAAAAACGTTGTGCGGTTTGGATTGAGCTTAGTCAATAATTCATGAGCTTCCACCAGCAGACCATGTTCCATGGTGCTTAGTAGGACTAAGTTTTGTAATGTGTAGCTGGGAGATATTGATTGGGACTTGCAAAAGCGAGTGGCGCGTCCGTTCATGGGTCACACAGTTTGGAAGGGTACAGAAGTGGCGGGTGGAGTGCCTCTAACAAGTGGAGACTTTTATTTATTCTCCAACATGCGTGCGTTTTGGTTTCGGCTGGGCGGTGAATGTTTTATTGCAATGCTTCTTGGTGTTGCAGTCATAAGAACAAGTAGATCAGTTTGGTGCAATAAATATTGCTTAACAGAGGTGAAGGTAGATAGAGAGGCACATTCACAAATTGATATGAGGGCGGTTCGTTCCTTTGAACTTTAAGGGCATTGTCAAATGAAGATGGGTATAATGAAGGTCTTTAGGGATACCTGAAGATTAAAAAACAATTTCATTGCACAAACCTTAATACGATTCTTAAACTTCGCGAAATTTTTTTATTCTACCCTCTAGTCATACAGTCGTTCTATGAAAGCATTTTGCTTCACATGTGGTTTGAATAATTAACTCACTAACCTTCTGAACCTGCGATCCTTATACATCATTGCGACACGAACACCACCGGACACCAAATATAGAAATACATCGCGACTCAAAGGAGGATGGACATAAATACACCGAACCGTAGCCGTCGTCGTCGCCAGGACATTGCTTAATCGATTTATTACACTCGCCCATTCAATATGACAATGGCTCGGACTTAGAGGGGCCCAGCCCAATGCTTGCAGCTGAAAGACCTCCATTGCAAGGCATAGAGAGGCGTAGAAATTTCCATTCCAATTTGGTTATGTGAATTTCTCATTTATTAAGATCTCAACAAAGGGGCGGCTGTGGGCCATATTGGCTATATGTTCTGTTGAAATCTGCCACTGCCACCGCTGCTGCTGTCGCAGGTTTATCTGTGGTAGATACCAACTTGGAATCGAAGACCAACAGCCAAAAGCCAAAAACAAACCAACACAAACTCTGAAGGCACTGATCTGCAATGGAACGTGTTGATATCGGTGGTGGTACTGTCCAGAACTTTTGAATTGTTCTTCGGAGCCTAGAGAGTTTTCGCGGGACTTCGTCGACGATGATACAAAATAAAAATCCCAACGTCCACCATGGACTTCTCCAAAGAGACAAAATGCAAAATAATTGTCCATTATCCAATTAAAATGTGTCCATGTAAAGAACGTTTTGTATCTTTATTTTTCTTTTCAATTTTTGTTGTTTTATTTGTTTGTCTTTTTATTTTCATTTTGGTTTGGGTTATATCGGTTGGCTTTTGGCCTTTTTTGTCGTTCTGGAGCAAAACGTTTCCAAAGAGACGTGAAGATCGTCGTGGCATAGGCCACCGATGACCGTCCGTCCTCCAACGTTTTTTTTTTTGTTGGGGCTATTACTGCACTGGCGCCACAGGAAAATTTGAATTTTTCTGGTACTCACACAAAAAGAATTACATTGAAGATCGCATGGACCGAAAGCGTAATAACTTTTCTGGAACAAAATAGAGGAACATTAAACATTACAAGAAACCACGATTTGAAAATGGTATTTTAATGTGGAAGACATCCATATATCCATAGTTGCAAATTTGATCTGTGGCCTAATGGATCTTCTATGGTGTGGCATTGTTTTGAAGTTGATTCATGCAGGTGAAAGCAACCTTACGAAAGGAAATATTGAAATGTAGTACTGTGAAGGATATTCCCAAAATAATTGATCAAAATCGTTAATGAAGTTTTCGAAAAAGAGGTAAAGAACAAAGTAATGTGTTAAGAACTAACACGATCTGAATTTATAAACAAAACATCAAAACCACCATTACAAACGGGTTTCTATTAAAAAAATTGGATATGCAATTTCATGCCTCGAATGACAATTAATTAATGAAAACGGAATTTCTAAAGTTGTTAAATCGATTTTGATAGTGTTTTCTGTTTATAAGTAAAAAAAAATAGCTTGAAATTAAATAGTTAATCAATATTCAGCTCTTAATAAAATTTGAAAACAATTTAATTAATAAAAGATTGCGAAGAAGCTATTACGCTTGAAGATTAGTTGCAAGCACCACTCGTATTGGAAGTCGACAATCTCGACAAATTTATTGAAGTCATTCAAATCGCTGCCTGGAAATACACCCCGCAAAACTGCAGAAATTCATTTTCTATTGAGAAATTATTTCTTTAATAATCAAAGTAAGAACTTCACTCGAAAAAAGAAAAGCACGCAAAAATTACTGCAATCCCATTCGAAAAGCAATGCAAGATATGCTAAAAGCTTTAACATATAAAGACAAAGCAGATTTTTTTGCTGAATACCTTGAGGAACTTTTCAAATCCTTAGACGTCCAGGAATGACCCTTGTGATATTCAATGAATATTCCATGATCTAAAAACGTCCAACTGTGATTTGTCACATTTTCACAAACTTTTCCTCGCAATGAGAAAACCAAATCTCCAACCAAGCTATCCCAGATAGAACATTGACGTACATTCAACATAAAAACGACGTCCCCATATACTGAAGAACTTAAAGTCCGGCTCATACCCGTATAATATATGTATACATAAACGTAGAATATATACAGGGTGCGGCAAAAAAACCGATCTATTTTCTGCGGCGCGCCATTCAGCGACAGGACGTCCGAGGGTGGTGGGGGTAGACTCGTTGGAACGCCTACACGACGCCATTGTCAGTAGTCATGGAGCGCGTTTGTTATCGAGGCGTATTTTAAAAGTGGTGATTCAATCATTGCTACTCAGCGGCAGTTCCGTGCATTCTTTCAATTAGGTCGACATGGAGAAGTTCCGTCGCGTAGCACAATTATGCGGTGCGTTACTAATTTTAGAACAACAAGTTCTGCGTTGAAAAAGAAGCCGACAGACCGTCCAAGGTCAGCTCGGACGCCAGAGAACATCAATAGAGCTCGTGCTGCTGTGGAAAACAGTCCTCGTAGGCCCACCCGAAACATTCCAATATCGTTATTACCGATATTTTCTAAGGTTTTGAGAAATTATTACTTAAGTACCTTCTTCCAATTATAGAAGAAAAGCAGCTTATTCTTAAATATCAATTTGGTTTCAGATGTGAGCACTCTCCAATGGATCAAGTATAAAGAATTATAAATGAAATTGAGTAATCCCTAGACAAAAGGGGTATTTTGCAGCTTAATTTTAAATTAAGACAATTTTTTCCGAAACAAATAAAATTCAGAAACCTACTTGGAATACAGGATTTTCGAAACTAAACAAGAAATGGAGAATACGGTATTTAAGGTAATAAATGCAGGTGTTCCATAAGGAAGTGTCTTTGGCCCAGTATTGTTCGTACTTTGTACACCTCAATTATAATTTATAACCACATTTGATGATGATACGGCTTTACTTCCATCAGCGAATATAATCGAAACATCAACAGAAGAGCTCCAGGAAACGCTTGATTTAATAACTGACTCAATACATATTAACTTTACTTTGAAGAATATTGACAACCCCCCATCTTTATTAATTTGGTATAAATACCGTATGCTAAAGAAGCAAAGTATCTAGGCACGACTCTTGACGCTAATAAAGAAAGACGCCCTTTAAAAAGAAACGGGAATATCTGGATATTAAATTACAAGAATAAAGCAAACTGCTTATCTACAAGCAAGTGCTTAAGCTTCTATGGACGTCCGAAATTCAACTTTGGGGGTTGTGTTTAACCAAGTCATAGGTAATTACTACAATCATATCAAAATAAAGCCGAAGCCTACTATTTAATAATTTAGGGATATAAAATCCTTATTTTCTTAAAGTTTCCACTTCAATATAATAGTCACCGTGAAATTCGGCCATCTCGCTGACGGCAACAATGGCTGGCACGCTGACACAAATTGGTCAGTCAATGCAATGACCATTTTTGATGACTGTGTGATAGTCCGTCACTGTTTATGGGACGCGCTGATTGGTAGCTTGACGCTAAAATATCTGTGTCCCAACGATCCCATCGTTGTCAGCGTTTTTCAATGAGGGGATTCGCGATTGAACACATTTTCGATTTAATAGTTTCAGTGTTGCAATCGGCTCTGCAATTTCGTTTACCCAAAATCTGAACTACCAGCTAGATGAAAAACAAAAACATATCCTGTCAAAACCTAATCCAAGCTAGAGCAACATTTCTGGCATACTTTGACCTAGTTGACATTAGTCTTCTTCTCGGTTCTTTCTTCTTTCTTCTTTGGGGCATGTGCGAATTGATTAGGTATACTTACACATAGGTTGTATTGTGTTAAAAACTTTATTAAAACCTATTTATTAATATAATGAATGATAAATTTTGTTTGCCTATTGGTGTTGTTTATAGTTTCTTGAAGTTGAAGTTGTTCACTTCTCTATTCGTTACTTTATTCCCACTACACCTTACACCTCCCAGAACTTGTGTCAAAAAGAAGAATAAAAAACAATTTGTAGCAAATTAGTTACCTATTGGCAACACTTTCTTATACCCAGATAGAAGAAGAAGGTCTAATAAACATATAATACATGTATATATGTATATAATATGTATAGGTCTATCAAAAACCTGAATTAGACAGTACTGAATTGATATTGTAGATCTATTTAATTGAAAAAAGTGAAAAAAAAATTGTATGTATGTATAATTTACGTACATTATACAATAAATATTTGAGATCGAATTATATATTTATTGTATGTAATGGATACGTAACATGTAAAAAACGATAAAGATGAGTTCAACTGTATTCCTGTCAACATGACGTATTTATATAAGTATACTGAAGGTGTTTTTTTCTACATATCTTGTTGGAATATTGTACATCTCATATACATATAATATTTGTTAATTATCTTACGACTTCGATTCTTAGATCTGAATTTATTCAATGAACGTATAATATACACATATTAAACATCACAGATTCCATGTCTTAGATGAAAGTGATACCGATTTATTGCTACAAATTCCATAAACAGATTGGCCGAGCGGTTAGCGATCCAGACTATTTGTGCAAACGCACACGGGTTCGATTCCGACATGAGGTAGGTGCTTTTATTTAATATAAATATAAATAATGAATAATCAACAAAAAAATAATAAATCACAAATCAATTTTAGAATGCAGAAAACCACAACAAACTGTAAAAAAATATGAACCAACAAAAATTTATTTTTTATTTTTCATCTATGTACGGTACGTCTAACAAACGTATATTGCGACGTCGTTTTTATGTTTAATATACGTCAATGTTCTATTTATAATATGTCAAATATACGTTAATACGATATCGCCGTTGACGTCTGTAAGTTGCATTTAGTACGTATAACGAAGAGCTAAATGTTTAACTAGTATCCGTATATATATTCTGCGTTTATGTATAAATATATTAAACGGATATTAGCCGGACATTTAGCTCTTCAAGACGGTACGTCTAACAAACGTATATGGCGACGTCATTTTTATGTTTAATTTTCGTCAATGTTCTATCTGGGTAATCACCTTTAGTCATATTGTCAGATTGAAGTTGATATCCGGATTACAGAATATTTTCAGAGCTCACCAATTTTCGAAACTTTAGTGAAGAAAAACCTTGACAATATCCAGATGTGAATTCGATTGAGATGAAGATTGTTCTCTGTTTGCAAAATTTTCAAAGGGTTTTATTAAAATAACCTTTAAATACTTTGTATGAAACTAAAGCGTTACTTTGGCTTTTATTATAACGCAGAGAGGATCATTGGAGACCATTTGGCTGATCGAAGCTAGAAAGTCAAGATTAATCAAACGGTCTCTTATGGGGATTCCACAAGATTCTACTAAAGAGCCTATAATATTAATAATAATATACAAAATAATTAATATAATATTTTGTCTTTTTATAAATGATTTACGAACTTTTTGTTCCAAGGTTTTAATTCATTTATTTGCTGATTACATCTAAAATTACTTGTTCCGTCTTATTGGATCGCAAGAGGATCTTATTTACTGACGAGAACGTTTATTCATGGTTATCTGGAACAGAGATTTGTATGCCAAAAAGTACATTAACGACCGGTCCCATTTATAAGTTTTATCGCGTTTTGATATCTTAGACACAAAGTATTTTATTAAATTTAAATATCCTTCCGTCAAAATGCTTCGTTTTCCTCTTATGTTTCGGATCTCTAACTTTTCAAAACTTAAATTCAAAATCTAAAAAAGTAAGTTCGTTATCTCATGTCTTTCAAATTAACACAAAAAACCAAAGGTTTCTTATCTCAAAGCAATGCACCAGGAGAACTAGTGCTAAGAAAATTTAATTACCAATATCCCCAAAGGAAGTAGCAAACAATAACTATCTTGAAATCCCCATCATCATCATCGATAATGTAGCAGTGACAAGCTTCTAAACCAGAACCAATTAACATTACATGTTCCAGCAAAGGGATATCCCTAGATCTCCAATATAAGGCAAGCGAGTGCGAGAGTGAAAGAAGAGGCTTTATTGTGGATGCTTCGAGGATATCTTAATCTCTTACAACTTCAGTGGAAAAAAACTGTCTCCAGCTGAAACCAGACCATCATCCAACACATCCGATTCACTCAACTTGAGAAACCAGTGCCGGAGCACAGCAGCGCGGACGAGAACCTGGTGGGAGTGAAAATAATTGGGTGAAAATGTAAACCAAAACAGTTCTTTTTATTTGTGGTTTGGGACAACGACGTAGTGCGCGCGCGCTCCTGCTCGCGTCCAACTAATCTATAGTCAGCTCTTTGCCACACAGTGTGTGTCCGCCCACGTCTGTGGCATCATCAATTTGATTCCATATGGTTCACCAGACTCTGTGGTGTACGAATGATGACGATAATGATGCGGACTGTTGGCTTACTCGTCGTTCCATCGCATCGGTTACTCTTTCAGTTCTTTTCTGTGGGCAAAAGTGAAGACATTCCCTGGCGACATTATCTTAATCTTTCGGTTGACATTTCCTCATAATAAAAAGCAAACCTCCAACGAGTGCACAGCCTACCTGAACACCATCGGGTATAAAAAAAAATAAGAAAAAATAAAACGGGCGCTCAAGACAGACTCCAACTGACTTTCATGTCCTTCCACACACCAAGTCAAGTGGAACAGACGGCCAAGCAGGGATGGACCAGTGAGATCAAAAACACACACGAACTAGTTTATGGAGCAAGCTGTACACACAGATTGAATCTGTCATATTATTAACTCACCTTCTGGTCACCGAATCTCATTTGTCTTCTGGCGTTCCGACTGACATTCATTCGACAGAGGAACATGCGATGTTCACCTTCTAAACTGGACATTGCTGAGTTATGCTGCTGGCCAGGCTGTTGGGGGACATTGCGGTTGAGTTCAGCTTGAATTGGTCCATGGTCCTGTTTGTCAATAATGTCGTAAACAGAATCACCATGGATGAGGAGGTCTTCCTGAAAAGGAAAGATAAAGCACCATTAGGTTTTTTATTGTGTTGAAAAAAGGTATATAATATATGTCAAAATATATCATTAGCATTGGAAGATTCAAGGATCATAAATAGTAAAAAGGCTTTCAAATTTCAATACTTATGAGAATGAAAAAAAAAATTGCTCTAAGATCTTTGTTTTTTTCTTGGGTTATTAACCTTGAAGATCTCAAATTAGTACCATCAAAATTATGTCAAATCAGCTCATTTATATATAAAATAAACTTAATACTCTATATTAGCTCTACAAATTAAGATTTTCAATAATGAATTAACAATTTTTAACAAAATCAAGTTTGCATGCCAGCTCTTTTGTTTCGATTGACTTTCGATTTTAGTCACACTATTACACAAGATTTTTGTTTACCAACTGCCAACTGACTCATATTATCATATTACAATCTTTTATAATACATATATGCTGATTTATTGTCAATTCTGATCTGCTGAGTTCATGATCAAATAGAAAATTCCATACGAACACGCCTTGTAAAACAAATACTTTTGTGACCTGCATTTGTTTCGATGCCAGCTGAATCAAAGATATCTCCGTCAACACAGCAGCAAGTCACACGATAATTGAAACAACTGTTTTTAAGGTTGAGGACAGTCAAAAGTATATATTTACAAATAGGCAAACACGTAACCTTAACCATTCTATTTTGTTAAAGTCACCACCGAAACATCGGCATTGACCTATCAACACCATTTTTATCGGATCGAACATTGTATGCATGCAATTAATTTAGTATCATAGAACTGAATGGGGAACCTCTGAATATTAAGCTCTGCAAGTGAATGGATTGCTGAGAATTAGTTTCCATAGGCATCGGCATGCTGCTGCAGCAATCTAGCATTTATGAGACGGAGGAATCGAGGGGCTGCTTACAAAAACCTATATTAAGTGCAACAAGTCATAAATTAAACTATTTTAGAGGGGTGTTAAAAACAAAAAACCGCAAAGACGCGACCAAATAATGTCAAACCCCTCGCGTCCAGTATAGACTCTCACGCTTGGGGGACTCAATGTTTTCATAAGAAAGGTTGCCAAAGGCTGATTTTAATATTTCGTTCTTAAATAATAAGAAAAGAACCTATCGATTATATTTGTGGGCTAACAAATGAAGGAAATTCTAAAATAAGGGCATGTCTGGAGACAGACACCTTGTATTGTTAGACTAGGTCTTGCGACTCACGTGTGAAAAAAGAGGAAAGCAAAAAGTGAGAATTTAAACTGTTTTTTTAAATTAAGTTTATAGTAGATTTTATATGCAAAAAGGTTGCTTAGGATATGACTAATTAAAATACATTTTTTTAACAATGTACTTGTTTGTTTAATAGATAAATTAATACTAGTTGAAAGTATGAAGCCTAAAGAATATGAAAACGCTAGGTTTACTATTTTTCACGTCATAACTATTGGGTTGGCAGGTATGTATGAATAAAATGATAATAATATAGAAATAAAAAAATATATAAATATATAAATATATGTACACAAATAATAATAAAAGTAAATGTAAATTTAAAATACAAAAACTAAAATTAAAAACAACTAAGTAGAAAACCCAGCATTGGACTTAAAGTCCGTAAAAGCTATTTTGAATCAATAATTTAACAAAGTCCCTAGTTGTTTTTAATATATTTTTTTTTTTAAATAGAGTTTGTTAAAACCTTCAATTCACTTAGGTGCCAGTTATAGTGACGAGGAAAACGTATCAGGAAAAAGATTCAAATGGAAAATGTACTGTGTTTTAATATGATTTAAAACATATTTACTTATACTAAATGATAGTAAATCACTCAAAGAATTGTTTTTAGCTAAAAAAAAAGTTTCAATTGAGCGAATATTTGTTGTATAAAATATAATTATTTATTTACCTGTCGGAATTTCATTTTTCGTGCCAGCACATTTGACACAAATCGTTCCAATTTTTGCCTGTTTCAAGCTTCAGATAAAAAATCTGAATTTTGCAACAAAAAAAAGAAAGGTAGTGGTTGGTTCAGTTTTTTTTTATGAAGTCACTGAAAGTTACGTCTTGGCAAGGTACTCACTGTAAACTGAAGAGTCCAAGTGAGTTATTGAAACAAAACGCTAATTTTTGATGGTTTTTAAGGCCGTAAAAAGCAGTTTTGAATTAAAATTCTTATAGTAGTGTAATAAATGACCATGCAAACAACGGAGTTACCCTACAAATGGTAGACAGTTTGGAGTGCCCGGTTGACAAAAAAAAAACCTAATTTTAAAGCTACGCTCCCTCCTACCCATCAACGGTCAGGTAAAAAAAAGTTTCTTCCGAAGAGTAGATTAATAACTTCTTAACATTTGGTTTAAGCTCAAAAGCATTACTGATCAATCTTCTTCGCCAATATTTAAAGAAATACTATTACTTTTATTTGAAAAGGTGCAAACTTGTTTTAATACATCTGCGGTGTTCCCTAAATCACAGTAAAAGCCTACCGACATTTTTTTTATATTTTGGTGGGTCCTATGGGGGCACCGTTTTTAGTACCCCCCACAGGATGGTTTTTGTTTTAGATTTTATTGCAGACTTTAGTCTTTTCCAGGTGAGCGGAGTGACCAATAGTCTTCATATTCAACTTTTACCAGATTTAGAAAAGAATTTTAGAAAATGGGGTTTTAAAATTAACACTGAGAAGTGTAATCTTATATGCTTTAGGAACTCTAGTGGGAAGTGTCAGTTAAGAAAATCAAAATGCTTATCTTGCAAATAAATAGAATTGATGTCCCCTTAAGAACTGAGGCGAAAATATTTGGAGTTAGTCTACCTACATAATAGATTATTTTTTATTAAACATGTCAAAACAACTCCTTTAAAAGCGAAAATGGTAATAGCAGGTTTGAAACCAATTTTATACTCTAAGCATATGCCATAGTCAAAAAAGACAAATTTTAAGTGGTAAATTCAGAAAACCAAAAAAAAAATGGTTTTCAAATAAAACCCTGAATTGAACACCAAACTAAAACCGCTAATGGGTTATCAGATTGGAGCGCGTCGTGGCCCACCCTAATCGCTTAGTTAGTTCCTTGTTTGATTTCAATATCAATAACAGCATACATAGATGATCACTACTACCTTTCGCTTTTTAACCTACTACATACTCATCGTCTCCCCAATTTAGACTAGATGCAAATAGAAGCCTCCTTGTACCCTTTTACGGCAAGGAACTGCCGGGAAATCTCAGAGGATAGTTCGACTTTAAGTACATATATATAGACCAACGTTAAAGATTCTTTTATCTGCTTTAGATTAAATTTTTCATACTTACATAATGTATATTCTATTAAGGGGATTTAAACCTTAGTTTATGTACTAAATATTGAAACAAATTCAACAAGATATTGAACTTTTCCAAATAATTTTTATATTGAATCAAAAATGTATTTTACATTTATAATTTCCTTCATTCATGCTTCTTAGTAATATCGATTATGACTTTGCCAATAAATCTATTGATTATGCACTATAGATTTTTTATTCTAAATATTCATCTGTTTCACTTACCTAACACTACACTACCGTCCGGGGTGGACATGGGCCTAAACAAAAAAGCTTCTCCAGACAGCTCGGTCCCCAGCTAGTTGCCTCCAGTTTCGCACGTGGAGTCGGTTGAGGTCCTCTTCCACTTGTGTGCACCACCTTCCTCTACTGCGTCCCTCTGGGTGGAATCGAAGATTTTCCGGACCGGATTATTGATGTCCATGCGCTCTTTATGGCCAAGCCATCTGAGACGGTGAAGTTTTACTCTTTTGGCTAGCTCTGTATCTCTGTACAGCCGGTACAGTTCTGCATTGTATCTGCTTCTCCACTCTCCATTAATGCATACGGGACCAAAAATCACCCGGAGAATCTCTCTCGAAGCAGCCTAAAGCGTCCTCATCCACTTTTCACAACGTCCATGCGTCTGCATAATAGAGCAGGACTAGGATTATGAGGGTCTTATAAAGGGATAATTTAGTTGCCCCAAGAGAAGGCTTTGTTACTCAATTGCCTTCTAAGCCCGAAGAAGCAGAAATTGGCAAGAGTTATTCTTCGTTTAATTTCAGCGCTGGTGTAGTTGTTTGAGTTAATATTAATATAGCTGTCTATGGTGATGGTTTGTCCAAGACGTTGATGTTGGGTCTTGGGTGTCTCTTCTTGATAGGTATACTTGGTTTTGCCCTCATTGACTGCTAAACCCATCTTTGCCGCTTCCGTCTCAATACTTACAAAAGCACTACTGACATCACGCTGTGTTCTTCCGATTATGTCAATATCGGCCTGTGCAAGTAACTAGACGGACTTTTGAAATATAGTGCCTCTGGTGTTGGCGTGAGAATTCTGCACTATTCTTTCAAGTATGCTGTTAAAAAAATCGCATGGCAGCGCATCACCTTGTCTAAATCCTTTTTTAACTTCAAAGGTGTCGGTGAGGTCTTTACCGACCTTGACGGAACAGCTTGCGTTTTCCACCGTCATTTTATACAGGCGGACGAGTTGGGCAGGGATGTTAAGACTGCACATTGCTTTATACAACTCCCCTCTATAAATGCTGTCGAACGCGGCTTTGAAATTGATGAAAAGGTGGTGGGTATCGATTTGAAGTTCTTAGTTTTTTCCAATATCTGCTGTAATGGGAACATTTGGTCGATATTGGACTTTCCTGGCCTAGAAGCGCACTGATATGGACCTATCAGGTTGTTGACGAATGGCTTTATGCGTTCACACAATATAGTAGAAAAGATCTTGTAGGCGATGCTGAGGAGACTGATACTCTTGTAGTTGGTGCAGTTCAGAGTGTCTCCTTTTTTAAGAATCGGGCAAATTGTGCTGAGATTCCATTCTTCAGGCATGCTTTCTTCTAACCATATCTTGCTTATGATTTAGTGCATACTTATAGCCGAGTCATCGCCTGCAGCTTTGATGAGCTCGGCAGCTAGGCCATCGGCTCCAGCGGCTTTGTTGCTCTTAAGCTTAGATATAGCTAGGTTTACTTCATCCAGATGTGGTGGGCCGAATTGTTGGTCTTCTTCGCCCAGATAAGATGGTCCATTCTGCCTGACAGCGGAATTCGTTTAGTCATCGCCGTTATACATTCTGCAGAAATGGTTTTTCCATGTTTTGTTTCTGTTTTACTTTTACTTATTCTGCTCTATTTGTGCCACGCAAGGGCTTCTCTTCTTCACCACCATGGTATAACAATAACAAAGAGATTCAATTCCTTCGTAACGTAAGAAATAAACTATGGCGTAGTTATTTAAAATCAGAATCTAAATCAAATTGCAAAATTTTCGCCTGGGGTTCGTTGAATAAAACTCAATTTCACTTTTTAACCCCACACAACGAATTACTTTATTTGTCAAACCCAACTTCTTTAAGTTAGTTAGTTATAGAAACTTTATTTATTATATTTCATTGTAACGGGTGATTTTTTTGAGGTTAGGATTTTCATGCATTAGTATTTGACAGATCACGCGAGATTTCAGACATGGTGTCAAAGAGAAAGATGCTCAGTATGCTTTGACATTTCATCATGAATAGACTTACTAACGAGCAACGCTTGCAAATCATTGAATTTTATTACCAAAATCAGTGCCCTAGAAAAGTTGGCAGAAAATCCGCTTTTTTATCGACAAATTTTGATCAGCGATGAGGCTCATTTCTGGTTGAATGGTTACGTAAATAAGCAAAATTGCCGCATTTGGAGTGAAGAGCAACCAGAAACCGTTCAAGAACTGCCCATGCATCCCGAAAAATGCACTGTTTGGTGTGGTTTGTACGCTGGTGGAATCATTGGACCGTATTTTTTCAAAGATGCTGTTGGACGCAACGTTACGGTGAATGAACCGAACACTGATTTTGGTAATAAAATTCAATGATTTGCAAGCGTTGCTCGTTAGTAAGTCTATTTATGATGAAATGTCAAAGCATACTGAGCATCTTTCTCTTTGACACCATGTCTGAAATCCCGCGCGATCTGTCAAATACTAATGCATGAAAATCCTAACCTCAAAAAAATCACCCGTTACATATATCTACAATTAATTTCATAGTTTAATATGGTTTGGCTTAAAGCCAGAATGAATGACATTATAACAATATTATACATTTCTTACTAAAATAGTATCAAAATAAAATTTAAAAGTCGCCTTCTACTATTCGGGTTCTATAATTCAGTGCCATCGTTGTGTATTTATACAATTTCTCCCAACCAAGACTTCCATTCAAAATACATAAAACTTCGTTCATGTTCATTACGGATTTACCGAAGAATCTGACTCGATATTCTCTTAGAATCAGACATCTGGCAATAAAGTGGTAAATATCTTCTCTTTCCTTGAGGTTGCAAATATCGCACAGGTAGGTCCGGACGATGTGGAATGTAGTTGAGGTTGATCATTTCCCCTCTTACTTTAAATATCGTACTTATCATTGAAAGCGGTAATCTGTTTAAGAAGTAGGAGCTTCCTTGTAAGTTGTAGTCGAGCTGGCTATAAATCATCCTATACTGAGATGATTTAGCTTCCAAGATATAACCACTATAAGCTGAGCGCGCTACACCTTCCAGTAAATTTTGAAACATGTTTCTAAGATTAGCGGGTCCTATACCTGGTTGAATCTGTAATCTTTCTACACAATCAACCCCTATTTCTTCCCATTTTTTGACGAGGTTGCCTCTCAAAGTAATTATCGACTTGAGGATCAATTTGGGTAGTCTTGTCTCATCCATCTCCAGCAGCTTGATTATATCATCGGAGTGTAGTTTTAGCGTATTTAAGAATAACGGTGGCATTGTAGTTTCAAGGTAGACCATGTAATTTGGAGCACAGGCCGGCAACCGAAAAATGAGTTTAAGAAAATATTTTTGAAACTTTTCAACAACATCGAGCTGCCAGCAACCCCACACTTGAGCTCTATACAACATGATGGAAGAAGCAGTGGCACGCAATATCTGGATCTTTGCGCTATGGTCCACAAACCTACTCTCTATACAACGTCTCCAGATTGAAGAAATAGCTCTCTTTGCCTCTGCTAATTTAGCCTCGAAATGTGTTTTGAAGTTAAGGTTAGCACAGATCAATACACCCATATACTTATACTCTCGAACAATTTCTAAATTCTGACCCTTTTAGGTCCACCTTTCGTTTCTCGAGTATCTACCACCTCCACCCCTGAAGATCATCATTTTAGACTTTCCAAGGTTAACAGTCAGGTTCCAAAGATCACAGTAGCGCTCCAGACGGTTGATCATGCGCTTCATTCCATCAACTGATTCCGCCAGAAAAACTATGTCATCGGCGAAAATAAGACACGGTATTCGTAAACCTCCGAACTCAATACCCCCTCCGACTTCCTCGACAACATCATTTATAAACAAAATGAAGAGCAAAGTACTCAAAACACATCCTTGCCTTACTCCCATTTCCGTTTCAAAGTCATCTGATGTAAATTTTCCGTCCCAAACATAAGACACATTGTTTTCATACATTGCTTTCAGCAGATTCACAACTTTGCTTGAGATACCCAAAGTATAAAGCTTATAGAATAACGATGCACGGGCAATGGGGTCAAAAGCAGCTCTGAAATCTACGAAGAAAGCATATAGCTTCTTCTTTTTGCTTTTAAAGTAATCGGCAATGTGAAATAAGGTGAAAATCTGATCTACCGTCGAGTGGTTTTTCCTAAAACCAGCCTGGAACATGTTGAGTATGTTTTTGTCGTTAACCCACTCTGTTAGCCTTTAAAAATAAGTGTGCTGAATAACTTCACTGAAGAATTGAAAAAAGAAATGCCTCTGTAATTCTCGGGATTATCGTACGCACCTTTCTTAGGCAGCGGATAAATAATTGCTTTTTTGAAGTAGGCTGGAACTTCTGCGGTTTCGAAAATTCTATTAAATTCCTTGGTGAGTGAGAACAGGTACTCGGACGTACAGTTTATCTCCTGGGGCTTTACCAGATCTGGTTTTTTCTAAAGCAGTCCGAAGTTCCAGAACAGTAAACGGCGAATCAAGGATATCGTCTAAGAAAACCGGAGCAGCATATTGAGGTAGAGGTGAAAACTGCGCAGTGTTAAGTAAATTTTTAAAGTACTCCTGAAGCACGGTTGGGTGCAGTGAAGATCCAATCCTACTAGGCCGTCCGTTAACTGCTTTAGCAGCTTTCCAAAATTCCGCCGAAGACATCGCTGAGTTTAAGCGTTGTATGGTTTGTTCATCGTTTTGCTTACGCTTGGCAAGGCAGATGAGTTTATACTCTTTGTTCGCAGACGCATACATAGTCTTAAAGACATGGAGGTTATATTTTCTCAGAAGTCTTAGCAAAGTAAATGATTTTTTCCTTGCTTTAGAGCATTCCAAGTCAAACCATTTTTGTTTAAAATCAGTCTTCATTTTCCAGTTATTGGTTACTGGGACTGCAGCTTTCATTATGTCAGTAAGTCTGGTCATGTTTAAATTATCGCACTCTGCGCTATGTTTTCTCAGTTCTTCATTTAAATTAGTTTGGCAAGCCAGTAAACAAATTGAACTATTACTCCAATGTAGCTTTGGAAGGAGCTCAAGTGACTTTGAACAAGATAATTCATCTGTCGGTCTTGAATTGCATGTGATTTCTAAAGGCATATGCTCCGAAAAATTTTGCTGCCCCACGCTAAAACTTCTCAAAAGGTCGTTTCACCTTCCAGAAACTATCCCATAATCGATGACTGAACACGCCGTTCCTCGGATAAATGTTTATTCACCCTTAACATCTCCTGCACAACTTCAATTCCAAACTCTACCATCTAAAAAGTCAGCTAAATCCAATATTTTAGCTCCTTTACCATCGCATACTTCATCTTTTGACTGACGAATTGAAATAAAAATAACTCCAGCTGATCCGCTTAAAAAGCTATTCTGTGAGCAGCCAATCTTGGCGTTAAAGTCACCGACAAGTAATAAATCCCCGGGGTTAAAGGATGCAATTCCGTCGCAGTTTATCAAAATCTCTCTGCCAGTGGTTACAATTCAGATATATGGGAATGATATACTATTTCGAACCGTTATACGTAACCTCCAATATATTAATTCTTTCCCTTTGCACAAAGTTTACGGATATTCCACAAAGTCCTTTTCGGTAACCAAGAAGCTGCCCTCCACTTTCTCTTCCATACGTATATGTTTTCACCGCTGGCACCCATTTTAGCTTAAAGTTATTAAAAATACCTTCAAATTTCTCTATCTCATTATATAACACATGCGTTTCCACAAGTAAAAATATATCAAAGCTTTTAATATAACTAAAGAAATTCATAACAAAAAATTTGTTTTTTAGCCCTGATATATTATACCCTAATATTCTTAAATCTAAAGTATTAATTTGATTCTGGTAGACTTGATCGCATCATTCTCTCGTACTCATGCTTGTGCTTTGACCGAAAAGCTTTACAGCGGCTGCTTTCCCATTTTGCCGTGATGAAACGTTGCTAACTTCGTGTACATTCCCATTTGACGTTTTGGGACTGACATAAACGTTGACATTTCTTACACCTTCGTTTACTTTTGAGCACTTCATTCATAAAAGTTTTTAAATTATAAAAAATCATACAATTACTGCCGAATAATGTCTTCAATGCCTCCATAGGATCAAGAGTACCACACTTTAGCCCCTGCTCTAAATCCCAGGTGAAGAGCTTGTCGGATATGGCAAGCTTATCGTCTTTGAGCATAGTCTTAACATGTGGAAAATTAGCACGCAAGAACCTGTGGACTGGGACCAAATGGCTTCGTTTGCATCGCATTTTGTATGGGAGATCTTTATGAATGTATATTTGAGATCCCTTTAAATCCTTCGCATTCTTAAGAACTGTCCATGCTGTATTGCGGTTTTTCATTTTAACAACTATTATTGCCGATCGGGAATCTTTAGCTGATATAGGACGCGCGTTATCAATATCGGAAACATCTGCAGATGAAAGCAAGCCAGCACAAATTGATTTAGCTTTCTCAGTCATATCAGCATCTCCAACCGCCGGCATATGTGCCTTTTTGCAGTAGTTTTTCAAATTGGTCTTCGAGCAAATTGTTTTTTCTCTCCAACTCAAGAACTCTAGCTGAGATGCGCTCGTTCTCCTGCTTCAACCCTAAAATTTCGGCGTGGAGCTCTTGTAAGTCGGCCTTCGAAGGCAGCTGTTGGCAAAGCTCCTTGCTGTTGTCACACAGAATCTGTATAAGATTCTCTGCAGTAATTGCGGCGGGGACGGTCATTGTAGGTTTGGAAGATGCTGTTGGTGTAAGGTTTACGCGATTTCCTTCTCCTTGTTGTTCGGGGGATATTTCAAGCAGACCTCTTTTGCTCATTTAGTGGGGTTAAGTTTACATGAAAACTAGGCAGTTCTATTTTTAGCTTAACGGCTTAAACTTACTCAGTATTTTTTGATTTTTTGTGGAAGCACAGTAGTAATTTGTCAATTTAAAAATATGCTTGAAGCTCTTTAATGAAATTTTATTATTTTAAAACGACTTTTTTTCAGGAGCTTTCCTAACATAGACACTTTATTTTTGACCCCCAACTTCTTTAAGTTCAGTTAAATGTTAGAAAATTCCACACTTTAACGTAATCACGTCAACGTCTCCTCCACCTCCTCGAACCAACTATATAATAGAACAAATATACCATTGGTCAATTCCATGCGATTTGATTAGGAACTTAAATTTCGCTCACATATTGACAACATTATAAATAAGGCCAAACCGCCTTTGGATTTATTAAGCGCTGGTCAAGGAAATTCTCCGATCCTTGTGTCACTAATTTCCTTTAAATTACTGTGAGGCCCCTCGCTTGCACTGTTATCAAGTTATCAAATCAACTTTTTCGCTAAGAGTAAAACTGTCCGAATTTACATTAAATTACCCAGTACAAAAATGCAATCTTATTAATTTACCTCAATTGGCAACAATGCAATTCGAATAGTTATCAAACACAGATATCACAAACAATTGAAAAATGCTGCAGTTGGTCTAATAAGTATGCAAAGAAATTAACACACCATGTGTAACGATAAAAAAAAGAATTAAAGGATTTGCAAGATGCAAGGCATATGTGGCACATAGAGGCCTCACCATTGGAACGCGGGAGTATGCGCCACGACTTGTATGCCCATTCTGTCCATTATCGAGCTGCGAACTGCTATTGATATTACTGTGCACCACTGGTCGCTGGCTAACGCGCCGACGACGACGACGCGAACGTGTGATGAGGATTTGCGTGTTGCAATCGATGTTTGGCTTTTTGTTCGGCAATAAATAGAACAGAACAGAAATGGTGTGCTGTAATGTGCGATGTGGCCGAAGAAGGTCGCCCTCTTCGGCAATATTTGTGCTGACGACGATGATGGTGACGTTAAGGTGATGTCTTGGTGGGGGCTAAATATGCGACTGTTTTTGCCATTACCATGGTGAACTTCTTACTTTTGTTGCTGCTCCTGCTGCTGCAGATGACTGTGTGTTCATCGTCAGCTCGTAAAGCAATTAAACTGCAATTTATTGATCGTTATGGCTACCATATAGTTGGGTCATAAAAGTGTTTAAGATACTTCTTGTTATTTTCAGCCTCTTTCGTTTTATTTCGAATGCCTCTACTTGTTTGTCGATTCATTTATTTGTACATCACTTTGAATTCAAATATCGATTGGTGGTATATGGCAACATTAATTGTGTGACAATTGTCTTAAAAAAAATTGTATGTAACGAAAATGCTCAAACATGGATTCTCCATTAGGTCAGATGCATAGTTAAACAAATAGTAATAATAATTGAAGGAATTGAGATAAACAGAATGTACTAAGCTATTAGAAACTAACACAAATTGAAAATGCAAATTAAACATGATTGTAGTTACTTTGCAGGACAAATTGTTAAGCAAAGTTACTTTGACAGAACACAAAACAGAAAGTACTCTGAAATTGCAAATTATTTTATAAACATACTATCCTAGTTTTATAAAAATTAATTTAAGATACGCATACACATGTATAGAAGTATATATTTCAATAACATTTAATAATAAAAAACTAATTTTTATTGTATTTATAAGCTTCTTTGATATTCTTACAGCTATTTACAGTTCTTCATAGCTAAACAAAAGAGTTTAGCTGCAAACTCGTTAACAGATAGTTCGTTATTTAATAACTTTCGTTAAAGTGACAAATAGTTTAGTGTATATTACCTTAACAAAATGTAAATAACGGGTTCAACAAGTGGTCTAACACCATAATTCATCACAAAGTTCTAGTCAATTCAAAACTCGAAAGCCAATTGAGACAGTCTCAGCAATTTATTCAGGACGTTGAATTGGTATGCTTTATCGATAGTGAAGTAGACTGCAGCGCAGTTATGGTAACAAATATCATTCTTTTATGAATGAGAAATTTCGTCCTGAATAGGGCAGTATCAATCCAAAATATTACTCTTGGTTTGATTGGAGCTCCAAAGTAGTTATCAGGTTAAAAAAGGTAAGTTCTCATTCCATCCAATTATTCTATTATTTTCACTATTCTGGTCAAATATTCTATTTTTATTATTATTCTGTCCCATTATCCATTAATTATTTCACACTCTTAAGACCCTCTCCTGCATTGGCGTACCCAAACTATGGTTCATGATCAAAAACATAACTTAGTTTTCCATTTAAATATCTCGTGTATTAAGCCCACTACAGCAGACCCACCTTCAAATTGTACATTCCTGCATATGTCCACACATGACAGTAGCCAAACCATTATAAAACATCTGACAATCCCAATTATTCTCCACAAAAAACAAGCCCACCTTCTGGCCAATAACTCATTCTTATTGATTAAAGTGCAATGCAACTCCTTACACATTGCAACTGCCCCACACGTCACTTAAGCGGCATGGTAATTACTTGACTCCTTGTAATGAAGTGTCAAAAGTTGACTTAATTTTTATTGGAAAATTCTAATATTCCATTTCGAACACACCCTATCCACACAGTGTGTTTGTTTTTATTTTAAACACAGCCCTTGGGCACCATTCAACGAAACATTTATGAACGTTATTTTGTTTTGTTTTATTCTTATTCAGTGTGAACAACTACAAGCCTTTGTTTCTAGCAGTCTATTAATCATTTAGACTTAAAAGAAATAAATTCACGTTTCCTTATATCAAACGGTGAGATTTGAAGGAATGGCGGCGGTTACGCGGTTGCTGAACACACTCATGTTGCCAGCCCTACTACACTAGCTTAACTGTCCGCGGTCGGACAAATATTGCAAATCTTTGACACAATGAAAGGTTTAATTAACTGAACTGTCAAAACAGCTGTCAATTCCGTACATCCTAGCATATGTATTCATGTCGATTTGAACTGTCCACCGTGTGTTTTGTATTTGTGTGTACCGTTTTGGTTTGGATATCGCGGTCGAGGATAATCCAGATAAGAATTGCACTTTTATGGCGTCAAGCGTCGGTCGCGTCGATAGTCCATAGAGACACAAAGCTAGAGAGAGTTGAGTATTCGTTCGGTGAATCGCGTCGCCCATATTAATAAATTACAGCGGTTCGTTAATTAACTTCGCTGTTGCTTTTAGGGAATAACAAGAAAAATAATTGCATTGTTTCGAATGTCTAGTTTGAAGATTAAAAAGGTTATATTTTTTTAATAAATTTTACTTTTCAATTGCAGATATGGTAGTGGGCAACATCTTTACCTCCCGTTGGCAATTGATATGGAATTAATTAATTTTGGTCTATTGCAATAGAGTCCATACTTGAAGTTTGTAAACCAGATAAACGTCAAAAGATACAAATTATGAATTGAAATAGGGGTCAATAAGAAATTTCACTTTATTCTGACTGTACTGTACGTTAATAATAAAAGTGACAACTTGGGAAAACAATTTTCTTTATTAATATGAAGAAAAACTTACCAAAGGGGACGTCTGAGTTGGAAAATATGTTAGTGGGAGCTTATATTGACTTCTTCAATCTAAGTTTTTTAAGGTCTTTTGGAGGAGAAGATATTTCGATTGTTTCATTAGTTTGAATAAAATTCAAATTTTCAGAGCTAATAATAAGTGTGCAGCAAAAACTTAGTAATTTCACTATCATAGCACAGGGAATAAATAAAAACTATACAAAGATTTAGGAAAGCTTTGATCAACCTTCTTATCATCACTCATCAGTTATGTTAACGATAAGCTGAAGTTTACTAAAAGAGGATAGTTCTCTATATTTAACAAACAACAGAACTAACTAGGTGAGGTTTTTTCATGCAAACGGCGTAAGTTTGCGTTTCATTGCAAACTTCACTTGAAATAAAATAATTTGTTAAATTTAAAAGTTTGTTCAACAGAATATAATCTCCCGGAAAGAAAAATATCTTTTGGAATTTAAAGAAAAAGACCGTTAGAATGGCAGCAATCACCCAGCAATCACTCCTCAACACAAAACCTTTTCGGTGAGATTCAAAAATCGTCAGGTTTCTTCCGCCCTTAAAAAAACGAAAAATTGAACAAACGCATGTGAGATAATTGAAGTCCGTAGTGAATGTATTACAAAAATTTAAATTGTGTATCTAAGAATGGTATTTTGGCTTTGAAACCCCTGAAATCTTTTTTTTATTTTTGATTTTGTTTTCGTTTTATTTCAATATTTCCGTAGCTTGTTTCGTAGAAATTGCTCAAAAACACTCTATTGTGTGTTGAGATAGAGGCTTTAACCAGATAAACTATATATGTCGTTTTCAAAGTAATGAACAGATCTTTGAAACGTCTGGAGATTTTTTTTTATTTTTCATATAATTTTTTTTGAATAATCCGGCCTTGAAAATTTCTATTTTTTTTTTATTATTTTCTAATGGTTTTTTTCACCTTTAAATACATTATAAATACCACATAACCACCCACAGAACCGCAGCTGACGTTCACGAGGTTTTATAATACTATTCCCTGATGCGTTTCACGTCAATTTGAACAAGCGGAGGGGATCTAGATCAGATAAATATAAGGTCGATATGTTTTCTAACACTTCGAGAGGAAACTTTCATATCCTTTGACGGATAGGACATAGGAGTTCTTGAATGACCTTGATGATATGATATAGACTTTTAAAATCTTATACCTTTGAAATGTTACATTTTCATCACTTTCCAACGAAAAAAAACAACCGTTAAGTTTGACGATTTTCAAAATGAGTATTCGTCAAGTTAATGTTCTATATGTTTGGAAAAACAACGAAAATTACATTGTCAGATTGCCTGTTCACTTTATTCAGGTTGGAGTTTGTAGACCAGGGCCCTATTTGCTATTTCACCAAACACTTTTCGTACTTCTTTGCAATTTTTTTCTCACCAACCAACTGCAAAGTGAAAAGTGCAAAGTTTTTGTAGTTCGCAAAGAATTCTTTCATTTCGTTTCATCAAACAAAAAAATTTTTCACTTTGTAATTCAAATTCTGCAAAGCTTTTCAAAAATATTTCATTTGCAGTTGATTATTTGTCGTATTAATTCCGCTAATATTAAATAATAAATTAAAATGAATCTTCTCGAACGACTTTTTGAAGACGCAAAGTATATGAGAGTGACGTAAGAAATGTGAAATTTACACAGAAATAAAATTGATGTGTATGTTTTTTTAATATCAAAATAACAGCTTTTTGCAAAATGCATATGAAAGTATATACGGTAAATAACGAAATAACAATTTTTAAAAATGTTGTCTGCAAGTCTTTCTCTCTGATATTCTAGCGAGTAACCTAGGCTATTTTAATTACCCACTAGGTGGCACTGGTGTGGTTTTTTTTTTGAAAATTATTATTTATTGACCGTTTTTAACGGGACTTTTACAGGCAGATAGGCTGATATTATAAGAAGTAATTAAGGCTATTTTAATAACGCCTAGGTGGCGGTGGATTGTTTTTTATTTTAATTCCTACTGATGCCCCGATTCGGTACTTTCGCAGGCAAATAGCGGATGATGTAAGAAGTACTTTCAGCTATTTTAATAATCCTCGCTGGGGCTTTTTTGTGTTTAAGAACATTAGTACATTTTTATAATTTCTTAAAACTTACTAATAATTAAAAGGATCAATAGGTACATATAAGTTTACTTTTCATTTGAAAAAAAAAAGAAATTGAAAACATTTAAATTGTGATATTTTTTTCAAATATGTTTATTCTCATGTTTTAATGTCTATATTTTGTTGATAAAATTGAAAGAATTCAATCGGGAGCATCTCAGCAATCGTATTTTTTTAAAGAAAGAAGATCAAGGACAAAACACAGTACTGTAGTGCCTCGATAAATGTTTATCAACAAAAATTGGTTCATTAATAAATGAATCACTTAAACTAGTACTATAGCTGCTTAAGCATTAGAATTATCGAAAGTTTTTTTTTACTCAAGGACAATATACGGACGTTAAACTAACCCAATTATTTTGAAAAAGTCGATGAGAATCGATATCGGTGAATGTTCGTTTATTGTGACTGTCCAAAAGTTGGTAAAAAAAGGTCTAGACAAATACTGCTTTTAATAAGCCAGTTCGCTAAGCCACGCTGCAAATCAAACAATGCGCAGTTTCTACAAAGAAAATTCCCTGGCACTCAGATTTACAGATTTGACACCTTTGAATTTCTTTTTGAATATTTTAAAACCAAAGTGTACGCCAACTTCTCAAGGTTGGTGCCGAAATGTTTTCTATATGGCCTGAGATGGGCACACTTTGCTTTCGTCAACACAAACGGATACTTGATTAATGTTATATCCAAAAAAATTGTAAGGAATAAAAAAAAAATCTTTAAACTTTAAACTCTTTTAGTTAATCAATAGTAACATTAAAGATGGTGCAACCTCTATGAATAATAAAGATTGGAGCTGATAGACTTACATGAATCGTGATTAAGTGGCAGGCCCACCAATTACCGAAGTATTCAGTAATCAGTATATTGTCTTATAATTACAAGTAACGTTGACCTATCGGCAGTAATTTTTCAGAGATCTATTTGCAACTATGTTGTGAATTAAAGTTACACGACTTATGAGCCCGTACCGAAATTAGAGTTATTTCTAGGAGTAACATGAAAATCAGTCCCTACTCCTTCACATAAACAAAGCACGGGACTCTTTTTATAAAAAAAAACATTAATCAACAAAAATACAAAAATAAAAACATACATATCTATTCCTTCCATCCTATAATGCACATAGTAACATAACAGTTCCGACATGTGTTACTGCAAAGATTGCTGAGATTTCGATCTCAGTATCTGACTTCTGTCCAGGAATAAGCCTCACTACAAAGTTGGGTTGGAAGTTGGGACATTAGCGATAATCAATTTCCATTCCTGATTGCGAAATCATGAAGGCAAATACTACAATGTATATATGTGACACTTTTCTGTGTAAGCTGTGCAAATATTTTCTTGCAACAATGTTGCAAATTGATTTCAAACTTAAGGCAATAGACCAGACGTTTAATGCAAAAAAAAACAATATTTCAAATTGAACATCCATGCAAGTTTGTTGCAATAAAGAACACCAAATTGAAAATAATTGTGAGAACGTCAGAGAAATTCATAAAGACTTAATAAACCAAAATTACGAAACACTTACCATTGAATGCCCAAGGTATTCGGCTGCATTGTCTGAGATGTAAAGAAGT
Organism: Platycheirus rosarum; assembly: GCA_963971375.1. Classification (NCBI taxonomy): domain Eukaryota; kingdom Metazoa; phylum Arthropoda; class Insecta; order Diptera; family Syrphidae; genus Platycheirus; species Platycheirus rosarum. The sequence continues at coordinate 49,497,657 of OZ020509.1, read as the reverse complement.
TTTCCATTTTGCGTCAGCATCATGAGAAATCCCGAGAGGGCCTAAAAAAAGAAAATAAACAAATTGATATTCAATTGTGGTTTGGAAAAAAATTCAAGCTTTAGCTGGGACCTACTCTAGTACTCCTACAATGTATGACAAAATGGAAGAGTAATTTTTTTTCAGACTTTCTTTGAATCACTATAAAGCATTCAAAACGGGGATTAGATACAATATAACTCAAGCGTGCTAAGAAATATTATTAATTTAGGTAAACAATTTATTTGAATACAGCTTGGGGTTAAGCATAACCTCCTCAAGTTTTGCTGAAGCCTCACTAAGAACAGTATAAAAAAATGGGCACGACTGGGTCGCACGTACCTGCTCTTATGTTCCTTATTACATAGGAAAGCAAGATATTTGACAGAAATGAGTAGCAAAACAACACAGTTTGAACTTATAAAAAGTATCAAAACCACAATACTTAACGGTTTTTAGTAAAGTTGAAGTACGCCATCACACTTTTTAAATAACAAAGAACTTATGAAAAATGTATTTCGAAAACTGTTGGACCGGTTTTGATAAAATCCTGTTTTTGGAAATGTTGGTATGCATTTTTTAAGAGTTTATTAATATATATGTGATTATAAAATTTAAAATAATTTTTTTGATTAGTTTTAAAAAATATTGATTTTTTGAAAAAAAAAATTTTAATTAAATTAAAAAAAAAACTTATTCAAAATTTTGATATGCAGAATTAATAGAGCTGTTTAGGTCTTCTCAATTATAAAATTTGATAGAAATCCAAAAAAGCCGTTACCGAGAAAGTCCAAAATTTAAAAAACCGTTATATGAAAGGTACCGTTAATAGACTTTTCCGGTAAATTTGGTTCCAATCAAATAGTAGCCAAAACCAACAAAAAAATTCTCAAAAATTTTCATCAAAATCGTTGAAGCCGTTTTCGAGAAAAATAAGCTTTTCCTAAACGGTCATATGGCAGGTATCGTTATTTTTGGGCCTAAAAATAAAATTTCAATTTCCCCTATGGGGAATGCCAAAATAATAACACACACCAAGTTTGAAGATAATCGCTTAAGCTAATTAGGCTGCAGCTCGTTATACTTACTGACAGACATTTTTTCTCGATCACTTTTTTAAACTTCTCTATGACCGTAATGTCATGTTTCATTGTTATCTCATTTTTTTTTTATATTCACGAATTCTAAACTTGCCTTATAGTCCCTATAATAGCAAGTAAAAAGGCGGCGGACCAAGAACAAGCTCCCAAGGAACACTACTCTTGGTTTATATAAAATCAAAAAGAACTCTTTTTTACAGTCGGTCAAAATAATAGTAGTGTTCCTATTAAATATATTTAAGGTCTATTATTGTGTTGAATTGATCCTTTTTTTGGTCCCTTTCTTTACCATTTCAACTTTTTGTGAAAGATGAATTAAAATTGTACCGTTTTGTTTTTATAACAATTTCGTTGACTTTTGTTTTCTGTCAAAATAATGGTAGTGTTTGCAGATATATACCTAAAAGCAAAATTTAAGTATTTAATTTGCAACAAAAGGCAGAAAGTTAATGTTATTTATTTTCAATTAATTCTTTTTTTTTTTATAAAACCTTCATTAAGTTTTGGTCCTTTAGGAGTCGCTGTAGCCACAGTACCGCTAAAAAGCGCGCTCTTATAATAAGGTTGATTTAAGAAAGAAAAACGTACGCGGAAGTGCAGAATTTAATTTGTTGCTTCTGTTACGAATTTTATTTTAAATTGTATGATCAAATATATATTAATAAACTCTTTAAAATAGCGTACTGAAATTTCAGAAAAAAAAAATTAATAAAAAAAAATAAAAACTAAAATTAAAAAACAGGATTTTAACAAAATTGGTCCTACCATAAAAAAAATAGTTAAAAACGGAATTTCCGGATTTTTTTTTGCACTAAAATGACAGCCAATACCTAATTAAATACTCTCAAAAATGTTTATCCCAAAACCATCTGGGCCATTTTCGGGGAAAAATAAGCTTTTTCTTAACGGTTATATGTCAGGTACCGTTGATTTTAGCCCTAAAAATAAAATATCGAAAACCCCTCTGAGGAATGCCAAAAGAATCTTACGTACCGTAGCATAACTTATGAGACCCTCAAAGATAAGTACTTGGTTATTAAAAAACAAAGCTAATTCAAACATATTAACGCATACTTGATTAAATCCTTTTAAAGTCATTCCTGTTTATCAAAAGTAATATTCAAGAAGATGTACATATGTAGCCTAAGTAATTTCGCATTAATTTTTTTTCGAAAACTTTTTTTTGTTGTATTTTTAATAATTACATTTTTTTTTGAAAAAATCAATATTTTGAAAACAGGTAGGTACAATAAATTGTGGGAACGTTTTCCCCGTTCTCGATCCACCACCGATTATTCCAATTATCTCGGAGTTTATCTCCAATTTTCTGAACTGTATAGTAGCCTTTACCAGCGTTATCAATTTTTCCAATTCCAATTCGTTAACTATAAAAAAAGTCTGATGGATATCCTTCCTCTCTTTTTCTTAACAGTGAAACTTCAAGTGATCCTCTACATATTTCAGAGTTGTTTGCCTCATCTTTCAAGCCATCCTTTACCAATCATGCTTTTCAACCAGACGAAGCTTATTTTAAGTATTTTTCCCTCTCACAATCGATAAGAATCTTGTTGAAAATAAGTATAAGTTAAGTCTACTACGTGTAAAATTTTCTCTTGGGCCATATAATATCGCGGAAATTCTTCTAAATAAATGTTTCCAAACTCTCTCCGTTCCCTTTACTCAATTTTTTTAATTTATCTTTATCCCAAGGTGTATTCCCAGAAGTATGGAAAACTTCATTTGTTACACCGATTCACAAAAAAGGCGCAAAAAATAACGTTAAGAATTATCGCCCCATTGCCAAACTTTCCTACATCCCCAAAATATTTGAATGCCTCATATACGAACTATGTAATAAGTTTTCTTTGTAAGTCGCTTATATCCCCTAGACCACTAACCTTATTGAATTTGTTTCCTTTGCCCTCTCAGCACTAGAAGCAGGGATGGAAGTCGATGTTATCTCCACTGACTTTAGTAAAGCCTTTGACAACATTTCTCATTGTCTTATACTCTTAAAACTTAAGGCTCTTGGCTTTAAACATTTCTCTTTGAAATGGATACTTCTTACCTCAGCAATCGTTCCTATAGTGTGCGTTTCAGGAATGCACTTTCCAATCCATTTCTCGCCACTTCCGGTGTCACTAAAGGAAGTCACTTAGGCCCTCTCCTTTTCATCCTTACCATTAATGACATCGAATTGATAATAAAGCATTCCAATATCTCATTATATGCTGACGGTACTAAGTTTTTCAAAACCATATGTTCAGTAAATGATGCAAGCCTTATTCAATTAGAACTTGATCGCTTTTCAATTTGGTGTAGCAAAAATTGCCTGGAACTGAACGTGGAAAAATGCCAATCGATAACTTTTTCACGTAAATGAATAGTTTTACCTCCCCGTCAATATTTTCTCTTCAATCAATCCATTCCCATCGTTGATTCGATCCGAGATCTCGGTGTTTTAGGTGATCGTGAGCTTAGTTTCCGATCACACATCGATGAAACAATACAAAAGGCTAATTCAACTCTATATAGGTTTCGTAAAACGATGGTCTAAAGAATTCTGCAACCCTTATGTGACTTGTTTTCTCCTTGAATATGCTTCTCAGGTTTGGCGCCCATACCACCACGTTCATATTTCGAGAATAGAAAGCATTCAAAAAAGATTTCTTCTTTTCGCTCTTCGCGGCCTTTAATGGCAAGATCCTTTTATTCTACCTCCATATCTAATGGATTGTTTGCTAATAGTGTATACTTTGTTTTGTCTTCATTTACTTCCAGACCAACGAGTTTTACCTGTTCGTCAAAAACTGTGAAGGCATCTAGTACACTTCTTTTGAATGCTGCCGGTGTTGTCAATGTCGTCCGCGTGGCCCATCAATTGAGTAGATCTGATCCAGGACTAGAATAAAAAACTCACGTGATAGCGCAGACAGGACAAACTCACTCGTGAGTTGTTATCCTATTTTACCCTTTATTTTGTGGCTTAGTTGGATAAATTTCTTCGTGACCCTGAGTTCCGACATCGCCAACATCTTTTCGAAATATGTTATAATAAGAGTCTTTGAAGTCGAAAAAAAGATGGTGGGTCTCGACTTGAAATTCATACGTCTTTTCCAGGATTTGCCTCATTGGAATGGGAAGACATAATCTACTGTGCGGCATGAAGCACATCTATATTATATATAGATATCTACAATCATAATGTTTGAGACGCTCACAATGTACACTGGATTTAGCAGGGATCTGTGTCGGTAATATTTGTAGGACATAAGATCAATTTTTTTGTAGATAAGATATATGCTGTCTGACCCGTCTTCGGGTATACCTTCCTCCTCCTTGGTTGTTCTCGGGTGTTGGTGACTGTGCGAAACTCTTCGAAACACCTGAGCTTAAAGACTTTGGATGCCTTTTTCTGTCTACGAAGAGCTTTTTCTGTTTCCTTTTGCATTCGAGCTTTTTCTCTTCCTGCTTCAGTTTCATGCATTCAACATCATATTTACGGATTTTTTTTTGGGTTGGTTGAGAGCCTAGAGAAGCTTCGGCTATCTACTTTATGCTGCGATCCTAGTTCCATTCGTTGTTGACTTTAGTAACTGATGGGCATTCGACAGAGGGCTCACTCCAAATTTCTTAGGTGTAGTAAGGATTGCAATATTAAATTTCGTCTTATGCGCGGTCTTCGCTTTCTTTACGTTGATCATTTGGGCTCTGAGCTTTGCTGAAACAAGAAAATTATAAGAGTCGAAGTTTGTGTATCGGAACGTGCGCATATCCAATATGTTGGTTGCGTGTCAGCGCCAGCCGTCACGTGGTAGATTTAGTTGGGGAGAATATCAGGCGGTTGTGCGTATCTATCCTTTGTCTTGAGTCTAGAGTCTAGAGTCTATTAAATTTTTTTGAGAAGCACCTGTTCTATCAAACGTTTTTACGTTCCAAAAGCACACTCGCAGTTCAAAGTCCTTTGAAGTTCCTGGTCTCTGCCGTTTGATAGGGGTTGTAATTCCAAGCCCATTGTATACGTCTCATAACAATGGAATAAGGCTTGATGAAGATCATAATGGCATTCCCTTTTTCCAATTAAATTTTTTTTCTTGCCGATTTAGATTTAAATTTTTCTTCAGAAATTTATTTCAATAATAATGTTCTGTAATTAGAAGAACATTTTAAAACATATTTGAAAAAATAGTTCCGAAAACCTGTGTTATAAATCGCACAGCCAGATCGTTTGTATTGGTTTTTAGGAAGAGTTAAATTGAGAAATCAAATTTGAAATCTATTTAGCTTTTTTTGAAGATTTTTGTTGGATACTTGTGGCATTAAATAAACTTAAACCTAGTTTTCAAAGTCGAAGTAACAAACGCACTTCCTCTTAAAAAATAGGAAACCAACATGGCTATTTGAGTGACGTCAAATCAGGTGGATTTGTTCTTAGAACGCTTATGAACCTCAAATTTTATTCTGTAACACTGATCAAAAGTCAAAAAGAATAGATACACTACTCAACCGCCCCTCAACTCAATTAATCCTATTCACTCTTTCGCTTATTAACTTCACGTCTAAATTATTCGAAGCATCAAGAAAAACAAGAAAATAAAATCTCAATGTCATTCTGTCTGTCCGTAGAATGTTTGATTTAATAATAGTCCAGCCCTTTCTCCTTAAATCTTCAATGTATCTGTCGGATTTGCTACAAAATTATACGAAATTTTCTAATCAGCAATTTTCATTTCGCCGCCGCTCCACAACAACAACAATAAAACGAATTCCACTCGAGGCGCTAGAGTAGATTTAGTTCCCATAATCAAAACCAAGACCAAGCCATAGATGCATATGGAAAGCAAAATTTCACTATAGGCCTTGCACCAATAGAGTTCCTTCCTTCCACCACCCGAAATGTAACTCTCAAGGTAATTACAAATGTACGTTGGAAATGTGTTAGCCCGAGAAGCAACTCTATGGACCATCAGAGATACCTTACAAGCCACAGCAATTTGGTCTTTGCCCAAGTGCAGACATAGAAACAAAAAGATACTTTTCTTGCAGATACTTTACAAGATGAACATGTAGTTTGCCTGTTGTTCCGTTCTCCGTCGTAGTCGTCGACGTCGTCGTCCTGATGCAGATAACGTTTGTTACAGCACTCTGGCTTAGGCTTAAGCGTGGAAACTAGGTTACCCGAATGGATATGCTACAAAACACTCATTTTGCCCCCGAGTATCTATGCATCTTTGTGGCTCACAATTGGTGCTATTAATTAGTGATTCTTGAAACGCAAAAACCATATTTATCGTCCAACTTGTAGGAAAGAAAAAAAAAACAAGCGCATTAGGTATCTTAAAAAGGTACGTTCATTCGGGCCAAAGTGAAAATTGCTTGACCTTTTGCTTTGGGGCTGCTATGCTCGCGATCTGCGACTAGAGATCTTCTCCGTGGCTATGGACACTTCCTCCAAAGAATTTCTTAACAATGATAGTTGCAACAATGAAATTTTCAGAAAAGGAAAAACAAAAAAATAAAACAAACCCATCGAACCCTTCAAAGACAATCGCAAAGCGAAGAGCCACACTCCACTCCCAAGAATCAATCTCGCCAAAGCTATGGAGTCAGTTCCGCAGAGCCTCGTAATGATGTCTTCCAGAAACAACTCTATTAAATTGATTTACGTAGAAAAAATATGCACAGATCGCTCTCTCTTTCTTGGTGCGCGCCAGAGATCGATCTACATTCGTGACTGAATTAACTATGCGCTAGATGGAGGAGAAGGAGTCTGATAGTTCCTGTCGTCTCTGCTTCCATGTGATGCTAGGCGAGACCAGACTAGTCCAGAGACTGAAGCAATCTAGGATTGTGAATTTGGACTCTCTAGAGGGTAATACTGTGGTCAATGATTAAATAATGGTTCATCCGGTGGCATGGGATGGATAGAATGGGCTTGAGTGTTTTCCTCTCACAAAGTCTTGTGTAAATAAAGGTGGGCGACCGCACATATCATAATTTGTTCGGTCTCAGTTGGTTCGAATTCCGCGCACTGATTTATTGGCGGTTCCCACGATCCTATAGTCGATTCAGTTTGGCCCAGTTGATCTGGTTTTGATTGTTTTTCGTTTTTGGTTATTTTTAATTCCACTTAATGTCATTTAAACCAGGGATTTAAGGGGGCATGTACGTGTTTTCTTATTAAAAATGCAAGTGGTGACTGGTGATTCGGATTCCCACACTCAATCGGTCAATCGCATTAACGCGGTTTATGCAGTCTCTCAAATATAGAAGGAATGGAACGAATGCAAATGAGTGCGAATTAAATCAGCTACTGAGTGCTCTTCGGTAGACCTGTCCAGGTGGATTTCATCGCGAGCGATATAATCCGTATTGGATTCAATAAGGCAGTAAGTGATATTTTATCTTGTAAGAAAGCCTCAAGATGTTGCCTGATCTGAAAAGTATTGTGAGAACGGACACCGATTTTGGCATCCCTTATAGACGTTCAAATATATTTTAAAAGGAGTATTTTTTGACTTCTTAGCATATAGTTAAAAAATGTTAAATTACAATACTGGTACATCGTAATCCAAAGATGATATGTTAAGGTCTTGTCACGTCTAGGATTGACTAGAGAATTCTCTACATTAGTTTCTTGAAAAATTTCTGAATTTAATTTAATGCTATTTAATGATAGATTGTTCCCAACAAGGCACTCTCGAAATAAAAAATGGCTATACTATAGAACACAAACACTCAAATATAATTAAAATATTAATCGGTTTTCAAACCACGGTCTAAGGAAGCAGAATGCAGCTTTGGGCAATGAAGGATTATTTTTTTTTTATAATTTGCCCTCGAAAATGGGTTTTGGCTACCCTTATAATGTTGGTTAAACACAGCGGGGGTTTATGAAAATAGGGAAGAAAATAAAAGGAGATACCAAGTCATAATGGGAGGGAAAAACAAAGTCTGGCAAGACTTAATGGGCATTCCTAGCAGTGCGAGTATTAATTGATTGGTTGAATCGATCCATGGGAGGAATACAGCTGGCTATTTCGCTAGAAAAACATTACAACGCAGCTGAAGAGAAGTGAATGTTTCTGTTATTGTAGGGTCTCCTATCATTTTTAAAGCTCTTTTTTGAATTCTGTCTAAGAAACTCAAGTGGGTAATTGGAACACCTGCCCATATATGGGAATTATACTCAAGTTTTGGACGAATATATGTTTTATGTACAGTAGCCAGATCAGGCGGGGTGAAGAACTTCTTGCATTTTCGAAGGAAACCTAAACATCTCGCAGCATTCTTGGCGACGTCAAATATGTGATCGTTTCACAGAAGGTTATCTGTAATCACATACCGAGATGAGAGGTAATCAGTTTCTTCAATGCAAGTGCCACTCATGGATAGTGGCATTGGGGGAATATTTCGCTTTAACAACAAAAGACAACATTGAGTTTTTGAAGCATTAAATTCTACACGATTTCTTATTCCACATTATACATCCAATACAATGCTGTCAAGATCAGAATTTAATGAACTTATCATACGCTGCCGTTACAGTTCCACATCCGAAGAACGTGGATGTGAATCTGGAAATGAATATGTAAAGCTGAGAGTACCTACCTACTGTCGTCAGCGAAACAATTTATTGGATTTGTTTCAGATAGTAAGTCGTTGATAAATATAAGAAAAAGAGTCGGGACGTAACAGAGCTATGGGGCACACCAGCATTCATTTTGTGAATATTAGACTTGAATCACTCCAACAATTTGTATTGAGCGGTTCCAAAGGTAATTACTAATACAATCGGAAAGAGACCAGAGGAATAGAACAGATGGAAAAGCTTACGCAGTAGTTTTGCCAGCGTTGAAGACCACCTCTTCAGAACAATAGCTGGGATATTATCCGGGTTAGCGGTGTATGTTAAGATCTCTTCAAACTCTTGACACTGAACTAGTCAGAAGAAAGACGATTTTCGGATCTAGTCGTAGAATTATGAAGAGAATTCCGCAATCCTGGATTTGCCTATAGTCGCTTAAAATTAGTAGATCCGCAAAGTTCTCATACCATAATTCATAAAACGTAATGGAAGGCGCCGGCAAAAAAAGTTAGTCAGGGACCAAGTTGGCTGAAGAAGTTTGTTACTTGAGGCCCAGGTGCCAGGGTGCACGTCATTTAAGGTAAGGTAAGATCTTTGAATTAAAGCAAAGATAACGCGCGCCCTCGTATTAAGAAATTTTTTAATTATTTTTTTAGTAAAAGAATTCAAAACTTAGGAGTGCAATACCTATCTACCTTCATGTATCTATTTCTGTTTTCAAAGACAGTTTCTTAGAGCTCGATTGTGAAGTTTTAACAAATTAGATTGTTTAACCTTGTAATTTCGAGTACTGATTTCTTCCCGAACAACAACAAATTAGCTTACAAAAATGGTGACCAAAAGTCCCAACATTTCTCTCCCTCAACTTGTCCTGCATTTTTCCCCAAAATGCATCCATATAACAACGAAAACCTTAATAACACATGGTAATACAATAACAAAAAAAATCAAAAAAAAATAATAACGAGATCTCCTCCAGATTATAAATCACTCGAGACTTGCGGCCCGGAGATCTATTGTGCAGTATTCATAACAATAATAGTTAAATATGCTATTACTCTTGCGCTCTGTTTTCCCATATCCATGGCCATAACAGCGCGTCGCCACAATGTCCTACAAACTCAAAGATACAGAAGAACACATCTATCTATACATTATTTATCTACGGGGCTAGAAAAGTAATGGAGAATTTGCAACGAGCCCAACTAAGTGCCACCATTAGGTTGGTTGCCCCCTCCCCTTTCTGGCGGCCCCGACTCGATCACGTCCCATCCTAGCGCGGTGCGGTCAGCTAGGTTGACTTGACGTTTACACTGCGAGAATTATTACCCAAAACATTTGTTTTATATAGACGAGAACGTCAATGGGAGTGATGGTATCTATAGGGGGGCAAAGTCAGTGTTGTTTTGGGGGTATTAGGGTAGAAGCTTTACTATTATTATTTATTGCACTCATGTTTTTTGTGGCAACTTGAGATTTTTTTCGTATTTATTTATTTAGCCAAAAGAAAAAAGTATCTTTTAGGGGTCATACTGAATGGATTTGGTTGGTCTTATCCAGTTGGCTTGGACAGTTCTTTTTACGTTGGATTTATGGTTGCGCTGATTGCGAAATTTATGTTTGGTCACTTTAGTGGCAAGAAAACGTCAATATTGTGATCATTATTGCGGCAAAGTCGTTATATTCTTTAAGACATAATATGGTTTTGGGATAACGTGATTGGTGGAATTTTGAACTGAAAATGGACAGGGATTGCGTAAGTTTTGGATTTGGATTTGGAATTTTGTTGACAGCAAGATACACATTTATGGAGTCAAATGCATTTAAAAGAATGTCGAAGGGAAAATCATTATTCGAGAACTAAAAGACTGATAAAATAATTTTAATTAAAAGGTATTGGTCTATTCATTGGGACTTACCTTGTAATAGAAAAGAAGAATTTTCTTTCACATCTGGGTGATGAGAGAAAGCATATGTATAATACATGACAGTAACATTTCTGCCTAATAATATACATTGGTAAGCGTCATCTTGCATGCAAAATAAGCGTCAACATTATTGGTAAGTAAGAATAAGACGCTTCTACTCTCTTAGCTAATGATATTATTGGTCAGACCAGCCCTCGGAGCAGACCGGCTGCAATTCAAAACAAAAAAATTAATAAAATCATTATAAAGTTCAACTTCAGTCGGCAACGACAACGACGTAACCATTATTATGCAATCGAATATAAATGTATCCCATTAAAGCTGTCAAAATAATGAATAAATCTGAAGTATTACAAAATTTTCTTGAAAATTCAGCACAGATGTTCAATAACGTCTCGTCGCACACCGACGAGGCTTCTCAATATTTTCGTAGCCTAGCCACTGACATAGCATTGCGCACTCCCCAAACATTGAGCCATTGAGTATACTCTTAACTCTGTACTGAAAAGGTATTGTCACTGATGAGATTACGCTGAAGAATAAATTTATCTTGGGAGTTTACTACAGCTTCATTAGGTTTGCAAGGAAAAGATAAAATAATTATTAATAAAGTTCTGATGAAATAAGATACAAAGTTCGATAGGAATTACGTTTGGAGGTTACACTCGAACCTAGACAGTCAGCGCCAGCGTTAGTTAAAAAAAACATTATTATTTTGATTGTAGTTTTGGAAGAACATGACCTAGGAAAAAATTGTAATTTAACAAGCAGTTTTATAATTTTTAAATTTGCTCAATTCAGTGATACACTTAGGTATTACTTTGGAAATGTAACACTGAGGATTGTTAAATCGACTACAATGTTGAACAGCTTGATTAAAATTTCTAGGTACATAACAAGTCTTTCTAAACAGCCATCTTCTAAAAAACTGTAATAAAAACACCCTACGTGAATCAGAACTTTAAGCCTTCTCATAGTTTCGTAAAATTATTATTTTACGTTAAGCATTTTATGGTTTATACACATAAAACTTCAGTATGTTGGCCAATTAAAAGTCACAAGAAAAATCAAGGCCTTCTATTTCTCTAATTATTTACATGGAATGCCAACGATTTAGGACGTGATAACGTCTTATAAATCGATGAAAGGCTACACGTACGAAATAACATGACTCATGCTGATAAAACTCATGACTCATGCTAACCGCGATACTGTGGTTCTTTCAATCAAAATCGATTGCAAGCACCAGGGGAACATGAAAAAGAACAGGCTCAAATTCCCGAAATAATCCCACCAACATTCAAAAAGATAAAGAAGAGAAAATGAAATACAAAATAGGCGGAGTTTTTTCTTAAAGTAGAAAGTAGATGTAGATAATGGGACGTGTGTGTGTGTGGATTATGAGCACCAGGCAAACATGAAAGAACAGGTGCAAATTCCCCAAATAATTCCATTCAAATTCAAAAAGAACAAGAAGAGAGAATCAAATACAAAATAGGCGGGGTTTTGTTATTCTTGAATGAGATGACAGTTTAAGCTGGTAGTTCTAGGCATCATCAAAAGAAGGCGGAAGATTTCTCTCTTTATAATATTGATAATCTATGCTTGTGGCGCATCTACATATCTTATTCCACTCCATCAGCCGATGCATACGAGTAGAAAAAGGACGGCGGCAGCAGCAGCACGCAACTTACACGTGAACCGGCTTTTACACCTTGCGATTTTTTGATACATGGTGAGATACGTATGTGGTAGCGGGGGTACATAATAATACAATGGGAGAAATAAAAAACGTCAACTTTTTGTGAAATCGCGCATCATTTGTGATTTGATCTTGATCGCAAACGTATTCTGAGCACCAGGCAAACATGAAAGTGGAACAAGCGCAAATTCCCAAATAATTCCAAAATAATTTCACTTAAATTCAACAAGTACAAGAAGAGGAAAAGAAATACAAAATAGGCTGGGTTTTGTTAAGGTAGAAAGTAGATGTAGATATTGGTGTTTGTGTGTGTGGATTTAACTAGAGGGTTTGTGGGCGTGAGTTATGTATGTTGGTGCCATCAATATTTTCTTATGTCGTTTTTTTTACTGGAAAAACCTACTTAGCAAAACTTTTCAACATTCGCCTACTATGAAAAAAACGTCTCAGAGTGGAGTGCAAATGAGTTTTTCGACTTTGAAGCACTTGTACGCGTAAACTACTCATCTTACGAGAAAAAATGTTATGACATAAAGTAAAGACATTTTTTATAATTTATTTTACTGCTTTTTTCGGAAAACAAGCCGGAAAGAAAATATTTTCAAAAAACTGTTTTTAGTCGCCATTTTTACAAAAATGGCGGCTCGAACGGCAATGATACGACATACTTGGCAAGGTTGAATTCGGAAAAAGCATGTCGAAATCTATAACACCAAGAATTTTTAAAACTCCCGGAAAACTTTCCAAGTAAACCCTTTGACTGGATTAATTCTCAAAATTCAAAGAAATGAAAGCGGCTTCATTGCATAAGTTGAACGTATCCAGGTTTTCTAATGGACCTCAAGGCTAAAAACTGATGTTGGGTAAACAACTTTGCGATTTTAAAATTATGCTATCTTAAGTATGAATAGTTTGTGAACTGAACTTACCCGGTCTGCTACTTCCTGTTTTAAATTACTCCATCTTTTAATTTAATAAGATCAAAAGGCTCATTAAAATGAAAGTCAATGAAACGCGTCCTAATTTCTCTTTGAATCAGTTACCAATCCGGCTCATTACCTCCAAGTTAGATTTGCTTTTTCGACGAATAAATTATCTTCAATCCAACCAAAACACGACCACAACTATTACCGTACCTACCTTAAAGGCATCAGCTCAAATAAATAATGAAAAAATCAGTATATTCATTGAACATTGTCCCTTTTCACGCGCACCCTGCCCATTGTTATGCAAATAATGGTAACAAAATCGTAGCCTTACTCCATCAAGCCCTCCGGAAGGGCATAGGCTTGCTGGCTTAAATGAACTCATTTTCTCCAAGCTTTTGTCTATCTGTCTACCATCATTGACTACAATGGTCCTGAGAAATTGTTTGATTTTTTTTCTTGAATTTCTATCGTGATTTATTAACCAATTATAATCAAAATCAAACTACAATTTCAATTTTTTTAACAAAGGAATTTTAAAATAAAATCTGATTAAATATTTCTTCATTGGATTTATTAAGACGTTTACCAGCAGGCGTGAGAATGCCTTCAGTTATGGACCAAGGAAATCGAATAAAAGACAGAACAAAATGGCAACTTACAATAATTTATCTATGGGAGGACCCGGGGATAAACGGGCAAACAAAAGCTCCCAAAAATGGGCTCTGGAAACAAAGTGCAAGAAATGTTAACTTAAATTGGTTTACTTACCTTGGAGAAGCCTATATTTGGTGTTGGCGCATGGTGAATTGAAATGTCGTGTCGCTTAAAAACTGCAAAGATACAAACAAAAAAAAAACATAAAAACCATTAGACCACCAGTCAGCAACGCCATCTGTCTTAAAATGCATGAAAATATTTTAATAAACTGTATGTCTGTCTCGTTAATAATTCATTAGACTGACATTCAAGACCGCAAAGCTTTTAAAACCATGGGAACGCGAATTCTTCGTATGGGCTTGCTCTGGCATTCGCGAGATAATTTACGTTCTTCCAACAGATTAGGAACACACATATTGAGTTACGAAACCGTGCTGGAGGGGGGAGGAGGAAGATGTACGATGCATGTTTCAATCTTTAGGGCAAATTTGTGAGATGACTTCAAAAGTGAGGTGATGAGGTAAAGCACTCTGGATGAGGCGCCACCACCACCAACCAATTCACTGTTTCGCTTTTAACTGCTGTTCTCACCTTCCACGAATTAATTTGAATACAAAATTTTATAGATACTGTTGATGGGTGCTTTTAGGATGCTGATGCATGTGGCACGTTGGAATTGCTTACTCCTACACCTTGTGCTACTGCATTTATGCCGATTTCGATGGTGGCGTTGGAAGTTCAGTGAGTTAAGCGGCGACACGCCCCAGAAGTATAAAAAATTATGTCGAATGGGCCAGGGTTTTATATTTGGAAGTCAACTTTAGATGGCGAAAAGGTCAATGCGGTAGGGAAGTGTGAATATGCTGCGATGACTAAATGGTGAATGTGTTGGGCTTGTTTATGATGTTGTATTACAACAGCTTAAGTTGTTTTAAATGGGTTGATTTTTATTGCCAATTGGTTTGTAGGTGCAGTAGGTACTTGTTGGGTTTTGGTGCTTATATGAAATGAGTGATTTGTCGAACTTTTACCTTTTTTATAAAATGAGGATAGTTTAAGAACCAGAGTCTAAAGAATTCTTTTCATAAACTTAAACAGAAAGACAAGAAAACTTTCAAATTATAAAAGTCGAATTCTTCAATTTTTGGAATATACACGATCTTGGTGACCAGTTCACATTACCTCTTTTATTATAATTAGCGGGCGCACAAGAGATTTTGTTACCCTTTCACTGTGTGGCCATTAGGAAGATAGGAGGGAAAGGATAAGAGGTGTCGAATGACTTTGGTTTTGAATGCTTGCAGAATAAAATGGCAAAAAAACGGCTAAAAAAGAATCTCTATAATTTCACGGTACGTCCAAAATTGGGCTCAAGGGTGAACTATTGAGTATTCCTTGCAAAACGAGTATTACGGGGGAAAGTTTTAAGGGGAGGAATGCAGCTGGCTATTTCGAGTTAACATTTTTTTATAAAACAACCTATCAAATAAGGAAAGACATGAAACTTCGAGTTGAGAAATTTCTATTTCCTATTAATCTTAACGCTCTTTCTTTGTATTCTATCGAGAAAGTGGAGCGATTTTTGCGAAGCACCTGTCCAGAGGAGTGAGTTATACTCGAGTTTTGGGCGTATAAACGTTTTGTTAATTGCAGCCAGATCAGAAGGGGAAAAAAACTTCTCGCATCGATACAGAAAACCTAAGCACTTAGGAGCATTTTTGGCGGTCTTAATATGGTAGTTCCAACGGAGGTCGTCGTTGACACACACTTCGAGAACTGAGAGCTTTTCGGTTTCTTCGATGCAAGTGTCATTCATAGACAATGGCCTTAACGACAGAATACAGCATTGAGTTTTCGAAGCACTAAACTCCACACGATTTCTATTACCTCATTTGAAAATGCTGTATAAATCGGAGTTTAATGAGCTTATCATACGGTACCGTTGCGGTTGTACGTCCGAAGGCGAAGGGCGAGAATCGTCGAACGAATATGAAAAGCTGAGGGTAGAGTCGTCAGCAAAACAGTAAAAAGGATTAGAAGTAACAGACAGAAGATCATTTATAAAAAATGAAAAAAAGAGTCGGAGACAAAACGGAGCCTTGGGGCACACCAGCATTTATTTGGAAATCAGACTTGAATCCGTCCAATACAACTTGTATTGAACGGTCCAAAAGATAACATCTAATCAAGTACAGGCGGAGCAAAGTTGCTGTGAGGTAGCGTGGAGCTGGCAGCGAAATGGGCGTCAAGCAAGTTTGCCTTCTCTTAAGGGAATTTTAACAACATCTCTTATGAAACTTTTAACAGGGTTCTTTTAAGGAAGTGTGTACCCATCACTTAATCAGATGGATAAGTAGCATGTTAGGCAGAAGAGGCTTATCACAACAAGGGGCTCTTTTGGAGTAGGGTTCTATCACACTTACTGTGCAGTCTTATAGTTAGAAGATGAAATTCAAGAAAATCTGTCTTCTCAATTATAAACTGAATCGGTTTCGCAATAGCATTTTCTTTGGGGAAGTTTAGATGAACTCTTTCCAGCTACAAGGAACTGACAAAGAAAATGCTGTCAATTAGTGGATTTAAACACGAACCCCACAAAGATAACGATAGTTCCATTTACTAAGATAAGGCATTTGCCACGCAGGACACTAGGGTTAGTTGGAGAAGAAATCGGCAGCCTGAGGAATGTTAAATATCTAGGTATATTACACTCAATAACAAACGGGAAAAAACCATAATCAGATAACTATTAAACAAGGTTCAAAGGCTCTCATAAAATGCAAGAAACTTACAGGTAAATCATGGGGATGCAAACCAATCATCCCCAGATGGATGAAGGCGCAATGATAGTCATACCAATCATACCTATTTGGCGATTGCAGGAAATGAGAAAATCAAATTTATCAGAACTTGGAAACAACTAGAAAACGTACAAAAGCTCGCATGCGTAAGCATCATGGCAGATGAGCTATCATGAAATTTGCGTAACGTTACTGGTACGAGACAAATCCTTAGTCCCAAGATAAGATTTGATTTGCTGAACCCCAGACCCCAGAATCAAAGGGTTTTACATTCGAAGATATGGTATGCTTAAAAAAACTTCACAAAGAAATTTCCTACGTAGCTAGTGGCGTTTTTAGGTCCACTTGTTATCTAATGGTTTTTTTTCACCGAACAGACAAACCCTCAAAAAATGATGGTGTGCCCCATGGTTCCGTTTTGTCTCCAACTCTATTTGGCATTTTAATAAATGATTTACTTTTAATGCTCGAACTGTGTTAATTCATGATAAGGGTATTAATAACCCCTTGAGTGAGCACCGATTATAAAAAAATCTTCTTTCTAAAACTTTTAATCCACTTCCACTAAACTGCTTCGGTGATTACAGTTTATTTAGCTTTTCATATTTCTTACTTACAACCCTGCTCTTTGAATTGTTGATTTTTACCGGGAAATAAGAAATCGTGTGGAATGTAATGTTTCGAAAACGCAATGCTGCTTTCTTTCACTAAAGGGGGCCTCAATCTATGAGTGCTAGTTACATCATGTAAGCGGATCATCTGGAGAAGCTCGGTATGTTATCACCAACCAAATCTTGTGGGACGATACATAAAGGGTCTTCCAATAGGGACTTCCGAAGTTTAACAGTTGATAGAGGCCTTCTTGTTGAAGCTACATCTGTCAAATTGGCTGTCATTTATTCTGTCTGTTTTGCCAAATCACCAAATCACTGACCCAGCATCTGAAGGTAAACCACTGAATGGGCTTTTGAGCAGTTTGACCCAATTTTTTAATGAAAAATCATCTCCAGCGATGAGGCCCATTTCTGGATGAATGGGTCGAATTTGGGACGATACCAACCCACATTCCGATAAAGTCACTGTTTAGTGTGGATTTTGGGCTGGCGGCGGCGTCATCTGTCTGTATTTCTCATGGAAAATTGGACACAAAACAACAAAATTGGATACTTCGGATACGTGCCACCAACAGAAGCTGCGGCAGACATTTAAATGAGGTTATATTCCACACATTATGCCTTCAAGAGGCCTTTCAAACGAATAAAAAAATTCGATGATATCCTATACACACTTTTTTATTTAAATTAAAGTTAGTTAAAAAAGTTAGGAAGCGTTCGGGCTTCTCCCGACGATATAAGTTTTTTCCCATTCTGATCTGGCTACCATCTATAAAACGTAAATCCGTCCAAGACTAGAGTTCAACTTCCATAAGGCGCGGGTGCTCTTTCAACTTACTTGAGTTTTTTCTCTTTTGCATTGCATTCAAAGGATAGCATTTAAAATGATTGAAGGTTATGATGTCATAAGAATGTTCAAACCCAAACAACGACGGAAAGTTTCTTGTCTCTCTTTTCTACAGTTATTCCTACGCTTAGTAGAGAAATAGCCAGTTTCATTTTCCTTACTCCCTTCAAACAATTTTACTCAAGCTTCTCCTTTACAGACATTACAAAGGTAATAAGAAATCCTTTAAGCATGAGTTGAAGAACCACATACCAGAACCAATGTCTAACGGTGTCATCACTCATCACATAAGCTTAGATTAGCATCGAATTAAAAGCCACCTGCGATCACCCTAAAGCTTTAAAAATTATTTGCCATTTAATCTTTTACAGCTCCATCCACTTTATAGGCAATTATTCACCCGGCAAGTTACGATATCGAAGTATCTACCTCACCCTAGTCCTTGAGCTCGTTTGACAAATCCAAGTGACTAACTCTGACTAAAAACGCTACAATACTTAGCCATTCATAAGTATCTGAGGACTACCGAACATCACAACCATGGTAAGTCACAAACCAGTTGTAAGCTCCAAAGGCAAGTCGTAAGTCGTATTGGAAAAGTACGTTATAGCTTGTAATTATAATTGCTTCGTCATTATTCACACACACATTCTCACATAAGCGGAAAAGCAACAGTCAACTATCATCATAGAGCGCGGTAGACCACTAGACAACAATTTTTTATTCAAATTAACATGCGCAAGTGGTTTTCCCTCAGATTTTCCCATGCATCTCGGATCTTGTGTGGATCAGAGACTTTTTAAATTGATGTTGACATACAGCCGAAG
Source organism: Platycheirus rosarum (assembly GCA_963971375.1). Lineage (NCBI taxonomy): Eukaryota > Metazoa > Arthropoda > Insecta > Diptera > Syrphidae > Platycheirus > Platycheirus rosarum. The sequence continues at coordinate 49,478,646 of OZ020509.1, read as the reverse complement.
TTTTGGCGGGAATGACAACTCAAGACATTGCCTGGAATGGATGTGCAGAGGTATAAAGGTATATCTGCAAGGCATTGTCACGTACATGTAGATGCAACGCCACCCACACTCGGCAGATACAAAATTTTAATTGAAAGAAGATCTAGGAAGTTCATCCGATCGCTTGTATCTGATATCGTGTGATAGACATAACTGCAGACAAATTGCTCTTCCTTTCGCTGCGAGAGTGCACACCAAAAGATACAAATAGTACAAAGTGTATCTACAAGGTGCGCCTCGATAGATATCTTCCGAATGTAACTATTTTTTTATTGTTGTTGTTGTATTCAGATAAAAAGCATCACATTCATAGGAAAGGTGTGGATGAAAAATGGAAAATAATTGTTTAGATGCGATGTGAAATGAATTGCGCATTGGGTCGCGCGCAACCGCTTAAGTCTCGTCCTTGATGTGTACTGCAACTGCTGGAGTAATGCTGTTTGGGGATAATTGCCTAGATTTTAAAACATCAAAACCCTACCTTAGTGGATGCATCAGAGGCATTGATTGAATGATGAGTATGTTGGGGACTTTTTGTTTGTTGTTGTTTTGCTGCAAAGTGCAACACTGATTCATATTTGACAATGACACAATTGTTTGGAGTCAGTGCAGTTTAGAGGAACTATTTATTTCTTTGTGTTTTGATTGGGAAAATTGATTATAAGGTACGACCGACCGACAATGAGTGAACTCATATTATATTGTAATTGCATTTGATTTACAATTACATGGTATTCGGTGATTAATACAGTTTATTACTCAGGCGGATAGATAAAATATGACGCCAACTCGGAGCTATGGAATGTGTCAGCCATCAGATCATTTAAAATGAGTTAGAAGTTAACTTATTGCCTACGTCCATTGGGCAAAGGTTTTAGAACTATGCCTTTATACCATGTTTCCCTGCGGAAGTCTGCATAGAGCTTATCAAAATCACAATAGGAAGCAACTTCTCGTGTAGAATTAAAATTGTGCATTTTAAAAGAAGTGCTTGAGACGTTCATATTGGATCTTTTTACGAAAACCGGTAATGAGATGTAGACAGACATGCAATACTTATCACACTATGAGATAATCATCTCAGATCAAGAAGTTAGAAGTAGAACAATGATTCCACAAGTATATCTATGTATCGAACTCATAAACAAGATGTGCTAAGTAGAAAGCATGCCGGTGAATGGAAACTCAGCGTTGTTTTTGGCCGATCCTTAAGAAAGGATAAGATATAAGATATATGCTGTCATTGAGAAGACACACCGATCGTCGTCCTATACAAAACATCAAGAGAGACAGATATAAGTCTGAGGTAGTTAGAGTCTTTGTCTACCGGGACTCCGCTAAAAACTCAGAGAACCACATCAGCGCTAAGATCAAAAGAACAGAGAATAGATCCTACCATGTAAAATGTATAAACTGTCTTTCAAAATCCCTTAGTGGCACACTCTGGGTACCTTAGGGAAACCACCTTGGATCTTTACTATTTATTTTGGCTATAATTGATGTTACATCATGCATACAATTAAGTGAAATTCTTATATTCGCTGATGACATTAAGGTCTTTAAGACAATTAAGTCTAGCGATGACCGCAGTCTTCTACAGACAGATATTGAAAACTTTAGTATTTGGTACAGAAAAGTGGTATTTCTCTTAAACCTGTAAAACGGCATACGATTACATTCTCTAGAAAACGTATCATAAGTGCATTCGATTATCATATTTCGCAGCACAAACGCTGTCGCGTCTTCAGTTTCAAGTATTTGGGCGGCCATTTTAGCTCTAAATGATCCATATGTGACTCTTTCCTTGTACAACTGCTACCTACACCCCCACCTTGAGTATGCCTCAAAGATATGGACTCCTTATTACGTAATTCATAAGAACCGAATTGAAGTAATCCAACACAATTTCATTCGTTTTAAGGGCAAAACGCAAGGTTTACCTTTACATCCATTCAATCTGCCACTTTATTTTTTTTTTTATAATTAACGCGTGCACAAGGGACTATTTGTTTCCCTTTAAATGTAGAACACACTGCGTGGGCATTAGGAAGATAGGGAGGGGAGAGATAGGAGGTGCCGATTAACATTGGTTTTCAGTGTTAGCAGATCAAAATGGCAAGGGAAAATCTCGCCGGGTAAGCTATTCCAAATTCGTGTTGGTCGGGTAAAATAAGAATCCCTATATTTCACGGTACGTCCGAAATTGGGCTCAAGGGTGAACTGATGAGCATTCTTGCGAGACGAGTATTACGGGAAAAACTTTTAAGGGGAGGAATGCAACTGGCTACTTCGAGTGAACATTTTTTGTAAAAGAACCGATAAAATAAGGAAAGACATGAAACATTGCGTCGGTGTTCGAGAGGGGTAATTGTTTCGGCGGGAGTTCTATTTCCTATCGATCTTAACGCTCGATTTTGTATTCTATCAAGCAGGTGAAGCGATGTTTGTGAAGCACCTGCCCAGAGGTGGGAATAATACTCGAGTTTAGGGCGTATAAACGCTTTAAAATTATAGCCAGATCAGATGGGGAAAAGTACTTCTTACACCGATACAGAAAACCAAAGCACTTAGCAGCATTCTTAAAAATCTCAAATATATGGTCGTTCCAACGGAGGTCGTCGTTGACACACATACCGAGTACTGAGAGCTTTTCGGTTTCTTCAATGTAAGTGCCATTCATGGACAATGGCATTGGGGGTATGTTTAGCTTTAACGACAGAAGACAGCAATGAACTTCGAAGCATTAAACTCCAAACGATTCCTATTACCCCATTTAACAATTCTGTATAAATCGCAGTTTAATGAGCTTGACATACGGTACGAATATGAAAAGCTGAGGGTAGAGTCGTCAGCAAAACAGTTAAGTGGATTAGAATTAACAGACAGAAGATCATTTATAAAAATGATGAAGAGAGTCGGAGACAGAACAGAGCCCAAGGGCACACCAGAATCGATACGTGGGGGGAGGGGAGAATGGATCACCTTTTTTAAGGGGCAGGCTGGACAAATGCTGTTTTCCATCTTCTAGGAAAGATTCCAGAAGAGTAGGAGCGATGGAAAAACTTACGCAGTGTATTTGCCAATGTGGAAGAACACCTCTTCAGAAGAATCGGGGGTATACACCCGGGCCAGCGGATTTGTGTATATGAAGATCTTTAAGAACTCTTGCAACTTTACAAGTGCGGAAAAAAATATGTCCCATGGAAAAATGTACATTCTTAAGTACAGGAGGCAGCGTGAAGCTGGCAGTGAAATGGGCGGCGAGCCAGTTTGCCTTCTCTGAAGAGTAAACAATTGGTTTGTTATTGTCGATGGACGTTGGAACCGAAAATGTTGAGGAGTTTTTAATATTTTTTACAAATGACCAAAAATGTGTACTGTCTTTGGAACATTGCAGAATTTTTAGTCGTAATTTTTGGTCATGCAAAAATTTAGTTCTTTCCATAACGGAGTTGCATAAGTTCCTTGCTTGTTTGTGCTTTTTCCGATTTTCCTCTGTAGGGTTGGCTCTGTAAGATCGGAAACTTACTTCTTAGAGCATGAAAGCTTCTTTACACTCAGAATTAAACCAAGACTTTTCTTTAGGCTTGATGCTTTTTACTCTGTTAGGAATAAAAGCACGCATCCCTTGAAGAATCACATTTGTGATTATTTCAGCACTGGCATCAATGCCACTAGCGAGGAAGCATAGTGACAAGTTAAAGTTTCGGAAAAAAATATTCAGGCCGTCCCAGTTGGCTTTTTCGTATTGCCAAACGGTCCTGGCGGGAAGTTTTTCTTTAACTGGATGGGTAGAGGATGAGAAATTAGCTGAAATGACACCATGGTCTGAAGTGCCAAATGGATAAGTTACACTAATGGTATATTTATCAGGGTGAGAAGTAAGAAACAAATCAAGTGTATGGGCGGCTTGCCCAGCAACATCCGGTATACGCGTTGACACATCGATCAGTTGGGTAAGGTGTTGTAACCCGGCAAAGAGCTCGACATACCTTCCTTCGGGTGTAGTCTGACCAGAATAGCGGAGCCAATTGGAATTGTGTACATTAAAATCGCCCGCAATAACGATTTCAGTGCGAGGACAAAGGGAAACTGATACGCAGAGTGAATAAAACCAAAATCGATCTTGTGTGCTTAACGTTTAATGACAGAATGAATAGAAAATTATATAATGGAAAATTATTAAGGAGTGAGAGCATTCAAAAGAGAGTTACGTATTACAATGACATGACAATACATTCAAGTGTATATAAACTGGAAAGTATAAAATACATAGGGAACGATTGAATAATTTGTTCTCACACTCCCACTTTTATTCAAAAAAAAACTTTAGTTAATTTTAGGACGAATGCCAATTGCATTACGAAAAAATTCAAATTTTTCTCTAGGTAGGCTTTTTGTAAAAATATCCCCAAGCTGCTCGTCTGTGGCAATATAGTTCAAACAAAAAACTCCATCCTCGAACTTGTCGCGTATAAAATGGAACCTTACGTCGATATGCTTGGTCCGTTTGTGATACCCTGGATTTTTAATGAGTTTTATTGCGCTTTGGTTATCCACGTACAGAGTTGGTGAATCCTGCAGAGAAATCGGCCATGTCTCCTGCATTAACTGACGTAACCATAGTAACTGCTTTACTGCTTGTGCTGCTGCTATATATTCCGATTCGGTAGTCTATAAGGCTACCGACCTCTGCTTTTCGGAAGACCAACAGACCGCTCCAGAACCTATCATGAACACATATCCTGATGTTGACTTTCTAGTGTCAGGATCCCCAGCAAAGTCAGCATCGCTGTAAGCAGAAAAATTGTTATTTATATTTGAGACAAAATGTATGCCATAATAGGTAGTCCCTTTAACGTATCGAAGTATACGCTTCAGGGCCTTTATATGCTAATTAGTAGGATGTTCCATATATCTGCTTGCATTGTTAAGTGCGAAGCAAATATCCGGACGTGTCGCAACGGCCAGATACATTAAGCTTTCTACCGCCTCGCGGTACGGAAAACGAACTTCTGCAGGATCGCAGTCAGCATGAGAAGACTTAAGATCGTTTGATGGCGTGGAGACCGGATTGCTATCCTCCATATGAAAATGTTGTAGAATCCTTTTAGAATATCCCGATTGACAAACGTGCACCGCTTCATCAGAATAACGACTTATCTTCAACCCCAAAAAACACTCCGCATCGCACCATTTTACATCGAACTCCTTGCTCAAGTAATCAACAAGTGGCTTAAGTAGATCCTTAGAACTCGTTGCAATAAGTCCGTCGTCTATGTAAACTGCTATATACATTTTATCGTTACCTTTTCGGTAAACAAAAACACAAGGATCTGCTTGAGAAGTTTGAAAATCAAATTGCTTTATGAAATCAGTGAATTTTTTATTCCAGCATCGTGATGCTTGTTTCAGCCCATAGAGGCTTCTAAGGAGCTTAAAAACCTTACCACTCCCGTCCTCATATCCTGCAGGTTGGTTCATAAAAACTTCTTCCTGTAGTTCACCATAAAGGAAAGCCGTTTTTATATCGAACTGTTGGAGAATGAGATCCTCAGCTGCAGCTATCGCTAGAATTACCCTTATTAATTCAAACTTCACAACCGGACTAAAAGTCTCACGAAAATCGATCCCATACTGCTGTGTGAATCCTCTGGCTACAAGACGCGCTTTGTACCTGTCCACTGTTCCATCCGATTTGTACTTAATCTTGTATACCCAGCGGCTACCGATGACCTTCTTATTGTCAGGCAAATCCACCAGAGTCCATGTTTGATTCTTTAACAGCGAGTCATACTCATCATCCATAGCTTTAATTCATTTGAGTTTATGGTCAGAGTTGATTGCATCTTCAAAATTTGCTGGCTCTTGAGAATCGGCTACAAATGAAAAACAATCTGATGAATAAACGTAGCTTACCGGATCCAATTTGCGAAGTTTTTCCCGATATTGGTTAATGTCTTGAGTAGAATATTTTGTCACACTCCTGCTTTTCATTTCTGGTGTTGTACGAGTATCATCTGATGCAGCGCCGCTCCCTTCATCTTTTACTCTAGAGTCATCTGATTCAAAATCTCGTTCTTTTATAGCTTTGGTCGGTTCGACGATTGCCTCTGGTCTTCTTGGGGTTTCAATACTTTCCCTGAAGATTACATCTCTAGAAACCATGATTCTACTTTGGGATGGACTCCACACACGATATGCCTTGACGTTGTCAGAGTAACCTACGAATAAACATTTCTCGGACTAAGCATCCCATTTTCGGCGTCTTTCTTTTGGTACGTGTACGTAAACCTCAGATCCAAAAATCCTTAGACGATCAAGTTTTGGTTCTGTATTGAAACAAATTTCAAAAGGACTTTTACCAGCGACCGAGCTCTTACCTGTGCGATTGAGCACATAAACTGCCGTATTTACTGCCTGCGCCCAAAACTTGAGTCCAATATGATATGAGAAAATTAACGCTCGTCCTTCCTCAACTATGGTTCTCATATCACGTTCCGCACGCCCGTTCTGTTGCGGTGAATATGGAGCACTACGCTGGTGCCGAATACCTTCCTTTTGTAGTATCTGCTCCATACCTTTGTTGACGAACTCCAGGCCATTGTCACTACGTAAGATTTTTATGCAGTGACCAGTTTCATTCTTAACGGATTGCAAGAACTGACTAAAAAACCGAACAACTTCTGACTTTTATTGCATGAAATATATACTACGAAAATGGGAAAAATCGTCTTTGAGAAGAAGGAAATATTTCGAACCACCAATAGACGTCTCTTGCATGGGACCACAGACAGCATGCACAATTTGCCCACACTTTGTTGCCTTGCTCTCGCTCCGAGGAAAAACAGC